>OY755044.1:817500-2017500 GCA_963576565.1 Aspidapion aeneum
TTAAATGTTTAAAAATTGTTAATTGATGTTATTATTGAAAATATTCTATTGACATTACTTTGTTTTTTTGCGAATTTTGTACTAAAGTTTTGAAATGAAAATATAGGTATTTGTAACAGAATTTAAAGTGCCTTTTAATATCATTTCTCGTCTGAGCTAAGCATGCTAGAACGCCTACCTCAAAAATAAATTTAATGTAACCGCAGATAGGCAAAAGATGAATTTCTCGGCTCGACTTAACCAGCCTAAATGCGCGCTTTACACACGGATCACCTGTGATCCGTGGTCGTACTGTAGACTATAATTTTTTTCCATTCTAACATTATTATTTATGATTTTTAGTAAAGAAATCGGGGGCAAAAGTCCCTTGGAAGAAAATCATGAAAAATATACCGTTTTGGGCGAACGTGTCGGGCCAGTTTGGTCACAACTACATATTTTTCACGTTGAATACTTGCCTACCGATTTATATGAAGGAAATCTTGGCATATGACGTGAAAGAAAACGGATTCATGAGCGCCTTACCATTTTTCGTGCTTTGGGTGTTCTCGCTGATCTACAGTATGGCGGCCAAGTATATTAACAAAATAGTCGGTAGGAGGACTTTTGATATGGTGGTTGGTCCTTTTTGTAAGTAAAAAAATCGGAAATACCAAACTGCAAAGGTTCTTGCAGACCTAAAACTACAAACAACAAGTGAAATTAAGGAAATAAAATTAAGAAAAAAGTTTTCTGTCTTGGGAAAATTTTTAACTATACAGCTGTGCGCACAAGAACGAGAAACTCTCAGGGTATTAACTCGACCAAGTCATCCAACTGATCTGAAAGTTTCTCGTTCTTGTATTGAGACACCGCACACCTGCATAGATGGAAGTTTTCCGAAAATTTATGTATGGTCTTCGGTGGTTCAATGTTAAGAGCGTTTGCGTACAGAGCAAGAGATTCCGGGTTCGAGTCCCGGCCGAAAACAGAAAACTTTTTTCTTATTTTTCTTTCTTTAATTTCACTTGTTTAAAAAATCGGGTGACGGAAATTTATTGAAAAACGTAGTTTTTAAAAACATTCTTGAAAAATCATTTTTTTCAAGGGAAAAGTCTATAAAAAAATTATTAAAATTTTTTTTTGAAAACAACTTTTTTTTTAAACGGAAATTTTTTCGACAGTTTTTTTTTTAATTTTTTTGATCGGTTTTTGAAGCTTTTTATTTATATTTAAGATTTTGAGATAAAATATAAATAAAAAGCTTGAAAACGATTGTAGATTGGCAATCGAAACGTAGCGTATTCAAATTCAATTAAAAGATAAGTGGTTTAGGTTTTACTAGGCAACTATTTATTTTTATAGAAAGCCACTGACAAATTAGTGATTTTTATTTTTCTAGGAGAAACGCAGTGTTTTTTATAATTTTTTAAAATAATTTTTCCTTACTAGTGGCGTAATACCCAGAAAAAGTTGTGTTTGTAAAATAAATCCGCCACAAACATATAGATTTTATTTACTTAATTTTTAGAAAAAACTTTTTTTTGTCACATAGTGTGAACAGTTTTACTTCCATGTGGAGACATTTTGTGGAGAGTTCATTGCTGCTGGAAAATGTTAGCCTTTAGATACACCAGTGGCGCACCCAGGAATATGTCTTGGGAGGGGCCCGAGGCATCTTGGGGGGCCCGAAGCCTCATAATGTCGAATTTTAAGCTATTTTGGTGTTTTTTATGAAATATGTGGAAAATATGTAAAAAAATCCGTGGCTTAAGGGGGAACCCGGGCCCTGAGCACCCCCCCCCCCTGGGTGCGTCCATGGGTACACACTAACTCTACACTTATTTTGATTTCAAAAGAATACGTGGTTTTAAACATACAATCCAATGACATGCAATGTTACCATTTTTCAAAGAACAACCCATAGACGAATGACAGAGATAGACCAGACACTCACACGGTGGGAGTTGTATTACTAAATTGGCGCAGTATACCGGGGTGTCGTGCACGAATCAGCGCCTCTCCAACTTTGTGCTCCGTACTAAACATTTACAGGGGGATTTGAAACAATATAACGCTTGCGCAGTTTGTCTCTAAGCTACAGGATGGCTTTTCAAATTATTGTATACCGGATGCTCGTAGCCATCAATGAAATCGTTCTCCAATCAAGCTGCATCTTTTAATATAGTGTTTTGAAGAGTTTTTATCAAATTAAATTTGAACACTAAAAAAACTCATTCTACTCGTCAATTACATAGATTTAAATTTAAACGATGCGCGCTGATAAGAATGAGTTATTTTGTGTCAAAGCTCAATGTGCTTAAAAAGACTCTATAAACACCAATCAATAAGGAAGCTTAATCAAAGAATGTTTAAATTAATGACTACAAGCAATAAAAAAAAAGGAAAGTTAATTTTTATTCAATCTATAAGGTTTAAAAGTTTGTTTCCCATTCATTTAGGTACATAAATTTCCTTGAGAGGCTAATTTTCTAGTTAAAAAAATGCTTTTTGACGAATATTTTACAGTAATTTCTTTTTTATTAGTGCATAGAAAATATTTACACATTCTACATTAACTTAAATTAATAATGTATACTTTTATAATGCTTTATACATAATAATGTTGCAAATATAGGTTTCTATAAACGGAAACATTTTTAATTGTTTTTTCATGAAAAATAAAAAAATGTAACGTAAGCCTTTTAAAGTAAAGTGAATATTGCCGGTTATTCAGTTAATTAAACAGGATCCGGCATAATGATCTCCCACATTTTGCACTGCCACTGTGCCTGAATCACTGAAGAGAGGGGAAGCTTAGCGTAGTTGGTTGGTAGCTCGCGGCTTTGCCATTACCTTGCCATCGTGCCTTCGTTATCGAGACATTAAGCAAAAGCAGGTAACGAATCTGTGATTACGACACAAAGAACTTTTCGTACTCACTTCGCACTTGGTAGACATGTTTTAGTTCCAGATCCTTTGGGAATATCTGAACACTATTCCCGAACCATTGACGAATTGAAAGCAGCAATACACCAAGAAATTACAGGAATATCGCTTTAGAGTTACTGCACAATGGCGTTTTTATTGTAGGAGATCATTCTGCCGGACCCTGTATATAAGTATAGTGAAATAATCTATGTTTTTCCAAATATTAACATTTAAAACTAAACATTTAAAACTCTGTCTAGGTTCAACGTGTTCATCACACACTATATATTTGTGAATTTTGTCTTTCGTCAAAGTTAGTTTTTTTGCCGAAGTATTTTTTTTAGGTTCCGTTTGGGAATGGCGCTTGCTAACATTGTCTTCGCACCCACGAACACAAAATTGTTTTCTTTTAAATTTCTTAATTACCGATAGGCCACAATTTAGCAAAAAACACTTTTAAAAAGAAGGTAAAAAGTCAAAAAATCACGAAAAACTGCAACCACAAATGAAAAATGCCGAATTACATTTACGTCATATTTTTGTCTGTTTTGCCAATGTCACTAATAATCAAAAACATATACCGAGAGTAGCGGTTAATGTCCATGGCGACAGCACAGGAGTCATAATATTTTTATACCAGGGGTGACTGTCTGTAATAAGCGCCTCTCGAACTTTGTATTCCGAACTAATGTATACAGGGGGTATGTATAACAGTATTATGACAAGACCGGGGTGCTTTCCTTACTATAAATAATTAGTATACTGTGGAACAACCCCATATTTGAAAAGCAATTTTTTTGAAAAACAATTTTTGTATTTCTTTTTCAACGGAAATTTCTTTCTAAAATAATAATTATTTTTAGCAAATATCGGTGCAGCTCTTTGTATTTTGGGAGCCATGTACGTCGGCTGTGATAGGCTAGCAGTCATGAGCCTCTACATTCTGGCCATGATCATCAAGCCTTTTTATTACTGTACCATGGCCGTCAATATCAATGAACTTTCAAGGAATTTTGGAGGGACCCTGTTCGCGATCGCAAACTGCATCAGTACTTTGGGTGGCATTGGTGGAAACTGGTTGGTTGGATATCTCACAGCTGATGTAAGTTAAGGACACTTATCCTAGCGCCAGAGAAATGAGACGGGAACACTGTTGCCACCCTCGACCCTGAGGTCTTCGGTAGAAGGCTTCGAGAAAAATCGGTAGATTTCGGTAGATTTTTTAATCATCTCAGCAAGCAGTGCTGGAGAACTTTCGATAGTTTGGATTGATTTAGTAGGTAAATTGTATTTCTACGATTTGTTTTTACTGACAAAATACCACAATTAAGAATTAAATAAAAAAATTAGGTACTAGGTAGATAATATTATAAAAAAACCTCAGGGTTTATAATAGTATGATCTTTAATGCCGCTTGCGGCTGCCGGCTGAGTATATCGCAAAATCCAAGAGATGGCGCCATAAATACACTTTTAAAAACAATGGCTTGAAATAAAATTTTTATTCTACAAAGGATCTTACATAAAAAGAATATTCTATTTATGATGTTTTTTTTAATCGCGATTACGAGGCGTATCAAAAAAAACAAGTTTATATTGAAAAAAAAAATCGATAAAAAACTATGGTAAAGTAAAAGACTAAATCGGTAGATCTACCGACAAATCGGGAGAGATGGCAACACTGGACGGGAATAGATCACGGTCTGTAAATAAACCGGTTGTCTGGTAACTCCCAGCCAATAAGAACTCGGCAGACTATGACGCGGCCATATGCCTGCTCCACGATCAATAAAGATAGACCTATACGTTATATTATGAGAGAAATAAAGATAGATGCCGCAAAAATACCAAAATTAAATAATTTAAAAATTTATGATAAAAATTCCAACAGTTTTATAAATATCAGATTCAGGACACGATTATAAATACTTTTCCTAAGTTAATTCGACTCTCTTGTTCATATCAATTTAACTTTTTTCTCCGAACACTAAAGCAATATTGATTTTTTTGTGGATAGGAGGTAATTAAAATGAGTTTTTTTTTGAGAAATTTTATAAAAACAATTAAAGGAAAGGAAATTGAAATGACTTTAAGTCAATGGCAGTAAGTCCACCAATGCATGCCCACCCCGATTCAAAAAACGCATCAGATGACGCTGCATTTAAAACCGGTGCAAATCCATGGCCCATGGCGTTTTTTGAATCGGGTTGGGCATGCATTGGTGGAAACAGGGTATTAGGGAACATTCATAAATTACATAACGCAAAGATTCAGGATTTTTGATCCCTCCTTGACGGATTTCAAGGAAAATTATAATAAAAATACATTGGCTGTAACGTTAATATTCCTTCCCTCATGCTTGAGCATTATACAGGGTGTTCCAAGTTGAGTATCCACCATTGCTAACTTTTTCATTATTAAAGATAGAAAGAAGTTTAAACTGGCAAACTAGTAGAATTTTTGATGCTCTTTAAGATGCTTAAATAAAAAAAATCGAACATTGAGCGGGGGCGGGAGGCTCTTAAATCTATTAACTCTTTGTTTTTTAGGCGACGTTAAAGTCCTGGCAGAAGGTGTTTCTTATATGCCTCATAATAACCACGGTGACATCAATTGTATTTGCGGTGTTCGTTAGCTCCCATCGTCAGGAGTTTGACTATTTAGAAGGAGAAAAAGAGTCAGCTAATGACGCACCAAAACCCAAAAAATAAAAATTAGATGTTTTAAACATTAAAAACTTTTAAGGCCAAAAAATATGAAGCAAACATAAAATGGTTTTGGAGTAATATATTTCTTACCAATAAAACTTAAGCAAACAACTAATTTTTTGTTTTATTTCCTGCTAGAACTAGGCTCTGCAGTTTGATTTGATTGACCTTGCAATTCTTCAGGGGTAAAGTCAAACGGCTGTTGTTCGAATTTCGTAAAAAGGCTGTAAATAATCGAAGCAGTGGTTACTCCAAGACTTATCCAAAAAACGAGTCTCCATTCTTCGATTTGTTGTTTCGATTGCATGGGAGAAGAAACCAACGTTGCCAGTTTAGCGAAAAAATCAGTATAATTCGTTACTTGGTTCGCGAAAAGTCAACTTTTCAGTTTTATGTAAGTGCATTTATCAAACGGGGTGATAAACAACCAGAATAATACCTTAAAATTCTGCTTGTTCCTAAATGTAAATAATTTACTTACTTTTACAAACAAACATAATTGTAAAGTGTTATTCTTGTTATTGATTTTCGTTTCATATTAACTAAAATCAATTTTACACCACAGTTTACCAATCTATTGATAAGTTAATTTAATTTAAGGTTTTTTTAATAACTAACCCTAACAAAGGTAGGAGTTTGACTATTTAGAAGAAGAAAGAGAGTTATATGCTCCAGCAAGAACCAAAAATAAAAATTAGATGTTGTAAACATCAAAAACTTTTAAGGCAAAAAAAATATGAAGCAAAAATCAAACATAGGTAAATAAAATGGTTTTGGAGTAATATATTTCTTATCTTCGAACATTAAACCCCGTAGAAGCAGCATGCTTTCTTATTGATTGAGTCCAATATTTACAAAGGGGCCAGGGGGGGGGGGAAAAGAACCCAATTTGCCACGTTTACATAATGTGATAAGATTTTAGTATTTTCTTTAAAAATTAACATTATATTAATTCAAAATAAAATGTAAAAGCCTATCTTACTAGTTTCCTAAGATAAATACAATAAAATATTTTTACTTTTGTCAAATGACATTAATTAATAATAATTGTATCCTTTAAACGTTAGAAAAAATTAACAACGCGGCAACCTCGTCAACAACGGCGTGGTCGATGACGTACTGTCACTTGTTGTTGATGGCCGTCATTGTATTTTGAATCGTTGTGGACAAAAAGGTGATCCGTGCTAAAAAGCCTGTGATTTTGTGATTTTTAAATGTTTTTTTGCGTTAAAGGCAATATGGTAAAAAAGTGCGAGGTGTGTAAAACATTCTATGCGATAGGAAATAAACGTTCTTTTACAAGTAAGTAAACAGCTTATTTATCTGTAAACAAAACATAGACGTAGTTAAATATTTCAAGCATTGTTATGTAAACAAACAGCCGGTTCTTAAACTGCCACATTGTTTTAAATGCATTATACCTGCACGATTTTGTATTATTACTATTGAGATCCAAAAGATAATATACTTACTACAATAGAATGGTGAATCATTTTTATTATAAAAAAGCATTCTCTGGTTTAATACTGATTATGGTTTTGTACTATTTTTAAGATTTACAAAGAAATGTTTGTATCATTAAAGGTTTAGGAATGTTTTCAAATTGACTTGACAACAATGCCTGGAGATCATTTACTCAAACAAACCTGCTTATGGTTTGAGGTTATGCTGCTTCAAGTAGTTCAATGTTCTAAGTTTCTTACCAATAAAACTTAAACAAACAACTAGTTTTTTGTTTTATTTCCTGCTAGAACTAGGCTCTGCAGTTTGATTTGATTGAGCTTGCAATTCTTCAGGGGTAAAGTCAAATGGTTGTCGTTCAAATTTCGCAAAAAGGCTGTAAATAATCGACGTGACGGTGGTAACTCCAAAACTTATCCAAAAAACGAGTCTCCATTCTTCGATTTGTTTCTAAAAGATTGTTACGGAAAAATTAACATTTTTCCTAACCTTTTGTTTAATTCATAAATATTTAAAAATAAAAGAAACTCCTTGCGACATCTAGCGTAGAGTCAGTGAACTTATAATAAATGCTTGATCATTGAATTTGTCTTATTACAGTATTCATTGAACCGAACCGATTATCTATTATCACGGTTTTTGGTGCGTTTGAGTAGTGTGTAGATGTCCTCTATTCGATTGGTCGTAGTTGCTTATACCAAACTACCAAATTTCATTAAATTTATTTGCAAGATGGCGGCGATATTTCAATTTATCAAAAAAAACACAATTTTTAGTTTTGGCTTTTTTCACATTTAAACAAACTCGTCATACCGTTTCCGAAATCCCCATGTAGTTGCTTTTATTTCGTACACCCTGTATAAGTATGTACACATACTAGATTTTAGCTAGGTGGCAGCACCTAACTCGATCAAAATCATAGAAGGTGGTAGAAATGCAAATTTTCAGGGCGTTTCTAAAAGTTTCTTTAGTTGACAGGGCGTTATTTCTGTAACCGAAACGAAATTATTGAAAGTTTTAAAAAATCTTACGTCTGCTGTCATGTATCCAATCATCTGGCTTCCTCCTATGGCGCCCAGAATAGAAATAGTTTGCACGATGGCCATCAGAGTGCCTCCGAAATTTTTCGACAGCTGATTTTGATTAACCGCCATGGTGCAAAAGAACCAGGGCTTCATTACGCACGCCAGACAATAGAGGGCGATCGCCCACATGCGCGAACATCCCGCGTACATTGCGCCAATTATACATATGGCTGCTGCGATGTTGGCTGAAAAAAACACAAAATGGTAATCCACAGTAGAACTGTTGTAAATGTAACGTGAACCTATAAGTTTAGAAGTTATCAATAAAATTCCTACTATATTTTTTGCAAAACTAAAAAAGAAAATATTTTTTAAAATATAAATTTTAAGATAATTTCTTTTGAACTTATATGCGTTCAAGGCCAACACAAAAATAGAGACCCTGAAAAAACTTTTACTTTTACATTGGGTCTTATGGGAGGTCAGACGTTTTTTTATGATGTTTTCAAAATGTCACTACAGATTTTCGTAAAATTTCAGTGAAAGATTCTCAGACACCATCCCGATATTCCACCAAACTTTTGTAAGGATGCAAGATGATTAAAAGGTTAAAATCTTCAAGATTTAGCATTCTTTATTTTGAATTCAAATTAGGCGCCATGCCAACTGTTATATTTGACATGTATTTGACTTTGTCATGTGTGTTTGTCGAATTCGCTTCTGTTTTAAATTTAATTTTTGTGAGAGCTAATGAAGCGGCTCTGAAAAATTAAGAATTACTATAGATTTTAAAAAAATTGTTCTGCAAGAATATAGTAAAAACAATTTCAAAACTGGCTTTATTTTTTTAAAAATCAAATATTTATGAACCGTCATTCCAACTTCAACATTTTAAAGACAATCGTGACGTGACCATCAAAAAAAAATCCTCCGATGTGACGTCAACAAAGTGTAGGATCGTGGCCTGTCCATTTTGATAGCCCTGATGCGTTAACTAAAAAAAACAAACGCAATACCTTTTGGGACCATAGTAAAGTCAATTCGTTTTTTTTTAATTTGGCCATTTTTAAATTCTTTTTACTTACAAAAAGTTCCAAAGTACAAATTAAAAAACTTCTCGCCGCATATTCTCTTCATGGGAGCAGCTAGCACACTATACATCTGTGCGAAAGTCCACAGCAAAACAAACGGCAGGGCACTCATCAGAGAGTTGGTCTCAATGTTGAAAGCCAGAATGTCCTTATTTGTGAAAACAGAACAAAAATATATATTATTATTATTATTACTAGAAAGCTGATAAAAAAGGTACTAGATAATAAGAACCAATAAGTATATAACCCATATAGAGTGGCAACCGACGAGCTCTACAACATTAAGGGGCAGATGGCGCTGAAATAAATTCGTCTGGTACGCAATATTCAGGGACTACTAGTACGATTTAGTTGCATGTGCGAGTTCCGAGGTTCATGCCTGTCATATAAATGCTATAAGATCATAGTAGTTGTCTCAGAATATTGCGTAGTAGACGAATTTATTTCAGTGCCATCTGTCCCCCAATGTTGCAAGGCTCACCGGTTGCCACTCTATCATATACTTATTGATAAGAACCGGTCCAAAAAATTTGCAGATTCCTTCTTTTGTAAACAGTAGATGTCGCTTACAGATACTAACTTTTGTTTTAACATCAATTCTAACAAAACTTATAGGACCTTTTTAAGTATACCTTCATGTAAAGAGGTAGGTAGGTTGCCATGATGAAAATAAAATAGTTGTGACCAAACTGTCCTGAAATGCTAGCCCAAAATGCTCCATTCCTCATAATCTTTCCCCATGGAACCTTTAGACTGGACTCTTGTTTCACTAAAAAAGTGATATTCTAGCTTTAAAAATCCGTTTTGATAGCCCTGCTTCAGTTTCTAAGATTATTCTTATTAAATTAAATGACAGGTCAGGTTAGAATTTTTTTTCATGAAAAATTCCGACAGAAAAAACTTACCTACTTCTTTTTCAATATATTCAAGTTCCTCTTCTGAGATGTGAGGACTCTGGTTTGGATAAGAGTAAATATACAGTAGGTGTAGAGTGATGTAAACGATACTCCATATGCTCCAAAAATAAAACGCCGCCTGAAAATGGAATAAATATTAAAAGAAGGCGCCCTCTAGTTTTTAAAATATTTAACGGAGTCTTGGAAAATAATGTAAGACCAATGAGTATATGACCCATACCCAACAAACATTTAAAGTTGTAACGACGAAACGCCAACTAGAAAGAATTTCTTAAAAGTAACCGCAACGTACTCCCGCTACGTCTCAGTATACCATACAGCGACGTTATAATTCCCTAAGTGGGGAACCAATTTCTGGTTGTAACTACTAGGCCAAGTGTTTAAAGTCACTGTAGTAACAACTACACTACTACGTCGTAGCCAGGTATCTACTACGTCGAAGAGGGTGTTTTTTTCCGTAATGGCATCAAAGTTGCGATGTAGTTGCAAATAATATAATCGTTTCTTTTTGGTAGAATTGTAACACAATATGGTGGACACAACAGTAAACAGACTCGCTTAGTTTTTTTGTTTGGTTATGGTTATAATATGAACTATGTTATCCAAAAGTGTGAGAATTTACGAGCAGAGGATCAAAATTCGAGTGCGACGCAAAGTTTTTTGTATAACATGCATTATATATATTGCAAAAAACCGGTGCGCCCGTAAAATTGAGCCGTTTTCTGGTAGCTGATGGAATTTTTGTGTTGTGATTTTGGAGGTTATGTTTTCATAATCGACAGTTAACTCCAACAAATGGTGCTTAAGAAGAGCATTTTTGGTAAGCTTCAACTAATTTGTTTATAAAATAGTATGGCTCTTTAATATGAGCTCATAAAACGACAACAAAAATATTAAATTTTCTTTCTTACATAAAAACATGGCGTCCCAAACTATATTCCCTGATAGTCGAAAAGGTTACTTGAAAGTAGTTGCGGCTTTAAAGTTGATCCAAAAAGTTATTTTGTCTACATTGTTACATCAGATGTTACTATGATGACACAAACTTTTGTGGTAAAAATTAAAGTTATAATGTAGTTGTCGGATACACTTGTTTGGGACTCCAATGAAGCTTAACTTTCTAGTGGTAATTAAGTAGGATATAAAAGTCAGGGCGACTATGAAATAACGACTAAAAAGAAAGTAAAACTTTAGCAACGTCCTATTGTGGTAGAGAAGACTCTCAGAATCGACTATCAAGAAACAATCCTATGAAGTAGTTTAGAGGGTCGTTTTTACGAAACATCTACTATTTCCTGATACTAAATAGTTGTTAGAACTAAAAAGTAACAAATTTTGGTTGGGATCACCACATTTCTACTATAAGAAAGTAGCAAAGCCTTTAGAACATGTAGCCGCTACTATAAATGTTAGTTGGGTATAGACTCCCAACTAACATTTATAGTAGCGGCTACATGTTCTAAAGGCTTTGCTACTTTCTTATAGTAGAAATGTGGTGATCCCAACCAAAATTTGTTACTTTTTAGTTCTAGCTACTATTTAGTATCAGGAAATAGTAGATGTTTCGTAAAAACGACCCTCTAAACTACTTCATAGGATTGTTTCTTGATAGTCGATTCTGATAGTCTTCTCTACCACAATAGGACGTTGCTAAAGTTTTACTTTCTTTTTAGTCGTTATTTCGTAGTCGCCCTGACTTTTGTATCCTACTTAATTACCACTAGAAAGTTAAGCTTCATTGGAGTCCCAAACAAGTGTATCCGACAACTACATTATAACTTTAATTTTTACCACAAAAGTTTGTGTCATCATAGTAACATCTGATGTAACAATGTAGACAAAATAACTTTTTGGATCAACTTTAAAGCCGCAACTACTTTCAAGTAACCTTTTCGACTATCAGGGAATATAGTTTGGGACGCCATGTTTTTATGTAAGAAAGAAAATTTAATATTTTTGTTGTCGTTTTATGAGCTCATATTAAACAGCCATACTATTTTATAAACAAATTAGTTGAAGCTTACCAAAAATGCTCTTCTTAAGCACCATTTGTTGGAGTTAACTGTCGATTATGAAAACATAACCTCCAAAATCACAACACAAAAATTCCATCAGCTACCAGAAAACGGCTCAATTTTACGGGCGCACCGGTTTTTTGCAATATATATAATGCATGTTATACAAAAAACTTTGCGTCGCACTCGAATTTTGATCCTCTGCTCGTAAATTCTCACACTTTTGGATAACATAGTTCATATTATAACCATAACCAAACAAAAAAACTAAGCGAGTCTGTTTACTGTTGTGTCCACCATATTGTGTAACAATTCTACCAAAAAGAAACGATTATATTATTTGCAACTACATCGCAACTTTTATGCCATTACGGAAAAAAAACAGCCTCTACGACGTAGTAGATACCTGGCTACGACGTAGTAGTGTAGTTGTTACTACAGTGACTTTAAACACTTGGCCAAGTAGTTATAACCAGAAATTGGTTCCCCACTTAGGGAATTATAACGTCGCTGTATGGTATACTGAGACGTAGCGGGAGTACGTTGCGGTTACTTTTAAGAAATTCTTTCTAGTTGGGGTTTCGTCGTTACAACTTTAAATGTTTGTTGGGCTAGCAACCAGCGAGCTTGCAAAACTGAGGGGCAGATGGCGCTGAAAGTGGCAAGCATGCAAGGCTTGCCGGTTGCCACTCTAGATGGGTTATATATACTCATTGGTGAGACGTACGCCTTGTCGTTGACAGCACCATGGGCGTAGTCAGGGTGGGGCAGGGTGGGGCAAGTGCGATCACCTGCTCCATCCTGGCTTTAGCTCATTTAGTAATAAATATTTGATTGTACATTTTTTTGCTTTTTTACCCCACCCTGAGCGAGACCCTGACTACGCCCATGGACAGCACAGAAACATAAATAGTAAATACCTTCCAGGAATTAAACCATCGTACTACTTGTCCAGTAACAATGCTCCCCACCACAGTACCAAGAGGTGCCCCAGAATAGGCAATTCCGCCCAACAAATTTCGCTCTTTGGGTGGCACCCAACGGCTCACCAGGGTGGAAAGACATGGATAAAGTGGACCCTAAAAACACAGTATCTCTCTCTTTATATCTCTCTTTTATTGATTAGGTTTATCTATTATTGTAGACAATTTAAGACCAGCTGACATCGGTGGACACCAAGAGTCTCACTCGAAATCACTTGGTGCCCAAAATCATTCTGCCCACCGCCCCGTTATCTTGAGAAGATGATTAAAAATGTGAGGGATGGGGGGGTGCATGAAAAAGTTTTCTGGTATTGTGCAGTATGCTATTTTTCTTTTATATAAAAGCAATAAAAAAGAAGACGCGTTTTAAGTATAGGTAATCATATTCAGCTCGAAAAAAAGTTTGACATAGATTTACCTGTGCGAAGCCCAAAATTGCTCTTAGCAAAACTGCCAACCAATAATCAGCTATCTCTGTGGCAACTGGGAATGCCAACGTTACACTTACAGACACCAAAACGGACCCTAAGACCACAAAAAAAAATAACTAAAATTATTAAAATTAATTATTATAAACAAAACTGTATGTCTCACATATGTAAGTGAATTCAATACAAATATCAGTTTGTCTTAGCTTGATTTGCAAGATTGCATAGAATAGGGTGTTTGACAGTAGTAAAAAATAAATATATATTTATTTTTAGAAATCTCTTTAGGTCTTGAGAATGCTAAAACAAACTTTTTTGTTTAATTTTTTCTTAAATTCATAGTTCTTTTAATTAAATAAATTCATTGAATTAAAACAATTAGCCACGTGATTCAAAACAGGCGGTCTACCAATGAGCTGCGAGTGACGTCACAAAACAGTAAACGCCTCGAACGAACCTATTTTCTGTGTTATGTTTACTTTGGTTTAAAGGGCGAATTATAGTCCTAAATTAGATTTTAAGTTTTATTTTGCTTATAAAAAACATTTTCAATGGAAAACGGATTATCCAAAGCCGATAGCTCCAACTTGCCAATGCTGAATTCCTTTATGGTGGCTTATTTATAGGCTTCTTTCCCAACAACAGTGATTTTTGTTCTGCGGAATTTAGAAACGTTAAAATGTTGATGTAAGTATTCGATGAGTTGTTTTGTATATAACTGAAAGATTTTTTACGATATTCTTCGCCTACTTTTACTCATTTAGATTTTGAGGTTAGGTTATATGTTTTGTTTCTTTGTTTAATATGCCACTTACAATAGATTCAATTAAATACCCAATCATTATTATTTTAAGCAATAAGAAACAATCAAAAATTTAGAGGTACTCCCTAGTCCTGCCTAATAACTGCCTAGCACCGCCTAAAAATTTGAACAACTTTCTGCCTATTATAGTTGTTCACCCCTTGTAAAAAACATAACCTCAAAAATTTCATCGTCATTTACGAAATAGTTATATATATTATAGATAACGTGAGAAAAATTACACACATCAAAGTAAACTTCACAAATGTAAAGTGAAGATGTATTAGATAAAGCCCTTGGGTCTCTTCGAGCAAGTTCTAGCCACTTTTTCCGTTCATTTACTGCTGTAGACACATGAATAAATAGTTTTTCATGTTTTTTATGCTAGTATTCGAACAATGAGGCACTACACACCACTTATAGGACATTTTTTTTACAGAAAAAATAGTAAAAACACAGACGAAAAACAAATAAACACTTGAATGCCGTGTATCTGTCCGCGAGTTTACTGCGCTGTGACGTCATTGCAACGCCATGCTAGAAATGAGCGTTTTAGCGGCAAATTCAAATCGGAAATTAGAAAATTTTGCGTAAACTCTTTTCTAAAATTTTTCAAATACCCTATTGCTTTTAAATAAATTACATGGCACTATACCTACCATAATTTATGGGGCCACGGTCCCTAGAATAGACCGGTCTTCGGATCTTATATATACAGGGTGCCCCATAACTTAGGGGCCATAGGCCAACAGGTGATAGAGGACGTGATTTCTGATATAAAAGTTCCTATAATGTTAGCGATTTTTAAACTTTTTTGACAATATTATTTTTTAAAAACGCAGTGAATATATGAAATTGGGTATAGTCGTGTATTCGAACAAGAACAATAAGTTGAAATAAAAATAATTACAAAAAAAATTAGTCAGTAAATTTTTTTGATATAAAAACTTTTATGAATGCCATATTAAACGCAATGTTTTTGTATATTTTTTGTTAATAAAAACAAGCCTCTAGCGAGACATAATAATAAAATATTATTGATATTTTTTAAAAGAATAAGTAAGCAAAAATTAATTATTATTAAGTCATTTTTTATAAATTTTTGGAGGTTATTTTTACAGCCTGTATCTCCTGAACTTGCAATTTTATCAAATAAAGGAATACCACATTTTTTAAGCAAAATTAGCTGAGTATTCAGCTGGCCTTAAAAGATTTTCTTTTTTTTTGAAAACCCCAAATTACGATAAAAGAACTAAAACTTTTGTATAGCGAATTACCTAACAATACCCATCGTCCTCCCCATCTATCTGCCAGCATTCCTCCTGGGATATGACCTAGCAGATAACCAATAAAAAAAGAATACAGCAGCAATGATTCGATCTGCCTCGGCCAGGCGAAGGTGGCTCCCTAAAATGAAAAAATAAAAAAAATAAAAAACATTCAAAACATTTTCGACGATCGTTGATCACTAGCAATGAGTACATGACCCATATAGGGGCAACCAGCAAGCTTTGCAACATTGAGGGGCAGATGGCGCTGAAATAAATTCGTCTGGTACGCAATATTCAGGGACTACTAGTACGATTCGGTTCGGTTCGGTGGCCTATCTTACAAATGCCATTCAATTCAATTCAATTCAAAAAAGCTTTATTGTCTGAAAAATTTAAGACTAAAGTAAATAGTAATACAGCAGTACCAATAAAAACAACATTGTCTAGTCGCACAATCACACACACAACCTATAATTAAGAGTAGCACCCTTTTAGGTCATTCCGAAGTTATGCGCAATTTTAATAAAATACGAATGCCTAAATATTTATGTGTCTGTAAAATATGGACAACTATGAATATGCACACATACACAATTATAACAGCACAGTCAACAGATTAAAAAGTAGGAACCAAGCTACTTTAAAAAAATTTAAAATGTTAATCTAAAATTTAAAAAATTTAAAATGTCATTCTAAAATTAAAATTAAATTTAAAATTCAGGCTACAAAAAAAATACAATAAAATAAAAATATGAAGACATATAATCACAAAGTTATTATTAGATCATAGTGGTCCAAGGCCAACACAAAAATAGAGGCCACGACCCTGAAAAAATCAGCTATTCTCCCGGGGCTGAATTTTACATTGGGTCTTATGGGAGGTCAGACGTTTTTTATGATATTTTCAAAATGGCACTACAGATTTCCGCAAAATTTCAGTGAAATATTCTCAGACGCCATCCCGATATTCCACCAAAGATTTGTAAGGAAGCAACATTAAAAAGGTTAAAATCTTCAAGATTCAGCATTCCTTATTTTGAATTCAAATTACCCGCCATGTACCACATGCCAACTGTTATATTTGACATGTATTTGACTTTGTCATATGTGATTGTCACATTCGCTTCTGCTTTAAACTTAATTTTTGTGTGAGCTAATGAAGCGGCTATGAAAAATTAGGGCTTACTCTACATTTAAAAACAATTGTTCTGCCAGAATAAAGTAAACACAATCTCAAAAACGGCTTTATTTTAAAAAAAAATATCCATGAACCGTCATTCCAACTGCAATATTTTAAAGACAATCAGCTGTGTCATAACGTGACCATCAAAAAAAAATCAGCCCCGGATGTGACGTCAACAAAGTGGAGGATCGTGGCCCGTCCATTTTGATAGCCCTGAGTGGTCGTCTCTGAATATTGCGTTCTAGACGAATTTATTTCAGCGCCATCTGCCCCTCAATATTGCAAGCTGTTGCAAAGCTCGCCGGTTGCCACTCTATATGTGTCATATACTCATTGACACTAGTTTTATCACAACTTCAATCGTAGAAGTCACATACTTACAAGTATATTACATTTGTACTGGGAATAGACCTCCAAAAATGACTCCTAATGTAACTAATAACAGGTATTTTAATGCTTAGAAAAGAGATGGCGCTGAGAGCGCGGCACCCATGATCAGTAGCCTTAATTTATCCAAGCCATACGTTGACGTTCATCTGAAATCCACGCCGGCACGCTTGTAGCAGTCATTTTTAGAGGTCCTTTCCAGTACATATCGCACCCCCGCTAAAAAATAGTCACAACTCAAAAAACTTTGTTTTGAAATATCGCTGTTAAAGAATTTAGTTCATTAGAGAGATTCATTTTTCCCTTACATGACAAATTACGAGTTAACATGTTATGTTATATCAACAGGAACCTCTTAACTCAATGTAATTGGTGCAGTACGTTTAACAGAAAAAATGATTTTTGTCGTTTATAGTAAAAAAAAAACACAAAAACCCGATATTGTGATTAGAACAAGACATCCTGACGTTGTAAATCAGGATTTCACGCAGGATGGTAAATAATATTTAAAAAAAAAACAAATAAAGAAGAAATTTTGTATTTATTTTTACAACGAGTTATAAAATGCTGAATAACAACTGGGAATGTGATTATTCTCTAATAAATTCAAAAGATTTTTTCATTATCCTCCTTAATTCTAAGTACACTGAACAATTCGAAAAAACAGTCAGAACACAAAAAAGAACAGTATTTTATTTGTTATATGGGTCAGATTTAACCAATAGTTCACACGAAAACCTTCACAACTCGAAATGTGACTCTTTTTAGGATGAAACTTCACGTTCACGCTGTTAAAAGTCAAAAGTGACACTGTAAAGGAACGCATCCTCAGCTAAACTGGACAAAATAAAAGAGTCACATCGCCATCTCGTGGTGAATTGCCGAAACATAAATGTGACGCTTTTATGGAAGAAAGTACAAGTCAAAGATTATAGATTATAATATAAGTTATTTCGATGATGGCCGCAGCCAACGATAAAGACCGGCCATGGCGCGTTATAAGCAAGTCGGCGGTCACGTGATCTTAGGAGTCCCAGGATTCTTATTGTATTGCTTAATATATTATATGTTTTTACACAATTTAAATAAATTAACAAAAAATTTTTGTTGTTTTATAGGCAAAAATTGAAAAAAATATTTTGCTGATATATGTGTTTATTATGGATAAAAGAACTGAATCTATAAAATAAAAAATTATACAAAATTTGCACTCTAATATCTTCAGGTACATATATTAGGTACATAATATCGTTAGTAACTTCAAATCTATACAAGTCTTTCAAAATTGGACATATCAAACCTAAGCTTTTAGTTTTTTAATTTTTCTTTGACTGTCATCATTTTTGAGTTCTTATTCAAAGATTTATTAGCAGACACTAAATCATTGTGCTTTTTAATAAAATTATTTAAAAAAACTTTACATGCCCTTAATCTAATTTTTTCAAGCTTTGACAATAGTTTTTCTCCACAAAAACACTCCTAGAGTTATCTGAAGGAAAATTTTCAATATAAAACATTTCACAATAATTTATAAAAAAGAAACAAGTGATTTTGTGAATAAGTGAGATGGTTTTCCCATTCAATGAACTGAATGTAGTGGTCGTCAATAATTTTTTGAAAAATTACCCAGCACAAAGTTTAATATCTATTTCAATAAAGTGTAAGTTAACTACCAACTCATGTTCTTTTAAAAGCTGTATCTTACTTTTTAAATATTTCACACTACCAGAGAGATTATTACTATCTGTTAACAATATTTTACAAATCAGTTTTTTAATATTGCGAGGGTGCGGAAGACATATTACCTTAGAATTGTAAATTGACGTGTATGCACTGGATAACTGGATAAACAAAGATGAAGCCAACATTAAAGTGTATCCACCATATCTTCAATTCTCAGGTTACCTTTTCAAGAGACCTAATTGTTCAATAAGAAATGACAACTGAACACATTTTTCACTCTCACTATCGAAAATGTCACTAAGAATGTCTATTACTTGATCAATCTTATCCAAGATCTTATCTTTTACCACTTTTTTTACCGTTTGCAACATATTAGGTTTCAGTTTTATAGTTGGACCGACAAGGAACAACACTAATTACACGTTCGCGGCATTGTTTATCTTATAGGTATTTTCTTTATAATTTACTCATTAGCCATTAATTATTTTAACGCAGCCCACAACAGTTTTTTTCGTGGGCTGCGTTATTTTAATAACTTTGATAAAATTCACATAAAATTCGTGCCCGAATTAAAAAAAATCGACGTAAACAAACATACCCAAACGGAACACACACATGTTTTATAATGACAGCGGGCCGTGAGGCGTTTTTTTCTGGGACTCCTACGGTCACGTGATATTTCCGCGCCCGGGCCGGTCTTTCTAGTGGGCTGTGATATGTATATAAGCCTTAGAAAAAGAAGGGTGATATAAGCACGTGACACTTACGTAATGTTGTTCGCTGCCTTTGTTCTCATTGTGTAACTCGGGACATGCGTGCTTAGTGAGATTACTTGATTTTTCTGGCTCCACCATGACAGTTATACCCACGTTCAGGACCATTCTCAAATTGTAGGATGTTTGTACGGCCATGTGCAACAACATAGCCGTCAAAACTCGCTGGGGAAAAACACAACCTGAAACAAAAAATGGCGACAGGAGCCACTTATTGCTGTTCGTACTACTATGTCGATTTAGAAAATTTTTCTACGTTATCCGGCGCCTATTCTCCAAAAGGATAGGTACTCATCGTAAAGACAAGCTTGCTTTACAGTAAGTGACCTTAATTCTCCACCTCCTTCGATCCTGACAATTATTGTCTGTCAGGTTTTTTTGACTCATTGAACTTTGGATTGACTGTTGCCAGTCCAGTTTAGCCCAACTAACATTTATAGTAGCGGCTACATGTTCTAAAGGCTTTGCTACTTTCTTATAGTAGAAATGTGGTGATCCCAACCAAAATTTGTTACTTTTTAGTTCTAACTACTATTTAGTATCAGGAAATAGTAGATGTTTCGTAAAAACGACCCTCTAAACTACTTCATAGGATTGTTTCTTGATAGTCGATTCTGATAGTCTTCTCTACCACAATAGGACGTTGCTAAAGTTTTACTTTCTTTTTAGTCGTTATTTCGTAGTCGCCCTGACTTTTATATCCTACTTAATTACCACTAGAAAGTTAAGCTTCATTGGAGTCCCAAACAAGTGTATCCGACAACTACATTATAACTTTAATTTTTACCACAAAAGTTTGTGTCATCATAGTAACATCTGATGTAACAATGTAGACAAAATAACTTTTTGGATCAACTTTAAAGCCGCAACTACTTTCAAGTAACCTTTTCGACTATCAGGGAATATAGTTTGGGACGCCATGTTTTTATGTAAGAAAGAAAATTTAATATTTTTGTTGTCGTTTTATGAGCTCATATTAAAGAGCCATACTATTTTATAAACAAATTAGTTGAAGCTTACCAAAAATGCTCTTCTTAAGCACCATTTGTTGGAGTTAACTGTCGATTATGAAAACATAACCTCCAAAATCACAACACAAAAATTCCATCAGCTACCAGAAAACGGCTCAATTTTACGGGCGCATCGGTTTTTTGCAATATATATAATGCATGTTATACAAAAAACTTTGCGTCGCACTCGAATTTTGATCCTCTGCTCGTAAATTCTCACACTTTTGGATAACATAGTTCATATTATAACCATAACCAAACAAAAAAACTAAGCGAGTCTGTTTACCGTTGTGTCCACCATATTGTGTAACAATTCTGCCAAAAAGAAACGATTATATTATTTGCAACTACATCGCAACTTTTATGCCATTACGGAAAAAAACAGCCTCTACGACGTAGTAGATACCTGGCTACGACGTAGTAGTGTAGTTGTTACTACAGTGACTTTAAACACTTGGCCAAGTAGTTATAACCAGAAATTGGTTCCCCACTTAGGGAATTATAACGTCGCTGTATGGTATACTGAGACGTAGCGGGAGAACGTTGCGGTTACTTTTAAGAAATTCTTTCTAGTTGGGGTTTCGTCGTTACAACTTTAATTGTTTGTTGGGAGGAAGCCCTCTTTTTTTGCGCCCTATAGGTTCTGATTCTAGGACCTGCTTTGGTAATCTTTCGTCGTTCATCCGTTGTACATGGCCGTACCATTTCAGTTGTCTTTTAGTGATGTCATTCGTTACGCTTCCTATTCTCTCTTTTATGGTATCGAAAAAGGTAATTTTTCGAAAAATGTGTTTTTGAAGACTAGGTGTTTAAAAAAAATTCCACAACCCTCCCTGTATGAGTCTATCGAAATAGTAGTTTACCTGACTAGTGCGGAAAGTGCCTCTTTTCCGCACGCGATTGCAGATGGCCAAACGACGCGATAGCGGAGTTTGGCCAGCAATCAAGTGCGGAAAAGACACTTTACGCACGAGTTAGGTACATTATTTTTTCTATAAGCGTGAGGAAAAAACTAAAAATTAATCAGAAAATTATTTATATTCAAAACATTTTAATCAAATCAATTATTATTATTAACATTAATATTAAAGGTGCAGTTTGTAGCGTGCTGTAAGTTGATAGCAGAAGCAAGTGTTTTCTCAAATGAAGTGGCAGATTTGAAACTTGGGTTTTGGTTCTCCACTGCGTTCTCCAAGTTTTCGGAAACATCTGTTGCAACTGTGGTCATGCATTTGGGGCTGGATTGAGGCACTTTGGAAGGTTGTATGGTAGAAGAAAGTTGCTGACTAGTTGAAGGACCAGGGTGGCTGAACTTCAAAATTTTATTCGAAATATTTTTTTGGAATCCAGTTGAACTGTCAAGGTACCCTTTTGCGACACTTGAAGATTTCCATCGACCGAGTCGTTTGATATTGGTTATTCCTTCGCCTGAATCTGCCAACATTGTTGCGGCAGAACGTCGGAAGCTGTGGCCCGTGTATAATTCTGGATTTGAAAGCTTCAGATAGCATGCGATATCTGATGGCATTTTACCGAATGTATTAATTCCAATGCATTGTACCGTACATGCTCCTTTTTTGTAGTTTACGAAGAACCGTCTATGTGTAAGGTCACTATATAGCGAAGTTCCTTCTAATACAGTGACCTTATCTATGTGGGGTCTCTGGTTTCCTTAAGTTGACATATTTTCGGATCAATTGGAGAAGTTTTTTATTCTCGGCTTCTTCTGAAATAGCAAAACTTCTAAATGTATGGTTTTTTGAGTCAGGAATTTTTATAATGATCATATTTCCTTTTTCTTCAATGTCATCTAGGCACATTTTTGCTAGTTCTTCACGGCGACATGCGCCCGCCAACCAAAAATCGTGGCAACTTTCATATGCAAATAAACTAGGTCAGGAGCTTCGCTTAAAAACTTGAAAATTTCTTCTTTTGTGAAGATTTTTGCCTTCTTGGGTCTGAATCCAACGTTTTGTTTTTTCAAGTCGGCCGTAACTTTAAAAAAATTGCTTAAGTCAACGTTTTTTCTGAGTTTTAGTACACTTTTGAGCATAGAATACCTCGACCAAAGGGTATTCGTTTTGCACGTTTTGGAAATTTCGGAGAAATATGCCAAAAAAACAGCTTCTTGAAGGGATTTGATGCCTTTAGCGTGGCACCATCTCTCAAACAAACTATATTCCTTCTCATACCTGTGACGAGATTTTGAAGGAAGCAGGTCCAAATTAGCGATTCTAGCGGCTTCTAGAACTGACTGGGGTAGATCTTCGTCCGAAGAATCCATTGAAAATCTGATTTTTTTGTTTGAAAAATTCAAAAGACGCTTGTATCTGCAAAATTGGCTTTGTTTTGACAGTTTGTTTGTACTTTGTTGCTATGGTGATTTAAGATGCCAAATCTAAAACCACTAGTGTTCATTGTTGTTTGACATTGACAACTACTACGTTATACCTCGCTCGTCAAAACGCTCTATATAACGATTTTTTTGTATGAAAATGATTCTTTGGACTATTTTTAGTCGATTTGGATACGGGAAATTAAAAAAAAAGTATGGTTTTTTTTTTAAATAATTTTTTAAAAAACGTTGCATAGTGATTTTCTTTGACTTGTTTTGGTTGAAAAAAATCAATTTCTATCACTGCATCGTCAAATTTTCGACATAAATTTATGAATTAGCTTAGGATTAATAATTTAACAATTTTAAATTAATTACATACCTAGTTTTTCGTGTTTTTTCTCGGTTTTTTCACATAATTTTGAAAATTTGTACAGTTGACCTTCCCACAGATGTTTTGACACATTGATTGAGTTTTTGCTTGGCCGACACTTTCCAGGTCATTCGGCCATTTCAAATTTCCCAATTGGATTTGCTTACGCTGACTTACCCTCAGATGCACCGTAAGCACTGAAGCGCGATCATGGATTTAATCGCGATTAAGTCCTTGTTGCTCACATACAAAACAACAAAGATAGAGAATGGATCAGCAAAGCCTTGTTACGGTGCATCTGAGGGTAGGAAATTATTTAGTTAGAACTATTCAACAAGAATCGGCGCAGCCGATTCTTGCTGATTGTTTGTGCGGTACGGTTCGGTTCGGTTCGGTTCCGTTCAGTCCGGTTCGGTTCGGTTTGGTTCGGTTCCGTTCGTTTTGGTTTAGTTCGGTTCGGTTTGGTTCAATTTGATTCAGTTAAGTTCCGTTCGGTTTGGTTTTAGGTTAGGTTTGTTGGGTCTTAAAGTAATTCAGCAGGAGTCGGCGCAGCCGACTCCTGCTGAATTACTTTAAGACACAGCCAACCTAATCTAAGATCGACCCGAACCAAACCGAACTGCTGAATTTCTGTAAATCATCATTATCATAATTGTTTCTGCATCATTTTTTTCATTATAAATGCTCAATAGACGATTTTGGACGATTTTACGGAGTCAAAAATGCGCGACAAATTAAAAGAGCAAGATGTCAGGCCGAACATTAAATTTCAAAAATTTGGTGTAACCATTTTTCTATGCGTAAATACATTTCTTAAAAACTTTTTATCGCCTCTTGCTAGACAGTTGGTCACCTTATTTTTGGCTAAATTACTATTTATTTAAAGCTCCGTCGATTGTGAGCCGTCCCGCTCTTTCTCGAAATAACAAACGTCAAATAAATTATTTCTATAGCAATTTGTATGAGTTTTTACTAATTTTTTAATTTTGAAATTTCTAAAAAAAATGCGAAAAATCCGCATTTTTTTTTCTTGAAAACAGTATAAAACGACCTCAACTTATCATTAAAAAAAGAAACACCCATTTTCAAGCATCGAGGTATAACGTAGTAGACCCACCCACAATGACGATATTTATACCGGGGAGGTTAAAAACTTATAATTTGAACCTATTTTACTGAAAACTTTATTTTATCGAAAATATTGAAAATATAGCAGAATTTTAGTCAATTTGAATATTTTTAGGATATTTCGTGTGGTAGGAAAGATACAAATGTATTTTGAACGGTCTAAATGTTATAGAACACCTCAAAATCGTAACAAATTTACTTTTCCGCACTAGTGCGGAAAAAATATTTTTCCGCACTAGTGCGGAAAAGTGGCACTTTCCACACTAAAATGCGTGCGGAAAAGTGGACTTTTCCGCACGCTTATAGAAAAAATATATTATGTTTTTGTATAAATAATATTATTTTTATGTTAGGTATTGTTTTTTGAGAAAAATTTATACTTACACTTGCACATACAAGCTAAAGGTCTGCATGGTATTTTTCTTTCTTGAATTTGCTCACTCTGATTTGCCATGAAAAAATATGTTTTTTAAATTTTCTCACTCTGGTTTGTTGTAATAATATATTTTTTTTAAAAATTCTAATTTTGTTTATTTACAAATTGTTTTCAAAACATTTTGATTTATGTCTTGATGCTCTTGGTCACGTCATTTTCTTGTAATATTTTTTCAGCATAATATTATGTTTTTGAATTATTTTTATTTATATCCATTTCCATAAAAAATGGCCAAGGCGGATTGCAATCCATTAAAATGTGGCTGGGGCTGTAAGTCTACAGAATTTGTTACTTCTATTTAAATCCAATATACATAGATACAGTTTGTGGCACTAAAGGTGTATTCCCACATAGCACAAAACTCACATCAACGTTAAATTAACGTGAACAAAAATAACAAAGTTTTTTGTTACTTGAAAACAACCTCATACCATGTAATATTTATTTTGTTAAATCTAAATGCTTAAAGATAACTTAAAAACAAGGAGAAATCAAGCTATAAAAATGTACTTTTTGCTGAAGTTTCTGCTGTGTATATAACGTGTTTTTTACCATCGTTATTTTCATGTAGCAAATTTACACTTGAAAAGTTCTCCACACATTGGCGTAGCTAGGGGGGGGCCAGGGGGGGCCTGCCCCCCCCTTGAAGTCCCTCAGGCCCCCCCTAAGATATTTTAGGCCTCCCCTACCGACTACTAGTAGAAGAACATGACGCTGAAAATACATACTTTTCTATTATTATTCGGGAAAAATTCAAATAAAATAGGTGCATTAAAATTTAAAATCATTCAGATAATGTTTACATTTCAGGAAAAAGCCCTTGTCTTGCGGAATTAGACTTTTTCTCTTTAAATTATCGGTAACTTTTCTGCACTTATGCAATTTCCCGAAAATATTTTTTAAATTTAAACATAATTATGCATATTGAATATTTCATACATATTGGCGACATCTTGTAAAATATTATAGAAGAAGTTAAATTTCGCATTTAATAAAGACAGCGACCTTTGCCCCTCTGTTTCCGAAATCGGGTTGTAGATGTCGTAAGGTTATAAAAGACCTTTTTAAACTGTTTTTCTAAAATAAATGTAATAATCTTTTTAGTTTTTTTGAGGTTAGCGTTTAGTGTCTTATGGAAATTTTCCGATTTTGGTGACAATTTCATAACCATATTCATATTAAGTTTTCCCACGTCGTTAAATGGAATAAATTCGTCGAGCAATACCGGGAAATTTTTAAATTAATACTTCTGCTCTAAGAGCAGAAATGACCGTTTTAAAGAATTGTATTTTTCGGTTAAATCAAACTGTTGGTCATGATTCTATCAAATAACATATAGCAGAAAACACCTATCCAAACCTCTACCAACTTTTTAAAGTTGCGAGTATTCTTCCAATTTCAAGTGCAACTTGCGAGAGGTCTTTCTCTGCCATGAGGAGAGTTTTTAATTGGCTTAGAACAACTATGACTCAAGAGAGACACTCAGGTTTGTCATTGTTATTCATAGAAAAAGATGTTGAGGTCGACTTAGACAGTGTGGTAGACGCTTTCAGTCAGCGACGTAGAAAACTTTCTTTGTAGAATTGCTGAATTACATACTTGCTGTGTATACATATAAATAAGTTGGTAAATGTATTATTAAATTTGTTATATTAAAATATTAGAACATTTAATGCGCGTATTTTTTTTTTATTCATTGCACACTTTGCATGACTCTTTAAAACCTATGTTTGCTTTTTGTTCAAGATAGACCGGGGCCACGGCCCCCCCTGAAAAGCAAGGTTAGCTACGCCAATGTCTCCACAACATGTTCTAAAACGCCACTAGATTAAGACTTCTCAAACCTACTAACTTTCTGCGTCTTTTTTGGTCACGTTTTTTTAATAACATTTTTTCTACTTAAAATAGACGCGAAAGGAAGTTATAAAAGTTGACTAGTTTAAGACTACAACACTTCAACACAATTTTAAAGATGGCGCTCAAGGCAAGGCAAAATATCTATATATCTATCTATATACATTATTTTTTTTTAAAAGCTAAACAAGATTTTTTTTAACAGTAAACACATTCACAGAATAGTAATGTGTCTTTATTAGGTTAATAACAGATGCGTCGTGATCGTGAAGGATCAGGGATCAGTTCCTTAACAGATTTTTGGAGTTTATAGGCCAAAACACTGCCTGATAGATTTCGTCAAAGTGGAAAATGCCGTCAATAGGTGGCGCTGTTAGTAAAATCTCAAAAATATTCGGTAGAAAAGCCATGCAAGTCACGTTTTAAAATTCGTGTAGAAAAGACGTGAATCTAATGTGATTTTAACGTTGATAAAAATCACGTCAAACTAACGTAAAAACATTGCGGTTTTAATTTGATAATGGCGTTATTACAACGCAGTTTTTAGCAACGTTATTTTTTAATACGTTAATGAATGGCCTATTAAGCTTGTTTTCATATATGAAATAAACGTTTTTTTCTAGCAGCTTTTAAAATCAACGTTTTTTTTCTCATGCCTTTTTTACGTGTTAAAAACGTGATTGTGCTATGTGGGTTTACACTCATCTTTAAGGATAATTGTAACCACTGAGATAATAGGGACTTATTGCAATAAATACAGGCAGTAATAGTGACGGGTAGTATTTAGACGAATTATAAAAACAGCTGACTTCTTTGAAAATTATGCCTTTGTGTATTATAAGAATCGGAATTACTACTGCCGCTTTTATTGAAGAAAATAAAGGACTGGATTTATAAATTCGACTTTAACTTTAGCATCGCCCACTTCCAGAAATGATAGAGAGTTGAGCTTTGGCAGATTGATAGGAACTATGATAAAACTATAGGAAAAAATCAAAAAACCTCAAAATTTTAATTTACTCCCCTCCCCTATATATTTAAAGTTAAGTAAAAGTAGCATTGCCCACTTTAAGAAATGCTAGAGAGTTGAGCTTTGGCAGACTAATAGGAACTATGATAAAATTATAGGAAAAAATTAAAACACCCCAAAATTCTAATTTACTTCCCTCCCCTATAAATGTAAAGTTAAGTAAAAGTAACATTGCTTACTTCCAGACATGCTAGAGAGCTGAGCTTTGGAAGACCGATAGTAACTATGATAAAGTTATAGAAAAAAATTAAAACACCCCAAAATTCTAATTTACTTCCTTGCCCTATAAATGTAAAATTATGTAAAAGTAACACTGCCCACTTCCAGAAACGCTAGAGAGCTGAACTTTTTAAGACTGAAAGACAATATGATAAAACTATATGAAAAAATTTAAAAAAAAACAACGTTTTAATTTACTTCCCTCTCCTATAAATGTAAATTTATATAAAACTAACATTGCACACTTCCAGAAACGCTAGAGAGCTGAGCATTGGAATGCTGATAGAAATTATGATAAAACCATGGGAAAAAATTTAAAAAGTCCAATATTTTCATTTACTCTTCTCTCCTATAAATGTAAAGTTATGTAAAAGTAACATTACCCACTTCCAGAAACGCTAGAGAGCTAAGCATTGGAAGACTGATAGGAACTATATGATAAAACTATAGGAAAAAATTTTAAAACACGACAATTTAAATTTATTTCCCTCCCCTATACATGTAAAGTCATGTAAAAGTAACATGGTGCACTTTCAGAAACGCTAGAGAGCTGAGCTTTGGAAGGCTGATAGGAACTACGATAAAACCATGGAAAAAAATTAAAAAACCTCAAAAATTTAAGTAAGGCATTGCAAAAGTTTTGAACAATATTCCGCATATTTTACTACTTTAAAAATTAAATATTATCCAATTCCTTTAAAAAAGAAGTAAAATCATAACAAAAACATTTCATGTAAAAAAAGCTAAGTACGCGAAAATGGCATTCCGTCAAAAGAATTGAGATAAAAGTAAAGCTAAGTTCTCCAATACAAATTTCAAAACGAAAGGTTCTTACTAGTTTGGAAATATTTTTCTAAACTTGGCTATTACGGCTGTAAATGACTCTTAGGCACAGTGCTAAATTGAACATAAAGAAGTTTGGCTGTAATAGCAAAGTTTAAAAAAACATTTCCAAACTAGTAAGAACCTTTCATTTTGAAATTTGTATAGGAGAACTTGGCTTTACTTTTATCTCAATTCTTTTTACGGAATGCCATTTTCGCGTACTTGGTTTTTTTTACATGAAATGTTTTTGTTATTATTTAACTTTTTTTAAATAAATCAATTAAAAATACTGTTTGTTGTCTAGTTTTGGGAGGGCACTGCCCCGTGCTCCCCCCCCCCCCCCGTTGCCCTCCCTGCAGGCATCCCTATGGGCAGTAAAGATTTTTTTAGGCTTTGTGCTTCCGCAAAGGGTCGTACTGGCGCTGTTGTTGCACATGGCAATGCAAAACGCATACAACGTACGCGTAGTACTAAACGTGGCGATGACAGAGATGCTCGAGCCCGAATCGGCTCGCCCAAAAGAAATCGCTTGTCCAGAGTTCGGATACAGTGAATCAAAGGCCACAGTAAGTAAAAACTAGAGTCCCTTAACATATTTGGATATCATATTATATCCACATATTCGCACCCCCGCTAAAAAATAGTCACAACTCAAAAAACATTGTTTTGAGAAAATCGCTGTTAAATAATTTAGTTCATAGAGAGATTCATTTTTCACTTACATGACAAATTACGAGTTAACATGTTATTTTATATCAACAGGAACCTATTAACTCAATGTAATTGGTGCAGTACGTTTCTCAGAAAAAATGATTTTTGTCGTTTTTAGTTAAAAAAAAAGACAAAAACCCGAGGGGTCATCAGCTTTCAACAGTACTGTACAAATTTCACAACAGGACCCGACAGTACCACGATAGGACCCAACAGTACTCGACAGTACACGACAGTACCCAACAGTACTCGACAGTACCACGACAGGACCCAACAGTACTCGACAGTACACGACAGTACCCAACAGTACTCGACAGTACACGACAGTACCCAACAGTACTCGACAGTACACGACAGGACCCAACAGTACTCGACAGTACACGATAGGACCCAACAGTACACGACAGTACTCGACACTACCCACCAACCCCAACCAGTGGCGTAGATGCGAAAAGAAAAGACATGATGAGCTTTTTTTTTTTTTTGTTTTTTTTTGTTTTTTTTTGTTTTTTTTTTTTTTGGTCGCAAGTTTTGTGAGCGCGCACTTTGGCCCTACCGGCCTTCCCCAAACATGATGACCTTTTTTTTTTTTTGGTCGCAAGTTTTTTGAGCGCGCGCTTTGGCCCTATCGGCCTTCCCCAAACATGATTTTTATTTTTTTTTTGCTCGTATGTGTTTTGAAGAGCGCGCTTCGTACCTCGCAACAGGACCCAACAGTACTCGACAGTACACGACAGTACCCGACAGTACCCAACAGTACACGACAGGACCCAACAGTACTCGACAGTACTCGACAGTACACGACAGTACCCAACAGTACTCGACAGTACACGACAGTACACGACAGTACCCAACAGTACTCGACAGTACTCGACAGTACACGACAGTACCCAACAGTACTCGACAGTACCCAACAGTACTCAACAGGACCAGCGGCGTAGCGTGGGGGGGGCGCGGGGGGTTCGTCGCCCCCCCCGCCCCGAGGGTAGTGGCGCCCCATTGGTGGTCGAAGCGCCCCCAGCTTTATTAAGTCGGGCCGGCAACGGCCAGTTGAGTGGGCGCCAAAGGAAACTAACGACATAAAGACCTTTTTTTTTTTTTTTGGTCTCAAGATTTGTGAGAGGCGCCCTTGTGACCTGTCGGCCGCCCCCGATGACCTTTTTTGTGTTTTTTTGGTCGCAAGATTTTTTTTCAGTTTTCAGAGGCGCCCTTTTTAGCGGTCGCCCCCCCCCCGCCCTTTCGGGCACGCTACGCCGCTGAACAGGACCCAACAGTACACGTCAGGACCCAAGTCCTGTTGGACGCTGTACAAAATTTTAGGGTGCCGATGACCCCTCGCAAAAACCCGATATTGTGACACTTTTTTAGAACAAGGCATCATGACGTTGTAAATCAGGATGTCACGCAGGATGGTAAATAATATAAAAACAGAAAACAAATAAAGAAGAAACTTTGTATTTATTTTTACAACGAATTATAAAATGCTGAATAACAACTGGGAATGTGATTATTCTCTAATAAATTCAAAAGATTTTTTTCTTATTCTCCTTAATTCTAAGTACACTGAACAATTCAAAAAAACAGTCACAACACAAAACAGAACAGTATTTTACTTGTTATATGGGTCAGATTTAACCAATAGTTCACACGAAAACCTTCACAACTCGAAATGTGACTCTTTTCAGGATGAAACTCCACGTTCACGCTGTTATAAAGTCAAAAGTGACACTGTAAAGGAACGCATCCTCAGCTAAACTGGACAAAATAAAAGAGTCACACCGCCATTTCGCGGTGAATTGTCGAAACATAAATGTGAGGCTTTTATGGAAGAAAGTACAAGTTATTTCGATGATGGCGGCAGGTTTATCTCAATAAGGGCGATTTTTGAGTTGTGACTCTTTTTCAGCGGGTGTGCGAATATGTCAACATCCAGGGACCCTCTATCTATCTATCTATCTATTAAGCCTTCTTCGATCCATCTTTATACATAGGCCTTCCTCAATATCTTCCACTCTTCTCTGTCTGTCGCCGTGTTCATCCATCTACTTCCCGCATGTTTCTTTAAATCGTCCGCTGATCTCATTAGGGGTCTTCCCCCAAGCGCGGATTTGAGGGGGCGGTAACGTGGTAATTACCCCCCTTCTAGAACAAAAACTATGCACTATGCAATAGGCGAATTCATGGGCGCACCCAGGGGGGGTCCCAGCCTTAAATTTTTTTACATATTTTCGACATATTTCAGAAAAAAAAAACACAAAAAATAGCTTAAAATTCGACATCATGAGGCCTCGGGCCCCCCCCAAGAGGCCTCGGGCCTCCCAAGACATATTTCTGGGTGCGCCACTGGCGAATTACCCCCCCATAAAAAAAATTATTTTTTCCTCGACTATTACCCCCCCCCCCCCCTAGATTTTCTCCCAGATCCGCGCTTGTATTCCCCTTCTTCTTTTATTTTTCTCTAGTTCACAATTAATTTGTTCCATCGATCGTCTTTCTGTTTGATATCATGACCAGCAAATTTCCATTTTAAATATACTACTTCTTTTCTGACACCCTTACTTTTGTTTTCTTATCTACAGGGTGTTTCAGACCACCCGCATAGGCCGATTATTTTAAAAGGGATAATTATTTTAAAAAAATTTTAAATCACTATCAAGGTAGTGAACTCTTTCTGATGATGTTTATTTTTATATTTTCTTCCTTCGGATTGCGAATTTCAATTCTACGCGGAATGATTAAAACGTTTTATTCGAAAACTTTTTCCCAAAAATGCATTTTTAAACCTCAACACTGATATTAAATTATTTCGCAGTTATAACCAAGAGAAAAACGGAAAGTAACCAAAGTCTAAATTAAATTACACAAGACAGGCAAAAACAATCTTGGGAAGTAAATATTTTGGTTACTTTCCGTTTTTTTCTTGGTTATAAATTTAATATCAGTTTTGAGGTTTAAAAAAGCATTTTTGGAAAAGTTTTCGAATAAAACGTTTTAATTTTTCCGCGTAGAATTGAAATCCGCAATCAGAAATAGCATGTTCCATTAAAAAAAATCAACGTCAAGCGGAATTTTGACACTTTCCGTGAGGCTAGGACCTTAAAATCTACATCATCAGAAAGAGCCCATTTCACTACGTTGATGGTGATTTAAAAATGTTTAAAAATAATTATCCCTTTTAAAATAATCGGCCTGTGCGGGTGGTCTGAAACACCCTGTATATTATATACACGGTGTTTCACAAACATCGAAACAAAGGCCTTTTTGGGTATTTGAAGTGCGAATGTGGAGAAACGCTCGGACACGTCGATTTTGTTTGCGAGGGAGACATTTTTTTGCTATCTTGAAGTTTTTGTAGCACGAACCCCCTTCGAGGGGTATACTTTACCCCTATATTTTGAATAGGGAAAGTGGTGTTAGTGATTTGAGGTTTGAGGTTGAGGATTGGTAGAGCCGCGGGACTGTAAACGCGCTGGTCGTTTTATAAAATCTGGGTGCAAAAATCCTTAAAAGGACGACGTAAAAATATTAATTTTTCCGAGCCACACAAAGACAATATAGAGGATTGGCACTCACCTTTTTTGTTGTTTCCGTCGTCCAGAGGAGCTCCTCTCGCTAGCCCAGTCGTTGCAGTCGATCCACACTAGAATCACACTTGTTTGTGTAATGTTTTAGTTTGATTTTCAAAAAATGTTATTGGATTTTTGGTTAATAGAATTTTATCACCATGCTGATTCATTTTTCGTAGATGGCGCTGGCGTTTTGCTTGTGCCAATCAAAATTGAAATTGTGTGGGTTTTCCGAATACGGGAATTTGGCGCAAAATTTGAAGTTAAAATTAAAGTTGCACGAACAAGTGGGTCTAGTCATACCCTGTTTTGAAGCTCTCTTGAATATCTTTACAACCGCGTAAACATTTCGAAAATTCATTGATTAGTTTTTGAGATATTTGCTTTCAAACTGTCAAATTTAACATGGAATGATAAATAAAAATGAAATCCGAAAATAATAAAATTCTAATTAAATTTTTATTTTATCAGTCCATGTTAAATTAAAGGCCCACTTTCCCTATTCAAAATATAGGGGTAAAGTATGCCCCACGAAGGGGGTTCGTGCTTCAAAAATTTTCAAAATAGCCAAAAAGTGCCCCCCTCGCAAACAAAATCGACGTGTCCAAGCGTTTCTCCAAATTCGCACATAAAATACCCAAAAAGGCCACTGTTTCGATGTTCGTGAAACACTGTGTATATATATTTTTTATCCATTCATTCCTTTTTATATCTGTTAGCTTTACATAGGGTCACTGCACCACGAAGACGTAGTGTCTTCGACAGGCTTCCAGGATGCTGTGACCCTAGCTTTACATGAATATTAGTGCCACCTCTTGGTCAACATCGGAAACCAATGCCCGAATGAGAAGAAATCTGTAATCAAAAATTATTTTTATATTTTCTTCCTTCAGACGCACAGTGGTCAGCTTGTCTGTTCTGAACGATCGAAATTATTTTATGGTTTTAATTTTGACAAATTGATGCTGAAAGTTAGGAAATGTCAACTAGCGTTTAAAAATAGTTATTTACCTAACTAGTGCGGAAAGTGATACTTTTACGCACGCGACGGCAGTTGCCCGAACGACGCTTTGCGGAGTTCGGGCACGCCGTCAAGGGCGGAAAAGGCACTTTCCGCAAGAGTTCGGTACAAAATTTTTCCTAGTTGCATAAATAGCTTGGTTTTACATTTTAATATATTTGGTATTTTTTACATTAAAACAGCAAAAAACAAATTCTGTTTTCATTTTTAATTTAATTGAGTTTATAAATGGGTCAATAAGTCTAATTAGGCCTCATTTTTAATTTAATTGAGTTTATAAATGGGTCAATAAGTCTAATTAGGCCTAAAATTCACGGCGTGCGGAAAGTTGCGGAAAGTTCAACTTTCCGCACGCAAGTAGGAAAATGTGATTTTAATATACTGTGCATTCTGGAGTTGGTACAGTCGCCTCCAAAAATAATATTGCATATCGTTTTTTTACTCTTAAGCAAAAAACTTGAAAAATTGACACTTTGAGAGTGTGTGTACGTACTTAGCTTATAGCTTTTTTTATTTAACATAGCTTTTTTCTAAATATTTAACTAAATTTATTAAACTTGCTATACTATATATCAATTTTTTACCACGCACTGATATTCTTTATCGTAGTCTTTATATTTACTATTTTCACATGCATAGTTCAAAAAGGATTGATTTTTATCCTGTGAAACCGGTGTTTTGTGCCACAATTTAAATAAATTACGTCGGCCAATCCTATGCGCCAACGCTAAAACAATTAATCATAGCTAATACAGCGGCAAGAAGCGGCAGCTGAATGTAGCACCTATATAACCCTTGATACATGATTGAAATAATAAAGTCACAAACGCAATTGATACGTAACGATCCAGACTTTTTCAGTCTAAAATATATAATACATATTTGAAAAATTATAATAAATTAATACACAACTTTTATCTAATATTTTTAATAAGCAAATTAAAACTTTGCAAATGGTTTAATAGTAAAAATTAAAGATACCAACCCACATTTTAAATATATGTGAAGAAATCACCATATAATCTCTGGTTTACCAACTTGGAGCACTTTTGAAAATCGCCTTTCCGCGCGGAATAGCTAAGTGCGAATCATTATGCAGGCTATCAAACGGCCTATGACTAGTCGTCGTAGCAAGTAAGAACGAGTTAGTTGATCGATTTTCTGCATTGGGGTCTACTTAGAAGGTAATTGGGCACTTTTTTAAGACTTATTGGTTATGATAGAAAATAGTTCGATATTGATATTTCGATCGTCTAAATTAAACAAGCTGATCTCCGTGCGACGTCGTAAACTTTCTCCATCAAATAACGGTTCTAAAAATTAGATTTTTTATTTTTAGGGTGGGCAATTTAAATGGGAAAGAAAAATCGACGCCCTGATCATATACTGCTTCTTTGCAGGATATTTTGCATCTCATTTTTTTGGAGGCTACCTGGTTGACAGGTAAAGGAAACCACGAAATTAGTTAATGTAAAATTTAGTAAACGTAAATTAAAAATCAAACGTGGCTAATCGGGTAAAAATAAGGGTTTTTGTTTCTCTCGTATTTTTCCATGGGGGTCCAAGATCTAATGGACACCTAATAAGTGTGACGTCCTTATGGGACTCCTCAGAACACTGCTTGGTCAATGTAACATCCTTGCTAAATTAAGTAAACGGTTTTGTCTTTCACCTTACATTTCTAGTGAGAAAACAAAATCATACACCCCACAAGAAGCGCCATCTACCGAAGTACGAGAGAAACTAAAACAGCATCAGACGAGTAAAACTGCTATATCATCGATCGATCAAAGTATCGATTGAAAGAAAGAATCAATCACGTGATCTACAACACACATTGCCTTTTCAGGTCAGATCAAGGCTAATTTGGTTTTGTTCCGCTATCAAGACGTCGGCATCGCGTCAGTCAACGGATTTTAAAGCTAAATATTAAAAACTGTAAAATTTAGTACCCGTAAACTAAAAATCAAACAAGTTTTCATGGCTAATCGTGTAAATATAAGGGTTTTTGTTTCTCTCGATTTTTCCATGGGGGTCCAAGATCTAATGGACACCTAATAAGTGTTGACAGTTAACTGTTTCGTCCTTATGGGACTCCTCAGAACACTGCTTGGTCAATGTGACACCCTTGTTAAATTAAGTATACGGTGGTGTCTCTCACCTTACATTTCTAGTGAGAAAACAAAATCATACACCCCACAAGAAGCGCCATCTACCGAAGTACGAGAGAAACTAAAACAGCATCAGACGAGTAAAACTGCTATATCATCGATCGTTGAAAGTATCGATTGAAAGAAAGAATCAATCACGTGATCTACAACACACATTGCCTTTTCAGGTCAGATCAAGGCCATTGAGTAAATAACCCTTATAGAGGAGCCACCGGCGAGCTTTACCATATTGAGGGGCAGATGGCGCTGAAATAAATTCGTTTGGTATGCAATATTCAGAGAAAAGTACTATGATCTAATGGCATTTGTATAATAGATGTACACATGTAACTAAATCGTACTAGTAGTCCCTGAATATTGCGTACCAGACGAATTTATTTCAGCGCCATCTGCCCCTCAATATGGTAAAGCTCGCCGATGGCTCCTCTATATGGGTTATTTACTCAATGTCAAGGCTAATTGCGTTTGTTCCGCTATCGAGACGTCGGCATCGCGTTAACGGAGTTTTTTCCGACGTCTTGATAGCGGAATAAACGCAATTAACGTTGATCTGACCTGAAAAGGCAATGTGTGCCGTAGGTCACGTGATGGATTCTTTCTTTCAATCGATACTTTCATCGATCGATGATATAGCAGTTTTACTCGTCTGCTGCTGTTATAGTTTCTCTCGTACTTCGGTAGATGGCGCTTCTTGTGGGGGTGTATGATTTTGTTTTCTCACTAGAAATGTAAGATGAGAGACAAAACCTTATACTTAATTTAGCAAGGGTGTCACATTGACCAAGCAGTGTTCCGAGGAGTCCCATAAGGACGAAACAGTTATCTGTCAACACTTATTAGTTGTTCATCAGATCTTGAACCTCCCTGAGGTTAAGCTTTCGAGCTAGCCACGGAAAAATACGAGAGAAACAAAAAAACCCTTATTTTTACCCTTTTTACACACTTTTGATAAGAAATTAGTTAATATAGCCTAGGTACATGGTTCCAAAAGTGCCGGATACCTTAGTGCCGGAAAAAAAGTTGAGGTGTCAAAAATTAAAAATAAAAGTTAGTCAATTTGTTTTAGATTTGGCGGGCGGTGGATGATTGGCATCTGCGGGATAATGTCCTTATTGCTGAACATGATCTTCCCGATTTCCATTCAAAAAGGGGGCGACTATAGCCATGTTTATGCCATTGTCAACCGGGTACTTTTAGGAATCGTACAGGTTTGTTGATTTTTACCTTCGTAGCCTACGTAGCAATGGCGAGAGAAGGTATTATTTTCGAGGAATTTTTTTTTTGAGATAACGCCAAAAATGTCCTATTTGGATGTATTTTGACCTATTCTAGCAATATCGTCGTGATGTCTGTCTCTGTGTGTGGCTGTGTATATATTATTTCTGTCCGTAACACGCATTGGCGTAGCTAGCCTTGCTTTTCAGGGGGGGCCGTGGCCCCGGTCTATCTTGAACAAAAAGCAAACATAGGTTTTAAAGAGTCGTGCAAAGTGTGCAATGAATAAAAAAAAATACGCGCATTAAATGTTCTAATATTTTAATATAACAAATTTAATAATACATTTACCAACTTATTTATATGTATACACAGGAAGTATGTAATTCAGCAATTCTACAAAGAAAGTTTTCTACGTCGCTGACTGAAAGCGTCTACCACACTGTCTAAGTCGACCTCAACATCTTTTTCTATGAATAACAATGACAAACCTGAGTGTCTCTCTTGAGTCATAGTTGTTCTAAGCCAATTAAAAACTCTCCTCATGGCAGAGAAAGACCTCTCGCAAGTTGCACTTGAAATTGGAAGAATACTCGCAACTTTAAAAAGTTGGTAGAGGTTTGGATAGGTGTTTTCTGCTATATGTTGTTTGATAGAATCATGACCAACAGTTTGATTTAACCGAAAAATACAATTCTTTAAAATGGTCATTTCTGCTCTTAGAGTAGAAGTATTAATATTAAAAAATTCCCGGTATTGCTCGACGAATTTATTCCATTTAACGACGTGGGAAAACTTAAGATGAAAATGGTTATGAAATTGTCACCAAAATCGGAAAATTTTCATAAGACACTAAACGCTAACCTCAAAAAAACTAAAAAGATTATTATATTTATTTTCGAAAAACAGTTTAAAAAGGTCTTTTATAACCTTACGACATCTACAACCCGATTTCGGAAACAGAAGGGCAAAGGTCGCTGTCTTTATTAAATGCGAAATTTAACTTGCACTTCTATAATATTTTACAAGATGTCGCCAATATGTATGAAATATTCAATATGCATAATTATGTTTAAATTTAAAAAATATTTTCGGGAAATTGCATAAGTGCAGAAAAGTTACCGATAATTTAAAGAGAAAAAGCCTAATTCTGCAAGACAAGGGCTTTTTCCTGAAATGTAAACATTATCTGAATGATTTTAAATTTTAATGCACCTATTTTATTTGAATATTTCCCGAATAATAATAGAAAAGTATGTATTTTCAGCGTCATGTTCTTTTACTAGTAGTCGGTAGGGGAGGCCTAAAATATCTTAGGGGGGGCCTGAGGGACTTCAGGAGGGGGCCAGGCCCCCCCTGGCCCCCCACCCTAGCTACGCCAATGTCGACACTCTTACAAGCTGATTAGATTTTAATCAAAATCCATGCACACCCTCTTTAAGGCAGTCTTTAGGGGTACCATCCAACGAATTTTAAAAACATATAGTCAATATCCTCTTCTGTGAAAGGTTTTAAGCCTTTCTATGTAACAAAAAAAAATGTCAATAATATTGTAGCCACAATAAAATGAGCATAGGTATTATTTTAATTCTTTTGCGAGTGGAAATACTAATAATCTTGGTATATCTCAAAAACTACTTGATCTTTAAAAATGTGTGATAACAAAATTTACTTGCCTTTAAAAAAGCGTAACAAGCCTTAAAAAATTAAAATCGAATGACTGGGTAGAGAGATACGCTTAAACAAAAAAATCTATTGATTTAGCGGCCATTTTCAACGATGACGGCCAACGACCATGAGTTTGACCACGTGATCAAACTTTTTTTATACACCTATTATGGGTGCTTAATAAAGCCGCGCAGTCAAACCGAGCGCACATATTAGGTCACACGTGACAGGAGCTAACGCCTAGACTAACTAGAAAAATGGCAAAAAATTAATAAAATTTCTAGAAGACGATCAGCTAGGATTTATATGAATATCGCTATGAAGTCAGGAAATAGTCCATATTCAAAATGTGCAATTAGTTTTTGGAACCATTTTTATCGCAGCCCACGAGAAAGACCGGCCCGGGCGCGGAAATATCACGTGACCGTAGGAGGCTCACAAAAAAACGCCTCACGGCCCGCTGTCATTATAAAACATGTGTTTTCAGTTTTGGTATGTTTTACGTCGATTTTTTTTTAATTCGGGCACGAATTTTATGTGAATTTATCAAAGTTATTAAAATAGCGCAGCCCACAAAAAAGACTGTAGTGGGCTGCGTTAAAATAATTAATGGCTAATGAGTAAATTATAAAGAAAATACCTATAAGACAAACAATGCCGTGAAGGTGTAATTAGTGTTGTTCCTTGTCAGTCCAACTACAAAACTGAAACCTAATATGTTGCAAACGGGAAAGAAGTGGTAAAAGATAAGATCTTGGATAAGATTGATCAAGTAATAGACATCCTTAGTGACATTTTCGATAGTGAGAGTGAAAAATGTGTTCAGTTGTCATTTCTTATTGAACAATTAGGTCTCTTGAAAAGGTAACCTGAGAATCGAAGATATTGTGGATACACTTTAATGTTGGCTTCATCTTTGTTTATCCAGTCATCCAGTGCATACACGTCAATTTACAATTCTAAGGTAATATGTCTTCCGCACCCTCGCAATATTAAAAAACTGATTTGTAAAATATTGTTAACAGATAGTAATCTCTCTGGTAGTGTGAAATATTTAAAAATTAGGATACAGCTTTTACAAGAACATGAGTTGGTAGTTAACTTACACTTTAATGAAATATATATTAAAGTTTGTGCTGGGTAATTTTTCAAAAAATTATTGACGACCACTACATTCAGTTCATTCAATGTGAAAACCATCTCACTTATTCACAAAATCACTTGTTTCTTTTTAATAAATTATTGTGAAATGTTTTATATTGAAAATTTTTCTTCAGATAACTCTAGCGAGTGTTTTTGTGGAGAAAAACTATTGTCAAAGCTTGAAAAAATTAGATTAAGGGCATGTAAAGTTTTTTTAAATAATTTTATTAAAAAGCACAATGATTTAGTGTCTGCTAATATATCTTTGAATAAGAACTCAGACAAAGATGATGACACTCAAAGAAAAATTAAAAAACTAAAAGCTTAGGTTTGATATGTCCAATTTTGAAACACTTGTATAGATTTGTAGTTTCTAACGATATTATGTACCTAGTATATGTACCTGAAGATATTAGAGTGCTAATTTTGTATAATTTTTTATTTTATAGATTCAGTTCTTTTATCCATAATAAACACAAATATCAATAAAATATTTTTTTCAATTTTTTCCTATAAAAGAACAAAAAATTGTTGTTAATTTATTTAAATTGTGTAAAAACATATAATATATTAAGCAATGCAATAAGAATCCTGGGACTCCTAAGATCACGTGACCGCCGACTTGCTTATAACGCGTCATGGCCGGTCTTTATCGTTGGCTGCGATTTTTATGTAACCTATACTTCGTTCAGGCACACTGTGTCCACTAAAGAAGGACTCCCTCTATTTATTTCTGGTTGATACAGGGTCCCATCTACCCCGCTTGTGCAGCCATGATCAGTATATGGATCCCACCTGAAGAACGCACCGTGTTGGGCGCTATAGCGTACTCGGGTGGCAATCTGGGCATGGTTATCGGCAACATTGGAACCGGAATGGTTATGGATTGTACCAACAGGTTAGATAACATTTTGGTAGAGGGCGTCATATGGTATGGTGTATTTGGATGATTCTACAAAAATGGTGCTGTGGAGTGAGAATGCATATTTTTCAAACACAGACTGCAAATGAAGCACAGTTTTAGTTATAAGATTTAAAACGAAATGTTTTCTTTATGGAGCATTTGAGTTTAATGTATAAAAAAAATTGCAAGTTTATAATTTTTTTTTATTACAAAGCAAATACCTCATTCCTCTGGTGTAGTCCCAAACCAAATATTAAAAACTCAGGTTGAAAAAAATATCCTAATAAATAATATTTAACCAAGTCTTAACTATTTATCAAAAAATTGATAAAACTTAAGTTTGCAGTCATATTTTTGAAAATCCGAATTTACATTTTCTCCGGAAAATTTTACAATTTTAAGCGTGCTCCATTTTTAATAACATAATATTTGTGAATACCACCGGTTAATTTCTAGAGAAAGAGTGAGAATTTACTTGTGAAGGTGACAAGTTGTGACAGATAATGTCAACTTTAGTTTGGTTTAAGTTATAGATCTTTTTATTTTCGGCAGAAAATTAGTTTTTTTCAGAGAAATCCAAAAGCAACGCTTCAATTATCATTCCTCTGGTAAGAAAATATTCGACTGATATCAATAGTATAATATTTTTGTTGATTGTTTTAAAATTATAAGTATAGGAACTTTGTTTATATAAAACTTAAGTTAAGTAGTCTAAATAGATTTTGATTTAAATTGGAAAACCATTAAAAAACTCATTCCTCTGGTACTCATTCCTCTGGAATTTTTATGCAATAATTCCTAAAATTCGGGAAAATAAATGTTTCTTAGCTTACACCTAATTAGTTACATAAATTTGAAAAAAACAATTATTTACTGTGCTGTACTGTTATTTAAAGGCAATGACCAAAAATGATATCCATATAGCCCACTTTTGGTAGAATCATCCATTTACGAGGTGTGACAATTTAATTTTAAGACAGGCCCCCGTACTAACAGGCAGTGTTACCAACCCTACGGATTTATCTGTAGATCTACGGATTTTGGATTTCGATCTCTGATATCCGATTTTGGATCCAAATCTACAGATTTTTGGCAATTTTACTAAAAAACGATAAACATCGAAACACAACGGCGGCCGCGCCTCATTCCTCCTTATCAGTCCTCAGTAGGGACCTATTGCAATAGTGCCAGGCACAAATTGTGCCGAGCACTATAATGACATCAGTTTCTCATTATAAGAACAGCTGTGTCCTTTCAAAATTAGGCCTTTGTGTATTAAACGAGCCGGATTTAATAGTGACGCCACTATTAATGGAAAATAAACGACGGGATTTATAAATTCGACTTTGGTATGTCAATTTTGAAAGATCTACTGTCAGTTTGTAATGCGAAACTGTTGAATATAGTGCCCGGCACAATTTGTGCCTGGCACTATTGCAATAGGTCCCTATTATCTCTACTTTTTTTCCTACATTTTAATCATTTTGAAAAAAGGTTTTGCTTGGATCAGTGACCTTATTTTTCTAGACATCTAGCGGACGGTCGTTGCAACATTATTTAGAACGAATTGTATTACTTCGCGCGTTGTTTGATGGGAAGTCAAACAACGCTTCGCGCCACGAAAGTTAAACTATGTTTTACGTTATGTATGTTGCACTAGAAAATATTAGTGTTTGTAAAAAGGTTAAAAAAGTACGTACTTTTTATTTCTTCTAATTACAACGGTTTATCCGTTTAAAAAATTGGCGGCACTGCAAAAAAGTTTATTTGGATCCGTTGGAACGGAGCAGTAGGTACCGTACCGTTCTCGTACAATTCCGAACCAAAAAAGTTGTGCACTCCTGTCACTGCCAAAAAAAGAAAAAATCAAACCAATATAAACTTTTTAATTGTAAAAAAAAGCACCACGCTTTTAGTCTTCTTTGAACCTACGGATTTCTACAGATTTTTCGCGTTCACGCTACGGATTTTCGCTTTCCAATAGTTGGCAACACTGCAACAGGTTTTAAATCTTCACGCTTTAGGCGGTTGGAGTTATTTGATGTGCATTCTACTACCGCGCGCAATCTTGTCGCCTTTCCACTTCTAGTTTGGCTTACGCAGTGGTTTGAAGCGGATCGTGCATAACTCATTTGGCTGAATTATGACAAACGAAAAAATTGAGCAACGTATTAATTTAAAGTAAAACTAAAAAAAAAACGGCTACTGAATACTTTCAAATGCTAAAAGATGTCTACGGAAAGCAGTGTATGTCTCGTGCAATGATTTTTATGTGGCATGAAAGCTTTTTCGAAAGTCGTGAAGAAGATGATGAATGACAAGGGCGCTCCAGCACATCCATAACAGCGTTGTTCATTGTTTTTTTTCGATATTAGGGGTGTTATTCTTATTGAATGGACGCGTGACGGTCAAACAGTGAACCAACAATTATATTTGGAAGTATTTATGTAGCTAAGGCAACGGGTAAGGAAAAAACGTTCGGATTTGTGGAAAAACAACGGGTGGCTGCTCTACCAGGACAATGCACCGGCCCTCAATGCCCTTTCCATTTTAAGAAGTTTTTAGCTAATAAGGAGATCCCCGTCGTTAACCACCCACCATATTCAACAGACTTGTCCCCTTGCGACCCCAACCTGTTTCCGAAAGTGAAAAAATCGTTAAAAGGAACCCGTTTTGAAATACGTCAAAAACTACAAAATTTCTTAACAGCCTCTCTTCTGACGATTTCTAAAATTGCTTCCAACATTGCAACGCTGCATCGATAAAGAAGGAGACAACATTGATGGAGAACATCATTAAGTTGTATTAGTATTTAAATAAACTAGATTATTTACAACAGTCTTATAATTTTATTGTCACACCTCGTATGATGCTTAAAAATGTTCAATAATTTTAACAATAGGTCCTGGCCCGCCGCATTCTATTTCTGGGGCTGCGTGTGTGGAGTTTACCTCGTTCTTCACTTTACTTGGTGCTTCTCCAACCCCGATTCCCACCCTTTTATCAGCGATAAAGAAAAACAGATGATTACTACAGCTATACGTGAGTAGCAAAGCAACAGAAATCTATGTTTTACCAATGAGTATATGACCCATATAGAGTGGCAATTGGCGAGCTTTGTAACATTAAGGGGCATATGGCGCTGAAATAAATTCGTCTAGTACACAATATTCAGTGACTACTAGTACGATTTAGTTTAATGGGCAAGTTCCGAGGTTCATGTCTATCATATAAATGCCATTAGATCATAGTAATTGTCTCTGAATATTGCGTACTATAGTTGGTGTTGTATTAAAGTGACACCGCGTCATCAAAACCTTGATGGGCGGGAAGGGAGTAGAGGGGTACATACAGTGGCACGCACTTCCTTTAATTTTTTTATTGATATTGATTCCCAAAATTAGGCACTGCACTAATTAGTCATTAGCTTACTATTTTACTTGCTTTTTATTGATGTCTTCTTCTAAACGATTTCATTAGAAAGGAACATATATACTATTATCTGGTTGTTACGAACATATTATTGATTTAGCAGGGCTTTGACGTTTTCTATTCGTTGTTGTTTTGACTGTATGTCAAACAAATTATGACGGCTAGATGTATAGTGAGTTGGGGTCCTTTGCTCCACACTGAATTCTTAACGGCGAAATAAAACTACATTTTTAGTAAAAATGCAGTCTGTATTTCTTACCCTTGACGCGTTTCGGTCTTAGCGACCATAATCATAAGGGCTTAAACAAAGTGTCGAAGAAGTCCTTCTTGCAAACGCCACATCATCTTAACTTAAATTACATCCAATTTTAATAAAACGAACATTAACTTAATTTAAATGTGTCTGTTTTACACTCAGTGTGGCGTTTGCAAGAAGGACTTCTTCGACACTTTGTTTAAGCCCTTATGATTATGGTCGCTAAGACCGAAACGCGTCAAGGGTAAGAAATACAGACTGCATTTTTGCTAAAAACGTAGTTTTATTTCGCCGTTAAGAATTCAGTGTGGAGCAAAGGACCCCAACTCACTATATATCTAGTTAAAAATGCTCCATCTAGGAGAGTACCATAATGCAAATTATGACGGAGCTTTTCACAAAACAAATTACCGTCTTTGCAACTAAATCAATATTTGCACACATTTTAATATAATTTTGGATCCTCTTTTATGTTTCGGATCTTTATTTATCAGGTAAGTACCTATTTGATCTCTCCTTTAAAAGGTCGTAGTGTTTTATCCTTCGAACATTAAGCCCCGAGCGGCACACTGCATGTACAAAGTGAAACACTAATTTTTTAAGGCTTCTTTACTTAGATTTTGCCGCAGAATTTGGTTTACCATAGCTGTGACGCGGTGCCACCTAACCCAACAAACAATTAAAGTTGTAACGACGAAACCCCAACTAGAAAGAATTTCTTAAAAGTAACCGCAACGTACTCCCGCTACGTCTCAGTATACCATACAGCGACGTTATAATTCCCTAAGTGGGGAACCAATTTCTGGTTATAACTACTTGGCCAAGTGTTTAAAGTCACTGTAGTAACAACTACACTACTACGTCGTAGCCAGGTATCTACTACGTCGTAGAGGCTGTTTTTTTTTCGTAATGGCATAAAAGTTGCGATGTAGTTGCAAATAATATAATCGTTTCTTTTTGGTAGAATTGTTACACAATATGGTGGACACAACAGTAAACAGACTCGCTTAGTTTTTTTGTTTGGCTATGGTTATAATATGAACTATGTTATCCAAAAGTGTAAGAATTTACGAGCAGAGGATCAAAATTCGAGTGCGACGCAAAGTTTTTTGTATAACATTCATTATATATATTGCAAAAAACCGGTGCGCCCGTAAAATTGAGCCGTTTTCTGGTAGCTGATGGAATTTTTGTGTTGTGATTTTGGAGGTTATGTTTTCATAATCGACAGTTAACTCTAACAAATGGTGCTTAAGAAGAGCATTTTTGGTAAGCTTCAACTAATTTGTTTATAAAATAGTATGGCTCTTTAATATAAGCTCATAAAACGACAACAAAAATATTAAATTTTATTTCTTACATAAAAACATGGCGTCCCAAACTATATTCCCTGATAGTCGAAAAGGTTACTTGAAAGTAGTTGCGGCTTTAAAGTTGATCCAAAAAGTTATTTTGTCTACATTGTTACATCAGATGTTACTATGATGACACAAACTTTTGTGGTAAAAATTAAAGTTATAATGTAGTTGTCGGATACACTTGTTTGGGACTCCAATGAAGCTTAACTTTCTAGTGGTAATTAAGTAGGATATAAAAGTCAGGGCGACTACGAAATAACGACTAAAAAGAAAGTAAAACTTTAGCAATGTCCTATTGTGGTAGAGAAGACTATCAGAATCGACTATCAAGAAACAATCCTATGAAGTAGTTTAGAGGGTCGTTTTTACGAAACATCTACTATTTCCTGATACTAAATAGTAGTTAGAACTAAAAAGTAACAAATTTTGGTTGGGATCACCACATTTCTACTATAAGAAAGTAGCAAAGCCTTTAGAACATGTAGCCGCTACTATAAATGTTAGTTGGGAAATAGAACATCAACACGAATTTATTTCAGCGCCATCTGCCCCTCAATGTGGCAAAGCTCGCCGGTTGCCAATCTATATGGGTCATATACTCATTGGTTTTACAACGTTACTTTTTACAGTGGCGCACTCAGGAATACGTCATGGGAAGGGGGGGGCGAGGCCTCATGATTTCGTATTTCATGTTATTTTTTGTATATATTCATGAAATACAGGGTGTCCCAAATAAAAGCAACTACATGGGGATTTCGGAAACGATAAGAGATACGAATTTATTTTACTGAAAAAAAATTGCGCTATTCTAAGCCCAATCAGATGCCGTATCAAAATTAAAAATATCTACAAGGGTTTTTAAAATATCGAGCGAAAACTAAAAGTAGTTTTTTTTGAAAAATTGAAATATCGCCGCCATCTTGCAAACAAATTTAATGAAATTTGGTAGTTTTGTATAAGCAACTACGGCCAATCGAATGATGCCTATTAGTTTTTTTGAAACCATAGCCAACTTTGTTATTTCTTATGACCGCCATATTGGATTTATACGTCAATAAATAGAGCATAAAAGGAGCTTTTCAACCGTGTATAATAAGCCTATCTTTGGATGACGAAAAATGTGAATTTATTGAGAGAGGTGCTTCTCGGGAGGGGCACTTTAGGTGACATTCTCTGTTGGTAGAAAACGGTATATATTTTTTTAAGCAGCATTTTATTAAATTAGTCAGAACTAAAAAGTACAATATCTTAGAACACCAGTCCCTTACCTTTTATATCGCTATATAGAGGGCCCAGAGAAGTTTAATTTAATGTATTATAATATATATTTTTACAAAGTTAACAATTTAAAAAAATTAAAAAACTGCACTTTTTGGGTACCCCTTTGGTCAGGACAATTTGCAGCAAAAATTTCAAAAAAAACATTTGGTTGATACTGTGCCACAACGAAGCTACGGAGTCCCTTATACTAACCTAAAAATATGACCGTTGTAGATGTAATGGTTATCGAGAAAAATAGAATCAAAAGTTGAAAATTTTCAAAAACTTTAAAAAAAGTCTACTTTTTTGTTATTGGATATACGTCAAAACATTTCCTATATTTTTATTGCTTGCCTCACAAAGAAATAAAAAAGACCCCAAAAGTTGGTCTATAGGTTAGTGTTTGTAAGAAATAAATAAAAGTTTGAATGCCAAAACTCAAAACTGAAGTGCCTTTAGCGGCCTCTCTCGGCATTAATATAAACACCAGTCCCTTACCTTTTATATCGCTATATAGAGGGCCACGAGAAGTTTAATTTAATGTATTATAATATATATTTTTACAAAGTTAACAATTTAAAAAAATTAAAAAACTGCACTTTTTGGGTACCCCTTTGATCAGGAAAATTGGCACCAAAAATTTCAAAAAAAACATTTGGTTGATACTGTGCCACAACGAAGCTACGGAGTCCCTTATACTAACCTAAAAATATTACCGTTGTAGATGTAATGGTTATCGAGAAAAATAGAATCAAAAGTTGAAAATTTTCAAAAACTTTAAAAAAAGTCTACTTTTTTGTTATTGGATATACGTCAAAACATTTCCTATATTTTTATTGCTTGCCTCACAAAGAAATAAAAAAGACCCCAAAAGTTGGTCTATAGGTTAGTGTTTGTAAGAAATAAATAAAAGTTTGAATGCCAAAACTCAAAACTGAAGTGCCTTTAGCGGCCTCTCTCGGCATTAATATAAACACCAGTCCCTTACCTTTTATATCGCTATATAGAGGGCCACGAGAAGTTTAATTTAATGTATTATAATATATATTTTTACAAAGTTAACAATTTAAAAAAATTAAAAAACTGCACTTTTTGGGTACCCCCTTGGTCAGGAAAATTTGCACCAAAAATTTCAAAAAAAACATTTGGTTGATACTGTGCCACAACGAAGCTACGGAGTCCCTTATACTAACCTAAAAATATTACCGTTGTAGATGTAATGGTTATCGAGAAAAATAGAATCAAAAGTTGAAAATTTTCAAAAACTTTTAAAAAAAGTCTACTTTTTTGTTATTGGATATACGTCAAAACATTTCCTATATTTTTATTGCTTGCCTCACAAAGAAATAAAAAAGACCCCAAAAGTTGGTCTATAGGTTAGTGTTTGTAAGAAATAAATAAAAGTTTGAATGCCAAAACTCAAAACTGAAGTGCCTTTAGCGGCCTCTCTCGGCATTAATATAAACACCAGTCCCTTACCTTTTATATCGCTATATAGAGGGCCCCAAGAAGTTTAATTTAATGTATTATAATATATATTTTTACAAAGTTAACAATTAAAAAAAATTAAAAAACTGCACTTTTTGGGTACCCCTTTGGTCAGGAAAATTTGCACCAAAAATTTCAAAAAAAAACATTTGGTTGATACTGTGCCACGACGAAGCTACGGAGTCCCTTATACTAACCTAAAAATATTACCGTTGTAGATGTAATGGTTATCGAGAAAAATAGAATTAAAAGTCAACTTTTTTGTTATTAGATATACGTCAAAACATAGAGTTGTGTTTGTTGTCACACCTACGTAACTATCTGTCAAAACTTATTATACACAAATTTCATTAAATTTGTTTGCAAGATGACGGCGATATTTCAATTTTTCAAAAAACACAATTTTTAGTTTTTGCTCGATATTTTAAAAACCCCTGTAGCTTTTTTTAATTTTGGTACGGCATCTGATTGGGCTTAGAATAGCGCAACTTTTTTCTTATTTAAACAAACTCGTATCTCTTACCGTTTCCGAAATCCCCATGTAGTTATTTTTATCTGGGACACCCTGTATAATTGGAGAATCAATTTTTAGCGCCGAAGAAAAAATTCCACACTACCAAAAAATTCTGGAAAGAGTTGTTCACCAATGTGCCATTTTATGCGAACTTTAGCGGCCATTTTGCCCATAACTGGATGCTTTATATGGTCTGCAATTTTTTGCCCAAATATTTAAAAGAAATCTTACAGGTATTCCCTTTAATCCTTAGCAAACTTATCTCTTTTCATCCCTGGCTCCTTGACTATAACAAATGCAGATTTCTTTCGCCTTGAAAGGCATGTGATACAAGCATTGAGTAAATAACCCATATAGAGGAGCCACCGGCGAGCTTTACCATATTGAGGGGCAGATGGCGCTGAAATAAATTCGTCTGGTACGCAATATTCAGAGACAACTACTATGATCTAATGGCATTTGTATGATAGGCATGAGCCTCGGAACTCGCACATGTAACTAAATCGTACCAGCAGTCCCAGAATATTGCGTACCAGACTAATTTATTTCAGCGCCATCTGTCCCTCAATATGATAAAGCTCGCCAGTGGCTCCTCTATATGGGTTATTTACTCAATGGCAATGAGTATATGACCCATATCATTGAGTAAATAATTTATATATAGGAGCCACCGGCGAGCTTTACCATATTAAGGGGCAGATGGCGCTGAAATAAATTCGTCTGGTACGCAATATTCAGGGACTGCTAGTACGATTTAGTTACATGTGCGAGTTCCGAGGCTCATACCTATCATACAAATGCCATTAGATCATAGTAGTTGTCTCTGAATATTGCATACCAGACGAATTTATTTCAGCGCCATCTGCCCCTCAATATGGTAAAGCTCGCCGGTGGCTCCTCTATATGAGTTATTTACGCAATGACCGTGCTATATGATGACCGGCTAGTTCACAACTTGCATTCCGTTTGCTATTGGTCGAAATAGTCAGCTGACTTTTTGATGTTGAACGTTGCCGTTTAAGATTATTATTATATTATATTAAGAGATGGTGCCACCAGTCAAGCATTTAACAAACATTATGTTTACAGCTTTCGGCGTAAAATACGAACATATAATAGTTGTAAGTGATTTAAAAGTGTAGTGGTTTGTGCAGTACATACCTATTGAATTTAACTAAATCTATGCAGATGAGTTTTTTTTTATTGTTTTTTAAAAACATATTGTTCATGTCATTATTTTTGGGACAACTTTTTACAACTTTTTTTGTTGGCCTATGCTTTTTGTTATGGTAAACAACTGATAACTGTCAAAAAGTTATCTCAAAAATTATGATATATAGTTTAAATTAGCTTCCATATCCTGTTTTCCTGTCGAAATCGGTGTTAACCTAACCCTGATAAATTATTCGACAACGTATCCTAACCTGTCCAGACACGCCCCGGTTAGGATACGTTTCCCATCAATTGACCACGGTTAGGTTTTGTTTCAGTTTGGTTTAACATCGATTTCAACCTCCCAAAACGAGGACAGGAGAGTTTTAATTTTAAAAATCCCGCCTGACTATGTCAACCAATAGCAAGTTGTGAACTATCCGCTCGTGCTATATGGGTTATTTATTCAATGACTCATTCAAAGTATATGATACAAGTAACATCGGTTAGATGGCAGCATCTGTCGGCTAAAAAGAGAAATTCGATCTTTTTGGCATTTACAAGGCATTAATCGAGTAAATTATTTTTAGTTCGACATTCAAAAAAATGGTATGTATGCATCTCTACCATTCTTAGGCATGTGGTTGGTGTCAGTTGCGGTCAGTTCCTTGGTTCACTACTTGGTAGATACCAGGGGGTGCATGTCCAGACTTTGGTTCAATAAGATCTTTGGAGCACTGTGTAAGTTTTTATTTTATTAAGTTATCTCACAAGATATAAACGGCTGAAATCAAGAGACGAGTAAGATTGGCCTGGGCAGCATTCGTGTGTGTTTTTCAAACGTTAAAAAAATATTGATTTTTAACAGTGAAAAAGAAATGTTTTTCTAACATTGAAAAATAAATGTTTTTTTAACAATAAAAAAATATATTTTTTTTCAAATATCTCTAAAGATAAGGTAACATAAATAATGTTAATAAAATTCTTCTATTTTGGAAACGCAGGGCAGCAACAGTCCGTTGAGGTTTTCGTGAACTCGACACTCAGTAAAGGCAATTCGGCTCGTAGCTTCTGAAAATAAAATTTAAAATTCTATATAAACAATAATTTTGTAGTAAGTGCCTCGCTACGAGGCCAAACAATTCATGCTCAAGTGAATACAAGGAAACAATTTCAAGGCGCGTATTCACTTTAGCATGAATGCAAACGAAGCATTCGTTTGGTCCCGCTGCGAAGTAGCAGTTTGCTAAACCTCGCCTTATGTAACATTTATTTATCAATAAAGACGATTTATTATTATTATATAATTCTGCCTCAAATGAATACGCGGCTTAAGGTCCGGCGGCTAATCGTCCGCGGTGAATTGTCGCATTCCCTGTGTGATTACCTATAGGTATGCGATATTTCATACAAAACCATTTTTTTTCTTTTGTTTACTTTTTCTTACCTGACTTTGTGGTGCTTCATTTAGATCAATGCACACACATTTGTTGTTCTTTAACTATACCATCTTTCTTACACAACTGGTGTAATATTCCGATCCAAATATGTATTCACTATCAATATTAATAATTGTGCTTTAAATTTGCCATGTTTGTTTTTGCAAAATGCAAATATTTTAACCAAAATTACAAAAAGCGTCTTTGCTACCGACTCGTATTAACTCGCAGTGAAATGGAACTAATGGCGATGTAGAGGTAGTGGGACTGCTATACTATAGAGGGCGCTGCCATCGCGCCCTCTATAGTATATATTTTTTTAATGTTTAAACAGGGCTATCAAAATGGACGGGCCACGATCCTCCACTTTGTTGACGTCACATCCGGGGCTGATTTTTTTTTGATGGTCACGTTAAGACACAGCTGATTGTCTTTAAAATATTGAAGTTGGAATGACGGTTCATGGATATTTGATTTTTTTTTTAATAAAGCCGTTTTTGAGATTGTTTTTACTTTATTCTGGCAGAACAATTTTTTTAAAATGTATAGTAAGCCCTAATTTTTCATAGCCGCTTCATTAGCTCACACAAAAATTAAGTTTAAAGCAGAAGCGAATGTGACAATCACATATCACAAAGTCAAATACATGTCAAATCAGGGCTATCAAAATGGACGGGCCACGATCCTCCACTTTGTTGACGTCACATCCGGGGCTGATTTTTTTTGATGGTCACGTTACGACACAGCTGATTGTCTTTAACATATTGAAGTTGGAATGACGGTTCATGGATATTTGATTTTTTTTTAAATAAAGCCGTTTTTGAGATTGTTTTTACTTTATTCTGGCAGGGCAATTTTTTTTAAATGTATATGAATCCCTAATTTTTCATAGCCGCTTCATTAGCTCACACAAAAATTAAGTTTAAAGCAGAAGCGAATGTGACAATCACAGATGACAAAGTCAAATACATGTCAAATATAACAGTTGGGATGTGGTACATGGCGGGTAATTTGAATTCAAAATAAGGAAGGCTAAATCTTGAAGATTTTAACCTTTTAATCAAGTTGCTTCCTTACAAACTTTTGGTGGAATATCGGGATGGTGTCTGAGAATATTTCACTGAAATTTTACGGAAATCTGTAGTGCCATTTTAAAAATATCATAAAAAAACGTCTGACCTCCCATAAGACCCAATGTAAAATTCAGCCCCGGGAGAACAGCTGATTTTTTCAGGGTCGTGGCCTCTATTTTTGTGTTGGCCTTGGTCAAATATAACAGTTGGCATGTGGTACATGGCGGGTAATTTGAATTCAAAATAAGGAATGCTAAATCTTGAAGATTTTAACCTTTTAATCATGTTGCTTCCTTACAAACCTTTGGTGAAATATCGGGATGGTGTCTGAGAATATTTCACTGAAATTTTGCGGAAATCTGTAGTGCCATTTTGAAAATATCATAACAAAACTTCTGACCTCCCATAAGACCCAATGTAAAATTCAGCCCCGGGAGAACAGCTGATTTTTTCAGGGTCGTGGCCTCTATTTTTGTGTTGGCCTTGGTTTAAAAAACAAAATATTTATTAGCTTCATATATCTTAAATTCAACGTTAGAAGTAAGATCTAGAAAAAAACATTATAAAAATAACCATATATTGATGGTATTATTTTTAATGTTAGTAAAATTATGGTTTTTTTAATGCTGGTTTCTTAACGTTATTAAGAAATATATTTTTGTTAATGCTTTTACATGAAATTTTAGTTAGGATTTTCTACATGTTTTTTTAATGTCAAAAGTTAACTTAATTTTAACACAAATTTGTGTTAAAAAAAAAAACATTTATTTAACGTTTTTTATGATCTTGTGCTTAGTGGGAATTTTATTTTCAGCTAACACTGGTTCAGCAGCTGGAGCCTTGGCTGCCGTTTATGTTGGGTGCCGCCGTGGGTGGGCTATTGCTTTCTTTATTTTGGCAATGATCATGAAGGGTTTCGCCTACATGACAATCGGAGTAAACACCAATGAAATAACGAAAAATTATGGAGGAATAGTTTTCGGCATAATCAATGGCCTTTCCGCCTCCAGTGGGATAATTGGAGGGGTTATTTTTGGAGAAATTACTAAAGATGTAAGTTTTATTCAAATGAGACAATGTTTTGGTGTTTTTATACTCATAGAACACATTACATCGGTCTATTTTTGTAAATAGTTTAATTCTGCCGAGATGAATAAAATACTCTGCCAATATATGGGCCCCTAAGCTCACACTAGGTACTATAGTTATAGTGTACGTGTGAGCTAATATAACTAAAAACTGAAATATATTTTATTCAACTCCACACTAAATTACCTTTTGTTTGATACCACACAAGCCATGTTTTGACTCAAATTTATGAAATCCACCCCCACCGAGGGGTCATCGGCACCCTAAAATTTTGTACAGCGTCCAACAGTACTGTCGTCGTGCCTTGGGGGGGTCCGACAGGGACAAAGCGCGCCCTCAAAAAACATGCGAGCAAAAAAAAAAAAAAAGGTCATCATCTTTGGGGAACCGCGCCGCGCCCACAAATCTTGCGACCAAAAAAAAGGTCATCCTGGGGAAGGCCGATAGGGCCTTAGCGCATCCTCAAAACACTGGCGACTAAAAAAAAAAAAAAAAAAAGGTCATCATCTTTGGGGACCCGCGCCGCGCTTAGCGCGCACTCAAAAAACTTGCGACCAAAAAAAAAAAAAAAAGGTCATCCTGTCTTTTTGCATCTACGCCACTGTTTCGGGTAAGAGGGTTGTGTCGACTACTGTACTGTTGGATTCTATCGTGTGTACTGTTAGGTACTGTCGAGTACTGTTGGGTCCTGTCGTGTACTGTCGAATACTGTTGGGTACTGTCGTGTACTGTCGTGTACTGTCGGGTACTGTTGGGTCCTGTCGTGTACTGTTGGGTACTGTCGTGTACTGTCGGGTACTGTTGGGTCCTGTCGTGTACTGTCGAGTACTGTTGGGTACTGTCGTGTACTGTCGAGTACTGTTGGGTCCTGTTGAGTACTGTTGGGTCCTGTCGTGGTACTGTCGAGTACTGTCGTGTACTGTCGAGTACTGTTGGATCCTGTCGTGGTACTGTCGGGTACTGTTGTGAAATTTGTACAGTACTGTTGAAAGCTGATGACCCCTCGACCCCCACCCTTAAAAAAACAAAAACTAAAATGTATTTTGTTGAACTCCGGACTTAATTACCTTTCGTTTGATATCACACACGCCATATTTTCACTTAAACTCTAATTTTTGAAATATACCCCCACCCTTTTTTAAAAATAAATTAAAATGTATTTTGTTTAACTCCAGACTCAATTACCTTTCGTTTGATATCACACACGCTATATTTTCACATAAACTCTAATTTTTGAAATCTATCCCTACCCTTTTATTTGGTTTGTGTTCAGTGGGTTTTGTTCATTTTTAAATGGGACCATCTCGACCGAAGACCCAGCCTAGGTACCAAATTTCATTGAAATCCGCCAAGCGGTTTTTGAGTTATGCGCGTAGGTCGTTAGAGACAGACATACAGACAGACAGACAGACAGACAGACAGACAGACAGACAGACAGACAGACAGACAGACAGACAGACAGACTGACAGACAGACAGACAGACAGACAGACAGACAGACAGACAGACAGACAGACAGACAGACAGACAGACAGACAGACAGACAGACAGACAGACAGACAGACAGAGACAGACAGACAGACAGACAGACAGACAGACAGACAGACAGACAGACAGACAGACAGACAGACAGACAGACAGACAGACAGACAGACAGACAGACAGACAGACAGACAGACAGACAGACAGACAGACAGACAGACAGACAGACAGACAGACAGACAGACAGACAGACAGACAGACAGACAGTAGAACCGAACCGAACCGAACCGAACCGAACCGAACCGAACCGAACCGAACCGAACCAGACAGACAGACGGCGCAACAAAAAAGTTTCAAAATCATCTGAAACGCAAAAATATATAAAAAAATTTGAAATCGGAGCAACTTTTTTTTTCTCGAAAAAATTAGGATCACCATAGCTCACACTACTATAGTATAATATATGTGTGAGCTAAAATAGACCGGTGTACTGTGAACTAATTAACAAAATAGATCTTTTCAAGCGGTGGACCGTTCGTGTGCACTCGCAGCCCCTTCGGCTCGTCTCGACGATGCACTGTTGCCATTTTAGAAGAGTTATAGTCTCCCATACGAAAAGGAGCGCCAGAAATATAGACACTCATGTTCCAGTAGAAAAATTATGAACAGTGTTAGGGCATAATAATATCAAGCGATAAAAGAACTTTACAAAGGGTCAAAATCTAAAATTAAAATTGGAAATCGACTTTCAAAAGAATTCCTGGTAACGAAAGACTTAAGACAGAGATGTTGTATCTCTCCAACTCTTTTTAAAATATATATCGCAGTAGCTCTAAAAAATTGGAAACGCAAAGTACACGGCATGGGAATACAACTTAACGACCGATTTACCATATACACACTACAGTTTGTTGAAGACCAAGTAATTGAAGCTAATGATAAAGAAGACATGAAGTATATGATGAGAAAGTTAACGGAAGAATACCAAAAATGGGTGTTAACAGTGAACGTGGACAAGACACAGTACTTATGCATTGGAAACGAATCAAGTGAATTAGAACTAGAAAATGGACAGACAATATCTCCATGCAATGAGTATGTATACTTGGGTGTCACATTTGATAAGACAGAAACAGACTGTAAAGAACTGGAAAAAAGAATAGTAAAAGCAAAAAAGGTTATTGGATGTCTTAACAGTATTTTATGGAGCAGAGAGATAAAGAAGATTATAAAATTTAACATATATGAAACAATGGTGAAAAGCACGCTGTTGTATGGAATAGACACTTGTCGCGTAACAGAAAAATACAAAAGAAAAATGGAAAGTGTCGAAATGGATGCAATAAGAAGATCAATGAGAATATCTAAAATAGATCATAAAAGAAAGAATGGAAATCAAGGGCAGCATAACGGATGACAACACTGAAAGACAACTGATATGGTACGGCCATGTACAACGGATGAACGACAAAAGATTACACTTTCACATTGTAATATCAACTGTGATCTTTCAACATACGGCTATACCTCTATAATTGGAAAATAAACGACGAAAGCTTTAAATTCGACTTTGGTATGTCAATTTTGAAGGATTAACTGTCAGTTTTCAATGTGAAAGTGTCAAAATAGTGCCTGGCACTATTATAGCCTGGCTGTATATTTCAATAATTCTCTAATATTTCAATTTGATTTTGACAGAAAACTATGGCTCAATGGAGAACGACGTTTTGGATAAGCTTCGGATTGACAGTTGTGTCAAGCATATTTTTCGTTTTGTTTATATCGGACAAAAGACAACCGTTTGACGCCGAAGAAGGCGAGGAAGTCGACGAAAAGGGTCGACCAATCACAATCAAAAAAGTTTAGTTTTTTTTTTGTTGAAAAATTTACCATATAAAAAAATACACATTTTACAAAAAAAAATATAGTTTTTAATATTAGATAGTTTAAGTTGTGCTATGTATTTTTACGTAAGCATGAGATTTGACAGTTACGCAAGCGCACTTCGTCACACCGTCGTCAAGGTCACGTTAGGAGCTTACGTATTTACGTTAGCTTACGGCAGTCTGCGGGCACCTTAATGTTACCAAAGAATAGAATTGGTTGATTGACCGATCGAAAAATTGAGGCCTAGACGATAATTTCCGCTTCCAGTACAAACGATTCTTTGCAAATATATTCCTACTGTAGTTGAAAAGACAAAAACAAAATTGTAACATCAAAAAAACACAGTGCCGAATTCCATATTCTCTGCTATTAGTAGACTTGTTATGGTAACGTAAAAACATTCAACTTAAACTCAAATTTGGAACAAAACGTAGAGCGCTTAACGTGTAGTTTTCCGTAAAAATACGGGAGCACAACTTAAACTATCTATTCTCTGTTCCCGATTGAGCAGCGCACGTCCGAAATTAGTTCCAAGATTTCGCGGATAGAGGTCGCCGAAAATCTTTAACAACAGCACCATCTCTCCGCTGTTGTTGGGTACTAGCCACAGTATACCCGCAATGAGTATATGCAATGATTACACGTCGTGTAATCATTGGTATCTGACCATAGACTCGGCATTTGTATGTTGGGTTGCCTATCTCCTTGGTGTGTAATCATAAATTATAGTAGCGATTTTTTTGGAATAAAGCTTGTATATTTATTATCTATAAAATATTTAAACAGTAGTGTAAAAATTAAAATGTATAAAAACTTAACAATCATAAACTATTTTATCCCCCACTCTATTGAGTCAGTTTCAGATTAAAAAAAAAACAATTTCATTAATAGACACTTATGGATCGTTCATCTTCGTCTTTTGTCTAGTCTTTTGTCTTGGTTTAGTCATATGTCTTGTCATAAGAAAGTTAAAACCACTGTTTCTTATGGGAGTGTTCATACAATGCTTTTGCTTTTGTTTTTGATTAGTCTTTGTCTTAAGAGTTGCCAACTTTCAATCCTTAGGACAACGACTAAGACGAGTGACAGACATCAGCTGATATTTGTTGTTTTTTTTTTACAGGGCGTCCGAAGAGCGCAAGCGCGCGGCCGAAATTTTGAATTTACCGCCATTAATCATGTTTTTAAAAGAAAATCTCAACATAACCTCAAAATTTTATTTGTTTTTTTTTTCTTTTCGCTTTTGTTCTTTCGTGTCTGTGTTTCGTGCACAGATTAGGTTAAATAAGATTGTTTTGTGTAGCAAATGACTTTTGAAGAGGGCCTTTTTATTGAAATTGATTTTTTTTTCAGTGGGTTATGACTAAGACTAATCAAAAACAAAAGACGAGTATGAACAGCCGATTTTGTTTAAGACAGCTATGACTAATCAAAGGACAAAGACTAATCAAAAACAAAAGACTAAGACGAGTATGAACAATACTTTAATGGAATAAAACCTGACCTTACTTAAAAATCGACCCTATGGTGACAGATTTGCATATAAAAAGCAGCTGCTCTGCTTTAAAATTCGGCCTTTATGTATTTAAAAACCGGATTTATTAGTGTCGGTATTTATTAAATGAAAGTTAGCGTCTTTATTATTAAATTTGGCTTTGGTATGTCAATTTTGAGAGGTCAGCTGTTAGTTTTCTGTGTAAATGTGTCAAAATAAAGTCGATTCTAAAATAAAGTCAGGTTTTATTCCAATAAGTCCCTATTAACATGTAAGAAAGAGGGATATTTCTTGTCTCTTTTACAGCCTCTAATAACAAAAAATTCTTATAGGGGAGTTATTTATATACATCCGTACTGGGAAAGGCCCTCTATAAATGACTGCTACAAGCATGTTGGATTTCAAATAAACCCCAACGTATGGCTTGGATAAATTAAGGCTACTGATAATGGGTGTTGCGCTCCCAACGCCATCTCTTTTCTAAGCTTAAAAACACCCATTATCAGTTATGTTAGGATTAATACATTTTAATTTGTTTAAAAACAAGCCAAGTAAGCGGCTAAATCACTCAAGATAATGTGGTGTGATCTTGTGAGTAACAAAATCCAAAATACTTTTTTAAATTTAAATCAAAATGAAAAATGAACCCCAATGTTAACAACATTGACAAATTTTATTGAAAGCGTCTACTTTTTTAATCCAAGCCATATGTTTGGGTTTAATTAAATCCCATATGGCGAAACGCTTGTATCACTTATTTTCAATCATTGCTTTTAATACGCTTTAGCAGTACAGATATATTTAAGACGAACGTGACCCGAACGCTTGTAGCACGAGTCGTTGAAAACCGATATGAATTCCAAGACGTGCGCAAGCGTTGATCTGTCACTTCTGCCAACCAATCAACTGAGAGATATTTCAGTATGGTTTTATACAGCAACACTTTAATAATTTCCAGTTCTTTTTGATGAAAATTCGTCGTTTTTGTGCTGTGAAAATGCCGGTGACGTGCAAGTTGTGTGACAAATTATTTAGTGCCCAATTTAATTTGAATAAATACTGTCATCGGGGTTCTACTGTTTGTCTATGCTACGATAAACAATTTTTAAGATTTAGCGCATTTAACACACACGAGTCGTTAAATACCGAGATGAATTCCATCAAAGGAGCATGCGCCAAAATTAACGTCAAAATGTCTAATTTAAATTATTGGCGCGAATACCGGGATTGGCGAGAGATCGAAGAGCTTAACGTATAATAAAAAATTCAAGGTATAAAATAATGGTCAATTCTAATTTTTAGGTATGATTTTATGTAGGTATCGGGTGGTTTTTTATAACCAGAGCACTCAGCAACTTTATCATTGAAAATAAAGGGCTATAATAAATTGTAGATTTTTTTGGTTAAAAGCCAACATAATTTTTTTCTGTTCGTCACCATGTACAGGGTGTCCCAAATTCGATGTTTTTGGGAGGTTTCGGGTATTTCTAGAGGGGCTAAAAAAACGTGATCCCCCTTTGCGACACTCAAATTTCAAAAGAAGCTTAAAGGTGAAAATCGCATTTTGATATAGCAAGCCGTTTTTAAACTACGGGGTGTTTCTAAAAAGTCTGCATTTTGGGAAGGGGTCTATAACTTGTTTATTTATTAATATTTTTTATTTATGTGAAAACAATTCTAAGACACTTTTTTTACGAGGAATTAAACTGTTAAATTAAATTTCATTTGTCACGTTTAGTTTTTGAAATATCACATAAAATTATTTTTTTTTATTTTTACCACATATTTTAGTTTGCTTAATGGGTTTAAAATATTTTAATATTATAAAATCATAAAAATAAAAAAATAATAAAGAGGTGATTCAAAAATAAAAATAAAGAAAACAATAAAAAAAAACAACAAATTAAAATATTGGGTGTGATACATCATTTTAAAGGAAATTTTAAGCTGATTTTAAAAATCGAATAAAAAGAGAGTTATTCTGTAAGAAAAATAACAAATTTATGCAATATTTTAAAAACCAAAACAGATAAAATAAAAACCGTTTACATCTATCAATTCTTCAAGAAAAGATCTATAAGAAAGCTATTTACACAAAAGCAAAATGCAGACAAAAACACTCCGTAGCTTAAAAACGGCTTGCTATATCTAAATGTGGTTTTCACCTTTAGGCTTCTCTTAAAATTTAAGCGTCGCAAAGGGGGCTCAGTTTTTTTCTATTTCCCCTAGAATTACCCGACACCACAAAAAAACAACGAATTTGGGACACCCTGTACAGGGCGTGACAATGAAGTCGATTTTTTGAGAGGGAACACCCTGTATATTTTTGCATTTTAAGATTCGCCTTTTCTTTTTAATTTCAAAAATTTACAATATCTATGTGCTGCGATTAATATTTTTTGAGGTATATGCAGTATTTCTTCTATATTGCATTTCACGTTTATTTTGTTTTGCCATGGGAGTATTGACAAATTTAAATGCGCTAAATCTTAAAAAATGTTTATTCAAATTAAATTGGGCACTAAATAATTTGTCACACAACTTGCACGTCACCGGCATTTTCACAGCACAAAAACGACGAATTTTCATAAAAAAGAACTGGAAATTATTAAAGTTTTGCTGTATAAAACCATACTGAAATATCTCTCAGTTGATTGGTTGGCAGAAGTGACAGAACAACGCTTGCGCACGTCTTGGAATTCATCTCGGTATTTAACGACTCGTAAGGTCTGTAGAAGACACGGTCAATAAATAAACCGGTTGTCTGGTAACGCGGTCTCATGTGTTTATACCTGTTCCGTGCTTCCTATAAATGTTTTAAAGACTAACTGAAAGAGATTTTAGAAAAAGATGGTTTAGTTTATATTGCAGGATTTTAGCCCGAAAGCATCACAATGAGTTCCCTTAACATGCATTCATATGCCATGCTATCTTGGGTGCAAAGCCTTTCTTTTGGAGGCTTAAACTGAGCCTGTACCATCATGGAGAGAAAATGAAAACAAAATGGACAAATGGTTCGTAAAATTGCATGGTGCCAATTTTAAATTTAAAACAAACATTTCTATTCCATATAAATTCGTAAATTTATTTGTCAAACAAAGAGTGATGATAAGAATCAAATTTATAAATACCAAAAAGGAAAATGAATCCACAATGAAACGAAATCTTGATGATACAGGGACTGATGAGAGTCGAAAAACAGTAAAAAAAGTTAAAGAAAATTATTTTGTAACTATTCTATAATTAGATAGGTATAGTTTTTTGTTACTTGCAATATGATTTAAAAACAAAACTGATAAGGACCATTCTTAAATTATATACTGGGTGTTTCAAGCTAAAAGTCCACCATTGCTAACTTTGTTAATATTAAAAATGGAAAAAAAATTAAATTGGCAAACTGGTAGAATTTTTAAAAATTATAAAAAATGTTTAAAATAAAATTGGTTTTATGTTTTTTGAAAAAACTCGTTAACTCAATGTTCGACTTTTTTTTTTATTTGAGCATCTTAAAGAGCATCAAAAATTGTGCAATGGTGGACACTCCAGTTAGAACACCCTGTATAATGCTCAAGTAGGAGGGAAGGAATATTAGCGTTACAGTCAATGTATTTTTATTATAATTTTTCTTGAAATGCGTTAACAAAGGGGGATCAAAAATCCTGAATCTTTGCGTTATGTAATTTATTATATTTCTCAAAAAAAAAAAAACTAATTTTAATTACCTCCTATGCATAAAAAAATCAATATTGCAGTGTGAGGCGAAAAAAGATAAATTAATATGAACAAGAGAGTCGAATTAACTTAGGAAAAGTATTTATAATCGTGTCCTGAATCTGATATTTATAAAACTGTTGGAATTTTTATCATAAATTTCTAAATTATTTAATTTTTTAATAAATTTTGGTATTTTTGCGGCATCTATCTTTATTTCTCTCATAATATAACGTATAGGTCTCTCTTTATTGATCGTAGAGCAGGCATATTGCCGCGTCATAGGCTGCCGAGTTCTTATTGGCTGGGATTTACCAGACAACCGGTTCATTTACTGACCGTGTGTAGAGGATAGGTTACTTAACGTAACTCTATGGTCGAAGCGGCGTGAGAGGTGACAGCGCGTCATTTGGAGTACCACGATTTCATTAGAGCGCTATGTTTACATGTAATTTTAAGTATTTCTAATCTTCGATGGTTTATTATTACATTTGTGGTGTTTTTTTGGATTCTATTTATTTAAAAACTTTAGATACTTGTTCTAGTTTACGTATACTTTCTACTTGTAGTTATTTTAACAAACTTAAGAAGTTAAAAGCTTCCTAAGACATTGTGCATTGGGGATATTTGGTATAAAGCAAGTTTTATATTTGAATGAGTTGATGTATTTTTGAATATTGTTATTAGAGACACTTTAAGACACTTAACAAAACATATTTACATTTAAATCAATAAAGAAACACAAGAAACTTAAAAATTTCCTACTTTATTATTTAAATGGGTACTCCGGGTGACGTCATTTCCCGCGTTCAATAACTGGTTCTGATTGGTCAAAAAGTTACCAGATAACCTATCCTCGACAGACCTTGGTGGTTGCCAACGATTATAAACACACAGGATTGCCTATTTGCTCGAATCTTTTAGCGGTAGGCGGCGCCTTGCTTACGCCACTAGTGGACCTCTGCTCAGCGCGCTTCATTTAATACACATTGCAATTGTGAGTTTTTCCCGCTTTTTTCTTGCTTATTTGCAAAAAAAATTTTTATTCGTGGTATAAATATAATTAATAATTTTATTCATTCAAAACAAATGATTTGATAAATCAAGAGTTTGCTCTGAGAGCTGAATTTTCCTACCAGACGATATGTTGTAGTTTCTTTTTTAAATATTGAAAGTTTTAGAATAGAAGTAGGATTTTTTCTAAAAGTTTAATCAATTTAAATCATTAGATGTATAATTTATTCTTTTTGTTGCGGATATAATAAAATACACTTATATTATGTACTAACAAAAAGGTATTTATTTGATATTTCAGATCTAAAATTGCAATATTTATTATATTATTATATCAAAAACCAGTCAGTTTTTGGAGAAAACAGCCAAATAAGATGTGTTTTTCAACTTCTTATGCTTTAAATCAATAGATTTTCATAAGTTTTTTTTCAAATGATTAACACTGTTTGTGTTATGAGTTGTTTTTATCCCACCCAGCGCCCGTTTTCACTCCTTCTGTAACATGTTTCAGAAAACTTCTATAAAGAGACTAAAAAAACTTAAGAAAAAAACTGAAACTAAACTTGGAGAAACTGTCTACAAAATACTTTTTCCAAAAATCAGTTTAATAAAAGAAGTACTTTTGCGGCATAATTACCAATTTTCTTCAATGTGATTAATTTAATGAGCAAGGAGTTTCCAAAAATGCAAAAAAAATTAAAAGTTTATATAAATATAATAATATAAAACTATATAAATTTATATTTCTAGACTGAAAGAGGGAACACAAAGCTTTTATTTCAAGAATAAATTAATGTGCTTTCATTATATCAATTCACTTAATTCACATTTCTAAGTTTATTTACCTCCTAAATAGTCAACCACACCGTCAAATTAATGAAAAAACGCAAAAAAACGGAGATAAAAACGTCAAAAACACCTTAAAATCACACGAACTCTGAATACAAACAAAGCAACTGGTCCGCTGGTGACGTAAGCAGACACTGTTCGTCTCGCTGAGCGACGCTAACATTAGTTAAATGGAAATAAGCAATCCTGTGTGTTTATAATCGTTGGGTGGTTGCCGCAGTTAAACAGATGATCTTGACATTGGCGTACACTGCCCTCTAACTTAAAATAGGTATAACTGACTTACCAAGAGAACACAACCATTGAGTAAATAACCCATATAGAGGAACCACCGGCGAGCTTTATCATATTGACGGGCAGATGGCGCTGAAATAAATTCGTCTGATACGCAATATTCAGGGACTGCTGGTACGATTTAGTTACATGTGCGAGTTCCGAGGCTCATGCCTATCATACAAATTCCATTAGATCATAGTAGTTGTCTCTGAATATTGCGAAGTAGACGAATTTATTTCAGCGCCATCTGCCGCTCAATATGGTAAAGCTCGCCGGTGGCTCCTCTATATGGGTTATTTACTCAATGACACAACAAAAACCATAAGAAATTAGCTTTGAACTTAAAAAATGTTTTACAAACCATACAATGACTCCTATTTGAGCAGAACGACAGCGTTGTGGTCCTTGTCCAGTTGTTCGTCCATTTGCTGCGCAGGGATGCCCACTGCGCAGCACACCTCGTCTACTGTGTGCAGTCCATTGAAGTATTTTTGTATGTCGCCTCTTTCTCCCAAAATCACCTTAAAAAAAAAATAAATAGATACAATTTAAAATACTCTGCCAATATATGGGCCCCTAAGCTCACACTAGGTACTATAGTTATAGTTTACGTGTGAGCTAATATAACTAAAAACTATAATATATTTTATTCAACTCCAGACTAAATTACCTTTTGTTTGATACCACACAAGCCATGTTTTGACTTGAACTCAAATTTTTAAAATCTACCCCCACCCTTAAAAAAACAAAAACTAAAATATATTTTGTTAAACTCCGGACTCAATTACCTTTCGTTTGATATCACACACGCTATATCTTCACTTAAACTCTAATTTTTGAGATATACCCCTACCCTCTATTTTAAATATATTAAAATGTATTTTGTTTAACTCCAGACTCAATTACCTTTCGTTTGATATCATACGCGCCATATTTTCACATAAACTCTAATTTTTGAAATCTACCCCCACCCTTTAATTTGGTTTGTGTTCGGTGGATTTTGTTCATTTTTAAATGGGACCATCTCGACCCAAGACCCAGCCTAGGTACCAAATTTCATTAAAATCGGCCCAGCGGTTTTTGAGTTATGCGTGTTGGTCGTTACAGACAGACAGACAGACAGACAGACAGACAGACAGACAGACAGACAGACAGACAGACAGACAGACAGACAGACAGACGGCGCAACAAAAATGTTTCAAAATCATCTGAAACGCAAAGATATATAAAAAATTTTGAAATCGGAGCAACTTTTTTTTTCTCGAAAAAATTAGGATCACTATAGCTCACACTACTATAGTATAGTATATGTGTGAGCTAAAAACTGTGATAAATATGTAGACAAAAAAAATTCATTTTTTGTCTTTTTTTTCGAAAACAATTAGAGATACAAAAAATTGAAAGAGATAAAAAAGTTTCTGAATAAAACAAGGAATCCATTTTATAGTTTTCAATCTGCCATTGGCTTACTGCAAAAAAGTTCTGGGGGGAAAAAGAGGGAATAACCCCTGAAATAATATCACCCTGTAGTTTTTTTCATATATTTAGTATGCTTAATGATGTATGCCTTGTAGCTAAATACTACTATGACGGTTTACAACGTTTTTCTACGTTGACCGACGCCTATTCTCCACCTCCTTCGATCCTGACAATCATCTCCTGTCAGGTTTTTTTGACTCATTCATCTTTGGATTGACTGTTGCCATTCTAGTTTAGGACGCCCTATTTTTGTGCGCCCTATTTGTTGTACCTGCTTTGGTAATCTTTCGTCGTTCATTGGCCGTACCGTATCAGTTGCCTTTTAGTGATGTCATCCGTTATGCTTCCCTCGATTCCCATTCTTTCTTTTATGATCTCATTTTTTATGTGATCTTTTCTAGATATTTTCATTGATCTTCTTATTGCATCCATTTCGACACCTTCCATTTTTGTTTTGTATTTTTCTGTTACGCGACAAGTCTCTATTCAATACAACAACGTGCTTTTCACCATTGTTTCATATATTAGATTAGATTAGATTATTTATTTGCCATATTAGATATATAATTTACACTACATATATATGGTATGTCTACTAATTACATAGTTAATACTTAAAATTATACTATTATAAAAAACACAAGAATTACAATACAAATAATAAAATTGTGGTTATCATTTTAACCTGGTTTTTAGTTACTCTGGTTAAATAATCATATAATAAATGTGAATTTAAATTCAGAATCCCAAGCTGCTAAAATAATAAAATATGTAAAACCCGAGGTAAAACCCAATCGATCGGTTAAATTAAAAATCAAATTCATAAATGTAATGAAAACACTGACAAATATAAAATTATAAACCGTTAAACAAACATACTAATATTAAAAATTCAATATTATATATATAAAAAAACATAACACATATTAAAAAGCTGAAAAAAAAACCACTTAATTATTGTAAAAATACCGTTTTTGCTTTTACTTTTCTTTTTTCCAGTTCTTTACAGTCTGTTCCTGTCTTATCAAATGTAAGTATACATACTCACTGGATTCGTTTCCAATACATAAATACTGTGTCTTGTCCACATTCACTATTAATCCCCACTTTTGGTATTCTTCCATTAATTTTCTCATCATATATTCCATGTCTTCTTTATCATTAGCTACAATTACTTGGTCGTCAGCAAACTGTAGTGTGTATATGGTAAATCGGTCGTTAAGTTGTATTCCCATGCCGTGCACTTTACGTTTTCAGTTTTTAAGAGCTACTGCGATGGACAGAAATATCGAATCTTTTATGTTGGATTCATTGCCTTAGACAGTCGCCACTTTACTAAAAATTTGTTGGGTTCATTCCTATACCCAAAAATTTTTTAGGAATGTATTAAATCTTGCAACTTAACGACCAATTTACCATATACACACTACAGTTTGCTGACGCCCAAGTAATTGTAGCTAATGATAAAGAAGACATGGAGTATATGATGAAAAAGTTAATGGAAGAATATCAAAAGTGGGGATTAACAGTGAACGTGGACAAGACACAGTACTTATGTATTGGAAACGAATCCAGTGAGTTAGATAAGTTGATAAGACAGGAACAGACTGTAAAGAACTGGAAAAAAAAATAGTAAAAGCAAAAAAAGTTATTGGATGTCTTAACAGTACTTTATGGAGCAGAGAGATAAAAAAGAATGTAAAATTTAACATATATGAAACAATGGTGAAAAGCACGCTGTTGTATGGAATAGAGACTTGTCGCGTAACAGAAAAATACAAAACAAAAATGGAAAGTGTCGAAATGGATGCAATAAGAAGATCAATGAGAATATCTAAAATAGATCATATAAGAAATGAGATCATAAAAGAAAGAATGGGAGTCGAGGGAAGCATAACGGATGACATCACTAAAAGACAACTGATATGGTACGGCCATGTACAACGGATGAACGACGAAAGATTACCAAAGCAGGTCCTAGAATGCCAACCAAAAGGGCACAGAAAAAGAGGGCGTCCTAAACTAGAATGGCAACAAAAGGAGTAAATCTTGAAGATGATTGTCAGGATCGAAGGAGGTGGAGAATAGGCGTCGGACAACGTAGAAAAACATTCTAAACCGACTAAATAAAAAAAATAAAAAAAAATAAATCTTGGTTTTTTTGGTGAAAATAGCCTTACCGGATATTTTTGAACCCTTCGTATCAACCCTTTCAACAGTCCAAACTGCACAAGCTTTCTTTCGTTGACCCTCAGGTTGAAAAAGTGGAACCTCATGCAGAGGTCCTTCATAGTAGTGCCCCTCGACATTGAGGCGTACATACGGAATACATCTCTCAGGTTGGGCAAGTGTCTTTGGGACCGGGACACATAGTGGACACAACGAATCTACGGAATTAAAATCAATGGATCCATGACAGATCAATACATGAATAGGGTGTTTGACAGTAGTAAAAAATAATTATATATTTATTTTTAGATATCTCTTTAGGTCTTGGAAATGTTAAAAACAAACTTTTTTGTTTAATTTTTTATCAAATTCATAGTTCTTTTAATTAAATAAATTCATTGAATTAAAACAATTAGCCATGTGATTCAAAACAGGCGGTCTACCAATCAACTGCGAGTGACGTCACAAAACAGTAAACGCCTCGAACAAACCTATTTTCTGTGTTATTTTCTTATGGATGATAATGTTTGCTTTGGTTTAAAATGCGAATTATCGTCCTAAATTAGATTTTATTTTGTGTTTCGCTTATAAAAAACATTTTTAATGGAAAACCGATTCTCCAAAGCCGATAGCTCCATCTTGCCAATGCTGAATTCCTTTATGGTGGCAGGCTTCTTTACCAACAACAGTGATTTCTGTTCTGCGGAATTTAGAACCGATAAAAAGTTGATGTAAGTATTCGATGAGTTGTTTTGTATATAACTGAAAGTTTTTTACGATATTCTTTGCCTACTTTTACTCATTTAGATTTTGAAGTTAGGTTATATGTTTTGCTTTTTTGTTTAATATGCCACTTACAATAGATTCAATTAAATACCCATTCATTATTATTTTAAGCATTAAGAAACAATAAAAAAGTATACAACAACCATCAATACTTGAATTACTGCATAGGTTACACCGCCTAGTCCTGCGTACGTACTGCCTAGTCCTGCCTATGCACTGCCTAGTCTTGCATATGCACTGCTCCGTCCTACATTTAGCCTGCATGTGCACTGCCTAATCCTACATTTAAAGGTACTCCCTAGTCCTGCCTAGCACTGCCTAAAAATTTGTATACCTTTCTGCCTATTATAGTTGTTCACCCCTTGTAATAAACATAACCTCAAAAGATTCATCGTCATGTACAAAATAGTTATATATATTATAGACTTCAGAAAAATTAATAGAAACTATTTAGTTATACTCACATCAAAGTGATCTTCACAAATGTAAAGTGAAGATTTATTAGATAAGGCCCTTGGGTCTCTTCGAGCAAGTTCTAGTCAATTTTTCCGTTCTTTTACTGCTGTAGGCACATGAATAAATAGTTTTTCAGGTGTTTTTATGCTAGTATTCGAACACTGAGGCACTACACACCACTTATAGGACATTTTTTTACATAAAAAACAGTAAAAACACAGACCAAAAACAAATAAACACTTGAATGCCGTGTATCTATCCGCGAGTTTACTGCGCTGTGACGTCATTGCAACGCCATGCTAGAAATGAGCGTTTTAGCGACAAATTCAAATCGGAAATTAGAAAACTTGATTTTAAATGTAGTCATGATAAAATATACTATTTTAATAATTTTGCGTAGCAAATTAGGGATCTATGTATCATTCTAAACTCTTTTCTAAAATTTGTCAAATACCCTATTCTTGAAATGGGTAAAAACAATGAGTTCATTCAGCCTTGCAACATTGAGGGGCAGATGGCGCTAAAATAAATTCATCTAGTACGTAATATTCAGAGACAATTATTATTTCAATTAATCGATTCGATTATTTAAAGCCGATTAGATTCACTTAAAAAATCGGTTAAAATGAATCGATTTAAAGTAAACTAAAAATTTTTATTTTGGTGATAACATATAAAAATTTCAATTCCCTCCCAACCTTAAGGAAAACAAATGTATCAGTGTCCTCTTTCAGCTTGTGTATAATAATTAGGATGGAGATACACTAGTGGCAGAGTGGCGACTTCGAATGTTACTCTCTTAGGCAGAACAATAAATAATACCTATTTACACAGAAGAACTGTATATGTTAGTTTGTTTAGTCCTTTGTAGATGGCACCACCCATCCGATTCGATTCTTGGAAAAAGAATCGCAACATTGAATCGAATCGACTCTTTGGAATTGATTCGATTTTTTCGATTATCGTGCAAAAAGAATCGATTCGATTCAGAATCGAACCGATTCTGGACACCCCTAGAGACAACTACTATGATCTAATGGCATTTGTATGATAGGGCAAGATAGGGATACACCTCAGAATTCACGAGCGGCTAGTTCACAACTTGCATTCCATTTGCTATTGGTTGACATAGTCAGGCGGGATTTTTAAAATTAAAACTCTCCTGCCCTCGTTTTGGGAGGTTCAAATCGGTGTTAAACCAAACTGAAACAAAACCTAACTGTGGTCAATTGATGGGAAACGTATCCTAACCGGGGCGTGTCTGGACAGGTTAGGATACGTTGTCGAATAATTTATCAGGGTTAGGTTAACACCGATTTCGACAGGACAACAGGATATGCTAATTTAAATTATATATCATAATTTTTGAGATAACTTTTTGACAGTTATCAGTTGTTTACCATAACAAAAAGCATAGGCCAACAAAAAAAAGTTGTAAAAAGTTGTCTCAAAAATAATGACATGAACTGTAAAAGAATACAATATGTTTTTAAAAAACAATAAAAAAACTCATCGGCATATGCATAGATTTAGTTAAATTCAATAGGTATGTACTGCACAAACAACTACACTTTTTAATCACTTACAACTAGTATATATTCGTCTTTTACGCCGAAAGCTGTAAACATGATGTTTGTTAAATGCTTGACTGGTGGCACCATCTATTAATATAATATAATAATAATCTTAAACGGCAACGTTCAACATCAAAAAGTCAGCTGACTATTTCGACCAATAGCAAACGGAATGCAAGTTGTGAACTAGCCGCTCATCGGAATTCGCACATGCAACTAAATCATACTAGTAGTCCCTGAATATTGCATACCAGACGAATTTATTTCAGCGCCATCTGCCTCTCAATGTTGCAAGGCTCGCCGGTTGCCACTCTATATGGATCATATACTCATTGGAGTTATTTCTTCAATGTCATTGGTAAGAATTAGAATTCACATCTCCCCAAGCCAAGACCAGTAGAGATGCGGAAATCGAGAAGGATCGCATGCGCAGTTCGACTTTCACTTGATTTTGAGGGAGTACTCCTAAGGTCACTCATTGTCAAGCAAGCTTTTGCCTTAACGATGAGTGTCCTTAAGTACTCCTTCTCACTCATTTAAGAATTTATACACTGATTGATACCTTCCTAGCCCATTAGCACATAACCAAGCTTTATCAGCCTTGAAAACAGTTTTTTGTAAATATCTCAGAAACGAAAGCTCCTACAAAGTTTTTGGTTATAACACAAATTATTGAGGAAAATGTGGTCTACTATATTCCGAAAACCGCTTATAGATACGATGCTCCGATAAGAAGTTAAATCAGTTACCTGTAAATCAACATCCTGTGCCAATTCTCTTAATTTTGGAGTAGCGCAGTACTCATGTTTGTACATAAATAGGGGCGTAAGGGCCACCACCCCATAGTAGACCAAATTTTGTATGCAAGATGTTACTATGTCCATGTCAACATCTAAAAGAATCCATAAATCACTTTTAATTCATCTATCGATCTATCTGTCAATTTAGAATTCTTTAATCCATCTTTGGTCATAGGCCTCCCCCAATATCTTCCACTTTTCTCTGCCTGTTGCCGTGTCCATCCATCTGGTTCCCGCATGTTCCAAATCGTCTGCCCAGCTCATTAGGGGTATTCCCCTACTTGTTTTATTTTCCCAATACATTTGTTTCATTGACTGTCTTTTTGTCTGATATTATAACTGGCATATTTCCATTTTAATTTTACTACCTCTCCTCTGACATCCTTTACTTTTGTTTTATTTCTTATCCATTCATTCCTTTTTCTGTTAGCTTTACATTTAATAATTGCCTTTCCATTGATCTTTGGGCTTTTGTTACTGTATCCATGTTTGATTTTGTAAGTGTCCAGGTCTGGGATCCATATGTGAGTACAGGAAAAATACATTGGTTAAACACTTTCATTCTGAGATACTGAGGATATTTTTTATTTTTTAATTAAAAATGTTCACAAATTAAACATACCTGCCAATAGAGCAATTCTAGCAATGTGATTGTATCCATCAATGTAAGGAGTCACTTGCTGTGTTGTCAGATCCCAGTGATTCTGGGGCAAAGCCTTTACAAAAATCGGCACTTGATGCTCCAGCACTTTAGCAGGATCAGAACGGACTTGACACACCTTAAGGTAGGTTGCCATGGGACCTTCTGACAATGAACATTCACCTTTAATACAAATAATGCCAATTGAAGCTATGATAAAAAAACGACTTTGCACTGATTATCAAACTACTATGAATAAATACTTTTAAGGAGATTTGTACCCTATACCAAGAATAGAAGATAGCAAAGCTTTTTGATGCTCATATAAAAAAAACTACCTATTCTTTTACTAAATCTTAAACTATATACAGGGTGTTTCAGACCACCCGCACAGGCCGATTATTTTAAAAGGGATAATTATTTTTAAATATTTTTAAATCACTATCAAGGTAGTGAGATGTGCTCTTTCTGATGATACTTTCCGTTTTAGCTCACACATATACTATACTATAGTAGTGTGAGCTATGGTGATCCTAATTCAAAAATTTTTTATATCTTTGCGTTTCAGATGATTTTGAAACTTTTTTGTTGCGCTGTCTGTCTGTCTGTCTATATGTCTGTTGTCTGTCTCTCTGTAACGACCAACGCGCATAACTCAAAAACCGCTTGGCCGATTTTAATGAAATTTGGTACCTAGGCTGGGTTTTGAGCCGAGATGGTCCCATTTAAAAATGAACAAAATCCACCAAACACAAACCAAATAAAAGGTTGGGGGTAGATTTCAAAAATTAGAGTTTATGGGGAAATATGGCGTGTGTGATATCAAACGAAAGGTAATTAAGTCTGGAGTTAAACAAAATACATTTTAATTTATTTTAAAAAAAGGGTGGGAGTATATTTCAAAAATTGAAGTTTAAGTGAAAATATGGCGTGTGTAATATCAAACTAAAGGTAATTGAGTCTGGAGTTAAAAAAAAATACATTTTAGTTTTTTAAAAAAGGGTGGGGGTAGATTTGAAAAATTAGAGTTTAAGTCAAAACATGGATTGTGTGGTATCAAATGAAAGGTAATTGAGTCTGGAGTTCAATAAAATATACTTCAGTTTTTAGTTATATTAGTTTTCAAGTAGATACACTAAAACTATAGTACCCAGTGTGAGCTTATGTGCCCATAGATTGGCAGAGTATTTTTCTTGGTTATAACTGGGAAATAATTTAATATCAGTTTTAAAGTTTAAAAAAGCATTTTTGGGATAAAGTTTTCAAATAAAATGTTTTAATTTTTCCCCATAGATTTGAGCATGTTCCATTAAAAAAAATCAATGTCAAACTGAATTTTGACACTTCCTGTGAGGCTAGGACCTTAAAACCTACATCAACAGAAAGAGCCCATTTCACTACCTTGATAGTGTAAAAAATGTTTAAAAATAATTATCCCTTTTAAAATTGTATTGTATTTTTTGGTATTTCATTGTATTTTTTTGTATTTTTGAATAATTAGTCTTGACTAAATAAAGAATTTATAAATAATCGGCCTGTGCGGGTGGTCTGAAACACCCTGTAGATGCACAAACTAACCTTTGGTATTTAGATCAGCCATGACTTTCTGTAAAAGAGGTGTAAGATTTGCACAAGAATTGCCTTTGGACAAAAAACATGTTTCGACCTCCAGGCTTTTTAAATAATCTGAAAACTTTGTGATGACAGTCTCATATTGAACTGTCCTGGCATCACTATCACACACAAAACATAAATTGAAATGGAAGGCATTTCTTTGGTATTTTTTGTTGTCAATTCTTATTGGAAAGCCTAGTATTTTGTAGTCTTCCAAAGTTCTAGAAATACATAAGCAAAAAAATTCTCAGTAAAAGAAAATTAACTTATCTCATAAATTATAAGTAAAAAATTTTATTAAACAAGACTTACACTGTAATAGTGCTCCTGTGTAGATCAGCTTTGGTAATAATGTAAACACTGATGCTGTCGAAAAGTTCTTTAGAGATAAAGTTTTCAGGAACCTGTAAAAATAGAAGGTACCTGAATGAGTAAAACAAAAAATATATTAAATAATACAGACAATTGTTGAGTCATGACAAAGAAGACCGCGTAGGGCTTACCTGACATGAAATAATGGGTCCTGCAGTATGGTGGAATTCACAGAAAAAAATACATCGAATATGACCCTCTTTATTTTTACCATCTGCATGGGGACTTATGTACTGTATTAACTCCATTAAACACTATAAAAATCATAAGTTTGTTTTTATTTTATAATTTTTTTTCTGTTTACAAAATTTTTTAGGTTAGGAAAGGATCAGCTGACGGGACAGAATTCTGTAATGGGGGCAAAGATGTTTAAGCCCATTTTCCATGGTCTTAAAACTTGCTGCAATTTCTAGCTGCTAGAAAGTCTTGATAACCACACCGCTATCACTACAGGAAAAAACCTGAAGAAATCATTTTTTAGTTATGCAACTCATGTTACTACAAAAGAAGTTGGAAAATTTTCTTGCAGTTGCAGCGTCAAGTGGCATCGTGGACAATGGGCTTTATGCGAGTTAATTATTCACTGCATAGATGGCGCTGTACTTTTAGTGACCTTAACAAATTTGTGACCTTAACTGTCAAGAAAGTGGGGTTAGAAATTTTCGTCCACTGTTTATTTACATTTAAAAATTAGTTTTTTTTTGTTTTTAAAGAAGTAAATGAGAAATTTTTTTTCGAAAATCTCTTTGGTATCAAAACGTTTTGTATGCACGGCCGTTAAAACGGACAAAATCTCAAATAGTGGTCCTATAATGCGCTACTTAAATGTGGCCGAAAAGAATGATGCCGCCAAAAATATCGCCTCTATTCTGTCTCGGGGCAACTCTAGAAGGGTAAGCACACTTTTTTAAATAGTAGGCTAACATCTTTTTCTATTAGCTTGCTTTTTGCAGAAAGTTATAATGTAGAGTAAATTTTTTTGTCTATATTTTTGTGTGCCAAGTTTGATGCTATCTTTCTTGGTTTTTAGAGAGAAGGTTTATCCCCTTATAACAAAATCTATGAGTTCTCAGCGCAAGTGTTCAACCAACAGTGTGAAATGCGAATGACATCAGTGAGTGGGCATTTATTGAACTATGAATTTACAGCAGCTTTTCGTAACTGGCAGTCCTGTAATCCTTTAATACTTTTTGATGCACCTGTTTTCAAGAGCTGTCCCAAGGATTATGAGAATATCAAGGTAGGGTGGTGTATTTTTTTCATTCCCATTTTTTTTTTTAATTTAATTTATTAAAACCTTCAAAGACAAACAAATCTAGACATAAGGTCATAGACTACATGTTCTTTTCTTAATTATATCTTGGCTAATAATGCAGAGGCCTTAGTGGTATATCTTTGAGCCAAAGTGTCAAGCCTAAATCATTTATTGTTGTAATCTGCAGAGTTTTTTCATGTACTGGGTGGAAAAAAAAATATGCCACTTTAGTCAAACTCAGTATGTAGGTATGTGGGCACAATAGATCCATTTGTGGTTGCAGTGCATGGAGGTCCAATAGGGCCTGCCACCACTTTCGAATACATACATACATACATACAATTATATCTTGATGCCTATGTGGTAACTTACTCCATCCATTTTAATATGGTTGATTTAGCAGCATTGTATGATATCCCCAGGGCTAGCTCGGGGCTGAAAAATTTGGCTGATGCCGCTTCCCTTGCTGCTACGTCTGCGGTCTGATGCATTTCCTTCATGGCATAGCTTAAATTCAAATTGTTTTTTAGAAAACTTTAGAGAGAGAGATCCGCACATGTGAAGGTCTGATTATATGGACAGATTGTGACAGAGAAGGAGAAAACATTGGTTTTGAAGTAATTAAAGTGTGCACCGACATTAAGCCCGACTTGAGGATATATAGGGCCAACTTTTCAGAGATCACTGGCGCCTCAATATTTAGAGCTTTAAATAATTTGGGTCAAGCAAATAAGAATGTGAGTGATGCTGTTGATGTGAGGCAAGAACTCGATTTAAGGACAGGTAAGATTAATTTGTTAGTAATCAACCTCCAAAATCTTAATTTTATTAATTTCATACTAACCAATCATTTAAAAAAACGAAACAGCTGAACTCAAGAGACAAACAGGGCTCTCAACACCTTCATATTTTATGAAAATGTTCATATTTTTTTCAGACTTCATAAAACTTCATATTACTAGACAAACCTTCATAGTTTTCATATTTTCACCAATGAAGAAACTTCAGTCATAGAATAATTGTTGAAATTTTCAATATTTTTCCTAGTCTTGAATTTTGTTGCCTCTGAGAAAGTCTGAATAAAGTAGGGCTTTTTTGCCTTTTGTTTTATTATTCTTATGTTTGTTGCCTTTTTTATATTAATTAGTTGTTTGAGGAGGCCAAAGATGGATTGAAGAAGACTAAACAAATAGATAGATTGGTTCAAAATTATTAAATTATTACTTTTCTAGGTGCCGCATTTACCAGACTACAAACATTGCATCTCAGGCAAGTTTTTCCCCAGAAATTGTCAGAAAAGTTGATAAGTTATGGTTCATGTCAGTTTCCCACACTTGGATTTGTTGTGGAACGGTATCAGGCCATTGAAAATTTTATTCCCGAGGCGTTTTGGAAAATAAAAAGTAAGAATGACCTCTAAACTTACATATTATTCGGATAATAGCTATAGTGACCATGAAGATGCTGCTTAGAAAGGGAAAAACTAATTTAGGAGATATTTAGATAAAAATAAAACACTTATAGGTGTAATGGTGGGTGTGCTTTCGGGCTGTTCGGCCGTCGTCGTTGGAAATTCGTTCTCGACGTTTCGCCATCTCGAGTGGATGGCATCTTCAGGAGATGTTGACTGTTTGTCGGCTTCTCGAAGACTGGTGGTTAGTCTCAGTGTTGCCAACTATTGGAAAGCGAAAATCCGTAGCGTGAACGCGAAAAATCTGTAGAAATCCGTAGGTTTAAAGAAGACTAAAAACAAAAAAAGGTGCTTTTTTTACAATTAAAAAGTTTATATTGGTTTGATTGTTTTCTTTTTTTGACAGTGACTGGAGTGCACAACTTTTTTGGTTCGGAATTGCACGAGAACGGTACGGTACCGACTGCTCCGTTCCAACGGATTCAAATAAACTTTTTTGCAGTGCCGCCAATTTTTTAAACGGATAAACCGTTATAATTAGAAGGAATAAAAAGTACATACTTTTTTAACCTTTTTTATTTAGTTAAGGTACATACAAACACTAATATTTTCTAGTGCAACATACATAACGTAAAACATAGTTTAACTTTCGTGGCGCGAAGCGTTGTTTGACTCCCCATCAAACAACGCGCGAAGTAATACAACTCGTTCTAAATAATGTTGCAACGACCGTCCGCTAGATGTCTAGAAAAATAAGGTCACTGATCCAAGCAAAACCTTTTTTATAAAATGATTAAAATGTAGAAAAAAAAGTAAAGATAATAGAGACCTATTGCAATAGTGCCAGGCACAAATTGTGCCGGGCACTATATTGACAGTTTTCCATTAAACTGACAGTTGATCTTACAAAATTGACATACCAAAGTCGAATTTATAAATCCCGTCGTTTATTTTCCATTAATAGTGACGTCACTATTAAATCTGGCTCGTATAATACACAAAGGCCTAATTTTGAAAGGAGACAGCTGTTCTTATAATGAGAAACTGTCAATATAGTGCCCGGCACAATTTGTGCCTGGCACTATTGCAATAGGTCCCTACTGAGGACTGATAAGGAGGAATCGTTTTTTAGCAAAATTGCCAAAAATCTGTAGATTTGGATCCAAAATCGGATATCGGAGATCGAAATCCAAAATCCGTAGATCTACAGATAAATCCGTAGGGTTGGCAACACTGGTTAGTTTGTCGCGGGCGCAGGTTATATACGCTATGGTGGGCGGGGCGTATATCAGAGCTGGTCGGTGATTGGTCACATTCCCTTGATTCAGTTTTGTTATTGTAAGCGAGCCGTTTAGTGTTTTTAAGAACCGGTACCCATGTTCTGTTAATTTTAAGAGTTTCTTCAGATCTGTTGAAGTTCTGCTGGTGTTTATGAATTTCGATTGCTTCTCTATAGAGTCTTGGATAGTATGAAGAGGAAGCGCAGAGAACTTGTGTGTCTTCGAATTTTATTCGGTGGTCTTCATTGTTTGCGGATTTTTCCGTTTGTCCGAGTCGACAGTTGGCTTTGTGTTCTTTGATTCTTGTGTTTACGGACTGTTTGGTTGTTCCGATGTAGTTCGATGAAAACTCCGAAGTTTGATGGTTGGAATTAAAAGTACTATAAAAAATTATTCTTAACGTTTTTCGCTAGGATGCATCGTTTCGCTGCAAATTCACTTTTTCTATAACCTTGTGCACGGTTTTAGAAACCACCGTCTATAAAGCAATCTTTAGGGGTAACCATCCATTGAACTTTAAAAACATAAAGTCAATATCCTCTTCTGTGAAAAGTTTAAAGCCTTCTATGTAACAAAAAAAAAACAAATGTCAATAATATTGTAGCTACAATAAAATGAGCATGGTTATTATTTTAATTCTTTTGCGAGCGGAAAGACTAATAACTTGGTATATCTCAAGAACTACTTAATTTATCCAAAAATATATAAAAACAAAAATTATTTGCCTTTAAAAAAGGAGTATAACAAGCTTTAGAAAATTAAAATCAGACCACTTGGCAGGGTGATACGCTTAAACAAAAAAAATCTATCAATTTGGCGGCCATTTTTAAAGATGGCGGCCAAACGACCATGAGTTCGACCACGTGACCAAATTTTTTTTATACTCTTATGGCTGCTTAACAATGCCCCGCAGTCAAACTGAACGCACATATTAGGTCACACGTAACAAGAGCCAGCGCCTAGGCTAACTAGAAAAATGACAAAAAATTAATTAAACATTTCGAGAAGAGGATCAGCTAGGATTTATATGAATATGGCTCTGAAGTCAGGAAAGAGATATGCAATTAGATTTGGGAACCATTTTTATGTAACCTATACTTCATTCAGGCACACTGTGCGCCGAGGAGAAATTATAGGCAGGTAGACAAGAGCTGACTACTATCATATTTCTGATCTGGCCCAATTTCACTATACTTCTTTAATATTCTCAAGCGTACATTTTTGCAATGTATATCTCAAGAACTACTTAATTTATCAAAAAATATGTAAAAACAAAAATTATTAGCCTTTAAAAAAGGAGTATAACAAGCTTTAGAAAATTAAAATCGGACCACTTGGCATGGAGATACGCGTAAACAAAAAAAAATCTATCAATTTGGCGGCCATTTTTAAAGATGGCGGCCAAACGACCATGAGTTCGACCACGTGACCAATTTTTTTTATACTCTTATGGGTGCTTAACAATGCCTCGCAGTCAAACTGAACGCACATATTAGGTCACACGTGACAGGAGCTAGCGCCTAGACTAACTAGAAAAATGGCAAAAAATTAATAAAATTTCGAGAAGAGGATCAGCTAGGATTTATATGAATATGGCTCTGAAGTCAGGAAAGAGATATGCAATTAGATTTGGGAACCATTTTTATGTAACCTATACTTCATTCAGTCACACTGTGCGCCGAGGAGAAATTATAGGCAGGTAGACAAGAGCTGACTACTATCATATTTTTGATCTGGCCCAATTTCAGTATGCTTCCTTAATATTCTGAAGCGTACATTTTTGCAATGTATATCTCAAGAACTACTTAATTTATCAAAAAATATATAAAAACAAAAATTATTTGCCTTTAAAAAAGGAGTATAACAAGCTTTAGAAAATTAAAATCGGACCACTTGGCAGGGAGATACGCTTAAACAAAAAAAAATCTATCAATTTGGCGGCCATTTTTAAAGATGGTGGCCAAACGACCATGAGTTCGACCACGTGACCAAATTTTTTTTATACTCCTATGGGTGCTTAACAATGCCCCGCAGTCAAACTGAACGCACATATTAGGTCACACGTGACAGGAGGCAGCGCCTAGGCTAACTAGAAAAATGACAAAAAATTTATAAAATTTCGAAAAGAGGATCAGCAAGGATTTATATGAATATGGCTCTGAAGTCAGGAAAGAGATATGCAATTAGATTTGGGAACCATTTTTATGTAACCTATACTTCATTCAGGCACACTGTGCGCCGAGGAGAAATTATAGGCAGGTAGACAAGAGCTGACTACTATCATATTTCTGATCTGGCCCAATTTCAGTATGCTTCCTTAATATTCTCAAGCGTACATTTTTGCAATGTATATCTCACGAACTACTTAATTTATCAAAAAATATGTAAAAACAAAAATTATTTGCCTTATAAAAGGAGTATAACAAGCTTTAGCAAATTAAAATCGGACCACTTGGCAGGGAGATATGCTTAAACAAAAAAAAATCAATCAATTTGGCGGCCATTTTTAAAGATGGCGGCCAAACGACCATGAGTTCGACCACGTGACCAAATTTTTTTTATACTCTTATGGCTGCTTAACAATGCCCCGCAGTCAAACTGAACGCACATATTAAGTCACACGTGACAGGAGCCAGCGCCTAGGCTAACTAGAAAAATGACAAAAAATTAATTAAACATTTCGAGAAGAGGATCAGCTAGGATTTATATGAATATGGCTCTGAAGTCAGGAATGAGTCCATATTGTCACGAGGGGGTTTTATCGTGACGAACACAGTTTAAGTTAGGTGTAATGGTTTTATTATAATACTTATATTTACTACTTACATTGTACTTAAATACATCTTGTCTACAAATCTTCTTTGATACGCTTAACTTCTTATACTTGACTATTGTACTACTTGTTCACTATTAACTAAGCCTGGGCGTTAGGTTCTCAGCATACAACTAACTGCTAAACTCTTTTGGAGATGCTTTTATTACAAACCGTTTGCCATTGATAGGATATCGAGATGTGTTTTGTTTTCTGTATAAACATCATCGAAATCCCATTAACCGCGTTGTTTATAATACTTCTGTATACAATTTATTACTTTTAATACAATTTAAACTATATACAGAAGTTCATTTCCTTAGAATGTTTAGGGTTAATGTGCACTTGCTTATAAACGTAACTTGTGTCATTCACTTAATAGGACATTATTTTCTATCCTGACACATCCCCCTTGCTTTTAAAAAAATCTGTCCCCACAGATTGTCTACTAAACTATTTTTCACAAAAAAAATTATAACAGTCGTCTGTACCTAATAAATTATAAAACTAATTAACTAAAATAATTGTCTATCCATCCCCATGCTACCCGTTCCGATTGTTTTGCATTCTTCATGTGACGCAACCTAGTCCAATGTAGGTTTATAAAGAAGTATCAACCGCAGTGTTGCCGTGACAAATTTGTGGGTCTTGCACGCTGCCTTGAAAATGTTCAGATCTCGCTTTGTTGCCAACTGTCCTTATCTCGTTTTGACTTGTGCGGTCCATTCCCTCAGGAAGACCTGGATGGTAGGTCCTTTTTTCTGTTCGTAGTGTTTGATTTGGCGGCACGACTGGCGGGGGTTTAGAGTAGTCAAAATGTGCAATTCGATTTTGGAACCATTTTTATGTAACCTATACTTCATTCAGGCACACTGTGCGCCGAGGAGAAATTATAGGCAGGTAGACAAGAGCTGACTACTATCATATTTCTGATCTGGCCCAATTTCACTATGCTTCTTTAATATTTTCAAGCGTACATTTTTGCAAAATTTCAACTTAATATCACAGATTTTTAACCCTGTGTTTTAATATAATATTATCGTTTTAGTGAGTCACACAGTAGGGGAGATAACAACAGATTTCTTATGGAAACGCGAGCGACTTTTTGATAAAAACTCTTGTCAGGCCATCTTGGATCACTGCAAAGAACAACCAAGGGCATCAGTGGAGGGGGTAGACAGCAGACCCAAAAGCAAATGGCGTCCTTTACCATTAGATACTGTGGTAAGTATGAAGTCCCAAAAATTTATATTTTATAAACTGTTCACTAAATAATTGTTAAATAAATGGTTTGGTCCATGACGGATCTGATACCTTCCTAGCTCATTAGCACACTCCAAGTGAACTCTAAGCTATACCAGCCTAGAAAACAGTTTTTTGTTAATATCTCAAAGGAGCAACTTTTTTTTTATCGAAAAAATTAGGATCACCATAGCTTACACTACTATTGTGTAGCATCATCTGAAACGCAAAAATATATAAAAATTTTTGAAATCGGAGCAACTTTTTTTTTATCGAAAAAATTAGGATCACCATAGCTTACACTACTATTGTGTAGTATCATCTGAAACGCAAAGATATATAAAAAATTTTGAAATCGGAGCATCTTTTTTTTTATCGAAAAAATTAGGATCACCATAGCTTACACTACTATTGTGTAGTATCATCTGAAACGCAAAGATATATAAACATTTTTGAAATCGGAGCAACTTTTTTTTTATCGAAAAAATTAGGTTCACCATAGCTTACACTACTATTGTGTAGTATCATCTGAAACGCAAAAATATATAAAAAATTTTGAAATCGAAGCAACTTTTTTTTTATCGAAAAAATTAGGATCACCATAGCTTACACTACTATTGTGTAGTATCATCTGAAACGCAAAGATATATAAAAATTTTTGAAATCGGAGCAACTTTTTTTTTATCGAAAAAATTAGGTTCACCATAGCTTACACTACTATTGTGTAGTATCATCTGAAACGCAAAAATATATAAAAAATTTTGAAATCGGAGCAACTTTTTTTTTATCGAAAAAATTAGGATCACCATAGCTTACACTACTATTGTGTAGTATCATCTGAAACGCAAAGATATATAAAAAAATTTGAAATCGGAGCAACTTTTTTTTTATCGAAAAATTAGTGTCACCATAGCTTACACTACTATTGTGTAGTATCATCTGAAACGCAAAGATATATAAAAATTTTTGAAATCGGAGCAACTTTTTTTTTATCGAAAAAATTAGGATCACCATAGCTTACACTACTATTGTGTAGTATCATCTGAAACGCAAAGATATATAAAAATTTTTGAAATCGGAGCAACTTTTTTTTTATCGAAAAATTAGTGTCACCATAGCTTACACTACTATTGTGTAGTATCATCTGAAACGCAAAGATATATAAAAATTTTTGAAATCGGAGCAACTTTTTTTTTATCGAAAAAATTAGGGTCACCATAGCTTACACTACTATTGTGTAGTATCATCTGAAACGCAAAGATATATAAAAAATTTTGAAATCGGAGCAACTTTTTTTTTATCGAAAAAATTAGGGTCACCATAGCTTACACTACTATTGTGTAGTATCATCTGAAACGCAAAGATATATAAAAAATTTTGAAATCGGAGCAACTTTTTTTTTATCGAAAAAATTAGGATCACCATAGCTTACACTACTATTGTGTAGTATCATCTGAAACGCAAAGATATATAAAAAATTTTGAAATCGGAGCAACTTTTTTTTTATCGAAAAAATTAGGATCACCATAGGCTTACACTACTATTGTGTAGTATCATCTGAAACGCAAAGATATATAAAAAATTTTGAAATCGGAGCAACTTTTTTTTTATCGAAAAAATTAGGGTCACCATAGCTTACACTACTATTGTGTAGTATCATCTGAAACGCAAAGATATATAAAAAATTTTGAAATCGGAGCAACTTTTTTTTTATCGAAAAAATTAGGATCACCATAGCTTACACTACTATTGTGTAGTATCATCTGAAACGCAAAGATATATAAAAAATTTTGAAATCGGAGCAACTTTTTTTTATCGAAAAAATTAGGATCACCATAGCTTACACTACTATTGTGTAGTATCATCTGAAACGCAAAGATATATAAAAAATTTTGAAATCGGAGCAACTTTTTTTTTATCGAAAAAATTAGGGTCACCATAGCTTACACTACTATTGTGTAGTATCATCTGAAACGCAAAGATATATAAAAAATTTTGAAATCGGAGCAACTTTTTTTTTATCGAAAAAATTAGGATCACCATAGCTTACACTACTATTGTGTAGTATCATCTGAAACGCAAAGATATATAAAAATTTTTGAAATCGGAGCAACTTTTTTTTTATCGAAAAAATTAGGATCACCATAGGCTTACACTACTATTGTGTAGTATCATCTGAAACGCAAAGATATATAAAAAATTTTGAAATCGGAGCAACTTTTTTTTTATCGAAAAAATTAGGGTCACCATAGCTTACACTACTATTGTGTAGTATCATCTGAAACGCAAAGATATATAAAAAATTTTGAAATCGGAGCAACTTTTTTTTTATCGAAAAAATTAGGATCACCATAGCTTACACTACTATTGTGTAGTATCATCTGAAACGCAAAGATATATAAAAAATTTTGAAATCGGAGCAACTTTTTTTTATCGAAAAAATTAGGATCACCATAGCTTACACTACTATTGTGTAGTATCATCTGAAACGCAAAGATATATAAAAAATTTTGAAATCAGAGCAACTTTTTTTTTATCGAAAAAATTAGGATCACCATAGGCTTACACTACTATTGTGTAGTATCATCTGAAACGCAAAGATATATAAAAAATTTTGAAATCGGAGCAACTTTTTTTTTATCGAAAAAATTAGGGTCACCATAGCTTACACTACTATTGTGTAGTATCATCTGAAACGCAAAGATATATAAAAAATTTTGAAATCGGAGCAACTTTTTTTTTATCGAAAAAATTAGGATCACCATAGCTTACACTACTATTGTGTAGTATCATCTGAAACGCAAAGATATATAAAAAATTTTGAAATCGGAGCAACTTTTTTTTTATCGAAAAAATTAGGATCACCATAGCTTACACTACTATTGTGTAGTATCATCTGAAACGCAAAGATATATAAAAATTTTTGAAATCGGAGCAACTTTTTTTTTATCGAAAAATTAGTGTCACCATAGCTTACACTACTATTGTGTAGTATCATCTGAAACGCAAAGATATATAAAAATTTTTGAAATCGGAGCAACTTTTTTTTTATCGAAAAAATTAGGGTCACCATAGCTTACACTACTATTGTGTAGTATCATCTGAAACGCAAAGATATATAAAAAATTTTGAAATCGGAGCAACTTTTTTTTATATCGAAAAAATTAGGGTCACCATAGCTTACACTACTATTGTGTAGTATCATCTGAAACGCAAAGATATATAAAAAATTTTGAAATCGGAGCAACTTTTTTTTTATCGAAAAAATTAGGGTCACCATAGCTTACACTACTATTGTGTAGTATCATCTGAAACGCAAAGATATATAAAAAATTTTGAAATCGGAGCAACTTTTTTTTTATCGAAAAAATTAGGATCACCATAGCTTACACTACTATTGTGTAGTATCATCTGAAACGCAAAGATATATAAAAATTTTTGAAATCGGAGCAACTTTTTTTTTATCGAAAAAATTAGGATCACCATAGGCTTACACTACTATTGTGTAGTATCATCTGAAACGCAAAGATATATAAAAAATTTTGAAATCGGAGCAACTTTTTTTTTATCGAAAAAATTAGGGTCACCATAGCTTACACTACTATTGTGTAGTATCATCTGAAACGCAAAGATATATAAAAAATTTTGAAATCGGAGCAACTTTTTTTTTATCGAAAAAATTAGGGTCACCATAGCTTACACTACTATTGTGTAGTATCATCTGAAACGCAAAGATATATAAAAAATTTTGAAATCGGAGCAACTTTTTTTTTATCGAAAAAATTAGGATCACCATAGCTTACACTACTATTGTGTAGTATCATCTGAAACGCAAAGATATATAAAAAATTTTGAAATCGGAGCAACTTTTTTTTTATCGAAAAAATTAGGGTCACCATAGCTTACACTACTATTGTGTAGTATCATCTGAAACGCAAAGATATATAAAAAAATTTGAAATCGGAGCAACTTTTTTTTTATCGAAAAAATTAGGATCACCATAGGCTTACACTACTATTGTGTAGTATCATCTGAAACGCAAAGATATATAAAAATTTTTGAAATCGGAGCAACTTTTTTTTTATCGAAAAAATTAGGATCACCATAGCTTACACTACTATTGTGTAGTATCATCTGAAACGCAAAGATATATAAAAATTTTTGAAATCGGAGCAACTTTTTTTTTATCGAAAAAATTAGGATCATCATAGGCTTACACTACTATTGTGTAGTATCATCTGAAACGCAAAGATATATAAAAATTTTTGAAATCGGAGCAACTTTTTTTTTATCGAAAAAATTAGGATCACCATAGCTTACACTACTATTGTGTAGTATCATCTGAAACGCAAAGATATATAAAAATTTTTGAAATCGGAGCAACTTTTTTTTTATCGAAAAAATTAGGATCACCATAGCTTACACTACTATTGTGTAGTATCATCTGAAACGCAAAGATATATAAAAATTTTTGAAATCGGAGCAACTTTTTTTTTATCGATAAAATTAGGATCACCATAGCTTACACTACTATTGTGTAGTATCATCTGAAACGCAAAGATATATAAAAATTTTTGAAATCGGAGCAACTTTTTTTTTATCGAAAAATTAGTGTCACCATAGCTTACACTACTATTGTGTAGTATCATCTGAAACGCAAAGATATATAAAAATTTTTGAAATCGGAGCAACTTTTTTTTTATCGAAAAAATTAGGGTCACCATAGCTTACACTACTATTGTGTAGTATCATCTGAAACGCAAAGATATATAAAAAATTTTGAAATCGGAGCAACTTTTTTTTTATCGAAAAAATTAGGGTCACCATAGCTTACACTACTATTGTGTAGTATCATCTGAAACGCAAAGATATATAAAAAATTTTGAAATCGGAGCAACTTTTTTTTTATCGAAAAAATTAGGATCACCATAGCTTACACTACTATTGTGTAGTATCATCTGAAACGCAAAGATATATAAAAATTTTTGAAATCGGAGCAACTTTTTTTTTATCGAAAAAATTAGTGTCACCATAGCTTACACTACTATTGTGTAGTATCATCTGAAACGCAAAGATATATAAAAATTTTTGAAATCGGAGCAACTTTTTTTTTATCGAAAAATTAGTGTCACCATAGCTTACACTACTATTGTGTAGTATCATCTGAAACGCAAAGATATATAAACATTTTTGAAATCGGAGCAACTTTTTTTTTATCGAAAAAATTAGGGTCACCATAGCTTACACTACTATTGTGTAGTATCATCTGAAACGCAAAGATATATAAAAAATTTTGAAATCGGAGCAACTTTTTTTTTATCGAAAAAATTAGGATCACCATAGGCTTACACTACTATTGTGTAGTATCATCTGAAACGCAAAGATATATAAAAATTTTTGAAATCGGAGCAACTTTTTTTTTATCGAAAAAATTAGGATCACCATAGCTTACACTACTATTGTGTAGTATCATCTGAAACGCAAAGATATATAAAAATTTTTGAAATCGGAGCAACTTTTTTTTTATCGAAAAAATTAGGATCACCATAGGCTTACACTACTATTGTGTAGTATCATCTGAAACGCAAAGATATATAAAAAAGATTGAAATCGGAGCAACTTTTTTTTTATCGATAAAATTAGGATCACCATAGCTTACACTACTATTGTGTAGTATCATCTGAAACGCAAAGATATATAAAAAATTTTGAAATCGGAGCAACTTTTTTTTTATCGATAAAATTAGGATCACCATAGCTTACACTACTATTGTGTAGTATCATCTGAAACGCAAAGATATATAAAAATTTTTGAAATCGGAGCAACTTTTTTTTTATCGATAAAATTAGGATCACCATAGCTTACACTACTATTGTGTAGTATCATCTGAAACGCAAAGATATATAAAAATTTTTGAAATCGGAGCAACTTTTTTTTTATCGATAAAATTAGGATCACCATAGCTTACACTACTATTGTGTAGTATCATCTGAAACGCAAAGATATATAAAAAATTTTGAAATCGGAGCAACTTTTTTTTTATCGATAAAATTAGGATCACCATAGCTTACACTACTATTGTGTAGTATCATCTGAAACGCAAAGATATATAAAAATTTTTGAAATCGGAGCAACTTTTTTTTTATCGATAAAATTAGGATCACCATAGCTTACACTACTATTGTGTAGTATCATCTGAAACGCAAAGATATATAAAAATTTTTGAAATCGGAGCAACTTTTTTTTTATCGATAAAATTAGGATCACCATAGCTTACACTACTATTGTGTAGTATCATCTGAAACGCAAAGATATATAAAAAATTTTGAAATCGGAGCAACTTTTTTTTTATCGATAAAATTAGGATCACCATAGCTTACACTACTATTGTGTAGTATCATCTGAAACGCAAAGATATATAAAAATTTTTGAAATCGGAGCAACTTTTTTTTTATCGATAAAATTAGGATCACCATAGCTTACACTACTATTGTGTAGTATCATCTGAAACGCAAAGATATATAAAAAATTTTGAAATCGGAGCAACTTTTTTTTTATCGATAAAATTAGGATCACCATAGCTTACACTACTATTGTGTAGTATCATCTGAAACGCAAAGATATATAAAAATTTTTGAAATCGGAGCAACTTTTTTTTTATCGATAAAATTAGGATCACCATAGCTTACACTACTATTGTGTAGTATCATCTGAAACGCAAAGATATATAAAAATTTTTGAAATCGGAGCAACTTTTTTTTTATCGATAAAATTAGGATCACCATAGCTTACACTACTATTGTGTAGTATCATCTGAAACGCAAAGATATATAAAAATTTTTGAAATCGGAGCAACTTTTTTTTTATCGATAAAATTAGGATCACCATAGCTTACACTACTATTGTGTAGTATCATCTGAAACGCAAAGATATATAAAAAATTTTGAAATCGGAGCAACTTTTTTTTTATCGATAAAATTAGGATCACCATAGCTTACACTACTATTGTGTAGTATCATCTGAAACGCAAAGATATATAAAAATTTTTGAAATCGGAGCAACTTTTTTTTTATCGATAAAATTAGGATCACCATAGCTTACACTACTATTGTGTAGTATCATCTGAAACGCAAAGATATATAAAAAATTTTGAAATCGGAGCAACTTTTTTTTTATCGATAAAATTAGGATCACCATAGCTTACACTACTATTGTGTAGTATCATCTGAAACGCAAAGATATATAAAAATTTTTGAAATCGGAGCAACTTTTTTTTTATCGATAAAATTAGGATCACCATAGCTTACACTACTATTGTGTAGTATCATCTGAAACGCAAAGATATATAAAAAATTTTGAAATCGGAGCAACTTTTTTTTTATCGATAAAATTAGGATCACCATAGCTTACACTACTATTGTGTAGTATCATCTGAAACGCAAAGATATATAAAAATTTTTGAAATCGGAGCAACTTTTTTTTTATCGATAAAATTAGGATCACCATAGCTTACACTACTATTGTGTAGTATCATCTGAAACGCAAAGATATATAAAAATTTTTGAAATCGGAGCAACTTTTTTTTTATCGATAAAATTAGGATCACCATAGCTTACACTACTATTGTGTAGTATCATCTGAAACGCAAAGATATATAAAAATTTTTGAAATCGGAGCAACTTTTTTTTTATCGATAAAATTAGGATCACCATAGCTTACACTACTATTGTGTAGTATCATCTGAAACGCAAAGATATATAAAAAATTTTGAAATCGGAGCAACTTTTTTTTTATCGATAAAATTAGGATCACCATAGCTTACACTACTATTGTGTAGTATCATCTGAAACGCAAAGATATATAAAAATTTTTGAAATCGGAGCAACTTTTTTTTATCGATAAAATTAGGATCACCATAGCTTACACTACTATTGTGTAGTATCATCTGAAACGCAAAGATATATAAAAATTTTTGAAATCGGAGCAACTTTTTTTTTATCGATAAAATTAGGATCACCATAGCTTACACTACTATTGTGTAGTATCATCTGAAACGCAAAGATATATAAAAATTTTTGAAATCGGAGCAACTTTTTTTTTATCGAAAAAATAAGGATCACCATAGCTTACACTACTACTACTACTACTACTACTACTCTAAGAGCAGAAATGACCGTTTTAAAGAATTGTATTTTTCGGTTAAATCAAACTGTTAGTCATGATTCTATCAAACAACATATAGCAGAAAACACCTATCCAAACCTCTACCAACTTTTTAAAGTTGCGAGTATTCTTCCAATTTCAAGTGCAACTTGCGAGAGGTCTTTCTCTGCCATGAGGAGAGTTTTTAATTGGCTTAGAACAACTATGACTCAAGAGAGACACTCAGGTTTGTCATTGTTATTCATAGAAAAAGATGTTGAGGTCGACTACGACACTGTGGTAGACGCTTTCAGTCAGCGACGTAGAAAACTTTCTTTGTTGAATTGCTGAATCACATACTTCCTGTGTATACATATAAATAAGTTGGTAAATGTATTATTAAATTTGTTATATTAAAATATTAGAACATTTAATGCGCGTAATTTTTTTTATTCATTGCACACTTTGCACGACTCTTTAAAACCTATGTTTGCTTTTTGTTCAAGATAGACCGGGGCCACGGGCCCCCCTGAAAAGCAAGGCTAGCTACGCCAATGCTTACGAAAAAAAGCACTGAGTTACGGTATTTTGAGGCCATATAAATATGAAAAAACCACATTAGGAGTTGACATTCAGAAAAACGTCAGTTAAGGATTTTTGAGGTATCAAATCTTCTTTAAAAATTGATCTTTTAGAAACTTTATATTTTACGAAGACAAGCACCGAGTTGTGGTATTTTTTGAGATATAGATGCGAAAAAACCGCACAATGATTCGAGATTTCAAAAAACGCCATTCACAGTTTTTAGTATGGCAAAATTTTGAAACTCATATTTTAACAACTGTATAATTTACTGACAAATGCACCGAGTTGTAGTATTATCGGGTCATCTAGATACAAAAATACCACATAGTGATTTGATTCCGAAAATTTAGCTCATAAGCTCCATATGGTAAAAGTTCATTATTCATAATATTTCAGAAATTATAGATTTTTACGTCCTAAGGCAACTGAACTGATTATTGACACGTAAAACATGAATTTTCCTAAAACTGCTTACGCTACTGGTTCACGTTTCATAACAAAATATGTACTTATTTTTTGTTGTTTTGTAGGAAATGGAGAAAACCATATCGAGAAAACTCCGAATAAACGCCAAGGAAACAATGAAAATAGCCGAGAAACTCTACACAAAAGGTTTCATCAGCTACCCTCGTACAGAAACGAATATTTTCCCGAAAGAATTAAACTTGGCAACACTGGTAGAACAGCAAAGCAACGACAACCGATGGGGACCGTTCGCGCACAGGATCATGAACGAAGGGGGCCCCAACCCAAGACAAGGAAAAAAGTCTGATCAGGTAAATTGGTCTTCGTTCGTTTGTTTTTATTTATTAGATGGATGATTCTACCAAAAGTGGGCTATATGGATATCATTTTTGGTCATTACCTTTCAATAACAGTACAGCACAGTAAATAATTTTTGTTTTTCTAAATTTATGTAACTAATTAGGTGTAAGCTAAAAAACATTTATTTTCCCGAATTTTAGGAATTATTGCATAAAAATTCCAGAGGGATGAGTACCAGAGGAATGAGTTTTAGCTCACACTACTACTATACTATAGTAGTGTGAGCTATGGTGATCCTAATTTTTTCGAGAAAAAAAAAATTGTTCTATTTTAAAAAATGTGTGTGCCTTATTAGCCGGTGCCTTAGCGGCCGGTACCTTATCGGCCGGTGTCTTATCGGCCGGTACCTTATCGGCCGGTGTTTTATCGGCCGGTGCCTTATTGACCGGTGCCTTATTGGCCGGTACCTTATCGGCCGGTGTCTTATCAGCCGGTGCCTTATCGGCTGGTACCTTATCGGCCGGTGTCTTATCGGCCGGTACTTTATCGGCCGGTGTCTTATCGTCCGGTGTCTTATTGACCGGTATTTTACCGGCCGGTGTCTTATCGCCCGGTACCTTATTGGCCGGTGCCTTATCGGCCGGTGCCTTATCGGCCGGTACCTTATCGGCCGGTGTTCTATCGGCCGGTGCCCTATTGGCCGGTGCCTTATTGGCCGGTACCTTATCGGCCGGGCTTTATCGGCCGGTACTTTATCGGCCGGCGTCTTATTGACCGGTGCCTTATAGGCCGGTTTTTTACCGGCCGGTGCCTTATCGGCCGGGGCCTTATCGGCCGGTGACTTATCGGCCGGTACCTTGTCGGCCGGTACCTTATCGGCCGGTGTCTTATCGGCCAGTGTCTTATCGGCCGGTGTCTTATCGGCCAGTGCCTTATTAACCGGTGCCTTATTGGCCGGTACCTTATCGGACGGTGTCTTATCGGCCGGTGTCTTATCGACCGGTACGTTATCGGCCGGTGTCTTATCGGCCGGTGCCTTATTGGCCGGTGCCTTTTTGGCCGGTGCCTTATTGGCCGGTACCTTATCGGCCGGTGTCTTATCAGCCGGTGCCTTATCGGCCGGTACCTTATCGGCCGGTGTCTTGTCGGCCGGTACTTTATCGGCCGGTGTCTTATCGGCCGGTGTCTTATCGGACGGTGTCTTATCGGCCGGTGTCTTATCGGCCGGTGTCTTATCGGCCGGTACGTTATCGGCCGGTGTCTTATCGGCCGGTGCCTTATTGGCCGGTGCCTTATTGACCGGTGCCTTATTGGCCGGTACCTTATCGGCCGGTGTCTTATTAGCCGGTGCCTTATCGGCCGGTACCTTATCGGCCGGTGTCTTATCGGCCGGTACTTTATCGGCCGGTGTCTTATCGGCCGGTGTCTTAACGGCCGGTGCCTTATTGACCGGTGCCTTATCGGCCGGTATTTTACCGGCCGGTGTCTTATCGGCCGGTACCTTATTGGCCGGTACCTTATCGGCCGGTGTCTTATCGGCCGGTACTTTAGTCTTATCGGCCGGTACCTTATCGGACGGTGTCTTATCGGCCGGTGTCTTATCGGCCGGTGTCTTATCGGCCGGTACGTTATCGGCCGGTGTCTTATCGGCCGGTGCCTTATTGGCCGGTGCCTTATTGATCGGTGCCTTATTGGCCGGTACCTTATCGGCCGGTGTCTTATCAGCCGGTGCCTTATCGGCCGGTGTCTTATCGGCCGGTACTTTATCGGCCGGTGTCTTATCGGCCGGTGCCTTATTGACCGGTGCCTTATCGGCCTGTATTTTACCGGCCGGTGTCTTATCGGCCGGTACCTTATTGGCCGGTGTCTTATTGGCCGGTGCCTTATCGGCCGGTACCTTATTGGCCGGTGTTCTATCGGCCGGTGCCCTATTGGCCGGAGCCTTATTGGCCGGTACCTTATCGACCGGTCTCTTATCGGCCGGGCTTTATCGGCCGGTACTTTATCGGCCGGCGTCTTATTGACCGGTTTTTTACCGGCCGGTGCCTTATCGGCCGGGGCCTTATCGGCCGGTGACTTATCGGCCGGTGACTTATCGGCCGGTACCTTATCGGCCAGTGGCTTATCGGTCGGTGTCTTATCAGCCGGTGTCTTATCGGCCGGTACGTTATCGGCCGGTGTCTTATCGGCCGGTACGTTATCGGCCGGTACCCTCATCGGCCGGTTTCTTATCGGTCGGTGCCTTATCGGCCGGTACCTTATCGGCCAGTGCCTTATTAACCGATGCCTTATCGGCCTGTACCTTATCGGACGGTGTCTTATCGGCCGGTGTCTTATCGGCCGGTACGTTATCGGCCGGTGTCTTATCGGCCGGTGCCTTATTGGCCGGTGCCTTATTGGCCGGTGCCTTATTGGCCGGTGCTTTATTGGCCGGTACCTTATCGGCTGGTCTCTTAATGGCCGGTGCCTTATCGGCCGGTACCTTATCGGCCGGTGTCTTATCGGCCGGTACCTTATTGGCCGGTGTCTTATCGGCCGGTGCCTTATTGGCCGGTACCTTATCGGCCGGTGTCTTATCGGCCGGGCCTTATCGGCCGGTACTTTATCGGCCGGTCTCTTATCGGCCGGTGTCTTATTTGCCGGCGCCTTATCGGCCGGTGCGTTATTGACCGGTGCTTTATCGGCCGGTACTTTACCGGCCGGTGTCTTATCGGCCGGGGCCTTATCGGCCGGTCTCTTATCGGCCGGTACCTTATCGGCCAGTGCCTTATTAGCCGGTGCCTTATCGGCCGGTTCCTTATCGGACGGTGCCTTATCGGCCGGTACTTTAGCGGCCGATTCCTTATCGGCCGGTGTTTTATCGGCCGGTGCCTTATCGGCCGGTGCCTTATTGGCCGATGCCTTATCGGCCGGTGTTTTATCGGCCGGTGCCTTGTCGGCCGGTGCCTTATCGGCCGGTACCTTATCGGCCAGTGCCTTATTAGCCGATGCCTTATCGGCCGGTACCTTATCGGACGGTGTCTTATCGGCCGGTGCCTTATCGACCGGTGTCTTATCGGCCGGTGCCTTATTGGCCGGTGCCTTATTGGCCGGTAACTTATCGGCCGGTGCCTTGTCGGCCGGTACCTTATCGGCCGGTCTCTTATCGGCCGGTGCCTTATCGGGCGGTGCCTTATCGGCCGGTACCTTATCGGCTGGTCTCATATCGGCCGGTGCCTTATCGGCCGGTGTCTTATCGGCCGGTGTCTTATCGGCCGGTACCTTATCGGCCAGTGCCTTATTAGCCGATGCCTTATCGGCCGGTACCTTATCGGACGGTGTCTTATCGGCCGGTGCCTTATCGGCCGGTGCCTTATCGGCCGGTGCGTAATCGGCCGGTGCCTTACCGGCCGGTACTTTATCGGCCGGTACCTTATCGGCCGATGTCTTATCGGCCGGTGCCTTGTCGGCCGGTGCATTATCAGCAGATACCTTATCGGCCAGTGCCTTATTAGCCTGTGCCTTATCGGCCGGTACCTTATCGGACGGTGTAATAAATAGTAATATATCCTTGCGTTTCAGATGATTTTGAAACTTTTTTGTTGCGCCGTCTGTCTGTCTATCTGTCTGTATGTCTGTCTGTCTGTCTGTCTGTCTGTATGTCTGTCTGTAACGACCAACGCGCATAACTAAAAAACCGTTTGCCCGATTTTAATGAAATTTGGTACCTGGGCTGGGTTTTGGCTCGAGATGGTCCCATTTAAAAATGAACAAAATCCATTGTACAAGCCGAATAAAAGGGTGGGGGTATATTTCAAAAATTAGAGTTAAAGTGGAAATATGGCGTGTGTGATATTCAACAAAAGGTTATTGAGTCTGGAGTTAAACAAAATATATTTTAGTTTAAAAAAGGGGTGGGGGTAAATTTCAAAAATTAGAGTTTAAGTCAAAATATGGCTTGTGTGGTATCAAACGAAAGGTAATTGAGTTTGCAGTTGAATAAAATATATTTCAGTTTTTAGCAATATTAGCTCACACGTACACTATAATTATAGTACCTAGTGTGAGCTTAAGTGCCCATAAATTGGCCGAGTATTTTAATGGTTTTCCAACTTAAATCAAAATCTATTTAGATTACTTAACTTAAGTTTTATATAAACGAAGTTCCTATACTTATAATTTTAAAACAATCAACAAAAAAATTATACTATTGATATCAGTCGAATATTTACTTACCAGAGGGATGATAATTGAAGCGTTCCTTTTTGATTTCTCCGAAAAAACTAATTTTCTGCAGAAAATAAAAAGATCTATAACTTAAACCAAACTAAAGTTGACATTATCTGTCACAACTTGTCACCCTCACAAGTAAATTAGATATCCAGGGCCGTCTCTTTCTCTAGAAATTAACCGGTGGTATTCACAAATATTGTGTTATTAAAAATGGAGCGCGTTTAAAATTGTAAAATTTTCCGGAGAAGATGTAAATTCGGATTTTCAAAAATATGACTGCAAACTTAAGTTTTATCAATTTTTTGATAAATAGTTAAGACTTGGTTAAATATTATTTATTAGGATATTTGTTTCAATTTGAGTTTTTAATATTTGGTTTAGGACTACACCAGAGGAATGAGGTCTTTGTTTTGTATTAAAAAAAATTATAAACTTGCAATTTTTTTTTATATGCTCCATAAAGAAAACATTTCGTCTTAAATCTTATAACTAAAACTATGCTTCATTTGCAGTCTGTGTTTGAAAAATATGCATTCCCACTCCACAGCACCATTTTTGTAGAATCATCCATTTCTTTTTACTACGTTTCGTTTTGTTTTTATTTATTGGCTTTGTCCGTCTATTGCTTATTGCAAGGCTTAACCCCCCCTCCCCCTTTACAGCATTACGTAATTTAAGGATGGTCCTTTAATACGTTGGTGCATTATTTTTCTAAAAATATTAGCGACTAAAAATGTAAAAATGGACGTTTAAAAAATCTCAACGTTAGCTTACAGAGGAAGGATAATCTACTAATCTTTCATGTTTCTGTGTCGAGCACAGGGGTCTTTATAGTGCTAGCGCCATCTACACTCTTAACACGGAACCATTTGCTTAACGCGACTTCCGAACAGTCGCCTTGTATTGATCATCATTAATTAATTAATTATAATTAATAATTGAATTTTTTCATTTTTATTTGACAGGCCCATCCCCCAATTCACCCAATCAAGTACACCAATGAACTCGTTGGAAACGAACTGAAAGTTTATGAATATATCGTGCGACATTTTTTGGCCTGCGTTCACAAAGATGCTCAAGGTAATAACTCAGTGGTATATACAGGGTGTCCCAACTAAAAGGTAACAGACGCGTTTTTGGGTATTTTTCGTGCGAATTTGGAAAAACCCGAGGACACGTCGATTTTGTTTGCGAGGAGGTCACTTCTTGAAAGTTTTGTAGCACGCACCATCTTTGAATAGGGAAAGTGGGTCCAGCCAAAAACACCTTTGTTACCTTTTGATTGGGACTCCCTGAATAAAAAAAAAACAGCCTAGAAGGGTGGCGGGAAGGGATATTAACATATTTTCCTATTTTATTTGTTTCAGAGATATGGGAGAGGTATCTTTTATCGCTTTTATGTATGTATAATTTATGTTAGTTTGCTCTAACACTTTCCATAATTTTTCTACTGGAACGGTATCATATGCTTTTTGTAGGTCCACAAAGGTAACATGAGTCTCTATATTTCTGGCACTCCTTTTCTTTAGATTTTTTAAGACAAAAAACTACACACTACAAGATCTGCCTGCACGAAACCCGGCTCTTCTTCTTCTTGTTCATGAAAATCATTCTCTATTAGATCTCTAAGAATCCTACTGTACAGCGTGTCCCATTTTCGATGGGATTAAATGGGAAACTCGGTTATTATTAAAGATATCGATTTTCTGATTGCACCTTACCGTGCTCTTTTTTGCTATACCTCGTGGTTTCGCTAATACAGGGAGTTTTTGAAAAAATTGCATTTTAATTAATTCCTTGTATCTCGCTTATTTTGCAAGATATTTTTATTCTGTAAAAACCTTTCTATGGCAACTTTTTTAGAGCAAAATAATGACGGTGTCAATTTTTTAAAATATTGTTTAGTTTTTGAGATATGGTATTTATCATAAAAAAATTAAATACGGACCTGGATTTTTTTATTACTACTTTGTTTAGTTCCATGCTATTATTACCTTAAAATGATAAAACTTTAATATTTTTTTAATTTAAGGTTAAAAAAAGCTATTTAATATTTGAAAAAAAAAGTCCGAACCTGGAAATTTCCAAGGTAATTATAAATTAAAAATCGCAAGACACACTAGTTGAACGATTTTTAGTTTATCTGTTTTGAAATGATAATTAAAAGATTTATAAATAAAGTAAAAAACGTTACAAAGTTACAAAAATAATATCATACTAATTATTTGATAACCGAACAGCAGGTCGTGAAATTTACAAAACAAAAGCGTGGAATTGACATTGTCATTTTACTTGTCATTCTTGCAAATAGCTTACAATTATTTTAAACTGGCTAGAAATCGACCATATCCAGATTTTGAAAAATGTGATATGTTTGACTGCTTCATTCAAGCAACAAAATCCCAATATTTAAATGGCAGAAATATTTTTATGCAAAATGCGTTAAGAAAAATTACTCAAAAATGCCAACAATGTCTTACACATAATGGTAATCAGAAAGATTAGTTATTTTTTATAATTTGTTTTTTTAGTATTTTTCGGAGACTTCGTTTCAAATAAATCTGTAAATTAACGTAAAACCATTTTAATATGCTAAGTATAAAAACATTTAAACTAAAAGTGTTTAACTAGCAATTTTTATTTTATATTTATGTTGGAAATATCCAGGGTCGGACTAATTTTTTTTTTAAATATTAAATATATTTTTTTTATCTTAAAACAAAAAATTTTTAAGTTTTTATTATTTTATGATAATACTAGCATGAAACCAATCAAAAAAGTAATAAAAAAAATCCAGGTCCGTATTTAATTTTTTTATGATAAATACCATATCTCAAAAACTAAACAATATTTTAAAAAATTGACAAGGTCATTATTTTCTTCTAAAAAAGTTGCCAAAACAATGTTTTTACAGAATAAAAGTATCTCGCAAAATAAGCGAGATACAAGGGATTATTAAAAATACAATTTTTTCAAAAACTCCCTGTATTAGCGAAACTACGGAGTATAGCAAAAATCTGATTACGCCATTTTTAAGGGCTCAAAAAAAGAGCACGGTAAGGTGCAATCAGAAAATCAATACCTTTAATAATAAACGAGTTTCCCATTTAATCCCATCGAAAATGGGACACGCTGTACAATCTACTTAAAGTACTGGTTACTAAAATTCCTTTGTAATTGTTGCAATCCAGCTTGTTTCCTTTTTTATGTATTGAGGATATAAATGCAATTTTCCAATCATTAGGTACTGGATGTCCGTTTATGCATTGATTGATAATATATGTGAGATTTTCTAGTAGTTTTTCTGATCCATATTTGAGCTTTTCAGCAGATATTCCCCCCAGGTCAGCTAGCTTTTCCTGATTTAAGCTTTTTAATACTATTCTTTATCATTTCTTTTTCGATGATTACTGCCTCTTCATGTACTCCTCAAAGAGGTTGACAGATATTTGTGTCTCGTTTTTTGCAGCAGTCCCTTGTAGTGTTCTGTCCATTGTTTTGGTTGGATGATCTGGATGTTTACTTTTTCTTTTGTTGGGTTTTTTACTGTAGAAAGGAATTTCCATACTTCAGAACTCTTTTTTTAAATAAAAAAACAAAAACTAAATAAAATGCCTAACTAAACCATTCTTTCAAAGAGCTTAGTTTTTTAGAAAGTATAAAATACTGAAAGAGTCTAAATCCTTTAATTTTTTAAAGGTTTCGAAACAACAGTAAACGTGGACATAGCCGGAGAAAAATTCACCGCCAAAGGTCTCATAATTTTGGAGAAGAACTATTTGGACGTCTACATTTATGAAAAATGGAACGCCAAGGAAATAAACCAATACGAAATGGGAAATCAGTTTGATCCTACTGTACTGGACATGGTAATTTCCATTTTTTTATTTCGTAGGGATAGGGGAATGTCCTTAAATTACGTAACGCAAAAAATCTGGTTTTTTGACTACCCCCCTTCCCCACTCGTAACGCATTATGAAGAAAAAACTTATTAATGGATGATTCTACAAAAATGGTGCTGTGGAGTGGGAATGCATATTTTTCAAACACAGACTGCAAATGAAGCATAGTTTTATTTATAAGATTTAAAACGAAATGTTTTCTTTATGGAGCATTTGAGTTTAATGTATAAAAAAAATTGCAAGTTTATAATTTTTTTTATTACAAAGCAAATACCTCATTCCTCTGGTGTAGTCCCAAACCAAATATTAAAAACTCAGATTGAAAAAAATATCCTAATAAATAATATTTAACCAAGTCTTAACTATTTATCAAAAAATTGATAAAACTTAAGTTTGCAGTCATATATTTGAAAATCTGAATTTACATTTTCTCCGGAAAATTTTACAATTTTAAGCGTGGTCCATTTTTAATAACACAATATTTGTGAATACGACCGGTTAATTTCTAGAGAAAGAGACGGCCCTGGATATCTAATTTACTTGTGAGGGTGACAAGTTGTGACAGATAATGTCAACTTTAGTTCGGTTTAAGTTATAGATCTTTTTATTTTCGGCAAAAAATTAGTTTTTTTCAGAGAAATCAAAAAGGAACGCTTCAATTATCATTCCTCTGGTAAGTAAATATTCGACTGATATCAATAGTATAATATTTTTGTTGATTGTTTTAAAATTATAAGTATAGGAACTTTGTTTATATAAAACTTAAGTTAAGTACTCTAAATAGATTTTGATTTAAATTGGAAAACCATTAAAATACTCATTCCTCTGGTACTCATCCCTCTGGAATTTTTATGCAATAATTCCTAAAATTCGGGAAAATAAATGTTTGTTAGCTTACACCTAATTAGTTACATAAATTTAAAAAAACAAAATTATTTACTGTGCTGTACTGTTATTTAAAGGCAATGACCAAAAATGATATCCATATAGCCCACTTTTGGTAGAATCATCCTAATAAGAAATTGAGTGTACTTGGACAATAAACACCCCTCCACTCCCCATCTCCCTTTCCCTCCTGCTACCATTCCCATCTTCCTCCCCTACCCCTTCCCATCCCCCTCCTCCTTCCCCCCCCCCCACCGCCTAGATTTTCTAGTAGTTTCTCTTTTCGTGTAACGTTGGTGGCTAATCGGGTAAAAAAAAGTTTTCGTTTTTCTCATACTTTTCCGTAGGTAGGTCGAAAGCTTAACGTCACGGGCAGTGTTGCCAGGTCCCACAGAAATATTGCATGAGAAATATTTCGAGAAAGCATGAGATTTCAAAAAAAAGCATGAGATGGCGCAATTGTCGCTGTTGTCTCTGGCATTGTGTCATTCAATATTGCAGGCACTTCTTACCTTGGTACCCAGGCAAGATTAGGGTGCCTAATATGACATCGATTATATAAACAAACAAATATTTCATTTAGGGACACTAATCTTGCTTGCAACTGCAAGGGTATTACTCAACCAGGCGCGAGGTTGCAATTTACGATTATGAAACACGATCCAACGATGCCAAATGCCGGGTTGCAAATTTTTCGCGGCACTTCTTTGTGACGTAAGCCGAATTCTTTTCTGATTACTTTGTTATTTGTAGTTCATATAGTTACCTCCATAATTAATTTTTAAGTATATTTTACTTTTGTCTCTGTAAGCAGGAAAGCATGAGATTTTGCGATAAAATAATGATAGCATGAGATTTGTGTGAAAAACATGAGATCCCATTTAAAAGCATGAGACCTGACATCACTGGTCAGGGGAGTCCAAGATCTAATGGACACCTAATAAGTGTTGACAGTTAACTGTTTCGTCCTTATGGGACTCCTCAGAACACTGCTTGGTCAATGTGACACCCTTGCGATGTTAATTAGACGGTTTTGTCTGTAATCCTATGTCTATAGTGAGAAAACCCTCTCAAGAAACGCCATCTACCGAGATACAAGATAAACTAGAGCAAGAGAAGGCGAGTATAAACTGACATATATCGATCGATGAAAAGATCGATTGCAAAGAAAAATAAAACATCCGTGACCTACGACAGCTCTTCTGTCTTTCAGGCCAGAGCAACGCTGATTAGCGTTTTTACCCACCATCAAAACGCGAACGTGAATCAGTGGAATTTTTAAGTGAAATAATATTATATATATTTTTATCGGTTTCATAACGTTCTACGTCTTTCGATACCCAATCTCCACTCGTTTCTGTTTGCCCATAATCCATCATCTAGGCCTCTTATTTTTATTTCACTGTCTATTCCTTCTCTCCAGCTTCTCCTTGGCCGTCCTCGTTTTCTTCGTTCACTTCGTTTCCATTGTAGTATTTGTTTAGGTAGTCTTTCATCATTCATTCGTTGTACATGTCCGTAACACACCAGGTGTTTTGTTCTTATATCATCCACTAAAGTACGTTCTCCCACTGTCATAATTTCTCTTATTCTTTGATTTGTAACTCTTTCTCTTTTTGATTTCCCTGCTGCTCTTCTCCAATAGTCCATCTCCGTAGTGGAAAGCATTTTTTCTGTTCTATTCTTGATTGGCCATACTTCTGAGCCGTATGTAATAATACTTTTTACAATGGTGTTATATATAAGCTTTTTGTTATGTTTTGATATACTTTGGTAACAAATTATTCCATTTAATAAAGTTATTGCTTTTCTTCCTTGTACGTTTCGATCTTTTATAGCTTTGTCTAGTGTTCCGTCAGCTGTAATTTGTAGACCTAAGTATTTATACTCATTACAGGACTAAATTCGATACCCGGTATTTAAGATTAGATCCTGTTTCATTCCACCGATACACATATACTCTGTCTTATTGAGATTAACCTCTAGTCCCCAATTATTGTACTCTTCTATTAGCTTTCGTGTCATATATTCGAGGTCGTCATAATCCTGAGCCACTACTATCTTATCATCGGCGAAACATAAAGTATACAAGGTGGTTTCGTCCAACGGAATTCCCATGTTTTGGCATTTTCTCTTCCATACTTTAAAGACTTGTTCCAAGTATATCTTGAAGAGCGTAGGCGAGATACAGCAACCTTGTTTAAGACCTTTGTTTACTTAAAAGCCTTTGGTTAGTTAGTTTTGCTTTTATTTTAATTTTTGCCTTACTATTGCAGTATAACTCTTTGATGGCCTTAATTAGTTGTACGCTTATGTTTGTCTTTTCCAACGCATTCCAAAGTAGATTTAGTCGTATACTATCATATGCCTTCTGCAAATCGACGTAATATAATATATATTAACAAACGTGAATTTTAGAACCCGTGAATTTAAAAAAATGGATCATATTCATTTATTTTGCTTCCAGGTAGAAAGTTCGACAAGCCCTCCGAAATTATTGACAGAAGCCGACCTTATAGCGCTAATGGAAAAGCATGGCATCGGAACGGACGCCACACACGCTGATCATATTGACACAATCAAATCCAGAGAGTACGTCGGACTGCACGACATTTACTTTGTGCCTGGCACTCTTGGAATGGGTCTAGTCGAAGGGTAATACCACGATGCCTAGAATAGACCAGTCTTCGAATCTTATATATATATATATATATACAGTGTGTCCACGTAAGTTGGCGGCATATGGGAAACTTTTTAATTATTAGCTTTACGAAAAAAAGTTATTCTTCATAAAAAGTTCTGCATGGTCCGAAACCTAAAATGCAACCATCAGATGTTAAATTTTTTCAGTCATATTACGAGGTTTGTCAAAAAATGTGATTTTTGCTCCAGAGTAAAGTACCTTTCTTTTTGACAATATCGAAAATTGTTATAAAGAAAAGATGTTTAGAATTAAAAATAGCTTTCAAATATACAACTTATTTATTTACATTAAAAAAATATTTTTTTCTACATTTTCTCTGTGATTACGTTGGAAATTTAAGTTTGCACCTCGGTTTGCACATTAAATAAAAAAAAATATTTTTTTAATGTAAATAAACAATGTTGAATATTTGAAAGCTATTTTTAATTCTAAACATCTTTTCTTTATAACAATTTTCGATATTGTCAAAAAGAAAGGTACTTTACTCTGGAGCAAAAATCACATTTTTTGACAAACCTCGTAATATGACTGAAAAAATTTAACATCTGATGGTTGCATTTTAGGTTTTGGACCATGCAGAACTTTTTATGAAGAATAACTTTTTTTCGTAAAGCTAATAATAAAAAAGTTTCCCATATGCCGCCAACTTACGTGGACACACTGTATATATATATATATATATATATATATATATATATATATATATATATATATACAGGGTGTTCGGCACATTTACCGTCAAAATTTTTTGGGATATTGTTATGACCCCAACACAACCTTGAAACTTGGGTCCTTAGAGTCACGTCAATTTTTTAATTTTTTTTTCTCAAATCACCCAAAATCCCACCTTTAAACCCTCGTAAGCTTTATATAAATGTCTGGAAAGGCACCATTTTTTTTTATAATTCTGTAATCTTATGCTACTTCAACTAATTAATAGATTTGTTAAAATGTATGTACCAAAAATTGAAGAACATTAGTGATTTTGTGAAAAAAAATCAATTTCAAAATTAAAAATTAAAAAAAAGTATCGACACTTGAGAACTTCATTTTCTTTTAAAAACTTCTCTAGTTGATTACCTTTCTAACGGTTAGCTACACATTGATTAAAAAAAAACAATTCTGCTTTAAAATACGGATATTCCGTGAGACGAACAATAATCGTTCGGACTTGATAAGAAAAACAATTTGATGTTTATGATCGTTTCAAACAAAATTTAATAAATAAAGAACACAATACATTATTGTTAAAAGTTTAACTTTTGTTTAAGTAGGTAAACGATCATAAACATCAAAATGTTTTTCTTACCAATTCCGAACGAGTCTCGCCCTTCTCACGGAATATCCGTGTTTTAAAGCAGAAATATTTTTTTTTATCAATGTGTAGCATACCGTTAGAAAGGTAATCAACTAAAGAAGTTTTTAAAAGAAAACGACGTTCTCAATTGTCGATACTTTTTTTGATTTTTAATTTTGAAATTGATTTTCTTTCACAAAATCACTAATGTTCTTCAATAAAAAACCTCGGTACATCAATGACTCATAAAAAATCTTAAGTAATTTAGAAACTTTAAAACTCCAACAGATAAATCAAATAAACAACTAAGTTTTGACAGATAGTTACGTAGGTATGACAACAAACGCAACTACGGCCTTTGTTTCACAGCCAACCAAGTGAAAATCAGTTTTTTAAATAAATTCACATTTTCCGTCATTCAAAGATACACTTATTATACATGGTTAAAAAGCTCTTTTAATGGTCTATTTATTGACGTATAAATTCAATATTACGGTCACAAGAAGTAACAAAGTTGGCTATGGTTTGTTTATCTTGCCTAAAAATTAAATTTTTTCTTTAATATTTATTAGCTCACACATATACTATACTATAGTAGTGTGAGCTATGGTGATCCTAATTTTTTCGAGAAAAAAAAAGTGACTCCGATTTCAAAATTTTTTATATATCTGCGTTTCAGATGATTTTGAAACTTTTTTGTTGCGCTGTCTGTCTGTCTCTCTGTAACGACCAACGCGCATAACTCAAAAACCGCTTTGCCGATTTTAATGAAATTTGGTACCTAGGCTGGGTTTTGGGCCGAGATGGTCCCATTTAAAAATGAACAAAATCCACCGAACACAAACCAAATAAAAGGGTGGGGGTAGATTTCAAAAATTAGAGTTTATAGGGAAATATGGCGTGTGTGATATCAAACGAAAGGTAATTGAGTCTGGAGTCAAACAAAATACATTTTAATTTATTTAAAAATTTAAAGGGTGGGGCCCAACTAACATTTATAGTAGCGGCTACATGTTCTACAGGCTTTGCTACTTTCTTATAGTAGAATTGTGGTGATCCCAACCAAAATTTGTTACTTTTTAGTTCTAACTTCTATTTAGTATCAGGAAATAGTAGATGTTTCGTAAAAACGACCCTCTAAACTACTTCATAGGATTGTTTTTTGATAGTCGATTCTGATAGTCTTCTCTACCACAATAGGACGTTGCTAAAGTTTTACTTTCTTTTTAGTCGTTATTTCGTAGTCGCCCTGACTTTTATATCCTACTTAATTACCACTAGAAAGTTAAGCTTCATTGGAGTCCCAAACAAGTGTATCCGACAACTACATTATAACTTTAATTTTTACCACAAAAGTTTGTGTCATCATAGTAACATCTGATGTAACAATGTAGACAAAATAACTTTTTGAATCAACTTTAAAGCCGCAACTACTTTCAAGTAACCTTTTCGACTATCAGGGAATATAGTTTGGGACGCCATGTTTTTATGTAAGAAAGAAAATTTAATATTTTTGTTGTCGTTTTATGAGCTCATATTAAAGAGCTATACTATTTTATAAACAAATTAGTTGAAGCTTACCAAAAATGCTCTTCTTAAGCACTTAACTGTCGATTATGAAAACATAACCTCCAAAATCACAACACAAAAATTCCATCAGCTACCAGAAAACGGCTCAATTTTACGGGCGCACCGGTTTTTTGCAATATATATAATGCATGTTATACAAAAAACTTTGCGTCGCACTCGAATTTTGATCCTCTGCTCGTAAATTCTCACACTTTTGGATAACATAGTTCATATTATAACCATAACCAAACAAAAAAACTAAGCGAGTCTGTTTACTGTTGTGTCCACCATATTGTGTAACAATTCTACCAAAAAGAAACGATTATATTATTTGCAACTACATCGCAACTTTTATGCCATTACGGAAAAAAAACAGCCTCTACGACGTAGTAGATACCTGGCTACGACGTAGTAGTGTAGTTGTTACTACAGTGACTTTAAACACTTGGCCAAGTAGTTATAACCAGAAATTGGTTCCCCACTTAGGGAATTATAACGTCGCTGTATGGTATACTGAGACGTAGCGGGAGTACGTTGCGGTTACTTTTAAGAAATTCTTTCTAGTTGGGGTTTCGTCGTTACAACTTTAATTGTTTGTTGGGGGGTATATTTCAAAAATTGGAGTTTAAGTGAAAATATGGCGTGTGTGATATCAAACGAAAGGTAATTGAGTCTGGAGTTTAAAAAAAATACATTTTAGTTTTTAAAAAAAGGGTGGGGGGTAGATTTGAAAAATTAGAGTTTAAGTCAAAACATGGCTTGTGTGGTATCAAACGAAAGGTAATTGAGTCTGGAGTTCAATAAAATATACTTCAGTTTTTAGTTATATTAGCTTTCAAGTAGATACACTAAAACTATAGTACCCAGTGTGAGCTTATGTGCCCATAGATTGGCAGAGTATTTTTTAATTTTATTCTAGGTACAACAACATAGGTCTAGAAATATCCCTAGCCAAGCCTACCTTAAGAGCCGATTTCGAGAAAGACTTAAAGCTGATCTGCGAAGGTCATAAAGATGCAGAAGTGGTCAGGAGAGAACAAATCGCCAAGTATAGGGAGGTTTTTAGAACGGTAAGTCGTGTTATTAGTGACCTTAAAGCTTTTTCATTGGCCTTAGCCTTAGTGTCCAAATTAATGCCCAACGATAACAATTTTTGATAAAAGGGACATTTTGGGTTGCGTATTTTACACTTTGTTACCGTTATTGTAATTACTGAGTCTGCGCATTTCAGCGTTTCACCCATTTTTCAAGTTTTTTGACAATAAATTGTTGATAAGTAATGCTGGCCTGCCGGTACTAATACTTTTTTATTTTAAATAAAATTTCCTCGCCACCGTCAAACAGAGTTGCTCAAAATGTCTTGTGTTACACCAGGGGCGGCTCGTCCATAGGAGCGCTGGGGCGCGCACCCCCAGCAAAAATAAGAAAAAAAATAAATACAAACTATTATTAAATAATTACTGTTGTTTTTTATTTATTTTTTAATGATCCCGATCCCGCTAGTGGCATCTATCGGCCATTAACGGAAGTAGTTAATATCTTTTTGACTTGATGCTTGCTGCCGCACACGGTGGCCTTCGATCGCCTCGCCTCGCTTAAAGCTAAAGATATGAGAGGGCGGGCTTGAATCTGGAGGTGCGCGTGGATTCGGCATTCCTCTTGAATCCAATTTTTGCCACGCAATTGGATTGGAAATGCTCGGGATAACGGCCGAAAAAAGGGCGGAGTGGTACGCTAAATCAATACACACTTGCCACGTTTTTTTTATAGTTCTCAGCTGATTGTGTTTATCAAACGTGAAATTTCGTACACGTGAATTTAAAAATCAAACAAGTTTCATGGCTAAGCGGGCAAAAAGGAGTTTTTTGTTTCCCTTATATTTTTCCGTGGGTAGCTTGAAGCTTAACCTCACGGGGGTCCAAGATCTAATGGACACTAATAAGTGTTGACAGTTAACCGTTTCGTCCTTATGGGACTCCTCAGAACACTGCTGGTCAAGTGACAAATCTTGCGAAGTTAATCAGACGGTTTTGTCTCTAATTAAATGTAATTAGTGAGCGAACTATAGCAAGAGGCGCCATCTACCGAGATACGAGAGAAACAAAAAACCAAAAGGGTGAGGTTAAGCTTTCAAGCTACCCACGGAAAAATATAAGAGAAACAAAAAACTCCTTTTTGCCCGATTAGCCATGAAACTTGTTTGATTTTTAAATTCACGGGTACGAAATTTCACGTTTGTTAGTATTATTTGGCTTAATTCCGTTGATTGAGGCTCACTGTCTTGATGACGGGTAAAAATGCAAAATGCGTTGATCCGGCCTGAAAAGACAAAGAGCTGTCGTAGGTCACGGACTATAGTTGTTTTCTTTTATTTGCATTCGATCTTTTCATTGATCGATATTGTATAGCAGTGTTTTTCCCTGCTTTTGGTTTTTTGTTTCTCTCGTATCTCGGTAGATGGCGCCTCTTGCTATAGTTCGCTCACTAATTACATTTAATTAGAGACAAAACCGTCTGATTAACTTCGCAAGATTTGTCACTTGAGCAGCAGTGTTCTGAGGAGTCCCATAAGGACGAAACGGTTAACTGTCAACACTTATTAGGTGTCCATTAGATCTTGGACCCCCGTGAGGTTAAGCTTTCAAGCTACCCACGGAAAAATATAAGGGAAACAAAAAACTCCTTTTTGCCCAATTAGCCATGAAACTTGTTTGATTAGTGTTTATATTATCGTTAGTATGCGTGTATTGGGCGTAATTAAAATTTATTTACGCAGTTTTTAAGTGAATTTTATACTGTTTTCTGCTTCTTGTTTGTAATTTTTGGGTTAATTATTATGTACAAGTGTCGAATATAAGTTCGGGTTCGGGTAATCCTGGAAGTAATTCAAGACCTAATTGTGTACAAAACATTATAGCAAGCTTTTCCTCCTTTAATTTAAATCAAAAAATTGAAATTAAAATATTAGGAAGGCCGACTCCAGAACTAGAATTATAGCAAACTTGCTTCAAAAGAAAAGAAGGTAGGAATTTTAAAAGATACTTTAGAAAAGATATTTACCAAACAAACAACTGGATTTGTGGTTGTGATGTTACAAACTCGTTATTTTGTTTTCCATGCTTATTATTTTTCAATGCAAGCATGGATAAAAGCTGGAGCCGTATAGGGGTAACTGACTTAAATCATCTACAGGCAAAAATTAAAAAGCATGAATTTTTGAATCAACGTATACGAACATTACAATATGAAATGGTATTTGAATCAAAAACTAAGATAAAACAGTTTCGTACATTGAATTAATGTTATCCATCGTTGGCTAAAAACTAATATGTATGTATACTGTAGGTAATTTTTTTTTGTGTAGGCATATTTTTATTTATTGAAGACCTGCTTTTTTTTACTTTGACAATCTTATTACCTAGTGGGCACCATAAGTTCTTTTATTTGGCTACAAATAAATATGCAAATTTTTTTAACTTTATTTATTTTAAATTTATTTCGACTCACTTATTATAGCGCACACCCATTCTTATACTTCACGAGTCGCCACTGTGTTACACTCAATGTTTTTTAATGTGTTTTTCTTGAAAATGCGTTACGAAGGGGAGAGGGAGTCGAAAATCCTGAATAGTTTCTTTAAGTTATTCTATTAGAAATGTTTTTTATATTGTATTACATTTTTTTCGACAAATTTAAATGATCTAAAGGGTATTTACTTCTTAGGTAGCACAAAGAATGAGACTGATAGACGACTCATTATCAACGCGTTTGGGTGATCAACCTCAAGTGGTTAGAGATGACAGTGGCGGTGCAAACCAAAACGACTTTAAATCAGCCATCAAATGTCCAAAATGTGGAAGGGATATGTTTGTAAGGTCAGTTTATTAGTATTTTTACCTTCTTAGCCCCAAGCGTGCCCCCCCTAGAAAGGAAAATATGCACTTTTTCCTAATAAAATAAGGGAATATAGGAGAATTACCCCCCCTAGAAAAAAAAATTATATTACACAATTAAATTTCGTCGACTATTACCCCCCCTAGATTTTGTCTCAGATCCGCGCTTGCCTATAATAGCCCGCGTAGCAATTGCTAGAGAAAGTATTATTTTCGACGAAAATTTTTTTTTCAGATAACGCCAAAAATGTGTCATTTGGATGTATTTTGATCTATCCTAGCAATATTGTCGTGATGTCTGTCTGTGTACAGGGTGTCCCAAATTGGGCACTTTTAGGGGGTTTAAGGTACTTCTAGGGGCGACAGAGAAAAACTGACCACGCATTGCGAGGCTCAAATTTCAAGGGAAGACTTATAGTGAAAACAGCATTTTAAAATATCGTCTCGTCTTTGAGCTACGGGGGCTTTTTGAAAAGTCTGCATTTTTGAAGGGGGTCTATAACTTCGTTATTAGTGGAAATTTTGATTTAGAGTAAATTGCAGTTTTATAAACTTTGTCACGAGGAATTCACCCGCTAAATTATATTTTAACTGTCACTTTTAGTTTTTGAGATATGACATAAAGTTGCATTTTTTCTTATGGAATGGCCTATATTTTAATTAATTTTCGAATTCGTCATTGAATTCTTTTCAAAATGATGTATCATATGTCATAGTTTGATTGAGCGTGTTAGGAGATATTCAACTTTTTCACTTATATCTAGTGCGCTATGATTTCTTGCTGAGGCAGGCAAAGGCTTTCCAGTATTTTTATTATTTTACACAGTCACAAATATAGTAAGGCCGGTTTGGAAAAATTATAATTCAGCTGACGGCCCTCAAAGCCTAGTTATAAAAAGTTTTTAAAAAATGATACATATTTCAAAATAAAATTAAAACGCTTTTGTGCAAAATTATTTCATATCAAAGCGTAATGTCAAATTGTTTAAACAATTGAAAACAATGACAAAACGCCAAGACGCAAGGCCAACTTGATTTGCATAGTATAAGACAACAAAACTATGGGAGCATTGAAGTAGAATTTGACCGCAAGGCTTTCACGTCAATGGCGCATGACGTCATTCAACGCATACTAGACAAAAATAAAAAACTTTAATTATCTCCGAAACCGCTCAATCCAACTATGACATATGATACATCATTTTGAAAAGAATTCAATCACGAATTCGAAAATTAATTAAAATATAGGCCATTCCATAAGAAAAAATGCAACTTTATGTCATATCTCAAAAACTAAAAGTGACGGTTAAAATTTAATTTAGCGGTTGAATTCCTCGTGACAAAGTCTATAAAATTTCAATTTACTCTAAATCAATATTTCCAATAATAACGAAGTTATAGACCCCCCTTCAAAATGCAGACTTTTCAAAAAGCCCCCGTAGCTCAAAGACGAGACGATATTTCAAAATGCGGTTTTCACTATAAGTCTTCTCTTGAAATTTAAGCCTCGCAATGCGTGGTCAGTTTTTCTCTGTCTTCCCTAGAAGTACCTTAAACCCCCCAAAAGTGCCCAATTTGGGACACCCTGTACGTGTGTGTTTCTGTGTATATATTATTTCTGTCCGTAACATGATAGCTCCTAAACCGCTGAACCGATTTTCATAAAATCTTCAGGTAAAATAGTGTTTGACACTCTTACGAGCTGATTAGATTTTGGTCAAAATCCATTAATGCTAATGACAATTAAAAACTTAAAAAATGCTAACTTTTTAACGGAGCATCGTATCAATACACTGTTTTCGGAATATAGTAGACTATATTTTGCTCAATAATTCGTGTTATAACCAAAAACTTCGTAGGAGCTTTGGTTTCTGAGATATTTACAAAAAACTGTTTTCAAGCCTCACTTGAAGTGTGATAATAGGCTAGCTAGGAAGGTGTCAGATCCGTCATGGATCCATTTATTTTAAAAGTAAACACACTATCCTTGATTTGTATTAAAGTGACACCGCGTCATCAAAACCTTGATGGGCGGGAAGGGAGTAGAGGGGTTACTACATACAGTGGCACGCACTTCCTTTAATTTTTTTATTGATATTGATTCCCAAAATGAGGCACTGCACTAATTAGTCATTAGCTCACTATTTTACTTGTTTTTTATTGATGTCTTCTTCTAAACGATTTAATTAGAAAGGAACATATATACTCTTATCTGGTTGTTACGAACATATTATTGATTTAGCCGGGCTTTGACGTTTTCTATTCGTTGTTGTTTTGACTGTTTATGTCAAAAAAATTATGACGGAGCTTTTTACAAAACAAATTACCGTTTTTGCAACTAAATCAATATTTGCGCACATTTTAATATAATTTTGGATCCTCTTTTATGTTTCGGATCTTTATTTATTAGGTACCTATTTGATCTCTCCTTTAAAAGGTCTTATTGTTTTATCCTTTGAACATTAAGCGACTTTAAATCAGCCATCAAATGTCCAAAATGTGGAAGGGATATGTTTGTAAGGTCAGTTTATTATTATTTTTTTTTTAGTAAACACACTATAGTTGATGTTGTATTAAAGTGACACCGCGTCATCAAAACCTTGATGGGCGGGAAGGGAATAGAGGGGTACATACAGTGGCACGCACTTCCTTTAATTTTTTTATTGATATTGATTCCCAAAATGAGGCACTGCACTAATTAATCATTAACTTACTATTTTAATTGTTTTTTATTGATGTCTTCTTCTAAACGATTTAATTAGAAAGGAACATATATACTCTTATCTGGTTGTTACGAACATATTATTGATTTAGCCGGGCTTTGACGTTTTCTATTCGTTGTTGTTTTGACTGTTTATGTCAAAAAAATTATGACGGAGCTTTTTACAAAACAAATGACCGTTTTTGCAACTAAATCAATATTTGCGCACATTTTAATATAATTTTGGATCCTCTTTTTTGTTTCGGATCTTTATTTATTAGGTAAGTACCTATTTGATATCTCCTTTAAAAGGTCTTAGTGTTTTATTCTTTGAACATTAAACTCCGAGCGACTTTAAATCAGCCATCAAATGTCCAAAATGTGGAAGGGATATGTTTGTAAGGTCAGTTTATTAGTATTTTTTTAAAGTAAACACACTATAGTTGATGTTGTATTAAAGTGACACCGCGTCATCAAAACCTTGATGGGCGGGAAGGGAATAGAGGGGTACATACAGTGGCACGCACTTCCTTTAATTTTTTTATTGATATTGATTCCCAAAATGAGGCACTGCACTAATTAGTCATTAACTTACTATTTTACTTGCTTTTTATTGATGTCTTCTTCTAAACGATTTAATTAGAAAGGAACATATATACTCTTATCTGTTGTTACGAATATATTATTGATTTAGGCGGGCTTTGACGTTTTCTATTCGTTGTTGTTTTGACTGTTTATGTCAAACAATTTATGACGGAGCTTTTTACAAAACAAATTACCGTTTTTGCAACTAAATCAATATTTGCGTACATTTTAATATAATTTTGGATCCTCTTTTATGTTTTGGATCTTTATTTATTAGGTAAGTACCTATTTGATCTCTCCTTTAAAAGGTCTTATTGTTTTATTCTTTGAACATTAAACTCCGAGCGACTTTAAATCAGCCATCAAATGTCCAAAATGTGGAAGGGATATGTTTGTAAGGTCAGTTTATTATTATTTTTTTAAAGTAAACACACTATAGTTGATGTTGTATTAAAGTGACACCGCGTCATCAAAACCTTGATGAGCGGGAAGGGAATAGAGGGGTACATACAGTGGCACGCACTTCCTTTAATTTTTTTATTGATATTGATTCCCAAAATGAGGCACTGCACTAATTAATCATTAACTTACTATTTTAATTGTTTTTTATTGATGTCTTCTTCTAAACGATTTAATTAGAAAGGAACATATATACTCTTATCTGGTTGTTACGAACATATTATTGATTTAGCCGGGCTTTGACGTTTTCTATTCGTTGTTGTTTTGACTGTTTATGTCAAACAATTTATGACAGAGCTTTTTACAAAACAAATTAGCTTTTTTGCAACTAAATCAATATTTGCGCACATTTTAATATAATTTTGGATCCCCTTTTTTGTTTCGGATCTTTATTTATTAGGTAAGTACCTATTTGATCTCTCCTTTAAAAGGTCTTATTGTTTTATCCTTTGAACATTAAACTCCGAGCGACTTTAAATCAGCCATCAAATGTCCAAAATGTGGAAGGGATATGTTTGTAAGGTCAGTTTATTATTATTTTTTTAAAGTAAACACACTATAGTTGATGTTGTATTAAAGTGACACCGCGTCATCAAAACCTTGATGGGCGGGAAGGGAATAGAGGGGTACATACAGTGGCACGCACTTCCTTTAATTTTTTTATTGATATTGATTCCCAAAATGAGGCACTGCACTAATTAATCATTAACTTACTATTTTAATTGTTTTTTATTGATGTCTTCTTCTAAACGATTTAATTAGAAAGGAACATATATACTCTTATCTGTTGTTACGAATATATTATTGATTTAGGCGGGCTTTGACGTTTTCTATTCGTTGTTGTTTTGACTGTTTATGTCAAACAATTTATGACGAAGCTTTTTACAAAACAAATTACCGTTTTTGCAACTAAATCAATATTTGCGCACATTTTAATATAATTTTGGATCCTCTTTTATGTTTTGGATCTTTATTTATTAGGTAAGTACCTATTTGATCTCTCCTTTAAAAGGTTTTATTGTTTTATTCTTTGAACATTAAAATCCGAGCGACTTTAAATCAGCCGTCAAATGTCCAAAATGTGGAAGGGATATGTTTGTAAGGTCAGTTTATTATTTATTTTTTTAAAGTAAACACACTATAGTTGATGTTGTATTAAAGTGACACCGCGTCATCAAAACCTTGATGGGCGGGAAGGGAGTAGAGGGGTACATACAGTGGCACGCACTTCCTTTAATTTTTTTATTGATATTGATTCCCAAAATGAGGCACTGCACTAATTAGTCATTAACTTACTATTTTACTTGCTTTTTATTGATGTCTTCTTCTAAACGATTTCATTAGAAAGGAACATATATACTCTTATCTGGTTGTTACGAACATATTATTGATTTAGGCGGGCTTTGACGTTTTCTATTCGTTGTTGTTTTGACTGTTTATGTCAAACAATTTATGACGGAGCTTTTTACAAAACAAATGACCGTTTTTGCAACTAAATCAATATTTGCGCACATTTTAATATAATTTTGGATCCTCTTTTTTGTTTCGGATCTTTATTTATTAGGTAAGTACCTATTTGATATCTCCTTTAAAAGGTCTTAGTGTTTTATTCTTTGAACATTAAACTCCGAGCGACTTTAAATCAGCCATCAAATGTCCAAAATGTGGAAGGCATATGTTTGTAAGGTCAGTTTATTATTTATTTCTTTTAACTAAACACACTATGGTTGATGTTTTATTAAAGTGACACCGCGTCATCAAAACCTTGATGGGCGGGAAGGGAATAGAGGGGTACATACAGTGGCACGCACTTCCTTTAATTTTTTTATTGATATTGATTCCCAAAATGAGGCACTGCACTAATTAATCATTAACTTACTATTTTAATTGTTTTTTATTGATGTCTTCTTCTAAACGATTTAATTAGAAAGGAACATATATACTCTTATCTGGTTGTTACGAACATATTATTGATTTAGCCGGGCTTTGACGTTTTCTATTCGTTGTTGTTTTGACTGTTTATGTCAAACAATTTATGACAGAGCTTTTTACAAAACAAATTAGCTTTTTTGCAACTAAATCAATATTTGCGCACATTTTAATATAATTTTGGATTCTTTTTTGTTTCGGATCTTTATTTATTAGGTACCTATTTGATCTCTCCTTTAAAAGGTCTTATTGTTTTATCCTTTGAACATTAAACTCCGAGCGGCACACGGCATGTACAAAGTGAAACACTAATTTTTTAAGGTGTCTTTACTTAGATTTTGCCGCAAAATTTGGTTTACCATAGCTATGACACTTTAATACAATATAGATGATTCTACAAAAATGGTGCTGTGGAGTGGGAGTGCAAATTTTTCAAACACAGACTGCAAATGAAGCATAGTTTTAGTTATAAGATTTAAAACAAAATGTTTTCTTTATGGAACATTTGAGTTTAATGTATAAAAAAAATGCAAGTTTATAATTTTTTTTATTACAAAGCAAATACCTCATTCCTCTGGTGTAGTCCCAAACCAAATATTAAAAACTCAAATTGAAAAAAATATCCTATAATAAATAATATTTAACCAAGTCTTAACGATTTATCAAAAAACTGATAAAACTTAAGTTTGCAGTCATATTTTTGAAAATCCGAATTTACATCTTCTCCGGAAAATTTTACAATTTTAAATGTGCTCCATTTTTAATAACACAATATTTGTGAATACCACCGGTTAATTTCTAGAGAAAGAGAGGGCCCTGGATATCTAATTTACTTGTGAGGGTGACAAGTTGTGACAGATAATGTCAACTTTAGTTTGGTTTAAGTTATAGATCTTTTTATTTTCGGCAGAAAATTAGTTTTTTTCGGAGAAATCAAAAAGGATCGCTTCAATTATCATTCCTCTGGTAAGCAAATATTCGACTGATATCAACAGTATAATTTTTTTGTTGATTGTTTTAAAATTATAAGTATAGAAACTTTGTTTATATAAAACTTAAGTTAAGTAGTCTAAATAGATTTATTTTGATTTAAATTGGAAAACCATTAAAAAACTCATTCCTCTGGTAGTCATCCCTCTGAAATTTTTATCCATAATAATTCCTAAAATTCGGGAAAATAAATGTTTCTTAGCTTACACCTAATTAGTTACATAAATTTAAAAAAACAAAATTATTTACTGTGCTGTACTGTTATTTAAAGGCAATGACCAAAAATGATATCCATATAGCCCACTTTTGGTAGAATCATCCATATCAAGTATAGATATTTATTGTATTACATTCCAATCAATGTAAATATTTTTTAAAATAATTTTAGGAATAGAAAGGACAACACAGGAAAGTTTTTGAGCTGTTCGGGGTACCCTGAATGTAAAAATGCGGTATGGTTTTCTTTATATGTCAAAACTGTAGAGGTGTTAGATGACAAATGTCCACAGGTAAGTTCAGGTCGTTACTGCAAAACTGTATGTTTTTAACGAAATTAATTTTTACACAAATTTGTATTACACAATTTATTTTTGCATAAACTTGTTTTAAAACAAGTTTTATACAATTTCTTTAAACAAGTTTATTTTACAATAATTTTTTACACAATTTGTTTTTACACAAACTATTTTACATACAGTGAAGTCCGCTTATAACGAACCCGTTTATAGCGAACTTCTGGTTAATACGAACCTTTTTTCTTTATACCAAAAGTCATCCATAAATACTCATGTATTGTCTTACTGGTTATAACGATCCCGCTTATAGCGAACTTCCGGATATAGCGAACCTAATTTTAATAATCTAGAATATGTATTTCTCTTTTAAAACGAACTTTATATAAGCAGACAATGGGCGTTTTCACACTAGACGATATACGGCAACGACACGAATGGTTGCAAAAACATGCACAAGACCCACAATATGATCACGAGTATGAATTCGATAATGATTTAGTAGAAGAAAAAGCTAAGAGAAAAATGTTTGACTTCGATTTTAACGATTATGTGACTATTGATAGAGACATTGTAGCAAGAGAAACGTTGACTGATGAGCAAATTATAATTTCTCCGTAACCTCAAACATGGTTTCAAGTGATAATGATGATCCTGTTCAAGATAATTCTGTTGAAGTCACTAAGGTTTATGTTCCAACCATTCGTGAAATGGAAAACAAAATTTCGGAAACTCGTAATTTTTTGGAATCACGCCAAGTTCCTGATAAAATATGGGCATCATTTTGTAACCTTGAAAACTATATAAACAGGGAATATTTTTCAAGTAGAAATGTAAAAACAAAAATTATGGATTTCATAATTATAAAAAATAAGATTTAGGCTTCTTTTATGTATGTATTACATACCACCATATTATGTACTTTACATATTTATATGTATAACAATAATAATAAACGTCTTTACTCGTATGTATTCTGCTTTTTGTAATATTTTTACTTTTCTTAATCTTGGATACTATTAAAAAAAGAAACACAAAAAGTTAAACAAAATTTATTTATTACTGTTTATAACGAACCTCGGATATAACAAACCATATTTAGTTTATTTTTAAGGTTCGTTATATCCGGACTTCACTGTATTTTGTTTTTACACAAACTCGTTTTACTCAAGCTTTTTACACAAACTTGTTTTACAATATTTTTTACATAAACTTGTTTTAAACTATTAATTTTTACACAAACTTGTTTTATACAATTTGTTTTTACACAAACTTGTTTTACACAATTTTGTTTTTACACAAACTCGTTTTACTCAAGTTTTTTTTAACACAAACTTGTTTTAAAATATTTTTTACACAATTTTTTACATAAACTTGTTTTAAACTATAAATTTTTACACAAACTTGTTTAATACAATTTGTTTTTACACAAACTTGTTTTACACAATTTGTTTTTACTCAAACTTGTTGGTCACAATTTATTTTTACTAAAAGTTCTTTTACACAATATGTTTTTTACAAATTTGTGTAACAGGTTTTTACAAAAACTTGTTTTACACAATTTGTTTTAACACAATTTATTTTGACACAATTCGTTGGTTTTACAATTTTTTATTTTAAAATTAATATTTACACAAACTTGTCATAGACAATTTATTTTTACATAAATTTGTTTTAAACCATTTTTTTTACACAATACGTTTTTACACAAACTTGTTTTAAACTATTAAATTTTACACAAACTAGTCCATGTTTTTACACAAACTTCTTTTTTAAATATCAAACAAGTTTCATGGCTAATCGGGCAAAAAGGAGTTTTTTGTTTCCCTTATATTTTTCCGTGGGTAGCTTGAAAAAGCTTAACCTCACGGAGGTCCAAGATCTAATGGACACCTAATAAGCGTTGACAGTTAACCGTTTCGTCCTTATGGGACTCCTCAGAACACTGCTGGTCAAGTGACAAATCTTGCGAAGTTAATCAGACGGTTTTGTCTCTAATTAAATGTAATTAGTGAGCGAACTATAGCAAGAGGCGCCATCTACCGAGATACGAGAGAAACAAAAAACCAAAAGGAGGGAAAACACTGCTATACAATATCGATCAATGAAAAGATCGAATGCAAATAAAAGAAAACAACTATAGTCCGTGACCTACGACAGCTCTTTGTCTTTTCAGGCCGGATCAACGCATTTTGAATTTTTACCCGTCATCAAGACAGTGAGCGTCAATCAACGGAATTTTTAAGCCAAATAATACTAACAAACGTGAAATTTTGTTCCCGTGAATTTAAAAATCAAACAAATTTCATGGCTAATCGGGCAAAAAGGAGTTTTTTGTTTCCCTTATATTTTTCCGTGGGTAGCTTGAAAGCTTAACCTCACGGGGGTCTAAGATCTAATGGACACCTAATAAGTGTTGACAGTTAACCTAATGGCTTAAAAATTCCGTTGATTGACGCTCACTGTCTTGATGACGGGTAAAAATGCAAAATGCGTTGATCCGGCCTGAAAAGACAAAGAGCTGTCGTAGGTCACGGACTATAGTTGTTTTCTTTTATTTGCATTCGATCTTTTCATTGATCGATATTGTATAGCAGTCTTTTCCCTGCTTTTGGTTTTTTGTTTCTCTCGTATTTCGGTAGATGGCGCCTCTTGCTATAGTTCGCTCACTAATTACATTTAATTAGAGACAAAACCGTCTGATTAACTTCGCAAGATTTGTCACTTGACCAGCAGTGTTCTGAGGAGTCCCATAAGGACGAAACGGTTAACTGTCAACACTTATTAGGTGTCCATTAGATCTTGGACCCCCGTGAGGTTAAGCTTTCAAGCTACCCACGGAAAAATATAAGGGAAACAAAAAACTCCTTTTTGCTCGATTAGCCATGAAACTTGTTTGATTTTTAAATTCACGGGTACGCAATTTTACGTTTGTTTAACTTGTTTTTTTTTAGATATTTACAAAAACTTGTTTTACAATTTTTTTTAGTGTGGTCCAAATTACAGTATTCTAAAAATTACATTTAGTACAAACCCCTTCCCTGGGGAACCCAATCCAAACACTTTGTGTATAGGCGGCTGTGATAGCAACACTTTAGAAACTTTGAATATCAACCCTACTTGTGTAAGACCAGGTATGTACAGGGTGATCACAATTTTTTTGTATACAATTTAATTGTAAAAATTACTTTTGTCTGTCATTATTAATTTTTTATATAATATGTTTAAATATTCTTATAGTTTTTCATCAGAACTTTTTTTTTACTCTATAGATTTTTTAAAATAATAATATTGATTTTCTGAATCTGGCACTTTATTTCAGGTTCCAGACCAACCAACACATCTACAAACCCGCCTCCTGCGCCTCAAAATTCCACCTCTAGTACCTCAAATCAGAATCAAAACTCGTCAAGAACACAGCCTAGTCAAAGCACAACAACCAGAACACAAAATAACACTCAAAATTATGATAACAATAGACCAAATTTATACAATACTACAACTAGGAATGATAACAGAAACAATAATACTTTTGACAATAATTTTGAAACTACTAGACCAAATTATAATAACACGACAAGAAATAGTAACAGTAATAATACTAGCAACTTAGGAACTACGTCAGTCAACGAGAGCATTAATAGATTTCGAAATAGTTTTGGTGGGGGAGGGGCTGATGAAGATGACGCAGTGGTGTGTAATTGTAATGAAGTTGCTATTAAATTGACAGTTAGAAAGGAGGGGCCAAATAAAGGTAACTTTGCGCTTAAGCAGTGCCGGCTGGTGACGTTATAAATTGGGGGGGGGGGGGGCAGAAATTTATATTGCATGGAAAATGAGATCAAAAACTTACCTAAACAATGTTATTTTAGCATTTTACAAACAAGCAGCTTGGTGTAGTTTTTAGTTTATAGAGATCTAAGCCCTGAAGGGGAGAAAAACTAGAGATATCCCAAAAAAAAATAACCTCAAAATTAAATTCGCCCCGCCTGGGAAAACAGAGTCTATTAAACAAAAAAAAACAAAGGAAAAAATCGGCAACACGCTAGAAGCTTACCTTCTGTAATTCTGTAGCAGTCCCAAAATTTCACTGGCGGTCGCGGCCCTTTCTTGCGACTGGAATTTCGGTCTTCAACCCGAAAACACGTGTGACTTCTTTTAGTCTTTTGGCGGAAGTGAAGTCTTCATTCCCCTGTCACACACAGGGTGGCGCTTCAAAACTCCCAGCGTGAGCAAAAAACGCGCATGATTTTAATAAAATGATCAGGTGATCAAAAAGAAAATAACTTTCAACAAAGAGAGAAATTATCACCTGATCGGAATTTTTCCCAAACAGGACTTTCTTTTTTGAAGGTTTTTGCAGAAAGCCCAAAATATCAAAACAAACTTTAAGGTTAGGTTTTCCAAAAAATTCAAAAAAAGAAAAACAACTGGCAGCATTAAACAGTTTATTTGTTTATAGATAAAGTCTATTCGCCCTTCTTTTACTTGCGCAAAGTGCTCGGATTAGCACCAGTTTTAGACTCATTATGGCCCCGTAGAACAACCTCAAAAACCTAACTAACCTAGATAGATAGATAGATAGTTTATTCATGTTAAAAAAAAATATTACAATTTTTTACATATGTCAAAAACAAATTCAATATCAGAGCAAAGTTCCAATACATTGTAAATGCTTTGCCAATATATGGGCATCTAAGCTCACACTAGATACTATAGTTATAGTGTACGTGTGAGCTAATACTACTAAAAACTGAAATATATTTTATTCAACTCCAGACTAAATTACCTTTTGTTTGATACCACACAAGCCATGTTTTGACTTAAACTCAAATTTTTGAAATCTACCCCCACCCTTAAAAAAAACAAAAAACTAAAATGTATTTTGTTAAACTCCGGACTCAATTACCTTTCGTTTGATATCACACACGCCATATTTTCACTTAAACTCTAGTTTTTAAAATATATCCCCACCCTTTTTTTAAAATAAATTAAAATGTATTTTGTTTAACTGCAGACTCAATTACCTTTCGTTTGATGTCACACACGCCATATTTTCACATAAACTCTAATTTTTGAAATCTACCCCCACCCTTTTTTAAAAAATAAACTAAAATTCATTTTTTTTAACTCCAGACTTAATTACCTTTCGTTTGATATGACACACGCCATATTTTCACATAAACTCTAATTTTTGGAATCTACCCCCACCCTTTTATTTGGCTTGCGTTTGGTGGATTTTGTTCATTTTTAAATGGGACCATCACGGCCCAAGACCCATATTAAGTACCAAATTTCATTAAAATCGGAGAAGCGGTTTTTGAGTTATGCGGGTTGGTCGTTACAGACAGACATATAGATAGACAGACAGACAGACATACAGACAGACAGACAGCAAAACAAAAAAGTTTCAAAATCATCTGAAACGCAAAGATATATAAAAAATTTTGAAATCGGAGCAACTTTTTTTTTCTCGAAAAATTTAGGATCACCATAGCTCACACTATTATAGTATAGTATCTGTGTGAGCTAAAATTCTAAGTAAATAAATTGTCAGAGATTAAAAATTTTGATAAAAAAAAACAGTTTTAAAAATGATTAAACATTTAAACAGACAGAAACAAATTTAAAACAAAAAAGACACAAGCCTAATTAAAAGTTACATAAACAATTTAGAAAATACTAAAAAACCTACTAAGTATATGTCTATTTTTTGCCACATTTTCATTATGTTCGGTAATGTTTTGCCTATAGGCACTATTTAATTGGCACCTAATATCAGTCTTGCCTAGCATAGAAAAAAAAGCATTTTATTTTCACAACCGCATAATCAGTTTTCAGCATCGTATATTTTAGCTCACACATATACTATACTATAGTAGTGTGAGCTATGGTGATCCTAATTTTTTCGAGAAAAAAAAAGTTGCTCCGATTTCAAAAATTTTTATATATCTTTGCGTTTCAGACGATTTTGAAACTTTTTTGTTGCGCCGTCTGTCTGTCTGTCTGTATGTCTGTCTGTCTGTCTGTAACGACCAACGCTCATAACTCAAAAACCGCTCGGCCGATTTTAATGAAATTTGGTACCTAGGCTGGGTCTTGGGTTGAGATGATCCCATTTAAAAATGAACAAAATCCACCGAACACAAACCAAATAAAAGGGTGGGGGTACATTTCAAAAATTAGAGTTTATGTGAAAATATGGCTTGTGTGATATCAAACGAAAGGTAATTAAGTCTGGAGTTAAAAAAAATACATTTTAATTTATTTTTAAAAAAGGGTGGGGGGTATATTTCAAAAATTAGAGTTTAAGTGAAAATATGGAGTGTGTGATATCAAACGAAAGGTAATTGAGTCCGGAGTTTAACAAAATACATTTTAGTTTTTGCTTTTTTTAAGGGTGGGGGTAGATTTTACAAATTTGAGTTTAAGTCAAACATGGCTTGTGTGGTATCAAACAAAAGGTAATTTAGTCTGGAGTTGAATAAAATATATTTCAGTTTTTAGTTATATTAGCTCACACGTAAACTATAACTATAGTACCTAGTATGAGCTTAGGGGCCCATATATTGGCAGAGTATTTTTATTACTTGCACTAAAATTTTGGTTAAATTTTAGGATTTTTAGGTCCGGTCTATGTGGCCTTAAAGATTTTATTTGTAATCGAAGTTAATCGAACAGTTAATTATATAATCGACGGTATTTATTTCCATTTTGAAAACAAACAATGGACACGCGTCCGGCAAGGCTTTTAACTACTGACATACCCCAAATCAAAACAAACTCATACGTCTTCACTAAGGATAAAACCGGCAACACGCAGGAAGGGCAACGAACGTTTTCGAACAATGAATATGGCCGACGTGAACTAAAAGAAACATTCCTCCCGCCCCCGCGCGAGAACAGCCACCCATATTCCGCTGAAAAACGGGTGAAATTGAAATCTTGTCCCGCGCGGTGTTGCCGGCTTGTAATTATTTACGCTAAAAAAGTTTACCCAACTAATCGCCTTTTGTTAACCACAGACTAAAAAAGGAAGTTTCTTCAAATCATCCACTCATCTCATTTTTGGTCTTCCCAAGGTCTCCAGTTTACAATACATTTGTTCCATCGATCGTATCGACAAATTTATAATAATAGATAGTTTAAGTTGTGCTACGTATTCTTATATACTTTGGGGTTTGGAAGGAGAAATGACCAGTCAGGTTTCTGTGTGTAGAGCAACTGATTTATTATCAAATAATTTAATTTAATACAGCAGTACAAAGTGAAACGGGTATATGTATACACAGTATAAAGAGAGATATCAAATAATGAAATACGTTTATATGATGTACGATTCTTAACTAAAAACGATTACATCTGACAATTCAATTCAACTTGAAACTATTAAATAATTTTAGTAAATTAATAATATGACACGTATTTTTACGTAAGCATGAGATTTGACAGTTACGCAAGCGCACTTCGTCACACCGTCGTCAAGGTCACGTTAGGAGCTTACGTATTTACGTTAGCTTACGGCAGTCTGCGGGCACCTTAACGTTACCAAAGAATAGAATTGGTTGATTGACCGATCGAAAAATGAGGCCTAGACGATAATTGCCGTTTCCAGTACAAATGATTCTTTGCAAATATATTCCTACTGTAGTTGAAAAGACAAAAAACAAAATTGTAACATCAAAAAAACACAGTGCCGAATTTCATATTCTCTGCTATTAGTAGACTTGTTATGGTAACGTAAAAACATTCAACTTAAACTCAAATTTGAAACAAAACGTAGAACGCTTAACGTGTAGTTTTACGTAAAAATACGTAACATATCTTAAACTATGTAATAATACTATAATTAGTTTTTGGTAAACTTATCACGTCCTTGCAATGCAACTATAGGTAAATTTAGTGGGAATAAGGACACTGTTGTTCTGGTAAATATACGTTTTAATCCATCGGTAACGTTTCGACAATGGTTTTTGTCTTCATCAGACCTTCAGACTAGATCGTACATTGGAACAACAAAAAACAAGAATTCAAGCACATCAGGAAAACAAACGGCACAAAATTAAAAACGAAACCCAACATTAATCTGCTAATTATTTATATTTTCTTTTGTTTTTTCTTGAAGAACAAGAACAAGAACAAAAGAAAATATAAATAATTAGCAGATTAATGTTGGGTTTCGTTTTTAATTTTATGCCGTTTGTTTTCCTGATGTGCTTGAATTCTTGTTTTTTGTTGTTCCAATGTACGATTTACTCTAAAGGTCTGATGAAGACAAAAACCATTGTCGAAACGTTACCGATGGATTAAAACGTATATTTACCAGAACAACAGTGTCCTTATTCCCACTAAATTTACCTATAACTATAATTAGTGTTTTATTTTTTTTAGGTCGTGAGTTCTTTAAATGTTCCCAAAGCAGTTGTAACTTTTTTGCTTGGGCGACGAATGAAGACACCAGCGCAGGCGCAGGATCATCTAGTAACACCACCATGGCGAATAACTTTGGTGCTACAGATTCAAATGAGGTTAGTTGCTTTAACCACAGAAAAAATAATTATCTGGGGGCACGACAGTGCCCTGACAAGTTCGTGTAAACTGCTGTACCATCTTTTCTTAAAACATGTCAGCCCATATTTGACCTATCTTTCGGAATGAGCTACGAAACTCAAACTTTACACAGTCGTAGATTTTTATAGAGTTAACAACCCTTTCAAGTTGCATGGACTTTTATAAATTAGTAAAGTAATTACGAAATTTCAAAAAACCTCGAAATTGCCACTCATTCACTCATGTATAGATCATCAAAATTCTACTGTACTTCCAGACATGCTACAAAGCTGAAATTTGTCAGACTGATAGAAATTATGACCAAATCCTTGGAAAAAATAAAACACACCAAAATTTTAATTAACTCCCCTCTCCTATACATGTAAAGCTATGTAAAAGTAACATTGCCCACTTCCAGAAACGCTAAAGAGCTGAGCTTTGGCAGACTGATAGGAAATATGATAAAACTATAAAAAAAAATTAAAAACCCCAAAATTTTAATTAACTTTCTTCCCCTATAAACGTAATGTTATGTAAAAGTAACATTGCCCACTTCAAGAAACACTGGAGAGCTGAGCTTTGGAAGGCCGATCAAAACTATGATAAAAATTAAAAAACCCCAAAATTTTAATTAACTTCTGAAAAAACCCTTTTGGACCCTTTTATGGGATCGCGGGTGAAACAAAATAGACCGGTTCGAAAATAGGAAAAATAATTTCCGCGGTGAACCTTCAAGCTAGTAAAATATTGGCCTACCTTATATGCTGAACTCGAAAATCGAAATAGGTCGAGCGCAGAGCATTTCCCTCGCTCTTGATCTTCTCTCCATAGTTTCAGAGTGGGAGAAGCACACGCGACGATGCGCGAAAACTGCGGCCAATAAAGACTCGCGGCTACAGACAAAAATGCACTCTGGCTCCTTCGATTTCGCGGGTTAATTTGAACGTATATTATTAAAATTCGTAGTAGTTCGGGGCCTAAGAGGGAAATTTTGGGGTTTGTCTGCATTTTTCCGTACCGTAATAAAATTTGGCACAGAGGTCTTTTTATGGGATCGCGGGTGAAACAAAATAGACCGGTTCGAAAATAGGAAAAATAATTTCCGCGGTGAACCTTCAAGCTAGTAAAATATTGGCCTACCTTATATGCTGAACTCGAAAATCGAAATAGGTCGTAGCGCAGGGCATTTCCCTCGCTCTTGATCTTCTCTGCATAGTTTCAGAGTGGGAGAAGCACACGCGACGATGCGCGAAAACTGCGGCCAATAAAGACTCGCGGCTACAGACAAAAATGCACTCTGGCTCCTTCGATTTCGCGGGTTAATTTGAACGTATATTTTTAAAATTCGTAGTAGTTCGGGGCCTAAGAGGGAAATTTTGGGGTTTGTCTGCATTTTTCCGTACCGTAATAAAATTTGGCACAGAGGTCTTTTTATGGGATCGCGGGTGAAACAAAATAGACCGGTTCGAAAATAGGAAAAATAATTTCCGCGGTGAACCTTCAAGCTAGTAAAATATTGGCCTACCTTATATGCTGAACTCGAAAATCGAAATAGGTCGAGCGCAGAGCATTTCCCTCGCTCTTGATCTTCTCTCCATAGTTTCAGAGTGGGAGAAGCACACGCGACGATGCGCGAAAACTGCGGCCAATAAAGACTCGCGGCTACAGACAAAAATGCACTCTGGCTCCTTCGATTTCGCGGGTTAATTTGAACGTATATTATTAAAATTCGTAGTAGTTCGGGGCCTAAGAGGGAAATTTTGGGGTTTGTCTGCATTTTTCCGTACCGTAATAAAATTTGGCACAGAGGTCTTTTTATGGGATCGCGGGTGAAACAAAATAGACCGGTTCGAAAATAGGAAAAATAATTTCCGCGGTGAACCTTCAAGCTAGTAAAATATTGGCCTACCTTATATGCTGAACTCGAAAATCGAAATAGGTCGAGCGCAGAGCATTTCCCTCGCTCTTGATCTTCTCTCCATAGTTTCAGAGTGGGAGAAGCACACGCGACGAAGCGCGAAAACTGCGGCCAATAAAGACTCGCGGCTACAGACTAAAATGCACTCTGGCTCCTTCGATTTCGCGGGTTAATTTGAACGTATATTTTTAAAATTCGTAGTAGTTCGGGGCCTAAGAGGGAAATTTTGGGGTTTGTCTGCATTTTTCCGTACCGTAATAAAATTTGGCACAGAGGTAGTAGACACCTAGAGATGCCATTTTAGAAGAGGTGCTCCGATGGAACCCAGTGCAGGGCCCAGATACAGGGGCGTACTTGAGGTGGGCAAGAAAAAATTTATAAAATAAATATGAAACTCATTTCGCGTACAGTTTTTTGTTTGTTTCACCTTATAGCTTGTAAATCCAAAAAATTTACAAAAAGTAAAGTTTTGAAAACGGCTTTTTTCAGGGGAGGGAGCAAAAGGAACGAGGACAGATATAAATTAAGTCAAAACGTCAAACTGTTCACATGATATATCAAAAAACTGACACCTGAAATGTACCTGTTCTGAGATCTACGTGGGAGAATATTAAAAACACCTAATCAAAACTTAATAAAATTTGATAAATTAAGTAAAAATGAAGTTTCTGGAATTTTTGAATTATAATGTACAGGGTGTTAAGAGTTAATTCGCCACTATGACTTACTTCGTTAATATTAGAGCTACAGGGTCGGTTAAATAGACAAAGTTGTGGTATTTTTTTTCTCTGATTGCGATGGTAATAAACTAAAAGAAAATCAAATGACGAGTAGGTGAGTTATGTTAAAAAAAACACATTTTTTAAATGGGACACCCGGTATTCAGTTCAGCCAATAAAATAATACTACAGTGTTGTACTATATTCGTACCAAGTATCATTACGGTACCCAAAAATGCAGACAAAAGTGGCTTAGGCACCGAACTATAGGAATCCAGGCTAAATCTTTTTGAGGTTTAGGATTTATGGAAAATTTGGTACTATATAATTAAATCACATTTATAATGATTCGATATAAAACAAAAATAAACAAAATGTGAAATGTTTAAGCTATTAGCTGAACTCAAAAAAAGATTTTGGGAAACACAAAAATAACAAGTGGGTGGATGCAAAAATAAATTATTCTTCTAGGTATTTACTCTATTAGGATTTTATTATTTTTAGGAATCAAGAATGTAACAATTGATTTGCTATTAAAATAGTCTCTTCTGGCATAGGTTTTGCAAACAATTTTTTTCTTGACTTTTTGGGCTGATTTTTGGTGGAAAATAAACGTCTTTGAGGAAGTTCTGTTCTATAAAAATTGAGTCTAAATTCCTTATAATTATTATTTTTAATTACTTCATTTTCATTTATTTTTCTAAAAATTTTATTTGTAACTAGAGTTAGATGCAGTTAAGATCTCAAAGATACTTGTAATTTTTAAGTGTTACAAAAAAACAAATAGTTTATTTATTTATTTTAATCTAGAACTTAAAATTGTTAAATTTAAAGATTAAATAGGTCTTTATAACTTTTAAGCCTAACAAATATAAAAAAAAAACAAATTAACACACACAAGATTTATTTCTTTGTGCAATGAAAATATCAAATGTATTTTAAACTTAATCAGTAACTAGTTTTGTTAAAAGTTGTAAACTGATTTTATTCAATAAATACTTGAAATACTACTTGAAAAGTACATTTTTATTATGATATATAAATGATGATGATTATAAAACACGGACTAATTTTTAAAACTGGAAGGGACTTCAAACTATAAACACTCCCAGGCTATTTGAACAAAAACAAAACAATTAAAACATAATCTCGAAATCGAAGGAGCCAGAGTGCATTTTAGTCTGTAGTCGCGAGTCCAATAAAGGCACCAAAATTTTAATTAACTTTCTTCCCCTATAAACGTAATGTTATGTAAAAGTAACATTGCCCACTTCCAGAAACACTGGAGAGCTGAGCTTTGGAAGGCCAATCAAAACTATGATAAAAATTAAAAAACTCCAAAATTTTAATTAACTTCTGAAAAACCCTTTTGGATCCTTTTATGGGATCGCGGGTGAAACAAAATAGACCGGTTTGAAAATAGGAAAAATAATTTCCGCGGTGAACCTTCAAGCTAGTAAAATATTGGCCTCCCTTATATGCTGAACTCGAAAATCGAAATAGGTCGTAGCGCAGGGCATTTCCCTCGCTCTTGATCTTCTCTCCATAGTTTCAGAGTGGGAGAAGCACACGCGACGATGCGCGAAAACTGCGGCCAATAAAGACTCGCGGCTACAGACAAAAATGCACTCTGGCTCCTTCGATTTCGCGGGTTAATTTGAACGTATATTATTAAAATTCGTAGTAGTTCGGGGCCTAAGAGGGAAATTTTGGGGTTTGTCTGCATTTTTCCGTACCGTAATAAAATTTGGCACAGAGGTCTTTTTATGGGATCGCGGGTGAAACAAAATAGACCGGTTCGAAAATAGGAAAAATAATTTCCGCGGTGAACCTTCAAGCTAGTAAAATATTGGCCTACCTTATATGCTAAACTCGAAAATCGAAATAGGTCGAGCGCAGGGCACATTTCCCTCGCTCTTGATCTTCTCTCCAAAGTTTCAGAGTGGGAGAAGCACACGCGACGATGCGCGAAAACTGCGGCCAATAAAGACTCGCGGCTACAGACTAAAATGCACTCTGGCTCCTTCAATTTCGCGGGTTAATTTGAACGTATATTTTTAAAATTCGTAGTAGTTCGGGGCCTAAGAGGGAAATTTTGGGGTTTGTCTGCATTTTTCCGTACCGTAATAAAATTTGGCACAGAGGTAGTAGACACCTAAAGATGCCATTTTAGAAGAGGTGCTTTGATGGAACCCAGTGCAGGGCCCAGATACAGGGGCGTACTTGAGGTGGGCAAGAAAAAATTTATAAAATAAATATGAAACTCCCCTCTCCTATACATGTAAAGCTATGTAAAAGTAACATTGCCCACTTCCAGAAACGCTAGAGAGCTGAGCTTTGGCAGACTGATAGGAAATATGATAAAAGGAAATATGATAAAACTATAAAAAAAAATTAAAAACCCCAAAATTTTAATTAACTTTCTTTCCCTATAAACGTAATGTTATGTAAAAGTAACATTGCCCACTTCCAGAAACACTGTAGAACTGAGCTTTGGAAGGCCGATCAAAACTATGATAAAAATTAAAAAACCCCAAAATTTTAATTAACTTCTGAAAAAACCCTTTTGGATCCTTTTATGGGATCGCGGGTGAAACAAAATAGACCGGTTCGAAAATAGGAAAAATAATTTCCACGGTGAACCTTCAAGCTAGTAAAATATTGGCCTACCTTATATGCTGAACTCGAAAATCGAAATAGGTCGAGCGCAGGGCATTTCCCTTGCTTCTCTTCTCTCCATAGTTTCAGAGTGGGAGAAGTACACGCGACGATTCGCGAAAACTGCGGCCAATAAAGGCACCCAAAGGTTCACATACATAGAAGTATATTATAATAAAGCGAAAAAATGTAACATTAATTAATTTTAATTATAACTAATTACCGAATCGGCAAAAAACATAAAAGGTAAAATTCTATCATTTATCCCTAGATAAGGAATAATTTTATTAAATTTATCCAAAATCCAACTCCCTTCGCTATAAATGTAAAGTTATGTAAAAGTAACATTGCCCACTTCCAGGAACGCTACAGAGTTAAGGTTTAAAAGGCTGGTAGGAACTATGATAAAAAACCTCAAAATTTTTAATAATACATTACAAAAGTTTTGAACAATATTCGCTCATATTTTACTCCTTTAAAATTTAAATATTATTCAAAGCTTTTAAAAAAGGAGTGAAATCATAACAAAAACATTTTCCTACTTGCGTGCGTAAAAGTGCACTTTTACGCACGCATTTGCGTGCGGAAAGTTGAACTTTCCGCACGCCGTGAATTTTAGGCCTAATTAGACTTATTGACCCATTTATAAACTCAATTAAATTAAAAATGAGGCCTAATTAGACTTATTGACCCATTTATAAACTCAATTAAATTAAAAATGAAAACAGAATTTGTTTTTTGCTGTTTTAATGTAAAAAATACCAAATATATTAAAATGTAAAACCAAGCTTTTTATGCAACTAGGAAAAATTTTGTACCTAACTCTTGCGGAAAGTGCCCGCAAAGCGTCGTTCGGGCAACTGCCGTCGCGTGCGTAAAAGTATCACTTTCCGCACTAGTTAGGTAAATAACTATTCACGTAAAAAAAGCCAAGTACATAAGAATTGCATTCCGTAAAAAGAATTGAGATAAAAAGTAAAGCCAAGTTCTCCAATACAAATTTCAAAATGAAAGGTTCTTACCAACTTGGAAATGTTTTCTCTAAACTTGGCTAACTTCAGCAGTATTGTATATTTAAAAAATACTCTGCCAATATATGGGCCCCTAAGCTCACACTAGGTACTGTAGTTATAGTTTACGTATGAGCTAATATAACTAAAAACTGAAATATATTTTATTCAACTCCAGACTAAATTACCTTTTCTTTGATACCACACAAGCCATGTTTTGACTCAAATTTTTAAAATCTACCCCCACCCTTAAAAAAAACAAAAACTAAAATGTATTTTGTTAAACTCCGGACTGAATTACCTTTCGTTTGATATCACACACGCCATATTTTCACTTAAACTCTAATTTTTGAAATATACCCCCACCCTTTTTTTAAAATAAATTAAAATGTATTTTGTTTAACTCCAGACTCAATTATCTTTCGTTTGATATCACACACGCAATACTTTCACATAAACTCTAATTTTTTAAATCAACCCCCACCCTTTTATTTGGTTTGTGTTCGGTGGATTTTGTTCATTTTTAAATGGGACCATCTCGACCCAAGACCCAGCCTAGGTACCAAATTTCATTAAAATCGGCCAAGCGGTTTTTGAGTTATGCGCGTTGGTCGTTACAGACAGACAGACAGACAGACAGACGGCGTAACAAAAAAGTTTCAAAATCATCTGAAACGCAAAGATATATAAAAAATTTTGAAATCGGAGCAACTTTTTTTTTTCTCGAAAAAATTAGGATCACCATAGCTCACACTACTATAGTATAATATATGACAAGACGCTAGCGCTACCAAGTCCACTTCCAATCCCTGGCTTCGCATGCGTAGATCTACCAATATTATTTACCTCATGTATTAGAATCGATGTACAGGGTGATTTTCACTTGAATGATTCTAACCACATGAAAATAGAAAGTTTCAAAAACCTAACCTAACAAAACCTAATCAGATCTAACCGAACCGAACCAAAGCAAACTAAACCAATATTTTTTTTCAAAAAAAAAACTTTCCTGACTTCCTACCTGGGATGCTAGAGGATGTGAATCCGAACCGGACCGTACCGAACCGAACCTATCCAAACCTAACCCTACCCAACTAAACCTAATTAGCAGTACGTGTTGTAGTTTAGTTTGGTTAGGTTAGGTTTGGTTCAGTTTAGTTAGGTTCGGTTTGGTTCGGTACGGATTCACATCCTCTAGGATCCCGGGCAGGAAGTCAGGAAAGTTTTTTTTTTGAAAAAAATTATTGGTTCAGTTTCCTTCGGTTCGGTTAGATTTGATTAGGTTTTGTTAGGTTAGGTTTTTGAAACTTTCTATTTTCATGTGGTTAGAATCATTCAAGTGAAAATCACCCTGTATGCATCTATTCTAAGAAATGAGGTAAATAATATTGGTAGATCTGCGCTTGCGAAGCCAGGGATTAAAAGTGGACTTGGTAGCGCTAGCGTCTTGTTAATATATGTGTGAGCTAAAATATGTTTTTAGATAAGTTGTCATTGTGGCGAGCCTGCAGTTAGAAGAACCGTGCAGAAAGACGGACCAAACAAAGGAAAACAGTTTTACGGATGTGCGAAGAATATGCAAGACAAATGCAACTTCTTCAAATGGGCGGACGAGGTATCTATCATATTTACTTATACAGAGTAGCTAATTTAAGTCATTTCACCTAAAAACTTCAAATCCACAGTACACACAAGTATATGACCCATATAGAGTGGCAACCGGCGAGCCTTGTAACATTGAGGGGCAGATGGCGCTGAAATAAATTCGTCTGGTACGCAATATTTAGAGACAACTACTTTGATCCAAGGCCAACACAAAAATGGAGGCCAGGACCCTGAAAAAATCAGCTGTTCTCAGGGGGCTGACATTTACATTGGGTCTTATGGGAGGTCAGGCCTTTTTTATGATATTTTCAAAATGGCACTACAGATTTCCGCGAAATTTCAGTGAAATATTCTCAGAAACCATCCCGATATTCCACCAAACTTTTGTAGGAATACAAAATGATTAAAAGGTTAAAATCTTCAAGATTTAACATTCCTTATTTTTAATTCAAATTACCCGCCATGTACCGCATGCCAACTGTTATATTTGACATGTATTTGACTTTGTCATTTGTGTTTGTCACATTCGCTTTTGCTTTAAATTTAATTTTTGTGTGAGCTAATGAAACGGCTCTAAAAAATTAAGGATTACCATACATTTAAAAAAAATTGTTCTGCAAGAATAAAGTAAAAACAATCTCAAAACTGGCTTTATTTTTAAAAAAATCAAATATTCATGAACCGTCATTCCAACTTCAATATTTTAAAGACAATCAGCTGTGTCGTGACGTGACCATCAAAAAAAATCGGCCCCCAATGTGACGTCAACAAAATGGAGGATTGTGGCCTGTCTGTTTTGATAGCCCTGGATAGGCATGAACCTCGGAACTCGCCGCAGCCAACGATAGACCGGCCATGGCGCGTTATAAGCAAGTCGGCGGTCACGTGATCTTAGGAGTCCCAGGATTCCTATTGTATTGCTTAATATATTATATGTTTTTACACAATTTAAATAAATTAACAAAAAATTTTTGTTCTTTTATAGGCAAAAATTGAAAAAAATATTTTGTTGATATATGTGTTTATTTTGGATAAAAGAACTGAATCTATAAAATAAAAAATTATACAAAATTTGCACTCTAATATTTTCAGGTACATATATTAGGTACATAATATCGTTAGTAACTTCAAATCTATACAAGTCTTTCAAAATTGGACATATCAAACCTAAGCTTTTAGTTTTTTAATTTTTCTTTGAGTGTCATCATCTTTGTCTGAGTTCTTATTCAAAGATTTATTAGCAGACACTAAATCATTGTGCTTTTTAATAAAATTATTTAAAAAAACTTTACATGCTCTTAAACTAATTTTTTCAAGCTTTGACAATAGTTTTTCTCCACAAAAACACTCGCTAGAGTTATCTGAAGAAAAATTTTCAATATAAAACATTTCACAATAATTTATTAAAAAGAAACAAGTGATTTTGTGAATAAGTGAGATGGTTTTCACATTCAATGAACTGAATGTAGTGGTCGTCAATAATTTTTTGAAAAATTACCCAGCACAAAGTTTAATATATATATAATTAAAGTGTAAGTTAAATACCAACTCATGTTCTTTTAAAAGCCTTATCTTACTTTTTAAATATTTCACACTACTAGAGAGTACTATCTGTTAACAATATTTCACAAATCAATCGCAAACTAATATTGCGAGGGTGCGGAAGACATATTACCTTAAAATTGTAAATTAACGTGTATGCACTGGATGACTGGATAAACAAAGATGAAGCCAACATTAAAGTGTATTCACAATATCTTCGATTCTCAGGTTACCTTTTCAAGAGACCTAATTGTTTAATAAGAAATGACAACTGAACACATTTTTCACTCTCACTATCGAAAATGTCACTAAGGATGTCTATTACTTGATCAATCTTATCGAAGATCTTATCTTTTACCACTTCTTTCCCGTTTGCAACATATTAGGTTTCAGTTTTATAGTTGGACCGACAAGGAACAACACTAATTACACGTTCGTGGCATTGTTTATCTTATAGGTATTTTCTTTATAATTTACTCATTAGCCATTAATTATTTTAACGCAGCCCACTAGACAGTCTTTTTCGTGGGCTGCGTTATTTTAATAACTTTGATAAAATTCACATAAAATTCGTGCCCGAATTAAAAAAAAATCGACGTAAACAAACATACCAAAACTGAAAACACACTTGTTTTATAATGATAGCGGGCCGTGAGGCGTTTTTTTGTGAGCCTCCTACGGTCACGTGATATTTCCGCGCCCGGGCCGGTCTTTCTCGTGGGCTGCGGGAACTCCTACATGCTAGAGACCCTGTATGTATGACATATTTCTTTTCATATATACAGTGTCTCTAGCACATGCAAATAAATCGTACTAGTAGTCCCTGAATATTGCGTACTAGACGAATTTATTTCAGCGCCATCTGCCCCTCAATGTTTCAAGGCTCGCCGGTTGCCACTCTATATGGATCATATACTCATTGTTTCTACTCAAAAAATGTATTTTTTAAAATAAAATCATTTTAGGACGATCAACCTTCGTCCTCGACTTATGGGGACGATTTTGGAGGAGGGGGAGGCGGAGGAAGTTGGAGGGGCAAAGCACCGCGCGGTCGAGGGGGCACCAGAGGTGCAGGAGGCACCAGAACGGCTCCCTACAGCAGTAGCAGAGATCGGGGAGGAGGGGCAGGGAGTAGAGGGAGGCGAAAATGTGGTAGATGTGGAGAAGAGGGTAAGTAATTTTTTTGTTGTTTATTGTATTAAAATATTGACTTTCATAGCATTTATAAGACGTGTACAGAGTTAAGCAAAATCCTTAACTTTTATGTTTTTTCCTAATCGCTTTTTTTTCGTATTTTTAGGACACACAAAACCCAAATGTCCCAATTAAAACAACATCACATCTATATCTTAAATTTTTATATTAAAAAAAATACCTTAAGTTTTTAGAAAACTAATTGTTTTTTTTACAAAATGTACATAAGGACTCATGATTAAGTTTAAAATTAAAAAACCAGTTTAATTAAAAAATATATTCCTATGTGATTGTGAATTATTTAGTCAACCATTTTTCGATTTTTCTGTATATTTTCTAGTTCTTTCTGCTGAATATGATTTTCGGTAGTAGCTTGTGTCAACTAAGGAAAAAAAACATTAAAAATCATAAAAAAATCGAACAAACAAGTATTTTTGTTATCCTTTTAAAATACTCTGCCAATTTATGGGCACCTAAGATCACATGATTCTACCCCCACTTTTTTTTTGACATATACCCGGAAGATTTTATTAATTTTTAAATGAAACCATCTAGGGCCAAAACCCATCCTAGGTACCAAATTTCATTAAAATCGGGCTAGCACTTTTTTAGTTATGCGCGTTAGTCGTTATAGACAGATATAAAGACAGACAGACGGTGGGATAAAAAGTTTCAAATCAAAAGTTGTGAAATACCGTTTATAAAACGTGTACAGAGTTGAGTAAAATCCTTAACTTTTATGTTTTTTCCTAATCGCTTTTTTTTTCGTATTTTTAGGACACACAAAACCCAAATGTCCCAATTAAAACAACATCACATCTTTACCTTAAATTTTTATATTAAAAAAAAAGTTTTTAGAAAACTAATCGTTTTTTTACAAAATGTACATAAGGATTCATAATTAAGTTTAAGGTTAAAAAACAGTTTAATTAAAAAATATATTCTTATGCGATTGTGAATTATTTAGTCAACCATTTTTCGACTTTTCTGTATGTTTTCTAGTTCTTTCTGCTGAATATGATTTTCGGTAGTAGCTTGTGTCAACTAAGAAAAAAAAACATTAAAAATCATAAAAAAATCGAACAAACAAGTATTTTTGTTATCCTTTTAAAACACTCTGCCAATTTATGGGCAGCTAAACACTCTCCCCCACTTTTTTTTGACATATACCCGGCGGATTTTATTCAATTTTAAATGAGACCATCTAGAGCCAAAAGCCTGTCTAGGTACCAAATTTTATTAAAATCAGGCAAGCACTTTTTGAGTTATGCGCGTTGATCGTTACACAGAGACACACAGATATACAGTCAGACAGACAGACGGCGCGACAAAAATGTTTCAAAATCATTTGAAACGCAAAGATATATATTTTTTTTTGAAATCGGAACAACTTTTTTTTCTTAATTTTGACATGATCACCATCGGTCACACTAGAGTCCCTGTATGTTGACATATTTGGATATATTTCCAAATATGTCAGCATACAGGGACTCTAGGTCACACTAATATAATTTTTTAAACGTATGAGCTAAAATTGACATTTATACCGTTTATAAGATGTGTAGGTAAAGAATTAAGCAAAATCCTTAACTTTTATGTTTTTTCCTAATCTTTGTTTTTCGTATTTTTAGGACACACAAAGCCGAAATGTCCCAATTAAAATGACATCACATCTTTACCTTAAATTTTTATATTAAAAAAAACGTTGTTTTTAGAAAACTAATCGTTTTTTTTACAAAATGCACATAAGGACTCATGGTTAAGTTTAAAATTAAAAAACAGTTTAATTAAAAAACATATTCCTATGTGATTGTGAATTATTTAGTCAACCATTTTTCGATTTTTCGGTATGTTTTCTAGTTCTTTCTGCTGAATATGATTTTCGGTAGTAGCTTGTGTCAACTAAGAAAAAAAAAACATTAAAAATCATTAAAAAATCGAACACACAAGTATTTTTGTTATCCTTTTAAAATACTCTACCAATTTATGGACACTTAAGCTCACATGATTCTACCCCCACTTTTTTTTTACATATAATCGGCGGATTTTATTCATTTTTAAATGAAACCATCTAGGGCCAAAACCCAATCTAGGTACTAAATTTTATTAAAATCGTGCAAGAACTTTTTGAGTTATGCGCGTTGATCGTTACAGAGAGACACACAGATAGATATACAGTCAGACAGACAGACGGCGCGACAAAAATGTTTCAAAATCATTTGAAACGCAAAGATATATAATTTTTTTTGAAATCGGAACAACTTTTTTTTCTTAATTTTGACATGATCACCATAAGTCACACTAGAGTCCCTGCATGTTGACATATTTGGATATATTTTCAAATATGTCAGCATACAGGGACTCTAGGTCACACTACTATAATTTTTTAAACGTTTGAGCTAAAATTGACATTTATACCGTTTATAAGATGTGTAGGTAAAGAATTAAGCAAAATCCTTAACTTTTATGTTTTTTCCTAATCTTTGTTTTTCGTATTTTTAGGACACACAAAGCCGAAATGTCCCAATTAAAATGACATCACATCTTTACCTTAAATTTTTATATTAAAAAAATACGTTGTTTTTAGAAAACTAATCGTTTTTCTTACAAAATGTACAGAAGGACTCATGGTTAAGTTTAAAATTAAAAAACAGTTTAATTAAAAAATATATTCCTATCTGATTGTGAATTATTTAGTCAACCATTTTTCGATTTTTCTGTATGTTTTCTAGTTCTTTCTGCTGAATATGATTTTCGGTAGTAGCTTGTGTCAACTAAGAAAAAAAAACATTAAAAATCATAAAAAAATCGCAAAAACAAGTATTTTTGTTATCCTTTTAAAACCTACCCCCACTTTTTTTTGACATATACCCGGAGGATTTTATTCATTTTTAAATGAGACCATCTAAGGCCAAAACCCATCCTAGGTACCAAATTTCATTAAAATCGAGCTAGCACTTTTTGAGTTATGCGCGTTCGTGGTTATAGACAGATATAGAGACAGACAGACGGCGCGACAAAAAAGTTTCAAAATCATTTGAAACGCAAAGATAAAAAAAAATTGTGAAATCTGAACAACTTTTTGTTTTCTTATTTTTGACCCGATCACTATAGCTCACACTTCTATGGTAATAGTGTGAACTTATAATTCAAAAATCATAAAATATTACCATGTGAACTTATAATTCAAAAATCATAAAATATTACCATGTTCAGTACTACTTCATACTTCAATTTCATCAAGCTATTTTCTTCTTTTTGATTTTCCATTTGTGAAGGAAAGTTCGAAGTTTTCGACTGTTTCTTGTCAGAGACTAAAAAATTTTTAAAATATTGAAGACAGACCTTACTAAATACAATATAAGTATCTCTACAAAAGCTTAAAAATGCAATCAGTCATTTACTATTTGAAAAGTAGGATTTTTCTAACCAGTTTTAGTTTTAAAGAGAACCTGTTTTCGGAATGTAATAGATTATATTTTGCTCAATAATTCGTGTTATAACCAAAAACTTCGTAGGAGCTTTAGTTTCCGAGATATTTACAAAAAACTGTTGTGTTATGCTAATAGGCTAGCTAGGAAAGTATCAGATGGATCCATTTATTTTTACATGGACTATTTACAGTAGATTATTTGTTTTACCCACAGATTACTAACCATAGAAACAGATAGGACACCCCCATGTTAAACTCTTAATACAATTAATGGCATTTGAACAGCGCCATCCCATAGCTGTCTGTTTGAACTAATTTTTGCGCTCTGCGCCTTGTATATTATTATACAGGTCAGTTAGTTCTCAATTTTTTGTTTTTGTTGGAATTATGTCAAAAAAATTGCATATAAAAATAATAATTTATTTTAATCATAATTATTAGTATGAATACATTAAAAATCAGTAACTATTACACTTACACCGAACCGAACCGTAACACAACAAGCACCTCTCATCCTAAACCTTTTGTGAGAGAGATCATCGCTCTGCTCTGCAAGATTTCACTTTCCCATGATAAAACGCCAGCACACCGATTTTTTTTTTGGATTTTTATCTCAAAAGAAATGTGAACAAAATTCACACAAAATTTGACAAGTTTTATGAGTTTTATCACAGATTACTGACCACAGAAATAGATTGGACACCTCCATGTTAAACTCTTAATACAATTAATGGCATTTGAACAGCGCCATCCCATAGCTGTCTGTTTGAACTAATTTTTGCGCTCTGCGCCTTGTATATTATTATACAGGTCAGTTAGTTCTCAATTTTTTGTTTTTGTTGGAATTATGTCAAAAAAATAAAGTCCAAAAAATTGCATATAAAAATAATAATTTATTTTAATCATAATTATTAGTATGAATACATTAAAAATCAGTAACTATTACACTTACACCGAACCGAACCGTAACACAACAAGCACCTCTCATCCTAAACCTTTTGTAAGAGAGAGATCATCGCTCTGCTCTGCAAGATTTCACTTTCCCATGATAAAACGCCAGCACACCGATTTTTTTTTTTGGATTTTTATCGTAAAAGAAATGTGAACAAAATTCACTTGGCGAACATAAATAAAATCTTCGCGAAAAACAAATTTGAGTTTTATTGATGTACACATCAAGTGCTTGACAAATTCCAAAATAATAAAGACACGCAGGATACAGGGCTTAACGGTGTCTTTCCTGCTGGGATAGCGCCATCGCGAAGCTGTCGTCCTGAACTAAAAATACGGGGTGTAGCGCTAAAAATATTTGGCGGGAAAGCCGATTTGTCATTACTATTTTTTAATTGGTGTACTGTGGTTTTACCTTTTTGCCACTCCCCATTCAAGAACACCATCTCAACCTCATCTAAACTAAGACTAACAGTCCTCTGAGGTCCCACCAAGTCCTCGTTGCTTCTCTGAGGTCGGTTTTTGATTTTTCTATTGGGTACTTTCCTTGTTAAAAAATTTGTATGGAACAATGGCATTTTTGTATTGTTTTTTTTTTAATAAATATGTTTTTATATTTAATTGTCAATACAAACAAGAAACATATGATGGCATTACTTTGTTTGTAATGACGCTTGACATCTGCTTTTATGGCTTTTCACGATCAAAAGCACTGATATATACAAGGCCAACACAAAAATAGAGGCCACGACCCTGAAAAAATCAGCTGTTCTCCCGGGGCTGAATTTTACATTGGGTCTTATGGGAGGTCAGACGTTTTTTTATGATATTTTCAAAATGGCACTACAGATTTCCGCAAAATTTCAGTGAAATATTCTCAGACACCTTCCCGATATTCCACCAAAGGTTTGTAAGGAAGCAACATGATTAAAAGGTTAAAATCTTCAAGATTTAGCATTCCTTATTTTAAATTCAAATTACCCGCCATGTACCACATGCCAACTGTTATATTTGACATGTATTTGACTTTGTCATATGTGATTGTCACATTCGCTTCTGCTTTAAACTTAATTTTTGTGTGAGCTAATGAAGCGGCTATGAAAAATTAGGGCTTACTATACATTTAAAAAAAATTGTTCTGCCAGAATAAAGTAAAAACAATCTCAAAAACGGCTTTATTTTTAAAAAAAATCAAATATCCATGAACCGTCATTCCAACTTCAATATTTTAAAGACAATCAGCTGTGTCGTAACGTGACCATCAAAAAAAAATCAGCCCCGGATGTGACGTCAACAAAGTGGAGGATCTTGGCACAGTTGCAGTATGACGGAGTCATATAGGTGCAAAAAAACACATGTGCGTTAAAATTCGCAAAAAAACACAATATGCGGTGAGATTCGAAAAAACATAATTTAAGGAAATTTGAGCTATTGCGAAACTTATTCTATATTCTCACAAACCATTTCATATAGATGCAAGAAAACCACATTTTATTATTAGGAGATGTTTTACTATATACAGGGTGTCACAACTAAAAGGTAACAGAGGTGTTTTTGGTATTTTTCGTGCAAATTTGAAGACACGCTCGGATACGTCGATTTTGTTTGCCAGGGGGACACTTTTTGGCTATCTTGAAATTTTTTTTATTTATTTATTTCAACAGTATCTACAGCAAAAAGCCAATTACAGATACTTTCTTACATTTAAAAAAATATTTTATACAATACGTCACACTACACATGATAAATAAAAAACTGTAGGGGTCAGCTAACAGCTTAATTTTAAAAATCTACAATGGCAACTTAATTAATAATTTTACTCAGTTAGAGGTTGAACCGTAAAGAAAATTCATTTATTTTTAACACTCACTATTGTACGATATTAAATTAAAGTAACTCACGTTATTGTATTCAACCCATCACATCACTTAACTTTGACTTTAACCACTGACTAATACTTAACAACACCTTACTTGTGGAGACTCTGAGCTTAAATTAAATAATAAACGAATAAATCCTAGCCTTTTTATCAACTCTGTTCGATGATGAAATATCCGCCAAATCAAGGTTCTAAAGCCTCGAGACAAAAACGGCGCCAACGCTACCTAATTTTAATTAGGACAGCCAAACAAGGCAATGTTTGCATGGCTTTGCGCATTGCTAAAAATAAAAGCGGACAGACCTCGAGGTTAATCCCACTAGGCCAAACTTTGATATTTGTATGACCTTAAATGGTGAAAAACATCGTGAAAGCACGATGTTGTTCCCCACTTTAAGACTTGTTATAAAAGCGCGATCGGGATAGCAAAAGAGGATCAGTTCAAATCAGTCAAAAACTTAATATCATTCGTAATAAGTTATGATTTTTGAATCCAAACCAAAAAGTGAAAATAAGTAAATAAATAATAAAAGTAACTAAATGTGCCAAAGGTAACTGTAATGCCACAAAACAAAAAAACTAAGTAGTGTTAAATATTAGTGGTGGCATTCTGGCTGTAATTATGGTGAGAGATTTATTTTGAACTTTAATCTATCGGTTGTTGCTTAAAATTCGTGGACTATGAAAATTGACTTTGAATCATTTTGTTTTACCATACAAACTTTTGCTCACAAGATCGTTTTGCTAATATGTTAACTGATAGACTATGGTCAAAAAGAGTTTATTGAAAAATATGAATTTAATGTTATAGTTTTAACTTTTGTGTGACTTGAATCAAAATAACGACATGCAATACTTTGGAATATGTACTATATTTTATTTATCAATATATAATAACCTGCTTTAAAGAAAGTGTTTAATTTTTATCAATATAAAACGGTTGTAAACAAAGCAATATACGCTAAAACGCTTACGCTAAAAAGTTGGTAAAGATTTTGTAACTGCACCCGGGGTAACTTAGAAAAATATTCGCTCGGTTTTCACGAAACCCTGGGGCAGCTTCACAAAACAAATCAAATTACATAATTACTTATTGATTAACTGCTGCGTACTTTTAGATCTATAATTTTTTTAAATTTCTTATAGCTAACATTGTCAATATCCACATCTGAAGCATATTTGTTGAATAAGTTGCATAAATTGTAGATAGGAGAGCTTTTAAATAGATTTGTTCGTGGATAAGCTAAATAAAAGATATTTTTCGACCTTGAATTGATTTGATTTATGGCAAAAGGCAGTTGTTCATTTTTGTAGCACGCATCATCTTCGAGGGGTACATTTTACCCCTATATTTTGAATAGAGAAAGTGGGTCTAGTGATACCTTGTTTTCAAGTTATCTTGAATATCTTTACAACCGTAAAATTTTTTTGAAAATGTATCGATTAGTTTTTGAGATGGTTTTTTTTCAAATTTTTAAATTTAGCGTGGAATAAAATAAAAATTAATTCTGAAAAATAGAAAATTCTGATTAAATGTTTTTTTTATTAGGCCATGTTAAATTTGAAAGTTTAAAGGCAATTATCTCAAAAACTAACAAATTGTGCCGGGCACTATATTGACAGTTTCACATTATAAGAACAGCTGTCTTCTTTCAAAATAAGGCCATTGTGTATTATAAGAGCCGGAATTAATAGTGACGCCATAAATAATGGAAAATAAACAACTGGATTTCTAAATTCGCCTTTGGTATGTCAATTTTGAAAGATCAACTGTCAGTTTTTAATGCGAAACTGTCAATATAGTGCCCGGCACAATTTGTGCCTGGCTTTATTGCAATAGGTCCCTAGTATGTACCCAATTTTTTTATTTAATTCTTAATTTTGGTATTTTGTCAGTAAAAACAAATTGTAGAAACACAATTTACCTACTAAATCAATCCAAACTATCGGTAGTTCTCCAGCACTGCTTGCTGAGATGATTAAAAAATCTACCGATTTTTCTCGAAGCCTTCTACCGAAGACCTCAGGGTCGAGGGTGGCAACACTGCTACCCACGGAAAAATATGAGAGAAACAAAAACTCCCTTTTACCCGATGAGCCACGAAACTTGTTTGAAATCGACGTGTCCGAAGGTTTCTCCAAATTCGTACGAAAAATACCCAAAAACACCTCTGTTACCTTTTAGTTGGGACACCGTGTATTTACCAAATCGAATTGGATTAATTTATGTCAATTAAAACAAGATATATTTAGATATCAAATACCAAATAATGCAAGGACCTAAAACTATAAACAACAAGTGAAATTAAAGAAAGAAAAATAAGAAAAAAGTTTTCTGCTTCGGCCGGGGATCGAACCCGGGATCTCTTGCTATCTAGGCAAACGTTCTACCACTGAACTACCGAAGCCACACATAAATTTTCGGAAAACTTCTATCTATGCGGACTGCGGTGTCTCAATACAAGAACGAGAGACTCTCAGGGTATTAACTCGACCAAGTCATCCAACTGATCTCTAAATTCTTCTTTCCCACTGTCAAAGGTATGATAACTCAAATTAGACGTAAAGAATCAACGTCTGTAAGCATGAGATCACCTTTTCGTGTGTGGTATTTGATAATTATATTGGCAAATCGCCCATTTGCGATCAAAAATTTTAACACACGAAAAGGTGATCTCATGCTTTCAGACGTTGATTCTTTACGTCTAATTTTGAGTTATCATACCTTTGACGGTGGGAAAGAAGAATTTAGAGATCAGTTGGATGACTTGGTCGAGTTAATACCCTGAGAGTCTCTCGTTCTTGTATTGAGACACCGCAGCCCGTATAGATAGAAGTTTTCCGAAAATTTATGTGTGGCTTCGGTAGTTCAGTGGTAGAATGTTTGCCTAGATAGCAAGAGATCCCGGGTTCGATCCCCGGCCGAAGCAGAAAACTTTTTTCTTATTTTTCTTTCTTTAATTTCACTTGTTGTTTATATATTTAGATATTGAAGGTTTGGTTGGTGGGATTTATAGAATATTGTAAAACTCAAGTGATTTATTTATAAAAAACTATATTATAAATTAGAAAAAAAAACAAAACTAATGTAAATGACTCTCCATAATATCTGTATGGGCAGGGTTGTTTTCGCTATTCCAAATTCCATTCCCCGTAAAATGATGTTCCTTTTCTAGTAAATATAACATCAAATTTAGCTGTTTCACTCTGTTCAACGTTTTTGCGTTTACTGTTTTTAAAGTAAACATCTCCTTATAGACTTTTTCCAATTTTTTTCTGAAAAAAAAACAAAACGATCAGAATTTTTAACACACGAAAAAGGTGATCTTAGAATAGTATTAAAAAGCTTAAATCCGGAAAAGCTAGCGGACCTGGGGGAATATATGCTGAAATTCTCAAATATGGATCAGAGAAACGGACATACAGTACCTGATGATTGGGAAAATGCATCCATATCCTCAATACATAAAAAGGAAACAAGCTGGATTGCAACAATTACAGAGGAATTTCAGTAACCAGTACTCTAAGTAGATTGTACGGTAGGATTCTTAGAGATCTAATAGAGAATGATTTTCATGAACAAGAAGAAGAAGAGCAAAGTGGGTTTCGTGCAGGCAGATCTTGTAGTGATAATGTTTTTTGTCTTAAACAAGTAATTGAGAAAAGGAGCGCCAGAAATATAGAGACTCATGTTACCTTTGTGGACCTACAAAAAGCATATGATACTGTTCCAGTAGAAAAATTATGGACAGTGCTAGAGCAGACTAATATCAATCATACATACATAAAAGCGATAAAAGAACTATACAAAGGATCAAAATCTAAAATTAAAATTGGAAATCGTCTTTCAAAAGAATTCCTGGTAACGAACGACAGGGATGTTGTATCTCTCCAACTCTTTAAAATTTATATCGCAGTTGCTCTAAAAAACTGGAAACGCAAAGTACACGGCATGAGAATACAACTTAACGACCGATTTACCATATACACACTACAGCTGACGACCAAGTAATTGTAGCTAATGATAAAGAAGACATGGAGTATATGATGAGAAAGTTAACGGAAGAATACCAAAAGTGGGGGTTAACAGTGAACGTGGACAAGACACAGTACTTATGTATTGGAAACGAATTAAGTGAATTAGAACTAGAAAATGGACAAACAATATCTCCATGCAATGAGTATGTATACTTGGGTGTCACATTTGATAAGACAGGAACAGACTGTAAAGAACTGGAAAAAAGAATAGTAAAAGCAGAAAAGGTTATTGGTTATCTTAACAGTATTTTATGGAGCAGAGAGATAAAAAAGAATGTAAAATTTAACATATATGAAACAATGGTGAAAAGCACGCTGTTGTATGGAATAGAGACTTGTCGCGTAACAGAAAAATGCAAAGCAAAAATGGAAAGTGTCGAAATGGATGCAATAAGAAGATCAATGAGAATATCCAGCACAGATCATATAAGAAATGAGATCGTAAAAGAAAGAATGGGAATCGAGGGAAGCATAACGGATGACATCACTAAAAGGCAACTGATATGGTACGGCCATGTACAACGGATGAACGACGAAAGATTACCAAAGCAGGTCCTAGAATGGCAACCAATAGGGCGCAGAAAAAGATGGTGTCCTAAACTAGAATGGCAACAGTCAATCCAAAGATCAATGAGTCAAAAGAATCTGACAGAGGATGATTGTCAGGATCGAAGGAGGTGGAGAATAGGCGTCGGACAACGTAAACAAACGTTCGAAACCGACATAGTAGTAGTTCATCCATCCATGGCTCTACAACCCGGGGTGGGTCTTGGCCGCCTCAACAATTCTCCTCCATTCATGTCGATCCTGAGTCCTTTCTTCCCAGTTAAGGACTCCCAAAGTTTGCAGGTCCTTGCGTATATTATCACGCCATCGAAGTTTTGGGCGCCCAAGTGGTCTTTTGTTGTTAGGGGCTTCTTCCCAGACCATTTTAATTAGCCTTGAGTCATTACTCCTCTGGACATGTTCCAGCTATCTTAATCTGTTGGATTTAATTTCTTGTATTATACTTGGGCTATTATATAGTTCATATACCTCATTGTTCGTGCGTCTCCTATACCGCACTGTTTGTTGATCCCAGACTCCTCCGTATATTTTCCTAAGGATCATTCTTTCGAAACGATTGAGTAGTAGCGTGTCTTGTACCGTCATGGTCCATGTTTCGCTGCCGTATGTTACAACTGGTCTTATAATAGTTTTATATATGTTTATTTTTGTTTGCCTTGTCAGAGTCCTTGATCTTAATAATTGTTGGGTTGCATAATAGCATTTATTTCCTTGAAGTATACGCTGTTTTATTTCTACTTATCTGATGTTATTAAAGCTCCTAGATATTGAAAAGTCTGTACATGTTCGAAGTTGTATTCGTTCATAGTGACATTTTGACGTATTCGATCTCGTCCTACGTTTCGTGTCATATGCATATACTTAGTTTTCTCCTCATTGACTTTCAGTCCCATTTTCTTTGCCTCTTTTTCTAGTTTTATAAAGGCTTCCTTCACGTTAACTGTACTTCTTCCTACAACATCTAGAACATCTGCATAAGCTAGAATCAGGCAGGGTCCATTATGGCCGAAGATGTTCGTAGTTAGTTCGGTTCGTCTTACTACCTTCTCCAAGGCTATGTTAAATAGAGCCGGCGACAGTGCATCCTCTTGTTTAAGTCCAGTTGTTATTTCAAAGGTTTCGCTGTAGTGACCTTCTATTTTAATTGAACTGTATGATCCTTCGACACATACTTTTAACATTCTTATAAGTTTGCCGGGTATTCCCAGTTCTTCTAGTGCTGTCCATAAGCTTGCTTTGATGATGCTATCATACGCTTATTTAAAGTCTACGAATAAATTGTGTAGGTCTCTATTAAATTCCCAGCATTTTTCTAACAGTTGCCTTAACGTAAAAAGTTGGTCTGTTGTTGATCGTTTACTTCTGAATCCGCTTTGGTACTCTCCAACTATTTCTTCTGAGTACGGTGTTATTCGGTTTTTAATTATGTTAGACAGCACTTTGTATGATGTGTTAAGGAGTGTGATACCTCGGTAGTTGTTGCATGCCAATCTACTTCCCTTCTTATGTATTGGTATAAGAACACCTTCCTTCCATTCGTCTGGCATCGATTCCTGTTCCCATATTTTTTGTATTAGCTGATGTATAGTCTCCACTAGTCTATGTCCACCTTCCTTTAGGCATTCCGCGGGAATGCCATCTCTTCCTGCTGCTTTATTATTTTTTAGTTGTTTTATTGCTTGAGTTGTTTCTTCAATGGATGGTGGATCAACCCAGACTTCAGCCATATGTCGCTTATCCTCTTCTTGGTATGTCGGGTCTTCTATATTAAGTAATTTGTTAAAGTATTCTCTCCAGGTGTCGAGGATCTCTTGTTTACTAGTCATAAGTTCACCTTCATTGTTCATAAGCATTGTAGTGGTTCTTGGGCGAAATCCTTTTTTATGCGTGTTAACTTGTTTATAGAATTTTCTTTTGTTCCCATGTGCTCTCTTTTCTTTTTTCTCGTAAGTTTTCGCATTCTGTTTCTTAGGTTATGGAACTTATTCCTGTTTTCCTCTGATGGGTTTTGTAACATCTTAGTTCTTGCTTCATACTTTTCTCCGTTTAGATCTTGACATTCTGTATCGAACCATAGCTTCTTTTTTGTATTTTGTTTTTCTCCAAGGATTTCTTTGCTGGCCTCTCGGATTGTTTCCTTTATTGTCTTCCACATCTCTTCTACTTCTAGATTCTGCATATTTATTTCTCTGCATTCTTGTTCTATTTTTTGTTGATATCGATCTTTAACTTCTTGATGTTTTAGTTTTTCGATATTCCACTGTACTTCTTTCTTATGGCTTTTCTCTTTCCTTGCAGCTAGTCGTAGTCTATTTTTGGCTTTAATCAAAATATGATCCGTATCTCCATCGGCTCCCCTACAGCTTCTAACGTCTATTATGTTAGATCCGTGTCTGCTGTCTATTAGTACGTGATCGATCTGATTCCTTGTTATGCCGTCGTTAGATATCCATGTCTGTTTGTGTATATCTTTATGAGGGAACATTGTAGATTTTATCAATGGTTATTCGAAACTGCAAAGTCGACTAGCCTGTTTCCGTTGTCGTTAGAAGAAGCATGTAAGCTGTGCTTTCCAAACTGTAGTTGTGATGTTTCTTCTCTTCCTACTTTGGCGTTATAATCTCCTAGAACCAGCATCATATCTTCCTTTGGTATTTCATTTACTGTTTGTTCTAGTCGTTCATAGAAAGCATCCTTGGTCCCTTCTTCGGCTTCCTCAGTTGGTGCATGTACTGCTATTAGTGATATGTTGTACCATTTTCCACGCAACCGGATGGAGCATATTCTCTCATTTATGGGTTTAAAGGAGATTAGTTCACTCATCAGTTCTTCCTTGATAACAAAACCTGTTCCAAACTCATGTGTGTCCTCTTTCCCACTATATAGTACTACCGATTTACTGATCTTAGTGTTGCCAGAATTGAGCCATCTGATTTCCTGTACTGCTGTTATGTCCATTTTATATTTTTCCAAAACTTCAACAGCCAATTGGGCTGCACCTGGTCTATGCCAGCTCAATACGTTCCAAGTACCTATATTCAAATCCATATTTCGTTGCCGTTGTCGTTTCCGTTGATCAGTCCATTTCCGAGGCTCCTGTTGAGATTTCTTAACAAGTGGGTTTTTACGAGATAAGGTTGTTAGCCTTATGCTCAACCCTCCTCCTTTATCCAGGCTTCGGACTGGCAACATGGTCGTACGGCTAAATAGTAGTAGTAGTATATGATATACTATTTTAATAATTTTGCGTAGCAAATCTATGTATCATTCTAAACTCTTTTCTAAAATTTGTCAAGTACTTACTGAGGATAAAGCAAAATGGTCACAACCTTTGATATACTGTATCTGTCGAATTTCATGCTTCGCAAAAATAAAAAACTCTTTTCCATTTCCATTAGAGGCACTTCTAAATGAAACGGATGTTGTTTTATTCTTTTTTTGAGCTCTCTCTCGTCGTCGCCCAATAAGTTTTTCAAAAACAACACGAGATCTTTGATATTGTTTACATCTTTTCCGTTTTTCACGTAGTTATCCAGCGTTTGTGGCTCTGCGGAAGCTAAAATAGTAGTTTACCTAACTAGTGCGGAAAGTGCCTCTTTTCCGCACGCGATTGCAGATGGCCAAACGACGCGATGATGCCAAATCTAAAACCACTAGTGTTCATTGTTGTTTGACATTGACAATGACGATATTTATACCGGGGAGGTTTAAAACTTATAATTTGAACCTATTTTACTGAAAACTTTATTTTATCGAAAATATTGAAAATATAGCAGAATTTTAGTCAATTTGAATATTTTTAGGATATTTCGTGTGCTAGGAAAGATACAAATGTATTTTGAACGGTCTAAATGTTATAGAACACCTCAAAATCGTAACAAATTTACTTTTCCGCACTAGTGCGGAAAAAATATTTTTCCGCACTAGTGCGGAAAAGTGGCACTTTCCACACTAAAATGCGTGCGGAAAAGTGGACTTTTCCGCACGCTTATAGAAAAAAAATTGTGTGTGCTTAAGACCACATGGCAGAAGTGTAAACTTCAACAAGGCGAAATTAATAATATTGGCCTTCATCTGCATCATCATATCGCTCGCTGAATGTTCCTTTCACAGTTAGTCGACTCGAGCCGACTTCACCCGAATGAGCGTTACATAGCCGAGTTTGACGGCTCAGTTCAATTCACTACCCACAAAAACTGCTAAACGCTCCTAAAGAAGTTTACACTTCAAAAATGTTTGTTTTTAATAACAGACAAAATTAAAATTGTCTTACATATCAAATATACAATATTGTACAGTCACAGTCAAGTAGTGTGAAAAATCACATTTGTAGAACAGAAAATTAAGGTTAATATTTTGTGGTCGTAGAAAAATTAGCTCATATTCGGATATTTTGGAGTCATATACATCTGATAGACATTTTAGAGTAAAACAGGAAGACTCATACTCAAATTTAAGAGAAATTTAAGCAGGCGTGCCACAGGGTAGCGTACTAGGCCCTTATCTATAGTTATTATTCACTTGCGATATCCCAAAGCCAGAAAATTGTCACTTAGCAACATTTGCCGATGATACTGGTTTATTGACGGTAGAAAAATCTATTGAAAAATGCATAGAAAAACTTCAGGATGCAGTCACCCAAGTTCACAGTTGGACCACAAAGTGGCGAAAAAAATTAAATGAAACCAAATCAATTCATGTTGATTTTACAATCAAAAGTATAAATCACATACAAATAACAATTAACAACATTCCCGTACCATATTCAAATCAGGCAAAATATCTCGGTATAACACTTGATGCCAAATTGCGCTGGAAAGCACATGTTAAGAAAAAAAAAGAACTTGAGATAAGGTATAGAAAAATGAACTGGCTAATTGGAAGGAAGTCCAATTTAACAATTCATAATAAGTTACTGCTTTATAGACAAAGACTGAAACCAGTATGGACATATGGTATTCAACTATGGGGTTGTGCTAAAGAGAGTAACATTCTAGTTTTACAAAGATTTCAAAATAAAGTATTAAGAAACATTGTGAATACACCTTGGTACGTTCGAAATAGTGACCTTCATCGAGATTTAAAAATCCAAACTGTAGCAGAGACTATAAAAAAGTACGCAAAAAGCCATGAAGATAGACTCCATCGGCATGTGAATGTGGAAGCAATTAAGCTTCTAGACAATACTATGCTACAAATTGTGTGTGCAACCCCACATAACTAACGGATTCGTATGTAAGAGACTCCACCCACTTTATTGAGAAGATCAAAAACATCGTCATGGACGAGAAAGACATCTTAGTTAGCTTTGATGTTGTGTCTTTGTTCACGAAGGTACCTTTGGCCGAGGCAATGAGGGAAGTGGAACACATATTTCCGAAGGACATCACCGACCTGTTTAAAATCTGCCTAACGACATCATATTTCACCTTTAATGAACAAATTTATGAACAGATCGATGGAGTATCAATGGGTAGCCCTTTATCGCCAGTGATTGCGAACTTTTTCATGGAGAAACTGGAAGAGAAGGCGTTGAATAATGCCCCTCATAAACCCAAAGTCTGGTTTCGATATGTAGATGACACTTTTGTCGTCTGGCCTTATGGTAGAGACAGCCTTAATGAATTTCTCAACCACATTAACAGCATACACCCCAGTATACAATTTACAATGGAAACAGAGAACAACAGAGAATTAGCATTCCTTGACGTACTAGTAACGAGGAAAGAGGGACGACTAGGACATACCGTATACAGAAAACCTACACACACAGACCGCTACCTAAACAACACATCTAACCACCACCCGTGCCAACGAAAAGGGGTAATAAGAACATTGGTAGAGAGGGCGAAAAGAATCTGCGAACCAGAACATCTAGACAAAGAATTAAACCATCTTAAAAACGCCCTCATAGCAAATGGATACACTCAAAGCGACATAGATAAATGTATATGACCAAAGCCGAGCATTAGAAGTAACAGTAGCGGTGGACTGAGCAGCCGCGAAGTTACTTCAAGAGCCTTTCTGCCCTACATCCCTAGAGTGACGGATAGGATCGGACGTATTCTGGAAAAACACAACATAAAAACGATCTTCAAGCCATCTAAGAAGATCGAGAACCACCTCAGATCTGCGAAGGATATAAGGAACCCACTAAGTTCTTCTGGGGTATACCGCATTCCCTGTGGAAGTGTCTACATCGGAACAACCAAACGGTCCGTAAACACAAGAATCAAAGAACACAAAGCCAACTGTCGACTCGGACATACGGAAAAATCCGCAGTTGCAGACCACACACTAAACAATGAAGACCACCGAATAAAATTCGGACACACAAATTCTCTGCGCCTCCTCTTCATACTATCCAAGACTCTATAGAGAAGCAATCGAAATTCATAAACACCAGCAGAACTTCAACAGATCTGAAGAAACTCTTAAAAGTAACAGAACATGGGTACCGGTTCTTAAAAACACTAAACGGCTCGCTTATAGCAACAAAACTGAATCTGGGGAAAGTGACCAATCACCGACCAGCTCTGATATACGCCCCGCCCATCATAGCGTATATAACCTGCGCCCGCGACAGGCTAACCACCAGTCTTCGAGAAGCCGACAAAAAGTCAACATCTCCTGAAGATGCCATCCACTCGAGATAGCGAAACGTCGAGAACGAATTTCCAACGACGACGGCCGAACAGCCCGAAAGCACCCTCACCAATACTATGCTAGTTCGAAGACTAAAAAGAGTGAAGCCGTTTGAGCTAGTAAACTAAGTGAATTACATAAAACAAAATAATGCTATAAACACAACACAATTGTGAGTTACAGACTAAACAAAGCGGGGAGAACTGTTGAGTGAACCCTAAGTTAAAATCTGACTTTTCTAGTAAATTAAGATAAAACAAAATTGCTAATTAGTCTTACTGACTAGATTGTAATACAATAAACACAGTGTGTTTGACAAATAAAAAATAAAAATAATAAAAATTAACTTGTGGATTTTCTTACACTTGTGTGATTTTTGAACTCGGCTAGCGCCTAGTGTAAATACTTTCAAAAATATGTGACTTTTCACTCGTTATGGAATATACTAGAGGCCCTCGATACATTTGACACTTGTTTTACAAACAATTATCAAATATATCGAGGGCCTCTAGAATATACTATTTGTTTAATGCTGCCAGTTATTTATTGTTTTTATTTTTATTTGAATTTTTGGGAAAACCTAACCTTAAATTTTGTTTTGATATTTTTTGGGCTCTTTAGCCCAACCGTTAAAAGAGAACCTCCTTGTTTGGGAAAATTCCGATCAGGTGATCATTTTTGTCTTTATTGAAAGTTAATTCTTTTTTGAACACCTGATAATTTTGGCAAAAATCATGCGCGCTTTGCACACGCTGGGATTTTGAAGCGCCCCCCTGTATTTGACAGAGGAATGAAGAACCACTTCGGAAAAGACACTAAAAGAAGTCACACGTGTTTTAAGATTAATGCTGTATTCCATTGGGGAAATGAGTGCAGCACTAGTGCACAACTGGCTCGGTGTTTGCATTCCATTGACATGCACTTTTTCAGTTTTCGTATTCCATTGAGGAACTTATGAATTCAGTTTTGCACTGAGTGCGGCTTTTTTGACACCGGCTCTGAGGGCTCGTGCCGCACCGAAAACTTTTTCCCGCCATTAATTTTAAACGCTTATTATTGTCGTGGGACGTAAAAATGAGTGAAAATAAAGTTGTTAGCGATTTTTTATTATTTTCTTCGCTGCTAAGTAGTAGCAGCGATGAAGATGAAGAAGAACAGTTCTGTACAATAAAAACAATAAGAACGGAAACCCCAAAAATAAAAAACTTTATTGAAAATGTGGTTTACCGGTTTAACAACAAACAGGTAAGTAGATTTGTATGGATTTGGTTGACTGGGGCCCTGGGGCTAATTTTCCGACAGTTGGGGTTTTCTGGCAGCTATGATTATAAGTAAAAATAAATGTATTTTTTAGTTCAAGAAACACTTTCGGCTCGAGATGAGCACTGCAGAATTTCTCATAAATAAATTCAAGTAGCCTCAATTTTGTCCAAAAAAAGAACAAGGGGGACGAAACCTCATTAGCGCTGAGGCACATGTCTTGCCATTTTTATGGTATGTTAAAACCAAGGACTGTACACAGAGCTGTGTACAGTCCTTGTGTTAAAACACCCTTACGTTTAGCTGTTAGGTTAGGTTATGTTCTTGTTGAATGGAAATTTGTTCAAAAATATTTTCTTCAAAAACTTTTTTAAACAATTTTCCTTATAAAAAAATGACTTTCAAAGAAAATGTTTTTGAACAAAAAAAATTTTATAAAATGTTTTCAAACAATTTTTTGTTTGAAGGAAATGTTTTTATATAATTTTCCTTTTCAAGAAAATGTTATTGAAGTATTAATATTACTTTCGAACAAATGGATTTTGAACAACATGTTTTTGACCAAATTCCGCAAGGCAGGAAAGTTAGGTTTAGTTGAAAGAAACTTGTGAAATATTATATATGTATACAAGGTGTTTCGAATACTTATGTTCAAATTTTGGGAGCATAAAGTACACTTCTGGTTAGGGTTTTTTGAAAAACAAGCGCGAAATATAAATAACTACTCTATCTGTTGGTAGACGAGCACAAGCCTGCATTCAACAAGGAGGTGGGCATTTTTAAAATATTCTTATTAACTTTTTTTAAATAAAATCATTATTTATTTATTTGACGAATTTTATTTATCTTAGGATAATATTTATCGGCGTGTAACTTTGAAACAAATAAAAATGGATATCGTCGTTGGCCTGATAAAACTACAGGTTGTGTGACATTTTTTTCAAAAATGAGATTTTTGCATAATCAATTTGCCCTATTCATAATGGATATACTATAAAAAATTATTTGCAAGAAAATGTTATATTAACGTTGCTTAAAGCAAGAATAAAAAAGAAGTTCTACAGCTCATAATGGCATACCACACTAAGGTCACTATATCACGATGTTAGGAACTTCGTGATATAGTGACCTTATACCACACGAGTGCAATTTTTCATTTTCCGCGTGTTCTATTGAAACTGCACTCGGTGCAAATTTTTGACAGCACCGTTTCAGTGCCAGTGCACCACCAGTGCTGCACTCATTTTCCCAATGGAATACGGCATAAGACCAAAGTTCCATCCACAAGAAAGTCCGCGGCGCCGCGAGTGAAACTGGAACTGCTGTTAAATGAAAGAAGGTAGGCTTCTAGCGTGTTGCCGATTTTTTTCCTTTGTTTTAGTTCAATAAACGTGGGATACTTTTTATGAAATCTCTAGTTTTCTCCCCCCTTCAGGCATTCAGCCGTCTACTATTTATACTGCTTACACAAAAGAAATATTCCAGCACATTTAAGTTGTAGTTGTTGTAAAAATGACAATCTAGATGTCGCTTTGTTGTGGTGCACCACCAACGACAATACTTTAGGATTATTGAACATGACTTTGAGCTCTGGTATCCTGTTAACTTCCTCCAATCTGTACTTTACGGTTTCGGGGGCCATTTGGAAGATTTCTGGATTGTTTTTTATAGTTTCATCCGGAATACCAAATCCCTAAAACCAAGTTTTCTGATGCATTAAAAATTAAAACCATAGTGTCCACCATTGGCGTAGCTAGGGGGGCAGGGGGGTCCTGGCCCCTCGTGAAATCCCTCAGGCCCCCCTAAGATATTTTAGGCCTCCCCTACCGACTACTAGTAAAAGAACATGACGCTGAAAATACATACTTTTCTATTATTATTCGGGAAATATTCAAATAAAATAGGTGCATTAAAATTTAAAATCATTCAGATAATGTTTACATTTCAGGAAAAAGCCCTTGTCTTGCGGAATTAGGCTTTTTCTCTTTAAATTATTGGTAACTTTTCTGCACTTATGCAATTTCCCGAAAATATTTTTTAAATTTAAACATAATTATGCATATTGAATATTTCATACATATTGGCGACATCTTGTAAAATATTATAGAAGTGTAAGTTAAATTTCGCATTTAATAAAGACAGCGAGTGACCTTTGCCCCTCTGTTTCCGAAATCGGGTTGTAGATGTCGTAAGGTTATAAAAGACCTTTTTAAACTGTTTTTCTAAAATAAATATAATAATCTTTTTAGTTTTTTTGAGGTTAGCGTTTAGTGTCTTATGAAAATTTTCCGATTTTGGTGACAATTTCATAACCATTTTCATATTAAGTTTTCCCACGTCGTTAAATGGAATAAATTCGTCGAGCAATACCGGGAAATTTTTAATATTAATACTTCTACTCTAAGAGCAGAAATGACCGTTTTAAAGAATTGTATTTTTCGGTTAAATCAAACTGTTGGTCATGATTCTATCAAACAACATATAGCAGAAAACACCTATCCAAACCTCTACCAACTTTTTAAAGTTGCGAGTATTCTTCCAATTTTAAGTGCAACTTGCGAGAGGTCTTTCTCTGCCATGAGGAGAGTTTTTAATTGGCTTAGAACAACTATGACTCAAGAGAGACACTCAGGTTTGTCATTGTTATTCATAGAAAAAGATGTTGAGGTCGACTTAGACAGTGTGGTAGACGCTTTCAGTCAGCGACGTAGAAAACTTTCTTTGTAGAATTGCTGAATTACATACTTCCTGTGTATACATATAAATAAGTTGGTAAATGTATTATTAAATTTGTTATATTAAAATATTAGAACATTTAATGCGCGTATTTTTTTTATTCATTGCACACTTTGCACGACTCTTTAAAACCTATGTTTGCTTTTTGTTCAAGATAGACCGGGGCCACGGCCCCCCCTGAAAAGCAAGGCTAGCTACGCCAATGGTGTCCACCAATGAAACTATTTTTGTTTTTTTTGTAGGTGTCCACATTTTGTGCTGACACATGCACCAAAAAAAAAAAGATATTTTGAGAACTATTTTTAAATTTTAATAATAAAACCTACTTATCGAAAAAATTTTAAATTTGGTATGATTTCATACAAAATTACCATCAAACAAGTTTCGTGGCTAATCGGGTAAAAAGGAGTTTTTGTTTCTCTCATATTTTTCCGTGGGTAGCTTGAAAGCTTAATCTCATCCAAGATCTAATGGACACCTAATAAGTGTTGACAGTTAACTGTTTCGTCCTTATGGGACTCCCTACCCTTAAACTATGTGGATGGTATATTGAGGGGTAAATTATGATCATCACTTAAGTGTCACTTAAATGTTGGAGAAAGCAGTTCTTACTTTAAGTATTCCATAAATTTTAATCCAATTCTTTGGGGGGACCATGGTCAGCTTTGGGAAAGCTCTCATGGCTTTTCTCACATCTATCCCAGCCAAATTGTCCAAATCTTCAATCACTTTTTTTGGATAATCTGGATAATTGTGCAGTAAATAACCACATCTTAATATTCTGGAAATCACAAAAAAATTAATAATTTTATAAGTCCTCAAAACAAAGTACATTTTTGGTCAAAAATAATTTTAAAAAAATTGAGCTGTTTATTGGAAAATACCCTATATAAAAATATACGACGTGAACAAGTTCACATCTAGGGGTATAAATTTCCATAAGAGGATAAAAAACAGATAGAGTATAGTATGTATTAAAAAGAGACGGCGATACGCCCGAGTCCCGCAGAAAGCTTTGCAGCGTTGTCAAAGGTAACCTTGATAAATTAAACAAGTTTCATGGCTAATCGGGCAAAAAGGAGTTTTTTGTTTCCCCTATATTTTTCCGTGGGTAGCTTGAAAGCTTAACCTCACGGGGGTCCAAGATCTAATAGACACCTAATAAGTGTTGACAGTTAACCGTTTCGTCCTTATGGGACTCCTCAGAACACTGCTGGTCAAGTGACAAATCTTGCGAAGTTAATCAGACGGTTTTTTCTCTAATTAAATGTAATTAGTGAGCGAACTATAGCAAGAGGCGCCATCTACCGAGATACGAGAGAAACAAAAAACCAAAAGCAGGGAAAACACTGCTATACAATATCGATCAATGAAAAGATCGAATGAATTGCGGTTAACTGTCAACACTTATTAGGTGTCCATTAGATCTTGGACCCCCGTGAGGTTAAGCTTTTAAGCTACCCACGGAAAAATATAAGGGAAACAAAAAACTCCTTTTTGCCCGATTAGCCATGAAACTTGTTTAATTTTTAAATTCACGGGTACGAAATTTCACGTTTCTTGATAAATTACTACAGGCGCACGCGGTTGCACTCGTCAAGGGGCGGACAATCTAAAACATTTTTTTTGGGCGAGAAGTATTACTTAACTTGTCACCATACAAGAACTGGACTATTAAAAACGTGAACATTTTATTTTTAAAATTTTATTAAATATGAGTTATTTAGTTCCTAAACACAGAGATCCAAGAATAAAATAAATTGTCTGTCTTAATACATGATAACTCAAGAACACCTCAAACGATTTTAACCTTTTTTATACACAAGTTTTATGTCAGCATGAGATTTTGGTTAAAAAAAAAGTATTATTTAACCCATTTTACCTTAAAACTATCAACTTTTCTTGTTGTATTGATTTTTGTGGGGGGTGAACAGCTAACCCAAAATGTGTACATCGATTGTGAAAATCCACAATCTTTTGCTAAGATTGTGTAAAGATTGTGAGGGATTGTGGTAAGATTGTGAGGGATTGTGGACGACTGTGCAGCGGTGTAGCGTGCCTGAAGGGGCGGGGGGCGGGGGGGCGACAGCCCATCAAAACTTGCGTGCGACCAAAAAAAAAAAAGGTCATCTTGTCTATACTTCCCTTTGCGGGGGAGTGTGAAGGACTGTGGTCAGATTGTGAGTGATTGGAACAGACTGTGTAAAGATTGTGGGATGAAGGATTGTGAGTGATTGGGATGGATTGTGTAAAGATTGTGAGTGATTGGGAGGGATTGTGTAAAGATTGTGAGAAATGTATACACCGATTGTGAGAGCTGTTCACCCCTCGGATTTTTGTTTTGAAAACGTTCCTTTTGTATTTAAAACATTTTTGCCTGTGGCGCATGTCACCTGCGAGCAGTTAAAGTAACATTACTTCAATATTTTCTAAAAATTTTCGTTTTTAGTTTGAGTAATCTAATTTTGCTCACCGATTACATCGGTTTTTTGACATATGACGTTTGACGTTCATTTGACATTTTTATTCGGTGAGTCCGATGAACACCAGAAAATAAAAAAAAAAACGCGATGAATCAGATATCTGAACCTCGCTTTTTTCGATTTTGATTTATTTTCTAAAAGATTCTCTGCATTAATACATGGAAACAACATTTTCAACGTAACCCTCAATCCTGGCATGCCGCGGTCTGATGATATCAAAACTTTAAAAACAAAATAAAAAACAGGATTTGTTTTTTCATATTTCATAAGTGTTTTAATGTTATTTAGAGTTTTTTTAAAGCTTTTGTTAAGGTAGGCTTTTGTGCCTTTTTATAGATTAGGTTAGGATTAGGATGAGGAATTTTACTTGAAAAATTTACTCTAATTTAAAATAACTAAAACCTATTTATTTTAAAAATTCATATTAGCATATAAACTTAGCATAAAATAATAATGGTACAGGGCTCTCGAGATTAAGTTCTTCTGCTCTTTAGAATAAATTAATAATAAGTTTGTAAAATGTAAATGATTTTTTAACAATTTTTACTCGTATATAAATAAAGAATTTGAAATTGAAATTAACGCCAGATCTTCATCATCCGAGTCTTGAGTCACTATTTATATCTTTTAAGATGACCATCGAAACCATTGTTTACCTCACTGTGGAGCATTTAACAAAAAAGATATAAAATTACATAGCCGAAAAAAAAACACAAAAAACAGCTGATTTTAACGTAATTGACATTCATCGAAGATTGCTCACCGACTCTCAGGGTCGGTGAGCATTGATGCCATCAATTGGTGCCTTGGTGAAATTCATCAGATAATTTACGAACCCGATGGATTGGTTGTCATCGATCAGCTCATCGATGCCTTTACGAACTCGCCCTACTCATAATTATAATATTTGTCTTGAAAAAGTACTAAATGAGCTCTGCGGAACTAATTTTGAGACGCAATACCACCTCTGCCGCCCCCCTAAGGTCTCGACCACCCTCCCGCGTCCTATAACCACGCTGCATTCCCTGTGGTCTACCATTACCTTTGTTAGGGTTAGACTAAAAATGCATTAAAAAAACCTAAAGTTAAATAATAGTTAGCTTATCAATAGATTGTAAACTGTGATGTAAAAAAATTGACTTTAGTGAATGTGAAACGAAAATCAATAACATGAATAACACTTTAAAATTCTGTTGGTTTGTAAAAGTGAATTATTTACATTTAGGAACAAGCAGAATTTTAGGTATTATTCTGGTTATTTATCACCCCCTTTGATGAATGCACTTACATAAAACTGAAAAGTTGACCATTCACTAACCAAGTAGCAGATTATACTGATATTTTTGCTAAACTGGCAACATTGATCTGTTCTCCCATGCAATCTTTATGGCCCATACAAAAATCCTACCCCTAAATATGAGGCTGGCCACGCGGTATAGTATAGGGTAATAAATGTAATATATGGATGATTCTACAAAAATGGTGCTGTGGAGTGGGAATGCATATTTTTCAAACACAGACTGCAAATGAAGCATAGTTTTTAGTTATAAGATTTAAAACGAAATGTTTTCTTTATGGAGCATTTGAGTTTAATGTATAAAAAAAATTGCAAGTTTATAATTTTTTTTATTACAAAGCAAATACCTTATTCCTCTGGTGGAGTCCCAAACCAAATATTAAAAACTCAGATTGAAAAAAATATCCTAATAAATAATATTTAACCAAGTCTTAACTATTTATCAAAAAATTGATAAAACTTAAGTTTGCAGTCATATTTTTGAAAATCCGAATTTACATCTTCTCCAGAAAATTTTACAATTTTAAACATGCTCCATTTTTAATAACACAATATTTGTGAATACCACCGGTTAATTTCTAGAGAAAGAGACGGCCCTGGATATCTAATTTACTTATGAGGATGACAAGTTTTGACAGATAATGTCAACTTTAGTTTGGTTTAAGTTATAGATCTTTTTATTTTCAGCAGAAAATTAGTTTTTTTCAGAGAAATCAAAAAGGAACACTTCAATTATCATTCCTCTGGTAAGTAAATATTCGACTGATATCAATAGTATAATTTTTTTGTTGATTGTTTTAAAATTATAAGTATAGGAACTTTGTTTATATAAAACTTAAGTTAAGTAGTCTAAATAGATTTTGATTTAAATTGGAAAACCATTAAAAAACTCATTCCTCTGGTCCTCATTCCTCTGGCATTTTTATGCAATAATTCCTAAAATTTGGGAAAATAAATGTTTCTTAGCTTACACCTAATTAGTTACATAAATTTAACAAAACAAAATTATTTACTGTGCTGTACTGTTATTTAAAGGCAATGACCAAAAATGATATCCATATAGCCCACTTTTGGTAGAATCATCCATATGTATTTTTACTAACCTGACATTATGAAAGTTCAGTTTTTCTGCTATCTCTATATTTTCTCTGATCTGTCGAAAACTTTTGTGTTTGATCATTTTGTGTATCCGAAACAGTTTTATCATGTCTTCATCATTTGCTTTTAACCTCATCTCTAAAATTAAAATTTTCAATTTTTTATATTTAACACAAGAATTTTTTTTTCACTTACTAAAATTGTTTAAAATCTCAAGAATAAGTGGCCACAACAATATAAGTCTTAAGTAACTATCTTTTATTTAGCACTGCACTTACTTAAATAGGCTTTTAACACAATCATATGTATCTCAGTCCACTTCAGCTCATCAGATAAATTTGCTACAAATTCATCACTAAAAGGCTTTTGATCTAGGTATGAAATAAAGTTTTTTGCTACATTTGCGTCCTTATCTAACAAGTCCAACTCTTTAAAATGTGATATCTTGTGTCTTATGTATGAACGGGCCCTACAAAACATACAAAAATATATAAAATAGAGTATAAGAATTTGACAGTTATTAGCTCACACATACTATACTATCTTAGAGTAATAATTACTATAGTAGTGTGAGCTATGGTGATCCTAATTTTTTCTAGAAAAAAAAAGTTGCTCCGATTTCAAAATTTTTTATCTATTTTTGTGTTTCAGATGATTTTGAAACTTTTTTGTTGCGCCGTCTGTCTGTCTGTATGTCTGTCTGTAACGACCAACGCGCATAACTCAAAAACCGATTGGCCGATTTTAATGAAATTTGGTACCTAGGCTGGGTCTTGGGTCGAGATGGTCCCATTTAAAAATGAACAAAATCCATCGAACACAAAACAAATAAAAGGGTGAGGGTAGATTTCAAAAATTAGAGCTTATGTGAAAATATGGGGTGTGTGATATCAAACGAAAGGTAATTGAGTCTGCTATTAAACAAAATACATTTTAATTTATTTTAAAAAAAGGGTGGGGGTATATTTTAAAAATTAGAGTTTAAGTGAAAATATGGCGTGTGATATCAAACGAAAGGTAATTGAGTCCGGAGTTTAACAAAATACATTTTAGTTTTTGTTTTTTTGAAGGGTGGGGGTAGATTTCAAAAATTTGAGTTTAAGTCAAAACATGGCTTGCATGGTATCAAACAAAAGGTAATTTAGTCCGGAGTTGAATAAAATATATTTCAGTTATATTAGCTCACACGTACACTATAACTATAGTACCTAGTGTGAGCTTAGGGGCCCATATATTGGCAGAGTATTTTTTTTTGCAGTGAGATTTCTTTCTCATACCTACTTGGCCAAAACTTTGGGATAAATCTTCTTTAGTCCTGTTTCTTCAAATACCAAATAATGGTTATGTACTTCTACAGGATGTGATCTAAGTAATGATGGATTTTCAAGGATGTCAGTGTCGGAATATCCAATTTTCTTACAAAAGCTGACTGATTCCTGAAGCATATCTGTTTCTTTATGGCTTAGGTGATTTGATTCGATGTATTTTTTGGCTTCATTGTAAGAGAGATCTATAAAACAATCAGTACAAGGAATTATATGTCTTTTAAACTTAAAAAAAGTTAAAAATAAATTTTTTTACATAAAACCTTGACAGAAATACGTACCAAATGCGTCGGATAAAAACTGGGCATTAACCATAGACGAGCTATGTCTCAAAAACGACTTAAATGCAAACAAATTTAAATTTTTTAACATTTTAAAAAGTAAAACAGAAAACAAAAAAGTAGGGTTAAGTATGCAAAAAAATAGGGTTATGTCACGTGTATGGCTGAAAGGCCAAAACTGAGAAACGGTTATCTTCTCTCGATTATATAATGCCAGAAGGCACAATGGGTACTCTACCTACCAAGGATTAAAATGCTTAAAATATTGCATACCCTTAAAAAAAAAATTTTTTATATATCCAATGAAACAAAGACATATTCTTAAAAACTAAATTTAATTTGAGTATTCATTTTCATTACACAATATTAAGTACTTAAAAAACTTATTATCAATTTGTTTCTTTTAATTTTTTTAAATTATCTTGAGCCGATTTTAGCTTCGGATCCAGGTTCAGTGCTTTTAAATACATTTGCCGAGCCTTGTCCAGTTTCTCCCATCGGTGATACAGAACACCTAAAATAAAATAAAAAAATATTTGAAAAATGTTTAAAATAAAAAAACAGTGGATAAAACAACAAAAAAATAAGTACAGTACTGACCTAAATTAGAGTAATACATAGCATTCATAGGACTGAGGTAGATGGCTTTCAAAAAATGTTTTTCTGCTTTTTGGAATTTCTTGAGCTTGCCCAAGGCGTTTCCGACAGCAAAGTAAAGAGAAGGGGCCACTGGATTGAATTTTAGGGCTTCAGCACCTAAAAGAAAAAAAATAATTTTGGAAACATTTAAAAAAAAAATTACCTACACTTAAAAGAAAAAAATTAAATTTTTTAAAAAATTTAAGAAAAAAATTAAAATTATATTAATATTATTACCTGTGGCAACAGCCTCCTGAAGTTGCCCCAACGAGTCGAGAAGTGCCAGACGGTTGCCCCATGCGGCTGTTAACGTGGGGCGCAGGTTTGTGGCGTTTTGCCACGCTCTCAAGGCTTCTGTGTGTCTTTTTTGGTCCAAATACTAAAGAAAAGATAAATAAAATGTAAAAATCGTGGATGATTTTGCAGATGCATGTGGTGAAAGTATTTTTCGAAACATGCGGTGAAAGTATTTTGCGGAAGTATGAGGTGGATGAATTTTTTAAATTTGTATTTTTTTTTTTTAATTCTGAAAACTACTAATTACCAAATTTCCCAAATTGTAGTAGCAATCAGGGTAGCGTTGACGGTGCAAAATGGCCTTTTTATAACAACTTTCGGCCTCCTCAGTCTGGTTCAGGTTGGTGAGGACAATTCCTAAATTCATCCATGCAGCCGCAAAATTTGGTCTAAAAATATGGGGTATTTGTATTATTTCAAGGGATAAATAATTTTCATTTAATTTTTGTTTGACATATTCACTATTATTTGGATGATTCTACCAAAAGTGGGCTATATGGATATCATTTTTGGTCATTGCCTTTAAATAACAGTACAGCACAGTAAATAATTTTGTTTTTTTAAATTTATGTAACTAATTAGGTGTAAGCTAAGAAACATTTATTTTCCCGAATTTTAGGAATTATTGCATAAAAATTCCAGAGGGATGAGTACCAGAGGAATAAGTTTTTTAAATGTTATCCAATTTAAATCAAAATCTATTTAGACTACTTAACTTAAGTTTTATATAAACAAAGTTTCTATACTTATAATTTTAAAACAATCAAAAAAAAATTATACTGTTGATATCAGTCGAATATTTGTTTACCAGAGGAATGATAATTGAAGCGTTCCTTTTTGATTTCTCCGAAAAAAACAAATTTTCTGCCGAAAATAAAAAGATCTATAACTTAAACCACTAAAGTTGACATTATCTGTCACAACTTGTCACCCTCACAAGTAAATTAGATATCCAGGGCCGTCTCTTTCTCTAGAAATTAACCGGTGGTATTCACAAATATTGTGTTATTAAAAATGGAGCACGTTTAAAATTGTAAAATTTTCTGGAGAAGATGTAAATTCGGATTTTCAAAAATATGACTGCAAACTTAAGTTTTATCAATTTTTTGATAAATAGTTAAGACTTGGTTAAATATTATTTATTAGGATATTTTTTTCAATTTGAGTTTTTAATATTTGGTTTGGGACTACACCAGAGAAATGAGGTATTTGCTTTGTAATAAAAAAATTATAAACTTGCAATTTTTTTATACATTAAACTCAAATACTCCATAAAGAAAACATTTCGTTTTAAATCTTATAACTAAAACTATGCTTCATTTGCCGTCTGTGTTTGAAAAATATGCATTCCCACTCCACAGCACCATTTGTGTAGAATCATCCATATCCAGAAGTGTGCTCAATTAATTTGTTATTTTTTAAATTTTTAATTCCGAGGAAAAGCAATAAATCAGCCACCTGTATTGGCGGCCGTTGGCCCTCAAAGAAAATAAATCAACAATTAAAAAATAATTTTATTTCCCTTTGCCGACTTAATGTTTATGGTAACCTACTTTACTACGTAATTTAAAATAATTTATTTTGTTTTTAAAAACTTCTTTGATCTATTTAGTTCACAGGTGCTTTGCTAAATTTGAACACCTATTTATTTTTAAGATTTTATTTCTTTGTTGCTTATTTTACTATGTTATTACCTGACTTCTACTGCCTTTCTTAAGAGCTTCTCTGCCTCCCGGTATTGGCCGTTTTCTCTCAGAATGTTCGCCAAATTGTTCATCGCCTGTTCGTAGTTCGGGTACAGATCGATCGCGTGCTGGTACCTCTTCACCGCCTCCATTTGTCTTCCTGCGTCCGCAGCCACCTAAAAAAAATATTCTACGTTCAAATACCTTTAATTTGATATCCCACAATATAAATTTGTAACTTCCGCGAAATACTTTTACCTCATCATTCAGCAAAATACTTTACCCTCATCCATCTGCAAAATACTTTCACCCTCATTCATTTGCAAAATATTTTTACCTAATCCTTCCGTATCCTTCCTTTTAGCTCATACTTTCGTAAAATATATATTTTTAACCCAAAGGCCACTACATACCTTGGCGATATTGTAATGCACTTTAGCATTATTGGGACAAACTTCCAGCGCAGATCTAAACAGTTTTTCCTCCGATAACCAATCGAAATTTCTGAGTACGGATCTGCTGGCAAATGTGAGGCAAAGAATTAAAAACATAAATGTCAAAACCTAAAAGAAAAACAGTGTTTTTTATTTTTCATAGCTCTTTACTGGTTTTTCATATATTTCAAAATGGTTGGTACTTACAAATTTAAGTTTTTCAAATCTGTCCTTCATTCTTTTGAGCCCCATGGCGACTAGAAAACAGTAACCCATACTGGGCAGTAACAGGGTCCTTTCAGCCACAACAAACCCAACTGGAAACAACAGGTTTGCGGCTGGTAAAAATGGCAAGACTGTTAAAAATACAGCCATCAGATTAATATTCCTAAAAAACAACTTTGTAACGGACGCTACAAACTTTGTAACGGACGCTACAAACTTTGTAACGGACGCTACAAACTTTGTAACGGACGCTACAAACTTTGTAACGGACGCTACAAACTTTGTAACTGACGCTATACACTTTGTAACGGACGTTACAAACTTTGTAACGGACGTTACAAACGTTGTAACGGACGTTACAAACTTTGTAACGGACGCTACATACTTTGTAACGGACGCTACAAACTTTGTAACGGACGCTACAAACTTTGTACAACATACTTACATAACATCATTGACCAAAGATCGTCTGACTAGATTTGAGATCACATAAATGACAACAGTCCAAAAAAATAGCACTAAAAAAATGCGGAAATCTTCGAGACTACCGTTGAGTAAAGGTATACAGCCCATAGACCAATCAAAACATAACCAATGTGGCCATATTAAAAGTACGCCATTGAGCAAGTAGATGTAGTTAAAAGTGAGCAACTAAAAAGAAAAATAATTTTATGAACATCATTAAAATGGACCTTTTCCTACGATTTTTCGTTTGGAAAGATGTACTTTTTCGCACCATTTTTACTTTTCCACACATCCAAAATGCAAAAATCTTGTTTACAATCGTTTCCAAATGAAAACCCGTCCTCCTACACACAAGTTTCATTTTCAAGAACTGCTGCTGTACGGATGCTACCAGAAGCACCAAAGGAAGAATCCTGTAATGTGTTACAGCCTGTACAGACCAATATACTTTCCTCCATTCACTACACTAGTAATTCTCAGCAGCATACTGATCAAAGCATTTCTGTAGTGAGCCAAACACCAACCAATCAAATTCAAATAAGAAACGATGGTCTTCAAGATGTTGCGGCATCTGCTAATTGCAGCATGCAACAAACACAAAGTGCACTTTCAATTTCAATATTTACCATCATTAACTTTTTCGTTATTGTTAATTAAATGTTCTTTACATAAAGTTTCTTTTTAATATAGCATGATAAAAAAGCCTAAGATTTTTCTATATATTTTCCACATATTTCATGCAAAAACACAAAAAATAGCATGAAATAAGGCCTCGGGCCCCCCCAAGACATATTCCTGGGTGCGCTACTGAGAAAAGTAACTTTTCCGCACTAGTGCTGAAAACTTACTTTTCGCACGATTTTTGTTTTGTTAAAAATGAAGATATTTAGGACTAATTAAATGATTTATGTAACTATTCTATCTTGTGTATCATTTTCTAGCATTATTATAAAATCTTTGCGAATTAAAACATGTTTTTTCGATAAAGAAGATGGACAAAAACACTCATAGGAAAAACATTGTACCTAACTTGCAGAAACTATCTTTTCCACCCTTGATGGCTTGCCTGAACTCCGCTCCGCGTCGTTCGTCCAACTGCCGTCCCATGCGGATAAGTACCACTTTCCGCACTTGTTTTGTAAATAAATATTTTAACACTGTTTTTATATCTATACTTTGTAAAATATTGATATATCTACCTTAGTAAGATAACTTCCCGAAAAAGCTGCAGGATTATCTGTGCTGCTAAATATGGGCCCTTCAAAATTCATCACTGCCAATCGACAAAACATTATCACAACTCCCATCAACACTAAACTGCCCATTCTCAAGATGAATTTTGTGGCGGTTATACATTCAAACCAGGTTTTTTTCTTAGTTTTTGATTTGTATAGGTCATACATCATGCAAACACCCTATAAAAAAGAGCAGACTTTATGTTAAAGAGAAAAACAAAATTAATTTTTGTAATGCCCATTTGTAATGACTGTATTACAAATGAGAAAAAGTTTCACAGAATAAACAAAAATTGTGTGACAAAAAATACCACAGACATGACAAAAAATGACTTGGGCGTGACAAAAAATGACACGGGCTTGATAAAAAATGATGCGGGCGTGACAAAAAATGACACGAGGTGACAAAAAATGACACGGGCGTTACAAAAGCGACACGGGCGTTACAAAAATGACACGGGTGCGACAAAAATGACACGGGTGTGACAAAAATGACACGCACGTGGCAAAAATTACATGTGCGTGCTAAAAATGACACGTGCATGACAAAATGACACGTGCGTGACAAAAATGACACGTGCGTGACAAAAATGACACGTGCGTGATAAAAATGACACGTGCGTGACAAAAATGACACGTGCGTGACCAAAATGACACATGCGTGACCAAAATGACATGTGCGTGATAACAATGACACGTGCGTGATAACAATGACACGTGCGTGATAACAATGACACGTGTGTGACAACAATGACACGGGTGTTACAAAAATGTTACAAGCGTGACAAAAATGTCACAGGCGTGACAAAAATGTTACAGGCGTGACAAAAATGTTACAGAGGTGACTAAAAATGTTACAGGCATGACAAAAAATGCTACAAGCATGTAAAATAAACATTGTGGGCATGACCAAAATGTTGTAGGTGTGACTGTAAAAAATGTTACTGGGGTGACAAAAATCAGTTTGCTGACTGGAATGGTCTAGGGTACTAACCAGAATAGTAATAGCAGTCTCCTTACACAACACCGCACATGCAGTCCACACAAAGACCAAGCAAAACCACAAAACAAATGACACTCTGTGCAGCACATGATAAGAAAGCAGCACAGTAAGACACAAAATGGCGGCCAAGATGTCGGCGCGGCCCACTAAGGCTGCCACTGATTCAGTGTGAATGGGATGAACTGTGAAAAGTAGGCTAGCAGTAAAGCCCACCTCGTCTAGGTAGCTCTCATACTTCTGTTTTCTAAAATTAGTGAATTTTTAGTAAAACATACTATTAAAAAAACTGATGTAAATTATTTTTACAAACCTTACAAACAGCTCAAAAACAGGTAAAGTCAAAAGACATAAAATATCATACAAAACTATATTAGTCACATGAAACTGGAATGCATCAAGTTTGTTTTTGGAATATATCACATTAAGCCTAAAAAACAAAAAAAAAGTAGGGAAAATAATTAGTTAAAAATATTCACTGTGTACTTACCTATATGATAATACAGTTAAAGGTCTATAAGACTTATGACTACTGTTTAATGCAATTTTGGTTCCCCAAAAGTCATTCTCAAAAATCTGAGCCAGAGTCGCTTCAGGCAACACATCTTTGTTCTTAACAATAGCCTCAGTATCATCAAACAAAAATCCCCCCCACAAGGTGTTACAGTAACAGGCGAAGGCTGCTATCGATATCGTTATATACTTTACGGTCTTTTCGTCTTGGAAGTAGGCCATGGTTCGCATTTGGAATAAATATACAATGGCCCTAAAATTTTTTTCAAAAAGTTTGTTATGAGAGAGGGCAAGACAGAGAAACCAAATGCATCAAAAAGAGATCGCACCTGTTCTTTATTAAGGTTGTTTTATTGTCCTACAACCAGAGAACACCCCAGCCAGTGCCCCAAAAAAATTTGTTTGTTTACATTGAAGAATTTGTGGTTAGGTTGGCATTTTCTTCTTCTGTTTTGAGTTGTTGGCGCAATAATTAAAATAATGTTGCGTCATCTATCGGTCATTAACTTAATTAACGGGAAAATTGATTCGAACAAGTAGAATTCTGTAATGTTTTAGGAATTTCGGCGTATAATTTGTGAACCGTTCCTTCACAATAAAATATTTGGCTAAAAGGCCACCGATCTGCTTAAACCGAGAATTCAGCGCCCATAACCCCATTTTTTGTGTCATTTGTGTCAAATTTTTAGAAACTTTTTTTACTGCTTTTTCTTATTTTTTTGCCTTTCGTTTCGTCTTTGTTCAAGATTTTTAGGTCAATTTAAATCATCCCGATGCATATATGTAACTTACTAGCAAGCGTAACCGTAACATATCAAGTAAAGGAATGCGTTTAGTGGGGACATGCCTTTGGTGACAAATGGGCCCCACTGTCATGGCCAATCAGACGCAAGACACGGAAGAGCCTTTTGAGGTCGAAAGCTGGGAAGATCTCGTAGATAACGACGTAAGTGCCTTTAAAAACTTGCTAAGTTTACCCCACAATATAATGCACAAACCTCGAATTAATGTGTCTTTTTCACCTGCTTTTTTTCCTCAAATTTTTTACCTTATTGTATACCTATAATGGGTCAGTGTTCTTTAGATTTTGGAAAAGAGAATCAACCAACTGATAATGCCCAGCTTAGAAAAGGAGAATGATGAAAATACCCCCATCACCATCCCTCAAGGACCTGTAAAAGTGACCTTGACAGGAGACGATGCCTTTAGATCTCAGTATGTGCCCCCTGAACCTACAGTCAAGATTTTGAAAAGACCAACCAAGGATGCTCACTTAAGTGATTCAAAAAAGTCACTTCCCAAAAAGACATTGCAGCAAAGAGAGCAAGAGTATGCAGAAGCTAGACTGAGAATTTTAGGAGAACCAGTGGTCTGCAGTCCCATAGAAGAACCTAGGTTAGTACCTCCTAATGGCCTATTCACACTCATTTTTAAGGGAACCTGGTAAATAAGGATGATTCTACCAAAAGTGGGCTATATGGATATCATTTTTGGTCATTGCCTTTAAATAACAGTACAGCACAGTAAATAATTTTGTTTTGTTAAATTTATGTAACTAATTAGGTGTAAGCTAAGAAATATTTATTTTCCCAAATTTTAGGAATTATTGCATAAAAATTCCAGAGGGATGAGTACCAGAGGAATGAGTTTTTTAATAGTTTTCCAATTTAAATAAAAATCTATTTAGACTACTTAACTTAAGTTTTATATAAACAAAGTTCCTATACTTATAATTTTAAAACAATCAACAAAAAAATTATACTATTGATATCAGTCAAATATTTACTTACCAGAGGAATGATAATTGAAGCTTTCCTTTTTGATTTCTAGGAAAAAAACTAATTTTCTGCCGAAAATAAAAAGATCTATAACTTAAATAAAACTAAAGTTGACATTATCTGTCAAAACTTGTCACCCTCACACGTAAATTAGATATCCAGGGCTGTCTCTTTCTCTAGAAATTAACTGGTGGTATTCACAAATATTGTGTTATTAAAAATGGAACACATTTGTAAAATTTTCAGGATTTTCAAAAATATGAATGCAAACTTAAGTTTTATCAATTTTTTTATAAATAGTTAAGACTTGGTTAAATATTATTTATTAGGATATTTTTTTCAATCTGAGTTTTTAATATTTGGTTTGGGACTACACCAGAGGAATGAGATATTTGCTTTGTAATAAAGGAATGAAGGAAGTTTACGAGGTATAAAGTCTTAACAAAAAAGTTTCACTGGCAAGACGTCAGAGGTAATTTAAAAAAATCCAGGGCTCAGGCTGTTTTCTGGGAGCAGATTATATCTGTCTCTGTCGCGACGTCAAAATTAGCCTCAAAACCGAGGCAACCCTGACCGAAGCTGCAAATTGACAGTTGGTCTCTCCTCAGTAAACACCATATTTCATATTTCTTTTTCAGTTACCCACATCATTATTTCATCTCCTTCCATTTTATGGTTATGCTCGGGCTGAATGAAGCCTAATGAGGCAGAAACGCGTCCCCGTAGCTACCTTTACCTCTGAGGTCTTGTCTGTGAAACTTTTTTGTTAAGACTTTATACCTCGTGAACTTCCTTCAAATTTAAAAAAAAAAGAAAATTCCTGGCTGCAGAGTGTGTTGTTGCCAACATGCTACATAATATTTATGCCCATGTCGTACAGCGCTCCGTCCTATTGTCAGAGGTTCGCGTCCGGTTTTTGAATTTTTTAACCAAAAAAAACTGTCTGCATCCCGTTATTAGAGTGTCCCGTTATAGGAGTGAATTTTACATGTAAAAAAAATAGGAAAAAGCGTGGTTCCAACTAATTTGTCCGCCTAAAGGGAGGTGTCCACGAGGAGAGGTTTCACTGTATTTTATAAGGTTTATAGGGTTTCAATTATTGTGTTTTTAGGATAAGCATAGTTAAATCCAAACCTGCAGAAACAGAAGGAATGGAAATTCTAAGACACACATCATCTCAATCAGAGAATGTTATAAGACTACCCAAAGGACCTGATGGTACGATCGGATTTAAGATTCGTAGATAGTATAATTTTCTAAAAAAAAAACTTATTATTTATTTTTTTTGAGATTCTTTTTTTGTAAGTAAGGTTTAAGTTTTGTTTTTCTTTTTGATATTGTTGTAAATAATCAATTGTTGCAGTTACAAGTCCATAGATATTTTGGTATTCTTAAAATAAAATATCATTACTTAAAAACAAAAATCGCGACCCAGTGTAACAAAATTCAAGTTTTTGAAAAGTCCGCATTTTGGTAGGGGATCTATAACTTTTTTATTTATAAAAATTTTATATTTTTATGAAAGGATGTCACTTGCTTTGAATCACCCTGTATATTACTTTCTATGGATTTTTTTACAAAGAATTTAATTGTCAAGAAAAATTTTACATGTCACTTTTAGTTTTTGAGATATCACATAAACTTTGTATTTTTCTTATGGAACGACATTTTTTTTATTCGAGTTTTGACATCAGCATAAAATTTCCTTTTAATTGATGTATCACTCTTAATTTTTAAAGTACTAACAAATTAAAATATAAAGTGAAAACAAAAAATATCTAAAAAATCTAATAATATAAATAAATGTAAAGGGGCCATTCCTAAGGACACTCATCGTAAAGGCATTGATGATGAGTGACCTTAGCCATTCCATAAAGAAATAACAATTTTATGGATTTTCTTGGAAAAGTGACAAGTAAAATTTAATTTGACAGTTGAATTCTTCTAAAAATCATATATTTGAAGAACTTTATACCCTGATTTATGCATTGATGTAATATAAAAAATGTATAAAGGGGGGTTTAAAACTTGGGGTAGGGGATAATTCGCCGCAGCCGATTCGTCGCGGCCAATTCGCCGCGGGACAATTCGCCGCCGGCCGATTTGCCGCGGGGACAATTCGCCGCGAGATTTATTATTTTATGCTTTTATCATTGGCATTTGTTTAAACAGGTTTATTTAGCTTGACTTAAATTTAAAAAAATCAAAATAGCGGGTTTTCCCATTTATGAACCGATATGCATCAAATTCTGAACTTTGGGGTGTTTCAAACTTAAAAAAATGAAAAAGGCGGATTCACAATGGCGCACTTTCTTCTTAATAAACTGATTTGCCCTAAACTTGAAACATCCGGGCGCCTATAAGATAACTCAATACAATTTTTGACTTAAATTTTAAAACCTGAAAATGGCGGATTCCTCGGGCCTAGGCTCCCCAAGCCTAAGATTTTTTTAGATATTTTTTACATATTTCATAAATAAAAAACTTAAAGAGTATAAAATTCGCCATTATGAGGCTTCGGCCCCCCCAGAGGCATTAGCCCCCCCCCAATTTTGAGGCAAATCAGTTTATAAACAAGAAAGTGCGCCATTGTCGAACAGCCATTTTAATTTTTTTAAATTTAAGTCAAAAATTATATTAAGTTACCTTAAGCGCTGCAATGTTTCAAGTTCGAGGCAAAATAAATAAGAAAGTGCGCCATTGTGGAACCGGCATTTTGATTTTTTAAAATTAGGTTAAAAATAATAATCAGCGACCTGAAAGATCTCAAAGTTCCGAGTTTGATGAAAATCGGTTCATAAATAGGAAAACCGCCATTTTATTTATTTTTCTAATAAAAAAAATGTTGAATTGTATTATACTAACCACCAAATAAAAGTTTGAAAAAGTTATGATCAAACAAATATATTATATGAAGTCAAGCAAAATAAAACTGTTTAAATAATTGTCAATGGTATAATATCATAAAACAAAAAATCTCGCGGCGAATTGTCCCCGCGGCAAATCGGCCGGCGGCGAATTGTCCCGCGGCGAATCGTCCGCGGCGAATTGTCCCATCCCCTAAGACTTGATGTAATATAGTAAACAGTACATGGGTCTAATTATTAAGTGATGAGTAACAGGCTGAATTTTCATACATAGCTTTGCCGAGACGATCATCTTTTTCCTCTGCGAAAACTCTTGAAAGTGATTCCTAACAAAGTGGGCGGACTAGGAAATATTTCAAACTTTGGACGGACTAAACCAAGCATGCAATTTTGGGGGAAATGTTGTCATTTATACCTTAATACATTTTTTAAACTACTATAAAAAATGGCTGGTTACGAATTTTTTACTCTTACTTTTTTAATATTGTAATTTATAAGATCAATGAGTAGAAATAAAATTTCGGACTTCCATTGTCTTTATTTATGTTAAACACGACGTTTCGGTTAGTAAGTATCTCTAACCGTTATCAAGTGTAAACTAAACAATCTAGTCTCTAGGCTACTACTTTTACTACTTGGTGTGCAGTCAGGTGTGACGGCCCGCCCCCTTTTTGATCCTAAGACGCCTGTTTTCCTTAAGGAGTGGTTTCAATATGTTTGGTATGTCTGTGCTTGGTTGACTGAAAACTTTTTTATTCTGTATTATAAAAGCTTCAATAAACTTTCGTTTTCGCCAATGCGACTCCTTATGCAATACTTTAGCTTCTGACCACTGAATCCTATGATCTAAACCGGATTTTTTAATATTCTCTAATTGGGTACTTTTTAGATGTTCATTTACTCTAACCTGAAGAGGGCGTTTCGTTTTACTTACATATGATTTACCACACTCACACGGGATTTGGTAAATACATGCCTAATTATTGAGGGATTTTCTGGTTTTGTTTTAGTTACAAAACTTCTTATCGTATTTTCAGAAGAAAATACTATTTTTATATGATAGTGTTTGGCTATTCGTCTTATGTTTTCTGAAATCCCTTGAACATATGGAATATTAATAACACCCAATGAATTATTATTTTGAGAATTTGCTACATTGGGTTTGTTTTTAATTTTAAACATCGTTGAGTTTATTAATTTCTCGGAATAACCATTCTGTTGTAAGTCCTTTTTAATGTTGTTAATTTATGTGGTTAATTCTTCATTATTACTACAAATATTTACGGCTCTTAAATACAAACTTCTTATAACTCCTTGTTTTGTAGCAACAGAATGATTAGACTAAAAATGTAGGTACTGTCCTGTGTGTGTAGGTTTCCTATATACAGTGGTTTGAATGTTTCTGTCTAATCGTTTGACAAGAACATCCAAAAAATGGTAAGGCCGAATCTTTTTCAATTTCCATGGTGCATTTGATTGTTGGTCGAATACCGTTCAGATGGTGTAGAAAATTCTGTAGTTCGTCATCATTTTCCGGCCATATAATAAATGTGTCATCCATGTATCGTAGCCATAGTTTTGGTTTGACTCTTGCTGTGTTGATCGCATGGTCCTCGAACTATTCCATGTAGATGTTTGCTACCACTGGCGAAAGAGACGAACCCATTGGAAGTCCATCATTTTGCGCGTAAAACTTATCTTTCACTTGAAAGTAAGAGTTACGGAGACAGAGCTTTAACAGATCCATCACCCCCTCCACCGATAGCGTTGTTTTTTCGTGAAGTGTAGGATCAGTTTGTAATTTGTTTTTGATGATACTGAGTGACTCATTTATTGGCACTTTGGTGTACAGATTTTCTACATTAAAACTTACAAATCTGGAGTGTGGTAAATCATATGTGTAGGTGAAACGAAACGCCCTCTTCAGATTAGAGTAAATGAACATCTAAAAAGTACCCAATAAGGGGATATTGAAAAATTCGGTTTAGCGGATCATGTATGGTCAAATGATCACAGGATTCAGTGGTCAGAGGCTAAAGTTTTACATAAAGAGTCGCATTGGCGAAAACGAAAGTTTATTGAAGCTTTTATAATACAGAATAAAAAAGTTTTCAGTCAACCAAGCACAGACATACCAAACATATGGAAACCACTCCTTAAGGAAAACAGGCGTCTTAGGATCAAAAAGGGGGCGGGCCGTCACACCTGACTGCACACCAAGTAGTAAAAGTAGTAGCCTAGAGACTAGATTGTTTAGTTTACACTTGATAACGGTTAGAGATACTTACTAACCGAAACGTCGTGTTTAACATAAATAAAGACAATGGAAGTCCGAAATTTTATTTCTACTCACGAAAGTTTATTGAAGCTGCGTTTATAATGCAGAATAAAATATGGAAACCACTCCTTAAGGAAAACAGGCAGTACTAGTTGTCTCTGAATATTGCGTACTAGACGAATTTATTTCAGCGCCATCTGCCTCTCAATGTTGTAAGGCTCACCGGTTGCCACTCTATATGGGTCATATACTCATTGATAAGATGAAAAAAGTAACAAGTAATAGCAACATGTCCCTAAAATCAGATGCTTGTTTTATTCAGTCCGAAGTTCGAAAGATTTCTACGCCCGCGCCCAAAATTTAGCCTGTTACTCATCACTTAAAAAATAGACTGATGTACTCTGGACTATTATTTTATGTTTTTAATTTATGAAACATTAGTATAACAATGGTAAAACTGTAAGTTTCATGGGCGTATACAAGAGGGAGCTTCGGGCTCAAGCCCCCCCCCCCAAGAACCCTAATAATTATGTTTTTTTTTTCTACTTTTTATTATGTATCATATAAAAGGTCAAAAAATTTGTTCAAGTCTCACCAAAGGCGATTTTTTTTGTATATGCCTTTGATGTTTATTAACAAAAATGGCTGTAACATGACGTGATCAATTTTTTGTAAGAAATGGTCAAAAAATAAATTTAACAAATAACATGGACAAAACTGAGTTTTAATCTTGCAACATCTCACTAAGAAAATAAATACATATATATGCTAAATATAATTATATATCTATAAGTATTTTATAAAAAATTTAAAGCTTTTGAAGTAATTAAAAAAACAGCTTTTCAAAGCTGGGTATTAAATATATGACACTGTCATTTTCATACTTTAATAATACTATACTATTAAAAACACCAATCTTACACATAAAAAATACTCTGCCAATATATGAGCCCCTTAGCTCACACTAGGTACTATAGTTATAGTGTACGTGTGAGCTAATATAACTAAAAACTGAAATATATTTTATTCAACTCCAGACTAAATTACCTTTTGTTTGATACCACACAAGCCATGTTTTGACTTAAACTCAAATTTTTGAAATCTACCCCCACCCTTAAAAAAAACAAAAACTATAATGTATTTTGTTAAACTCCGGACTCAATTACCTTTCGTTTGATATCACACACGCCATATGTTCACTTAAACTCTAATTTTTGAAATATACCCCCACCCTTTTTTTAAAACAAATTAAAATGTATTTTGTTTAACTCCAGACTCAATTACCTTTTGTTTGATATCACACACGCCATATTTTCACATAAACTCTAATTTTTGAAATCTACCCCCACCCTTTTATTTGGCTTGTCTTCGGTGGATTTTGTTAATTTTTAAATGGAACCATCTCGGCCCAAGACCCAGCCTAGGTACCAAATTTCATTAAAATCGGGCAAGCGGTTTTTGAGTTATGCGCGTTGGTCGTTACAGACAGACAGACAGAGGGCGCGACAAAAAGTTTCAAAATCATCTGAAACGCAAAGATATATCAAAATTTTAAAAATCGGAGCAACTTTTTTTTCTCGAAAAAATTAGTATCACCATAGCTCACACTACTATAGTATAGTATATGTGTGAGCTAAAAAAATGTGAGTGCATCTTTTCAATTTTGAACAAAGTACTATAAAAAAGAGACCTGTCTATGTAAATTATTTTGTAAAGCTTTTGAACTAAAATTTTTGTTTTGTGATCTTTATATCCTCAACTGGCTTTTTATGTAATTTCATGTATAGTTTTTTTGTGAAAGTAGAATATAGATAGTATAAAAATGTCAGTGACAAGACTAGAAAACCTAAACGAACCCGGGCTATTTAATTTACTATAGTTTTGTTCTTGTGAAATTTAACCTTTTTTTATGTTCCGAAAGGCATATTTTCACAGAAACTCAACTATATGTAAGTACAATTACTAAGAGAAAATTGACAGTTTATAAAATAAATTAAAATTAGTATCACACTTACCCCAAAATATCAGTAAAGTTACAGACGCTTAAGTTTTCTGGGTTTTTGTCATTTTCCAAAACTAAACACTCCTTTTCTTACACTTTTATTTTCTGGCGCCTAAAAAAAATGTTAAAAAAGCATTCAAAATTAATTTTTTTAATTAAAAACATTATGATAATTTTTTCTAAATCCAAAATATTGGTAAAGATACTCAGAAGGCTATGGCACAAGACGCTAGCGCTACCAAGTCCACTTTCAATCCCTGACTTCGCATGCGCAGATCTACCAATATTATTTACCTTATGTATTAGAATAGATTAATACAGGGTGATTTTCACTTGAATGATTCTAACCACATGAAAATAGAAAGTTTTAAAAACCTAACCTAACAAAACCTAATCAAATCTAACCGAACTGAACCAATAATTTTTTTCAAAAAAAAACTTTCCTGACTTCCTGCCCGGGATCCTAGAGGATGTGAATCCGAACCGAACCTAACTAAACTGAACCAAACCTAACCTAACCAAACTAAACTACAACACGTACTGCTAATTAGGTGTAGTTGGGTAGGGTTAGGTTTGGATAGGTTCGGTACGGTCCGGTTCGGATTCACATCCTCTAGGATCCCGAGTAGGAAGTCAGGAAAGTTTTTTTTGAAAAAAAATATTGGTTTAGTTTGCTTTGGTTCGGTTCGGTTAGATCTGATTAGGTTTCGTTAGGTTAGGTTTTTAAAACTTTCTATTTTCATGTGGTTAGAATCATTCAAGTGAAAATCACCCTGTACATCTATTCTAATACATGAGGTAAATAATATTGGTAGATCTACGCATGTGAAGTCAGGGATTGGAAGTGGACTTGGTAGGGCTAGCGTCTTGTGCTATGGCAGTCACCTGAATATTCGCTAATATTTTTAAATTTAGGAAATTAATTTTTAGTTTTTTATTTAACAAATTAGGTGTTAATATAAAATAGCTCATTGGGAACACCAATTACATCTTTAATAAAAATTAGTTTTTAAAATAGGATAGGAAGTATTGAAATTAAATTTGGTAAGAACAATGAATATATAACCCATATAACCGGCGAGCCTTGAAACATTGAGTCGTTAAATACCGAGATGAATTCCAAGACGTGCGCAAGCGTTGATCTGTCACTTCTGCCAACCAATCAACTGAGAGATATTTCAGTATGGTTTTATACAGCAAAACTTTAATAATTCCCAGTTCTTTTTGATGAAAATTCGTCGTTTTTGTGCTGTGAAAATGCCGGTGACGTGCAAGTTGTGTGACAAATTATTTAGTGCCCAATTTAATTTGAATAAACACTGTCATCGGGGTTCTACTGTATGTCTATGCTACGATAAACATTTTTTAAGATTTAGCGCATTTAAATTTGTCAATACTCCCATGGCAAAACACAATAAACGTGAAATGCAATATACAAGAAATACTGCATATACCTCAAAAAATATTAATCGCAGCACATAGATATTGTAAGTTTTTGAAATCAAAAAGAAAAGACGAATCTTAAAATGCAAAAATATACAGGGTGTTCCCTCTCAAAAAATCGACTTTATTGTCACACCCTGTACAGGGTGTCTCAAATTCGTCGTTTTTTTGTGGTGTCGGGTATTTCTAGGGGAAATAGAAAAAAGTGAGCCCCCTTTGCGACGCTTAAATTTTAAGAGAAGCCTAAAGGTGAAAACCACATTTAGATATAGCAAGCCGTTTTTAAGCTACGGAGTGTTTTTGTCTGCATTTTGCTTTTGTGTAAATAGCTTTCTTATAGATCTTTTCTTGAAGAATTGACAGATGTAAACGGTTTTTATTTATCTGTTTTGGTTTTTAAAATATTGCATAAAGTTGGTATTTTTCTTACAGAATAACTCTCTTTTTATTCGATTTTTAAAATCAGCTTAAAATTTCCTTTAAAATGATGTATCACACTCAATATTTAAATTTTTTATTTTTTTTATTGTTTTCTTTATTTTTATTTTTTAATCACCTCTTTATTATTTTTTTATTTTTATAATTTTATAATATTAAAATATTTTAAACCCATTAAGCAAACTAAAATATGTGGTAAAAATAAAAAAAATTAATTTTATGTGATATCTCAAAAACTAAAGGTAACAAATGAAATTTAATTTAACAGTTTAATTCCTTTTAAAAAAGTGTCTTAGAATTGTTTTCATAGAAATAAAAAATATTAATAAATAAACAAGTTATAGACCCCTTCCCAAAATGCAGACTTTTGAGAAACACCCCGTAGTTTAAAAACGGCTTGCTATATCAAAATGCGATTTTCACCTTTAAGCTTCTTTTGAAATTTGAGTGTCGCAAAGGGGGATCAGGTTTTTTTAGCCCCTCTAGAAATACCCGAAACCTCCCAAAAACATCGAATTTGGGACACCCTGTACATGGTGACGGATAGAAAAAAATTATGTTGGCTTTTAAAGTTGTCATAATTAACCAAAAAAATCTACAATTTATTATAGCCCTTTATTTTCAATGATAAAGTTGCTGAGTGCTCAGGTTATAAAAAACCACCCGATACCTACATAAAATCATACCTAAAAATTAGAATTGACCATTATTTTATACCTTGAATTTTTTATTATACGTTAAGCTCTTCGATCTCGCGCCAATCCCGGTATTCGCGCCAATAATTTAAATTAGACATTTTGACGTTAATTTTGGCGCATGCTCCCTGAGGTCTTCAGGTGAAGGTGAAGGCTTCGAGAAAAATCGGTAGATTTCGGTAGATTTTTTAATCATCTCAGGAAGCAGTGCTGGAGAACTACCGATAGTTTGGATTGATTTAGTAGGTAAATTGTATTTCTACGATTTGTTTTTACTGACAAAATACCAAAATTAAGAATTAAATAAAAAATTAGGTACATACTAGGGACCTATTGCAATAAAGCCAAGCACAAATTGTGCCGGGTACTATATTGACAGTTTCACATTAAAAACTGACAGTTGATCTTTCAAAATTGACATACCAAAGTCGAATTTAGAAATCCAGTCGTTTATTTTCCATTAATTGTGGCGTCACTATTAATTCCGGCTCTTATAATACACAATGGCCTTATATCGAAAGAAGACAGCTGTTCTTATAATCTGAAACTGTCAATACAGTGCCCGGCACAATTTGTGCCTGGCTTTATTGCAATAAGTCCCTATTAGGTAGATAATATTATAAAAAAAACCTCAGAGTTTATAATAGCGTGAACTTTAATGCCGGCTGAGTATATCGCTAAATCCAAGACATGGCGCCATAAATACACTATTAAAAAAAATTTTATTCTACAAAGGATCTTACATAAAAATAATATTTTATTTATGGTTTTTTTTTAATCGCGATTACGAGGCGTATCAAAAAAAAAAAACAAGTTTATATCGAAAAAAAAAATCGGTATAAAACTATGGTAATTCGGTATATCGTAAAGTAAAAGGCTAAATCGGTTGATCTACCGAAAAATCGGTAGAAGTGGCAACACTGGTTCCGAGGTTCATGTCCATCATACAAATGCCATTAGATCATAATAGTTGTCTGTGAATATTGCGTAATAGACGAATTTATTTCAGCGCCATCTGCCTCTCAATGTTGCAAGGCCTTCTATATGGGTCGCCATTGATAAGAACCGTTCTAACCAGTGTTGCCAACTATTGGAAAGCGAAAATCCGTAGCGTGAACGCGAAAAATCTGTAGAAATCCGTAGGTTCAAAGAAAACAAAAAAGGTGCTTTTTTTACAAGTAAAAAGTTTATATTGGTTTTATTTTTTTCTTTTTTTGACAGTGACAGGAGTGCACAACTTTTTTGATTCGGAATTGCAACCGTACGTACCTACTGCTCCGTTCCAACGGATCCAAATAAACTTTTTTGCAGTGCCGCCAATTTTTTAAACGGATAAACCGTTATAATTAGAAGAAATAAAAAGTACGTACTTTTTTAACCTTTTTTATTTAGTTAAGGTACGTACGAACACTAATATTTTCTAGTGCAACATACATAACGTAAAACATAGTTTAACTTTTATGGCGCGAACCGTTGTTTGACTCCCCATCAAACAACGCGCGAAGTAATACAATTCGCTCTAAATAATGTTGCAACGACCGTCCGCTAGATGTCTAGAAAAATAAGGTCACTGATCCAAGCAAAACCTTTTTACAAAATGATTAAAATGTAGGAAAAAAAGTAAAGATAACTGAGGAGTGATAAGGAGGAATGAGGCGCAGCCGCCGTTGTGTTTCGATGTTTATCGTTTTTTAGTAAAATTGCCAAAAATCTGTAGATTTGGATCCAAAATCGGATATCGGAGATGGAAATCCAAAATCCGTAGATCTACAGATAAATCCGTAGGGTTGGCAACACTGGTTCTAACCGTCTTTTGAATTATAGAAACATCATGGTTATCCTTAGTTTTGGCATGTATTTTGAATAGCTTAAGGAAAAATTCAGAAAAAAGTGCCACCTCTCGTTCAACGAGTGAAACAACATTAACACCGAATAAGAAGAAATCTACAATAAACAGGCAGGAATCTGCAAAAGAAAATGTCTACTTACATGCCTTGAACCCAAAAGCATTTTAGCTTTGTCTTCCTCTTGTGGGGCCGAGTTGTCTTCTCCTGTCCCTGTATGCCTTTTGATCTGCAGTTTTTGTTTAATTGCCTAAAAAAACGATATTTATCAATATTTTCCTTCTCAGAATTGGACACTTACATAATCAAACATGGATAAGGTAACAAAAGTCCAAAGATTAAACAGATAACAGATAAAAAAGGAATTTGATAAGAAATAAAACAAAAGTAAGGGATGTCAGAGGAGTGGTAGCAAAATTAAAATGGAAATCTAACTTTAAAATTTTATTTAAAAAAACTCACCTGCGATAAAATGACCCTTTTGGTGTCATTTCTAATAGCAATCAGAAGATCTAACCAAGTCCAAGTCATATTGTGGTACTCTAACGTAGGTATCACTATAGAAACGTCTCTTAAATCCTCCAAATTTTTCTCTTTAGTACCTTTGTAGCTCACTTTGACAGGTACCTAAAAAAATATTAAAAAATAGTAAGTTTTTAAATTTTTTTCAATATATATAGCGAAGGACCCAAGCCAATCCGCATAAGAAGAGGTGTCAGGAGGCTGACAAAATATCCCCTAAAACTTAGATTGTGAAGAAATAGACATCAAAGTAAACGGACAATACTTGAATCACCTCAGATATGCTGATGATATTGCCTTAATAACAGATAAGAAAGAAGAACTGATAAAAATGCTGGAGGAACTGGATACAGCAGCCAAAAATATAGGCTGGAGTATAAACTGCACTAAAACTAAAGTCATAACAAACACAGATCCCAACTAATATTTATAGTAGCGGCTACATGTTCTAAAGGCTTTGCTACTTTCTTATAGTAGAAATGTGGTGATCCCAACCAAAATTTGTTACTTTTTAGTTCTAACTACTATTTAGTATCAGGAAATAGTAGATGTTTCGTAAAAACGACCCTCTAAACTACTTCTTAGGATTGTTTCTTGATAGTCGATTCTGATAGTCTTCTTTACCACAATAGGACGTTGCTAAAGTTTTACTTTCTTTTTAGTCGTTATTTCGTAGTCGCCCTGACTTTTATATCCTACTTAATTACTACTAGAAAGTTAAGCCTCATTGGAGTCCCAAACAAGTGTATCCGACAACTACATTATAACTTTAATTTTTACCACAAAAGTTTGTGTCATCATAGTAACATCTGATGTAACAATGTAGACAAAATAACTTTTTGGATCAACTTTAAAGCCGCAACTACTTTGACTTTTTTTATTGTCGATCTTTTAAAGTAATCTCTCCTTCCTGTTTCTACTTTGAAAACGTATACTTTTTGAAGTCGCATCTTGGTCGCACACATTCTTAACCCTACTTTTTGTGACTCCTTTTATAATATAGGAATATTAGGAATAGTTTTGCAAATATTTTTTTAACTACCTTGAGCAGTCTATTTTTTCGAGCTCATTGCTTGACCATTTTGCAAAACAATCAAAATGCAAAATATTGATCCAAAGTATCGAGTACCGCACACGGATTTTAAGAATTCCCTGGTCCATGCTTAATCTCCATCCTAAATCTTTTACGCTACTTGTTGCTGTTCTATTCTTGTACTGTCTTTACGGTCGTTCGTGGTTTGTGCTGTGGCACCACCCTATCGCCATCGTAACCCTCTTGTGCGGACTAAACCGAATTCGTTTATCTATGCCTCTTGTGCTGACGTGTCGTGTCTCACTGTGATTCATTTTATGTGATGGGCTTGGGTTTTCTTCAAATTTGTGCTGTTGTTAAAGCTTGGTTTGAAGTGAATAAACTTAAATTTCTGCTGTGTTTTGTGCCAGGCTTTATTGCAATAGGTCCCTCATATAAGGATATCAAGATCAGAATAAACCAAGATATGGGACAAATTATTAAACTAAAAAAAGAAAACCAAACGGCTGAAATCAAGAGACGAGTAAGATTGGCCTGGGCAGCATTCGGTAAATTAAGCTACATATTAAAAAATATCCTCAATACCTCAAAACGAAAGTGTATAACCAATGTATCCTTCCTGTACTTACCTATGGATCCCAGACCTGGACACTTACAAAATCAAACATGGATAAGGTAACAAAAGCCCAAAGATCAATGGAAAGACAAACGTTACATGTAAATCTAACACATAGAAAAAGGAATGAATGGATAAGAAATAAAACAAAAGTAAGGGATGTCAGAGAAGTAGCAAAATTAAAATGGAAAGGAGAATGGAAGATATTGAGGGAGGCAAGATGGATTGAAGAAGGCTAGATAGATAGATAGAAGTAGACAGAGCCAAGTAAAAACGATACGAAAAAAATACTCTGCCAATATATGGGCCCCTAAGCTCACACTAGGTACTATAGTTATAGTGTACGTGTGAGCTAATATAACTAAAAACTGAAATATATTTTATTCAACTCCAGACTAAATTACCTTTTGTTTGATACCACACAAGCCATGTTTTGACTTAAACTCAAATTTTTGAAATCTACCCCCACCCTTAAAAAAAACAAAAACTAAAATGTTTTTGTTAAACTCCGGACTCAATTACCTTTCGTTTGATATCACACACGCCATATTTTCACTTAAACTCTAATTTTTGAAATATACCCCCACCCTTTTTTTTTAAATAAATTAAAATGTATTTTGTTTAACTCCAGACTCAATTACCTTTCGTTTAATATCACACACGCCATATTTGCACATAAACTCTAATTTTTTCTAATCTACCCCCACCCTTTTATTCGGTTTGTGTTCGGTGGATTTTGTTCATTTTTAAATGGAACCATCTCGACCCAAGACCCAGCCTAGGTACCAGATTTCATTAAAATCGGCCAAGCGGTTTTTGAGTTATGCGCGTTGGTCGTTACAGACAGACAGACAGACAGACGGCGCAACAAAAAAGTTTCAAAATCATCTGAAACGCAAAGATATATAAAAATTTTTGAAATCGGAGCAACTTTTTTTTTCTCGAAAAAATTAGGATCACCATAGCTCACACTACTATAGTGTAGTATATGTGTGAGCTAAAATCGCCCTCTATTAACGGTATCACAAAACTGGTCGCAATCGGTGCGCCATCTCGCAGTTGTTTAATTATTTAAAATTGGAATAATCCAAGCTTACCTCAGGAATCTTTATATAAACAAACAGCTTGTTTTTCTCCGCTCTTTCTTTCATCTTTTCGACGTCATCTATATGCACGTAGAAGCTAGGACTTTTCTTGGACTTGATTTTTTTTCGATTAGGCGGGGCCGAAGAGACCGAAGAAGTGTCAAGATAAAAAAAGAAAACTAAACGGCTGAAATCAAGAGACGAGTAAGATTGGCCTGGACAGCATTCGGTAAATTAAGCTACATATTAAAAAATATCCTCAGTACCTCAAAACGAAAGTGTATAACCAATGTATCCTTCCTGTACTTACCTATGGATCCCAGACCTGGACACTTACAAAATCAAACATGGATAAGGTAACAAAAGCCGAAAGATCAATGGAAAGACAAACAAATGTAAATCTAACATATAGAAAAAGGAATGAATGGATAAGAAATAAAAGAAAAGTAAGGGATGTCAGAGAAGAAGTAGCAAAATTAAAATGGAAAGGAGAATGGAAGATATTGAGGGAGGCAAGATGGATTGAAGAAGGCTAGATAGATAGATAGAAGTAGACAGAGCCAAGTAAAAACGATACAAAAAAAAAATCGCCCTCTATTAACGGTATCACAAAACTGGTCGCAATCGGTGCGCCATCTTGTAGTTGTTTAATTATTTAAAATTGGAATAATCCAAGCTTACCTCAGGAATCTTTATATAAACAAACAGCTTGTTTTTCTCCGCTCTTTCTTTCATCTTTTCGACGTCATCTATATGCACGTAGAAACTAGGACTTTTCTTGGACTTGATTTTTTTTCGATTAGGCGGGGCCGAAGAGACCGAAGAAGTGTCAAGATCTCCGTCCTGACTGGAGCCGTCATTGAAGTCAGACGTGTCAGGATCACGTTCAGGAAAACAAAACTTCATCATCGTGTTGTAGAATTTCTTGGTCAGGCCTATGGTCAAAGGTACCAGGTTGATTTCGAAATGTTCCTTCACTGATATGCCACCTACCGGGGATTTTTCGCGGCAGAAAATCCTCAAAACTTTCTGAAAAATAAATAAAAATACTCCTTTGTCCATAGGATTTATGTTTAAGATTGAAACACGTTTGTAATCACATGCTTCTATAAAACCAATCAAGAACGGATAGTCGGGGTTCAGTTCAGTGAGTACGCTAAGTACCTAAGTTCTTAATAGTCAAGTATAGAAACAGTAAAGAGATTCTGATCGAGAGCTGAACCCGACCTACACGTGAATAATATTTGTATCAGAAGACTGGGCCAGACAGTAGTGATTAGTGTGTAAGTATCTTTGTACTAGTATTAAATAAACCCTTAAACAATCTCACGATCCTCTTTATTTGTGCGCAACACGTACACAAATAGTCACGACAACCCCCTCGTGACAATATTTAATTTTGTTCATAAATATTTAATTTAAAGTTTAAGTCTATGTTTATTTTATTAATTACCCGATTATCTGGGCAGTGTTGCCACCCTCGACCCTGAGGTCTTCGTTAGAAGGCTTCGAGAACAATCGGTAGATTTTTTAATCATCTCAGCAAGCAGTGCTGGAGAACTATCGATAGTTTGGATTGATTTAGTAGGTAAATTGTATTTCTACAATTTGTTTTTACTGACAAAATACCAAAATTAGGTGTATACTAGGGACCTATTGCAATAAAGCCAGGCACAAATTGTGCCGGGCACTATATTGACAGTTTCGCATTAAAAACTGACAGTTGATCTATCAAAATTGACATACCAAAGTCGAATTTAGAAATCCAGTCGTTTATTTTCAATTAATTATGGCGTCACTATTAATTCCGGCTCTTATAATACACAATGGCCTTATTTTGAAAGAAGACAGCTGTTCTTATAATGTGAAACTGTTAATATAGTGCCCGGCACAATTTGTGCCTGGCTTTATTGCAATAGGTCCCTATTAGGTAGATAAGATTATAAAAAAACCTCAGGGTTTATAATAGCGTGATCTTTAATGCCGCTTGAGGCTGCCGGCTGAGCATATCGCAAAATCCAAGAGATGGCGCCATAAATACACTTTTAAAAACAATGGCTTGAAATAAAATTTTGATTCTACAAAGGATCTTACATAAAAAGAATATTTTATTTATGGTGTTTTTTTTTAATCGCGATTACGAGGCGTATCAAAAAAAAACAAGTTTATATCGAAAAAAAAAATCGGTAGAAAACTATGGTAATTCGGTATATCGTAAAGTAAAAGGCTAAATCGGTAGATCTACCGAAAAATCGGTAGAGGTGGCAACGCTGTATCTGGGTAAATTATAATTATTAATAAGTTCCAGTGTCCCTGAACAATTTGACAGTTCATACAGAACGGAAGTTTTTGAAAAAAAAAATAACAAATTTTTAAAAAAAAGAACGTTAGTTTGAAATTCAAACAACTTTCGTGGCTAATCGGGTAAAAAGGAGTTTTTATTTCTCTCATATTTTTCCGTGGGTAGCTTGAAAGCTTAACCTCACGGGGGTCCAAGATCTAATGGACACCTAATAAATGTTGACAGTTAACTGTTTCGTCCTTATGGGACTCCTCAGAACACTGCTTGGTCAATGTGACACTCTTGCGAAGTTAATTAGACGGTTTTGTCTCTAATCCGTGGTAAATAGTGAGAAAACTCTCGCAAGAAGCGCCATCTACCGAGATACGAGAGAAACTAGAACAAGAGCAGGTGAAAATAAACTGCTATACATATCGATCAATAAAAAGATCGATTACAAATAAAAAGAAACAAACTAATCCGTGACCTACGACAGCTCTTCTGCCTTTCAGCCCAGATCAACGCTTATTGCGTTTTTACCCGCCATCAGACACGTGAGCGTCAATCATTTAATGAATTTAAAAATCAAACAAGTTTTGTGGCTAATCGGGTAACTGAACCGAACCAGAAACAGTTAACTGTCAACACTTATTAGGTGTCCTTTAGATCTTGGACCCCCGTGAGGTTAAGCTTTCAAGCTACCCACGGAAAAATATGAGAGAAACAAAAACTCCTTTTTACTCGATTAGTCACGAAACTTGATTTTTAAATTCACGGGTACTAAATTACACGTTTGTTAGTTTAAAATGTTTTTTTCTATAAGTTGTTTTTTTAAAATTAATTTTTGAAAAATTTGTTGTCAGAAAATATTTTGCTTGAAAAAATTTTTATTTTACAAAACAGATTTTTCGACAACACATTTTTTTTCACCAATTTTTTTTAAACAATTTTTTCAAAAAGGTTTTTTTCTAAAACTTTTTTTTTTTAATTTTCTTTTTAAAAGTTCGAAGATGGTTTGGTTCGGTGGATATCCTCGGTTATCCTTTATCAAAAAAAAAAACGGTTTAATCAAAAACGTATTTTTCGAAAAAATGCGCTTCAAAAACTTGAAAAAAAGAAAAATTTTTAACTAAACTTTTTTTAAACTCATTTATTTGAAAAACAACTTTTTAATAAACATTTTTATTAAAAAGAAAGTTTTTCGAAAAACAGAGCTTGAAATGAAAATTTTTTCAAAAACTTTCTTAAACTAGCTTTCCAGTCTTCCCTTTGAAAAACAAATTTTTGAAAAATATTTAAAAAAAAAATTTGAACATTTTTTCACAATTTTTTTTCAAACAATTTTTTCAAAAAGGGTTTTTTCTAAAACTTTTTTTATAAATTTTCTTTTTAAAAGTTCGAAGATGATTTGCTTCGGTGCATATCCTCGGTTATCCTTTGTCAAAAAAAACGTGTTAATCAAAAACGCTTCAAAAACTTAACTTTTTAACAAAACTTTTTTTTTAAACTCATTATTTGAACAACTTTTTAATAAACATTTTTATTAAAAAGAAAGTTTTATCGAAAAACAGAGCTTCAAATGAAAATTTTTTTTTCAAAAACTTTCTTAAACTTCCTTTCCAGTCTTCCCTTCTTAAAAAACATATTTTTGAAAAATATTTATAACAAAAAAAATTTTCTATATTTTTTCTCAAATGATTTTTTTTTTCTTGAAATATTGTTTTTTTAAAAAACTACCCTTATTTACCTTATGCTCAATGGGCATGTCATACTGTATTTCAGTGGGACAAATGATTTCCTTGTAAATTTCGTTGGGCAACAAATTCGTCATCCTGAGGTAACCCAACTCTAGGAGGTGCTCCACTGAATCGTCTGATTTTGAATTTTTGGTATACCTAAAAGAAAATTGTTCAGTTTTGAAATATGTTTCAAGGTTTTTTGGAACTTTATTTGAAAATGCTGGGACACTTTTTTAAGAGAGAGAGCGAGGCAGAGAGAGAGAGAGAGGGTAGAAAAAAATATACGAAAACTCACAAAAAGTTACTTAAAACCAAATCTGCAATCCCAATCTGTCCGTCTGCTTCCGTCAAGCGCCATCTAGCGTGCTTGAAGCAAATCTCATTGGCTCTTACTATAACCAAGGGTTTATCGCTGCGGGTTGTTGCCATTCTGGCGTTGGCAAGCAGCTGAGTTTCTTTGTAGCAAGACAGCATCATGTCTAGTTCTTCGCCTATTATGTTTAGTTGGTTTTTGCATTCCAACATCTGAAAAAAAAATTTATAAATTGATTTATTTTTTTGAGCTGTATTTTTAGCAATTCAAACCTTTTTTTATTTCCACTCAAAATAAGTTATTTGGGTCAAAACAAGCCTTACTACCAAATCTTGTCATGGTATTTGTCTGTCTTGCGCAATTTAAAAAAAAAACTAATTTCGTTATTTAAAAACCAACTTACCAATCTCTCCAATCTGTCCAATTCCAACCTTCTTTCCATATCCTCGGGGTTCTCTTCTAAGGCTTTATTAACTAAATAACTGTCCTTTTCTAATCTTCTAAGCCTATTAATAGTGTTTCTAACCATGGTTTGTTTCTCCTAAAAAATATTATAAATAACCAACCATAAATTTGTATTTTGTATGACCAGAACTAAAGACCCTGTATGTCTCTAACTAGAACATATCAAAGATTAGGGTCACTGCATCCTGGAAGCCTGGGATCTCCAGCGCAGATTTCACGATCCAGTGACCCTATCAGATTACCAAGTAGTAGTCTCAACTATTATTTTGATCATTTAATTCTTATAATCGTACCTGAATTGGTTTTCTTTGGTCTTCAACGCTGTGCAACTGCAACTTGAACCGCATTCTGGCTAACTTTTCCAATGCCTCCTTTCTGTGAGGTTCCACGTACAGTAAAAGATTATTGGTGATGTCCAGAAGCATTTCGTACTACAAGAAAAGACAAAGCCATTATCTTGAGTTGACGTAGCCGCTTACTTTGCATTTTTTAAAACAAATGAAAAGGTAATTATCCTAAGGAAACTTATAATGGGTAATTTTAAACTTAGAAAAGAGATGGCGCTGAAAGCGCAGCACCCATTATCAAGCAGCCCACGAGAAAGACCGGCCCGGGCGCGGAAATATCACGTGACCGTAGGAGGCTCACAAAAAAACGCCTCACGGCCCGCTGTCTTCATAAAACATGTGTATTTTTAGATTTGGTATGTTTGTTTACGTCGATTTTTTTTTTAATTCGGGCACGAATTTTATGTGAATTTTATCAAAGTTATTAAAAAACGCAGCCCACGAAAAAGAGTGTAGTGGGCTGCGTTAAAATAATTAATGGCTAATGAGTAAATTATAAAGAAAATACCTATAAGATAAACAATGCCGCGAACGTGTAATTAGTGTTGTTCCTTGTCGGTCCAACTATAAAACTGAAACCTAATATGTTGCAAACGGGAAAGAAGTGGTAAAAGATAAGATCTTGGATAAGATTGATCAAGTAATAGACATCGTTAGTGACATTTTCGACAGTGAGAGTGAAAAATCTGTTTAGTTGTCATTTCTTATTGAACAATTAGGTCTCTTGAAAAGGTAACCTGAGAATCGAAGATATTGTGGATACACTTTAATGTTGGCTTCATCTTTGTTTATCCAGTCATCCAGTGCATACACGTCAATTTACAATTCTAAGGTAATATGTCTTCCACACCCTCGCAATATTAAAATACTGATTTGTAAAATATTGTTAACAGATAGTAACCTCTCTGGTAGTGTGAAATATTAAAAAGTAAGATACAGCTTTTAAAAGAACATGAGTTGGTAGTTAACTTACACTTTAATGAAATATATATTAAACTTTGTGCTGGGTTATTTTTCAAAAAATTATTGACGACCACTACATTCAGTTCATTGAATGGGAAAACCATCTCACTTATTCACAAAATCACTTGTTTCTTTTTAATAAATTATTGTGAAATGTTTTAAATTGAAAATTTTTCTTCAGATAACCCTAGCGAGTGTTTTTGTGGAGAAAAACTATTGTCAAAGCTTGAAAAAATTAGTTTAGGGGCATGTAAATTTTTTTAAATAATTTTATTAAAAAGCACAATGATTTAGTGTCTGCTAATAAATCTTTGAATAAGAACTCAGACAAAGATGATGACACTCAAAGAAAAATTAAAAAACTAAAAGCTTAGGTTTGATATGTCCAATTTTGAAAGACTAGTATGGATTTGAAATTACTAACGATAATATGTACCTAATATATGTGCCTGAAGATATTAGAGTGCAAATTTTGTATAATTTTTTATTTTTATAGATTCAGTTCTTTTATCCATAATAAACACATATATCAGCAAAATATTTTTTTCAATTTTTGCCTATAAAAGAACAAAAATTTTTTGTTAATTTATTAAAATTGTGTAAAAACATATAATATATTAAGCAATACAATAAGAATCCTGGAACTCCTAAGATCACGTGACCGCCGACTTGCTTATAACGCGCCATGGCCGGTCTTTATCGTTGGCTGCGCCATTATCAGTAGTCTGAATTTATCCAAGCCATACGTTAGGGTTTCGTACGTACGCCCTTTCCCAGCACAGATGTCTATGAATACGTGGAAGAAACAGATATGTACAGGGTGTCCCAAAATTCGATGTATTTGGGAAGTTTCAGGTGTTAAATAATAAAATTTTGATTAAACTTATCCAAACTAATCTATTCGTATCTTCATCTCTTTCTAGGTCATTTATTCATTATGTTGAGCTCCTCAGTTTTGACCAGACACATAGACGGGGAATAGATAGCTTTACGATGAGTACGTCCTTTCATAGCACAGATGTCTATGAGTACGTGGAAGAAACAGATATGTACAGGGTGTCCCAAAATTCGATGTATTTAGGAAGTTTCAGGTGTTAAATATTAAAATTTTGATTAAACTTATCCAAACTAATCTATTCGTATCTTCATCTCTTTCTAGGTCATTTATTTATTCATTATGTTGAGCTCCTCAGTTTTGATCAGAGACATAGACAGGAAATAGATAGCTTTACGATGACTACGCAGCCGAATTTCAAGGGTCTTGACTCACCTGTAAAGAATTGGTGCAAACTTCTAAATCATGATGCATTAAAGTGAACGCATCCACGGCTGAGTGTCGGCTGTCCCAGAGGCTGACCACGTCCTCTTGAGGAGGAGGAGGGATCTCCCCGATTCCCTCAGGGTCCACACTGATGTCTCCATAATCGGCATAGAAAAACTCACACTTACATCTGGATACTATACGTTGCAGCTGGAAGAAAATCAATGTGATTGTCTTTTAACATATACAGTGAAACATCCTATAAGCGGACACTTACGGTTTCGTGGATTTTGTCCGCTTATTGGAGGTGTCCGCTTAAGAGAAAGAACTGCGAAATTTTGATATATATTTAGCAAGTATTTAGTCTGCGCATTACAACGGAAAGAGGTAATTTTCCGGCTGCAAAGTGCATTGTTGGCAATATACTACATAATATTTATACCCATGTCGTGCAGCGCTCCGTCCCGTTGTCAAAAGTTCGCGTCTGGTTAAGGGAGGTTTCAGAATTTTTACTGCTTTATAAAAGCCGGTGAAACTTGGAGGAAATGTTAGTTCTATGGAGTTCTACGACTTTGCAAAGTTTGAGTTTCGTAGCTCATTCCGAAGTAGCGTTATAGATATGTCAAATATGGGATGAAATGATTCAAGAAAAAGTGGTACAGCAGTTTGCACGAACTTGGCGGGGCAACGTCGTGCTCCCAGATACGGGCAAAGGTTGAACGAACCTGATGAGCACCAGTGGGCCCCACAGGATCACTGACTACAGCCCCCACTGAGACTCCGGTTCCAACCATATTCGGTACTTCGGTGGGTTCCAAAATCTGGACGGATTCCTTCTCTTGAATGTTATCCAGGGTCAGCCACATTATATCGTTGTTTTCTAAATATAAAAAAATACTCTGCCAATATATGGGCCCCTAAGCTCACACTAGGTACTATAGTTATAGTGTACGTGTGAGCTAATATAACTAAAAACTGATATATATATTTTATTTAACTCCAGACTAAATTACCTTTTGTTTGATACCACACAAGCCATGTTTCGACTTAAACTCAAATTTTTGAAATCTACCCCCACCCTTAAAAAAAACAAAAAACTAAAATGTATTTTGTTAAACTCCGGACTCAATTACCTTTCGTTTGATATCACACACGCCATATTTTCACTTAAACTCTAATTTTTAAAATATACCCCCACCCTTTTTTTTTAAATAAATTAAAATGTATTTTGTTTAACTGCAGACTCAATTACCTTTCGTTTGATATCACACACGCCATATTTTCACATAAACTCTAATTTTTGAAACCTACCCCTTTTATTTGGTTTCTGTTTGGTGGATTTTGTTCATTTTTAAATGGGACCATCTCGACCCAAGACCCAGCCTAGGTACCAAATTTCATTAAAATCGGCCAAGCGGTTTTTGAGTTATGCGCGTTGGTCGTTACAGACATACAGACAGACAGACAGACATACAGACAGACAGACAGACAGACAGACGGCGCAACAAAAAAGTTTCAAAATCATCTGAAACGCAAAGATATATAAACATTTTTGAAATCGGAGCAACTTTTTTTTTCTCGAAAAAATTAGGATCACCATAGCTCACACTACTATAGTATAGTATATGTGTGAGCTAATAAATAAGTCGGAGCACTGAGTATATGACCCATATAGAGTGGTAACCGGCGAGCCTTGCAACATTGAGGAACAGATGGCGCTGAAATAAATTCGTCTGGTACGCAATATTCAGGGACTACTAGTACGATTTAGGTGCATGTGCAAATTCCGAGGTTCACGCCTATTATACAAATACCACTAGATCATGGTTGTTGTCTCTGAATATTGCGTACTAGACGAATTTATTTCATCGCCATCTGCCGGTCAATGTTGCAAGGCTCGCCGGTTGCCACTCTATATGGGTCATATCGCAGCCCACGAGAAAGACCGGCCCGAGCGCGGAAATATCACGTGACCGTAGGAGGCTCACAAAAAAACGCCTCACGGCCCGCTGTCATTATAAAAACATGTGTGTGTTCAGTTTTGGTATGTTTGTTTACGTCGATTTTTTTTTTAATTCGGGCACGAATTTTATGTGAATTTTATCAAAGTTATTAAAATAACGCAGCTCACGAAAAATACTGTAGTGAGCTGCGTTAAAATAATTAATGGCTAATGAGTAAATTATAAAGAAAATACCTATAAGATAAACAATGCCGCGAACGTGTAATTAGTTCCTTGTCGGTCCAACTATAACACTGAAACCTAATATGTTGCAAACGGGAAAGAAGTGGTAAAAGATAAGATCTTGGATAAGATTGATCAAGTAATAGATATCCTTAGTGACATTTTCGATGGTGATAGTGAAAAATGTGTTCAGTTGTCATTTCTTATTGAAGAATTAGGTCTCTTCAAAAGGTAACCTGAGAATCGAAGATATGGTGGATACACTTTAATGTTGGCTTCATCTTTGTTTATCCAGTCATCCAGTGCATACACGTCAATTTACAATTCTAAGGTTACAAAACTAAGGTAATATGTCTTCTGCACCCTCGCAATATTAAAATACTGATTTGTAAAATATTGTTAACAGATAGTAATCTCTCCGGTAGTGTGCAATATTTAAAAAGTAAGGTACAGCTTTTAAAAGAACATGAGTTGGTAGTTAACTTACACTTTAATGAAATATATATTAAACTTTGTGCTGGGTAATTTTAAAAAAAATTATTGACGACCACTACATTCAGTTCATTGAATGTGAAAACCATCTCACTTATTCACAAAATCACTTGTTTCTTTTTAATAAATTATTGTGAAATGTTTTATATTGAAAATTTTTCTTCAGATAACTCTAGCGAGTGTTTTTGTGGAGAAAAACTATTGTCAAAGTTTGAAAAAATTAGTTTAAGGGCATGTAAAGTTTTTTTAAATAATTTTATTAAAAAGCACAATGATTTAGTGTCTGCTAATAAATCTTTGAATAAGAATTCAGGCAAAGATGATGACACCCAAAGAAAAATTAAAAAACTAAAAGCTTAGGTTTGATATGTCCAATTGTAAAAGACTTGTATAGATTTGAAGTTACTAACGATATTATTTACCTAATATATGTACCTGAAGATATTAGAGTGCAAATTTTGTATAATTTTTTATTTTATAGATTCAGTTTTTTTATCCATAATAAACACATATATCAGCAAAATATTTTGTTCAAAGGAACAAAATTTTTTTGTTAATTTATTTAAATTGTGTAAAAACATATAATATATTAAGCAATACAATAAGAATCCTGGGACTCCTAAGATCACGTGACCGCCGACTTGCTTATAACGCGCCATGGCCGGTCTTTCTCGTTGGCTGCGGGGTCATATACTCATTGTCCCAAGATAACTTATAATGGGTGTTTTTAAGCTTAGAAAAGAGATGGCGCTGAGATCGCGGCACCCATTATCAGTAGCCTTAATTTATCCAAGCCATACGTTGGGGTTGATTTGAATCCAATATGGCGGAACGCTTGTAGCAGTCACTTTCTATTAATGGTTTTAATGGATCGTTCATACTCGTCTTTTGTCTAGTCTTTTGTCTTGGTTTAGTCATATGTCTTGTCATAAGAAAGTTAAAACCACTGTTTCTTATGGGAGTGTTCATACAATGCTTTTGCTTTTGTTTTTGATTAGTCTTTGTCTTAAGAGTTGCCAACTTTCAATCCTTAGGACAACGACTAAGACGAGTGACAGACATCAGCTGATATTTGTTGTTTTTTTTACAGGGCGACCGAAGAGCGCAAGCGCGCGGCCGAAATTTTGAATTTACCGCCATTAATCATGTTTTTAACAGAAAATCTCAACATAACCTCAAAATTTTATTTGTTTTTTTTTTGGCTTTTGTTCTTTCGTTTGTGTTTTGTGCACAGATTAGGTTAAATAAGATTGTTTTGTGTAAAAAATGACTTTTGAAGAGGGCTTTTTTTATTGAAATTGAATTTTTTTTCAGTGGGTTATGACTAAGACTAATCAAAAACAAAAGACGAGTATGAACAGCCGATTTTGTTTAAGACAGCTAAGACTAATCAAAGGACAAAGACTAATCAAAAACAAAAGACTAGTATGAACAATACTTAATACACTTTAGTAGCACATCTATATACTTTAAGGTATGTGTATCTAAATAGTAGAAAACTGCTCACCTATAGGAGAATCGTTGGCCCCCAAATTGACAGTGGCATAGTACTGCATGCATTCTAACAAACCGGTCCAAGTGGTCTTTGAGACCAAGGTGCGATCCTTCCAGATGGGTCGGTGGATTCTCTGAACGATCTCGGCTTTCGCGGCGCTGAGAATGACGTAGCCGTTTGTTTCGCAACCTTTTAGAAGCACCTGGGCATTCACCAAAGCAACTGTAAAAAAAAAACAATAACACACACCTAAAGCAAAAAAAATGTCTTTTAAGTTTTGCACTTGTCAAAGCTGTATTTCACTCGTTTGTTCTATCTATTTAGCCTTCTTCAGTCCATCTTTGGACATAGGCCTCCCCCAATATCTTTACGAGTCGTTAAATACCGAGATGAATTCCAAGACGTGCGCAAGCGTTGATCTGTCACTTCTGCCAACCAATCAACTGAGAGATATTTCAGTATGGTTTTATACAGCAAAACTTTAATAATTCCCAGTTCTTTTTGATGAAAATTCGTCGTTTTTGTGCTGTGAAAATGCCGGTGACGTGCAAGTTGTAGGACAAATTATTTAGTGCCCAATTTAATTTGAATAAACACTGTCAAAGTAAACATGGCATACAAAAACAAAGGTATTCCTATGCAGAAAGTGTTTTTATGTTTAGATGCCTAGAATGTAAATGCTCCTTCCCAAAAAACTTGGATCTGTGTGATCATTTGAAATACAAACACAATCAAGAAATACTTGAAGAAACATTGGAGTTGAGAGTCAATACACCCATGGCAAAACAAAATAAACGTGAAAGGCATAAGATCATATAGAAGAAATACTGCATATGCCTCAAAAAATATTAATCGCAGCACGCAGATATTGTATATTTTTGAAATCAGAAAGAAAAGACGAATCTTAAAATGCAAAAATATACAGGGTGTTCCCTCTTAAAAAATCGACTTCATTGTCACACCCTGTACAGGGTGTCCCAAATTCGTTGTTTTTTTGTGGTGTCGGGTATTTCTAGGGGAGATAGAAAAAAACTGACCCCCATTTGCGACGCTCAAATTTCAAGAGAAGCCTAAAGGTAAAAACCACATTTAGATATAGCAAGCCGTTTTTAAGCTACGGAGTGTTTTTGTCTGCATTTTGGGAGGGGGTCTATAACTTTTTTGTTTATGAAAATTTTGTTTTTGTGTAAATAGCTTTCTTATAGATCTTTTCTTGAAGAATTGACAGATGTAAACGGTTTTTATTTATCTCTTTTGGTTTTTAAGATATTGCATAAAGTTGTTATTTTTCTTACAGAAAACCTCTTTTTTTATTCGATTTTTAAAATCAGCTTAAAATTTCCTTTAAAATGATGTATCACACTCAATATTTTATTTTTTTATTGTTTTCTTTATTTTTATTTTTTAATCACCTCTTTATTATTTTTTTATTTTTATAATTTTATAATATTAAACCGAACCGAACCGAACCCATTAAGCAAACTAAAATATGTGGTAAAAATAAAAAAAATACTAAAATATAAAGAAATAAAGGAAAAAAAATAATTTTATGTGATATCTCAAAAACTAAACGTGACAAATAAAATTTAATTTAACAGTTGAATTCCTCTTGAAAAAGTGTCTTAAGAATTTTTTCACAGAAATAAAAAATATTAATAAATAAACAAGTTATAGACCCCTTCCCAAAATGCAGACTTTTTAAAAACACCCCGTCGTTTACAAACGGCTTGCTATATCAAAATGCGATTTTCACCTTTAAGCTTCTTTTGAAATTTGAGTGTCACAAAGGGGGATCAGTTTTTTTTTGCCCCTCTAGAAATACCCGAAACCCCCAAAAACATCGAATTTGGGACACCGTGTACATGGTGACGGACAGAAAAAAATTATGTTGGCTTTTAAAGTTGTCATAATTAACCAAAAAAATCTCAATTTATTTTCAATGATAAAGTTGCTGAGTGCTCCGGTTATAAAAAACCACCCGGTACCTACATAAAATCATACCTAAAAATTAGAATTGACCATTATTTTATACCTTGAATTTTTTATTATACGTTCAGCTCTTCGATCTCGCGCCAATGACGGTATTCGCGCCAATAATTTAAATTAGACATTTTGACGTTAATTTTGGCGCATGCTCCTTTGATGGAATTCATCTCGGTATTTAACGACTCGTATATCTTTCACTCTTCTCTGTCTGTCGCCGTGTTCATCCATCTCGTTCCCGCGTGTTTCTTCAAATCGTCCGCCCATCTCATTAGGAGCCTTCCCCTACTTCTTTTATTTTCCAGAGGTCTCAAGTTTACAATTCAATTCATTTGTTCTATCGATCGTCTTTCTGTCTGATAATATGACTGGCAAATATCCATTTTAATTTTGCTCCCTCTCCTCTGACATCCCTTACTTTTGTTTTATTCCTTATCCATTCGTTCCTTTTTCTGTTAGCTTTACATGTAACATTTGTCTTTCCATTGATCTTTGGGCTTTTGTTACCTTACACTTATAATTGATACTTACTCTGCCAATTTTTGTGCAACACGTCGTCTTCTTGACAGGCCTGGACACCTTGCAACCGTTGCTGCCTAGAAACGGCCGACAAATCATCGCTGTAGACAATCGCGTTATTATCCGCTTCGGCGATAAGTTGCTGCAACATATTTGCTGCGTGACCTGATTGCAGCTTGCTGATTGGAGAAGGCGTGTCCTGGCAAGTTGATGCCGCTTGGATCGCCTAATCAACAGATATGAACCCATTAGACAGTGTTGCCAGGTCTGGTGAAAATTCACCAAATTTGGTGATTTTTCAATCCATTTGGTGAAATCGTGAAAACTTCTTTAAAAAGACTGAATTCTGGTGATTTTAACTCACACATATACTATACTATAGTGTGTGAGCTATGGTGATCCAAATTTTTTCGAGAAAAAAAAAGTTGCTCCGATTTCAAAAATTTTTATATATCTTTGCGTTTCAGATGATTTTGAAACTTTTTTGTTGCGCCGTCTGTCTGTCTGTCTGTCTGTCTGTATGTCTGTCTGTATGTCTGTAACGACCAACGCGCATAACTCAAAAACCGCTTGGCCGATTTTAATGAAATTTGGTACCTAGGCTGGGTCTTGGGTCGAGATGGTCCCATTTAAATATGAACAAAATCCACCGAACAGAAACCAAATAAAAGGGTGGGGGTAGATTTCAAAAATTAGAGTTTAAGTGAAAATATGGCGTGTGTGATATCAAACGAAAGGTAATTGAGTCTGGAGTTAAACAAAATATATTTTAATTTATTTAAAAAAAGGGTGGGGGTATATTTCAAAAATTAGAGTTTAAGTGAAAATATGGCGTGTGTGATATCAAACGAAAGGTAATTGAGTCCGGAGTTTAACAAAATACATTTTAGTTTTTGTTTTTTTTAAGGGTGGGGGTAGATTTCAAAAATTTGAGTTTAAGTCAAAACATGGCTTGTGTGGTATCAAACAAAAGGTAATTTAGTCTGGAGTTGAATAAAATATATTTTAGTTTTTAGTTATATTAGCTCACACGTACACTATAACTACAGTACCTAGTGTGAGCTTAGGGGCCCATATATTGGCAGAGTATTTTGACACTGTGCTATTTAAATTAAAATTTGAAAAAAAATATATTATATATTTGGTCTTCTTGACTATGAAAAACTCTGTATATAGGTATATCAAACAAAAAGTAACCAATTCATTAAGCGATTGTAACGTCTAATGCTTGAAAAATTTTATTACTTGAAAAACTTCATAGCATAAAAAGCTTATAATAGTTATAGTTACCTGTAGGGCAGAATTGGTAGGAGTGCTTAGGGAATCGTTCCGTTTCTTAAGAGGGGTCGTATTTGGATCCTTTCTGAACCCTTTCAAAGCTTCTGTAGATAGATTTTTCTTCATTCTCTATAATCAACAAAAATTTTAATAGTTCAACATTTAATAATTTATTTTAATTATAATAAAAAGACTTAATTTACTGCCCTACTTGGGCAAGTCACACAAATTTTGTGTAACTTTTAGTTAATTTTATTGATTGTTTAAACTTGCCTGATTTTTCATAAAACTATCAAACAAAGCAAAAGCGACGTTCCTATTGTTTTTAGTCCAGGCGCCTTTTAAATCGTACACCACCAATCGATGCGTAGGGGTATCTTTGTTTCTTTCTGACAGACTTTGGTTGGGCAAGACTGTTTCTCTGCCATATGACACCTAAGAGTAATAATAATACATTTGTTACCTTCCTAGCTCTTTTAAGAGCGTGATCCTTGCATAAAAATAAGGCAAAAAGTTCCAATTAATATGACTCCCAAAATGCTTCCTCAGGGAGCTACGCCCCTTTGAATTCGACGCCTTAAAGGCTATTTTTTTCTCTATAACTTTAAAACCCTTTACAATTAAATTTTAAAAATTGGTATACAGTATAAAAATTTGATAGCAAATAGGATTCTAAATTCCAAATTTAAAAAAAAATCAGTTGCGTCACAAAACATCCCTATTAAATACCCGCCTTTGAAGGTACTCTTAATTCAATAGAGCTTACCGTTTACAATAAATCGAAAATGAAATTTAGCCGAACCGCACTGCAATGCTTTGATATGTGTACCAAGCTAAAAATCGCACTATGCATCCTATGGCTTATGCGCAACTCAATAAGCACATGGATGATTAATTTTTTTTTGGTAGCGCAATGGCGGTGGCTGTTTTCGATTGGGGACCTAAATCCAAGTATTTTTTTTCCAAATGATTGACCCAAAACATGCACCGTTACGAGCTCCTACGGCACCTAAGGCTCAAAAGCAACACCATTTCATTACGCAACAGACTTCTGTTTTTGTCGTTTCCAGTAAGATGGGGAAGAAATAACCATTAGCAAATTATTAAAATACAGCCAGGCTATAATTGTGCCAAGCACTATTTTGACACATTCACATTGAAAACTGACAGTTAATCCTTCAAAATTGACATACCAAAGTCGAATTTAAAACTTTTGTCGTTTATTTTCAATTAATAAAAGAAGGCACTATTTATTCCGGTTCATATAGTAAACAAAGGCCGTGTGTTGAAAGATCACAGCTGATATTACAATGTGAAGGTGTGAAAATTGTGCCTGGCACTATTATAGCCTGGCTTTATGTCAATAATTCTCTAATACCGAACACCATTAATGAACAATTACGCAACACACCACACAGCTTGGAGAGAGAGAAAGAGGGAGAGAGAGAAAAATAATAAAAAAAAATAATAGAATCCTACATTATGGCACAAAGAGAATAAGAAATAAAAATCAAATCTTACCTTGGCAACAGAAAGACAGTAGTACTTTTCAACAGGCTGAATTCTCGGTGTTTCAATCTCAGATTCTTCCTGAATGGCGCTTTTGAGCCATATTTCCGAGTCACTAAGCTCAGAATTCATATAAACTATAGACCATTCTGCACGGGCTCGATGGATTAGCCCATCGTCAATTGGAACTACAGATAAGGTGTGTTCTGTAAAAGAAAAACTGAGTTTTTTCCATGTATCAGAAATAATAATGATTACAATATAAACCGCTAAGCCTTATAAGAACTAAAAAAGAAGAGTCATAGTAAGGGTGCAAAAAACATGTTTCCAGTAACTGCTTCTTTTAATTAGAAAAAGAAAGGTTTTTTCTAAAAAAATTTTTTTATTTTTTACCTGAAGCAGAAGACAACCTGCCACCCAAAAGTTCGCAGCCTCGATGCATGGCAAAGCTCATCCAATAACAGACTTGGAATTGGTGCAGACCAATCAGAAGGTTGACTTTTTTGTAATGGCGGCTTATCTGGGGCTTCCTGGGGCGCACATTGTTGAACACTTTTCCCCGCCGAGTTGGTCTAGTGACTCCTAAAAATGAGGTTGTAATTTACACTATGCTGGGCATTGAACTAAGCGCGTGGTAAAACATTATATATAGCCACTGATCTCAATTAAATATATTTAACAGAGCGTCAATGCATGTTTTTCACGGCGGCCTTGTAAGGTCACTACGTTCTGAGGCCTGGCGACGCAGTTTTCGTGATCCAACAATGAGTATATACTCATTGGATCCAGTGACCCTATATGCTTATTCACCATAGCGACCTCTAGCGGTAACCGCTTGTACTTAAAATCCGTGACACGGGACGTTTCGCAGTTGTCGAAGCGCTATCTAATAATATTTCTATATCATTAGCTGCGTTTCTTTATTAAATGGATGATTCTACAAAAATGGTGCGGTGGAGTGGGAATGCATATTTTTCAAATACAGACTGCAAATGAAGCATAGTTTTTAGTTATAAGATTTAAAACGAAATGTTTTCTTTATGGAGCATTTGAGTTTAATGTATAAAAAAAATTGCAAGTTTATAATTTTTTTTATTACAAAGCAAATACCTCATTCCTCTGGTGTAGTCCCAAACCAAATATTAGAAACTCAGATTGAAAAAAATATCGTAATAAATAATATTTAACCAAGTCTTAACTATTTATCAAAAAATTGATAAAACTTAAGTTTGCAGTCATATTTTTGAAAATCCGAATTTACATCTTCCCGGAAAATTTTACAATTTTAAACGTGCTCCATTTTTAATAACACAATATTTGTGAATACCACCGGTTAATTTCTAGAGAAAGAGACGGCCCTGGATATCTAATTTATTTGTGAGGGTGACAAGTTGTGACAGATAATGTCAACTTTAGTTTGGTTTAAGTTATAGATCTTTTTATTTTCGGCAGAAAATTAGTTTTTTTCGGAGAAATCAAAAAGGAACGCTTCAATTCTCATTCCTCTGGTAAGTAAATATTCGACTGATATCAATAGTATAATTTTTTTGTTGATTGTTTTAAAATTATAAGTATAGGAACTTTGTTTATATAAAACTTAAGTTAAGTAGTCTAAATAGATTTTGATTTAAATTGGAAAACCATTAAAAAACTCATTCCTCTGGTACTCATCCCTCTATCTATGCAATAATTCCTAAAATTCGGGAAAATAAATGTTTCTTAGCTTACACCCAATTAGTTACATAAATTTAACAAAACAAAATTATTTACTGTGCTGTACTGTTATTTAAAGGCAATAACCAAAAATGATATCCATATAGCCCACTTTTGGTAGAATCATCCAAATCTGTATGCTCCGCGTGCTGTAACCCACGTGCTTCACTCATCTAACCAATAGATCGAAGGTCACGTGACTTAAAGTGCACGGAGCTCACAGATTAAATAAAGAAACGCAGCTTATGATCTTATGAAACCAACTCACTTCCAGAGAGGATCAATTTCAAACTCTCAATCCATCTTAAAGTGCTGCCGTAGAGCAGCAAAATGGGGCTGTTCCCCGACGCCGGCCCCGGAGAGTACTTCGTCTCCAGTACTATGCTTAAATTCAAGTTCTGAGAGCGAAAGGCTCTGAAGGAATCGTGCACCTGCGAAAAAGAGGACAGGGTTGTTCGTTCGTTCAAATTGATTTGGTTGATTTCAGCCACGGTGACTAGAATAAACCGGTGTTTGGATGTTATATATAATAGATATGTCGAATTTTTCGCTTCACTGGTGGTCCAGCTGATTTTTGTAAACAAAAGTTAGCACATTAGATATGATATGAACAACTAATATTTTTTGAATTTTTTTAAAACTAAAGCAATTTTCCTACTGTTTTTTAGTATATTCTTATAAAATAATATTTTTGAGACGTACCAGTCGTTATTTTTTTTAGCCCGCTTCATTTTTCTAGACACAAAAATAAAAATTGTCAAAACAATTCTTATATTTTTATTGCTTGCCTCACAAAGAAATAAAAAAGACCCCAAAAGTTGGTCTATAGGTTAGTGTTTGTAAGAAATAAATAAAAGTTTAAATGCCAAAACTCAAAACTGAAGTGACTTTAGCGGCCTCTCTCGGCATTAATATAAACACCAGTCCCTTACCTTTTATATCGCTATATAGAGGGCCCCAAAAAGTTTAATTTAATGTGTTATAATATATATGTTTACAAAGTTAACAATTTTAAAAAATTAAAAAACTGCACTTTTTGGGTACCCCTTTGGTCAAGAAAATTTTCACCAAAAATTTCAAAAAAAACATTTGGTTGATACTGTGCTACGACAAAGCTACGGAGTCCCTTATGCTAACCTAAAAATATTACCATTGTAGATATAATGGTTATCGAGAAAAACACATTCAAAAATTGAAAATGTTCAAAAAATTTAAAAAAAAAAGTCAACTTTTTTGCTATTGGATATACGTCAAAACAACTGTTATGTTTTTATTGCTTGCCTCACAAAGAAATAAAAAAGACCCCAAAAGTTGGTCTATAGGTTAGTGTTTGTAAGAAATAAATAAAAGTTTAAATGCCAAAACTCAAAACTGAAGTGACTTTAGCGGCCTCTCTCGGCATTAATATAAACACCAGTCCCTTACCTTTTATATCGCTAAATAGAGGGCCCCGAGAAGTTTAATTTAGTGTATTATAATATATATTATTACAAAGTTAACAATTTTAAAAAATTAAAAAACTGCACTTTTTGGGTACCCCTTTGGTCAAGAAAATTTTTGACCAAAAATTTCAAAAAAAACATTTGGTTGATACTGTGCCACGACAAAGCTACGGAGTCCCTTATGCTAACCTAAAAATATTACCGTTGTAGATATAATGGTTATCGAGAAAAACACATTCAAAAATTGAAAATGTTCAAAAAATTAAAAAAAAAAGTCAACTTTTTTGCTATTGGATATACGTCAAAACAACTATTATGCTTTTATTGCTTGCCTCACAAAAAAATAAAAAAGACCCCAAAAGTTGGTCTATAGGTTAGTGTTTCTAAGAAATAAATAAAAGTTTAAATGCCAAAACTCAAAACTGAAGTGACTTTAGCGGCCTCTCTCGGCATTAATATAAACACCAGTCCCTTACCTTTTATATCGCTATATAGAGGGCCCCGAGAAGTTTAATTTAATGTATTATAATATATATTTTTACAAAGTTAACAACTACAAAAAATTAAAAAACTGCACTTTTTGAGTACCCCTTTGGTCAGGAAAATTTTCACCAAAAATTTCAAAAAAAACATTTGGTTGATACTGTGCCACGACGAAGCTACGGAGTCCCTTATACTAACCTAAAAATATTACCGTTGTAGATGGTATGGTTATCGAGAAAAATAGAATCAAAAGTTGAAAATTTTCAAAAACTTCAAAAAAAAAGTCAACTTTTTTGTTATTGGATATACGTCAAAACAATTCTTATATTTTTATTGCTTGCCTCACAAAGAAATAAAAAAGACCCCAAAAGTTGGTCTATAGGTTAGTGTCTGTAAGAAATAAATAAAAGTTTAAATGCCAAAACTCAAAACTGAAGTGACTTTAGCGGCCTCTCTCGGAATTAATATAAACACCAGTCCCTTCCCTTTTATATCCATATATAGAGGGCCCCGAGAAGTTTAATTTAATTAATATTAATTTAATTAATTTTCACCAAAAATTTCAAAAAAAACATTTGGTTGATACTGTGCCACGATGAAGCTACGGAGTCCCTTATGCTAACCTAAAAATATTACCGTTGTAGATGTAATAGTTATCGAGAAAAACACATTCAAAAATTGAAAATTTTCAAAAACTTCAAAAAAAAAGTCAACTTTTTTGTTATTGGATATACGTCAAAACAATTCTTATATTTTTATTGCTTGCCTCACAAAGAAATAAAAAAGACCCCAAAAGTTGGTCTATAGGTTAGTGTTTGTAAGAAATAAATAAAAGTTTAAATGCCAAAACTCAAAACTGAAGTGACTTTAGCGGCCTCTCTCGGCATTAATATAAACACCAGTCCCTTACCTTTTATATCCCTATATAGAGGGCCCCGAGAAGTTTAATTTAATGTATTATAATATATATTTTTACAAATTTAACAATTTTAAAAAATTAAAAAACTGCACTTTTTGGGTACCCCTTTGGTCAGGAAAATTTTCACCAAAAATTTCAAAAAAAACATTTGGTTGATACTGTGCCACGATGAAGCTACGGAGTCCCTTATGCTAACCTAAAAATATTACCGTTGTAGATGTAATGCTTATCGAGAAAAACACATTCAAAAATTGAAAATTTTCAAAAACTTCAAAAAAAAAGTTAACTTTTTTGTTATTGGATATACGTCAAAACAATTATTATATTTTTATTGATTGCCTCACAAAGAAATAAAAAAGACCCCAAAAGTTGGTCTATAGGTTAGTGTTTGTAAGAAATAAATAAAAGTTTAAATGCCAAAACTCAAAACTGAAGTGACTTTAGCGGCCTCTCTCGGCATTAATATAAACACCAGTCCCTTACCTTTTATACTACATTAAGTTTTGTGTAATAAAAAATAAAGCGGCTAAAAAAAAAACGACAATACGTCTAGAAAATTAATTATAAGGATGTACTAAAAAACAGTAGGAAAATTGCCTTAGTTTTCAAAAAATTCAAAAAATATTAGTTGTTCCGTTGTTCATAACAGATCTAACTTTTGTTTACAAAAATCAGCTGGACCACCAGTAACGTGAAAACTTGACATAATAATATATATATATATATATATATATATATATATATATATATATATATATATATATATATATATATATATATATATATATATATATATTATATAAGATCTGAACACCTGTCTATTCTAGTCACCGTGGATCTCAGCAACTTAGGCCACACGGTAGGTATCTTATACAATGTGCTTAGGCTAGGTGGCATTCTATTTCTACCTTCTGAAATCTGTATGGCACATCCATACTACATAAAGACGACGGACATATACAGGGTGTCCCAGAACTAATGGTACATAGTTAAATTGTAGATTTCCTGGGTCAAAATATTACGATTTAGCCACACTTACCTTAGTCCAAAAGTTCGTACTAACCGAGATACAGGGTGTTAAACTTTATTTTTTCAATTAGATTTTCTTTAATAACTTTCTTACTAATTATTATTTTTGCAAAAAATAACCAGCGTGTAAGTTTCTTTAAAATTGGCAAGACGATTCCGTTGAAAATTTTGATGTATAGTGTACAGGGTGTTCCTTGGACCACTAGCATTGCATTAAAATCAGTGACTTTTTTTTGTGCCTCGGTGTATACCAGTTTTTATGTAAAATAATGGTTTTCCCATCCTTTTTATGTAAAAAAGTTATACTGTTTTAAAGTCGCTCAGAGCAACGGTTTTTGAAATTTTTGCATTTAAAGTTTTTATTGCATGTGCCTAATTTCTGTATGATACTTTTTCAACTCTTTCTACTAATTAATAATTTTGCACAAAAAATTCGATTTGGTGGTTTTTGGGCATGGACAACTTAATTTTGGTAAAAAAAATAAATATTATACAGCGTGTTCTGTGGGTCGGTACCGTTACATTAAAATAGGTCTAACTTCACTCACTCACTCACTCACATGCAATAAAAATTTTAAATGCAAAAATCTCAAAAACCGTTGCTCTGAGCGACTTTAAAACAGTATAACTTTTTTACATAAAAAGGATGGGAAAACCATTATTTTACATAAAAACTGGTATACACCGAGGCACAACAAAAATACACTGATTTTTATGCAATGGTAGTGCTCTAAGGAACACCCTGTACATTGTACATCAAATTTTTCAACTGAATCGTCTTGCCAATTTTAAAAAAACTTACACGCTGGTTTGTTTTTGCAAAAATATTAATTATTAAAAAAGTTATTAAAGAAAATCGAATTGAAAAAATAAAGTTTAACACCCTGTATCTCGGTTAGTACGAACTTTTGGACTAAGGTAAGTATGGCTAAATCGTAATATTTTGGCCCAGGGAATCTATAGTTTAACTATGTACCATTAGTTCTGGGACACCCTGTATATCTGTACTGGGAAAGAGCATCTGCTACAAGCCGGCATGTTGGATTTCAACCTAAACGTTTGGCTTGAATAAATTAAGGCTACTAATAATGGTTGCTGCGCTCTCAGCGCCACCTCTTTTCTAAGCTTAAAAACATCAATTATCCGTTACCAGTTACGCAGCCTTCGAGTTAACGAATAGTTTAGAATCGCAGCCAACGATAAAGACCGGCCATGGCGCGTTATAAGCAAGTCGGCGGTCACGTGATCTTAGGAGTCCCCAGGATTTTTATTGTATTGCTTAATATATTATATGTTTTTACACAATTTAAATAAATTAACAAAAAACTTTTGTTCTTTTATAGGCAAAAAATGAAAAAAATATTTTGCTGATATATGTGTTTATTATGGATAAAAGAACTGAATCTATAAAATAAAAAATTATACAAAATTTGCACTCTAATATCTTCAGCTACATATATTAGGTACATAATATCGTTAGTAACTTCAAATCTATACAAGTCTTTCAAAATTGGACATATTAAACCTAAGCTTTTAGTTTTTTAATTTTTCTTTGAGTGCCATCATCTTTGTCTGAGTTCCTATCTAAAGATTTATTAGCAGACATTAAATCATTGTGCTTTTTAATAAAATTATTTAAAAAAACTTTACATGCCCTTGAACTAATTTTTTCAAGCTTTGACAATAGTTTTTCTCCACAAAAACACTCGCTAGAGTTATCTGAAGAAAAAATTTCAATATAAAACATTTCACAATAATTTATTAAAAAGAAACAAGTGATTTTGTGAATAAGTGAGATGGTTTTCCCATTCAATGAACTGAATGTAGTGGTCGTCAATAATTTTTTGAAAAATTACCCAGCACAAAGTTTAATATCTATTTCAATAAAGTGTAAGTTAACTACCAAACTCATGTTCTTTTAAAAGCTGTATCTTACTTTTTAAATATTTCACACTACCAGAGAGATTACTATCTGTTAACAATATTTTACAAATCAGTTTTTTAATATTGCGAGAGTGCGGAAGACATATTACCTTAGAATTGTAAATTGACGAGTATGCACTGGATAACTGGATAAACAAAGATGAAGCCAACATTAAAGTGTATCCACCATATATTCGATTCTCAGATTACCTTTTCAAGAGACCTAATTATTCAATAAGAAATGACAACTGAACACATTTTTCACTCTCACTATCGAAAATGTCACTAAGGATGTCTATTACTTGATCAATCTTATCCAAGATCTTATCTTTTACCACTTTTTTTCCCGTTTGTAACATATTAGGTTTCAGTTTTATAGTTGGACCGACAAGGAACAACACTAACTACACGTTCGCGGCATTGTTTATCTTATAGGTATTTTCTTTATAATTTACTCATTAGCCATTAATTATTTTAACGCAGCCCACTACAGTCTTTTTCGTGGTTTGCGTTATTTTAATAACTTTGATAAAATTCACATAAAATTCGTGCCCGAATTAAAAAAAAAATCGACGTAAACAAACATACCAAAACTGAAAACACACATGTTTTATAATGACAGCGGGCCGTGAGGAGTTTTTTTGTGGGACTTCTACGGTCACGTGATATTTCCGCGCCCGGGCCGGTCTTTCTCGTGGGCTGCGTTTAGAATCGAATCGCAACAAATCAACTCTTCTCCCTCTGGTCGACAGTGCGCGCACTGAGCCGCCAGAGCGAGCGACATCTAGCGTTTGCCTATAGGAAATAGAGCATAGTAACGTGATAGAAACATATAATATACTAACCTGATTGCTAGAGTATTCAGGAATTTTATCTGGAGCACAATAGATGACGTTGTGATGGTCATTAGGATCCGCGAGACAGACCCAGTGGAAGCCCAGAATCAGTTTCAGGTTGGGCAGTTTTAGAAGTTGAACGTCGTCGTATTTTGAGGCTGTTCTTACAAATATGTTCAAATCCCCTTTAAAGACTAGCTTCCCTAAAAATACAGTTAAACCAGTTCTAAGTAGTTAAATGTATTTATGCTCTTGATGACTATTTTTAAATTTATCAAAGTAATCTAACGTTTATGTGTTTAAAGGTTTTACAAAAGTGTTCTTACGAATATGTCTAAATCCCCTTTAGAGACTGGCTGGGCTAAGGGCATTGAGTAAGTAACCCATATAGAGGAGCCACCGGCGAGCTTTACCATATTGAGGGGCAGATGGCGCTGAAATAAATTCGTCTAGTACGCAATATTCAGGGACTTCTAGTACGATTTAGTTGCATGTGCGAGTTCCGAGGTTCATGCCTATCATACAAATACCATTAGATCATAGTAGTTGTCTCTGAATATTGCGAAGTAGACGAATTTATTTCAGCGCCATCTGCCCCTCAATATGGTAAAGCTCGCCGGTGGCACCTCTATATGGGTAATTTACTCAATGGTATATGACATATAGAGTGGCAAGGCGAGCCTTGCATCATTCAGGGGTAGATGGCGCTGAAATAAATTCGTCTGTAAAATCAAAGAAATAACATATCCAGTTATTTCTTTGATGTCTGTACGCAATATTCAGAGACAAGTACTATGATCTAATGGCATTTGTATGATAGGCATGAGCCTCGGAACTTGTAACTAAATCGTACTAGCAGTCCCTGAATATTGCGTACCAGATGAATTTATTTGAGCGCCATCTGTCTCTCAATATGATAAAGCTCGCCAGTGGCTCCTCCATATGGGTTATTTACTTAATGCTAAGGGTGTCGCTTAGTTTTTGGGACATACCAGATTGTTAAATATTTTTATAAAATCCATTTTTTTATTAGTAACTGAGGTATTACCCTACATATTTTTGTAAAATTTGGTTCACACCCTCTATTTCATTTTTCGATGTGTAACATGTTATTTCGACCAGTGGTGTTCGTGCAAGAATTACCCTCGATATTTTTGGAACTAATAGTGTACTACTACTACTATGTCGGTTTAGAACGTTTTTCTACGTTGTCCGACGCCTATTCTCCACTTCCTTCGATCCTGACAATCATCTTCTTTGACTCATTGATCTTTGGATTGACTGTTGCCATTCTAGTTTAGGATGCCCTCTTTTTCTGCGCCCTATTGGTTGCCATTCTAGGACCTGCTTTGGTAATCTTTCGTCGTTCATCCGTTGTACATGGCCGTACCATATCAGTTGTCTTTTAGTGATGTCATCCGTTATGCTCCCTTCGATTCCCATTCTTTCTTTTATGATCTCATTTCTTATGTGATCTGTTCTAGATATTCTCATTGATCTTCTTATTGCATCCATTTCGACACTTTCCATTTTTGTTTTGTATTTTTCTGTTACGCGACAAGTCTCTATTCCATACAACAGCGTGCTTTTCACCATTGTTTCATATATGTTAAATTTTACATTCTTTTTTATCTCTCTGCTCCATAAAATACTGTTAAGACATCCAATAACCTTTTTTGCTTTTACTATTCTTTTTTCCAGTTCTTTACAGTCTGTTCCTGTCTTATCAAATGTGACACCCAAGTATACATACTCATTGCATGGAGATATTACTTGTCCATTGTCTAGTTCTAACTCACTGGATTCGTTTCCAATACATAAGTACTGTGTCTTGTCCACGTTCACTGTTAATCCCCACTTTTGGTATTCTTCCAATAACTTTCTCATCATATACTCCATGTCCTCTTTATCATTAGCTATAATTACTTGGTCGTCAGCAAACTGTAGTGTGTATATGGTAAATCGGTCGTTAATTTGTATTCCCATGCCGTGCACTTTCCGTTTCCAGTTTTTTAGAGCTACTGCGATATATATTTTAAAAAGAGTTGGAGAAATACAACATCCCTGTCTTAAGCCTTTTGTTACCAGGAATTCTTTTGAAAGTCGATTTCCAATTTTAATTTTAGATTTTGACCCTTTGTATAGTTCTTTCATCGCTTTTATCTAAGTATGATTGATATTAGTCTGCTATAGCACTGTCCATAGTTTTTTTTAAATCTCTGATTAATTATCTGGCAAGTGCAGTTTGTCCCATTAAAATCGATGGTATAATTCAAATGTTATAATAAAAAAAATACTGTCCGGTTTTTTTTGGCCCACCCCGTGGTTTAAAAAAACAAGAATGTTTGTTGCAAATATCGCTCCTATCGTCTGTTTCATAAGGGCGTAAAACGTTTTTAGCTCCTTTACAATTTAGGAAATAGCCTTAACCATCGAAGAAATATGTTATTTATTCCATGCCTTAACGCCTCTCTGTCATAATTTTTTTAGTAAATTTAGTAAATTTTTGTCTCCCAGCAAATATTAACATAACCATGTGAAATATGCGACATTTCTAAAATTTTCATAAAAATCCAAAAAATTGTTATTAAATCATGAATTTGTAAAAATGTTAATTTTTTCAGTTGTTTTTCTGTTAATTTGCAACTGCCTCCGCTCTGGGTTTATATCACGGATCACCCAAATATATTATAAAAAAGAAAACCTACTTTAAATTATGCGTTTCGCTTGACCTTCGATTGAGAGATTTCGAGTTGACGACAGCCTATCCCAACAAACAATTAAAGTTGGAACGACGAAACCCCAACTAGAAAGAATTTCTTAAAAGTAACCGCAACGTACTCCCGCTACGTCTCAGTATACCATACAGCGACGTTATAATTCCCTAAGTGGGGAACCAATTTCTGGTTATAACTACTTGGCCAAGTGTTTAAAGTCACTGTAGTAACAACTACACTACTACGTCGTAGCCAGGTATCTACTACGTCGTAGAGGCTGTTTTTTTTCCGTAATGGCATAAAAGTTGCGATGTAGTTGCAAATAATATAATCGTTTCTTTTTGGTAGAATTGTTACACAATATGGTGGACACAACAGTAAACAGACTCGCTTAGTTTTTTTGTTTGGTTATGGTTATAATATGAACTATGTTATCCAAAAGTGTGAGAATTTACGAGCAGAGGATCAAAATTCGAGTGCGACGCAAAGTTTTTTGTATAACATGCATTATATATATTGCAAAAAACCGGTGCGCCCGTAAAATTGAGCCGTTTTCTGGTAGCTGATGGAATTTTTGTGTTGTGATTTTGGAGGTTATGTTTTCATAATCGACAGTTAACTCCAACAAATGGTGCTTAAGAAGAGCATTTTTGGTAAGCTTCAACTAATTTGTTTATAAAATAGTATGGCTCTTTAATATGAGCTCATAAAACGACAACAAAAATATTAAATTTTCTTTCTTACATAAAAACATGGCGTCCCAAACTATATTCCCTGATAGTCGAAAAGGTTACTTGAAAGTAGTTGCGGCTTTAAAGTTGATCCAAAAAGTTATTTTGTCTACATTGTTACATCAGATGTTACTATGATGACACAAACTTTTGTGGTAAAAATTAAAGTTATAATGTAGTTGTCGGATACACTTGTTTGGGACTCCAATGAAGCTTAACTTTCTAGTGGTAATTAAGTAGGATATAAAAGTCAGGGCGACTACGAAATAACGACTAAAAAGAAAGTAAAACTTTAGCAACGTCCTATTGTGGTAGAGAAGACTATCAGAATCGACTATCAAGAAACAATCCTAAGAAGTAGTTTAGAGGGTCGTTTTTACGAAACATCTACTATTTCCTGATACTAAATAGTAGTTAGAACTAAAAAGTAACAAATTTTGGTTGGGATCACCACATTTCTACTATAAGAAAGTAGCAAAGCCTTTAGAACATGTAGCCGCTACTATAAATGTTAGTTGGGATGTTAAGACCCGATGATATCCGATTCAATTTCTGATTTGGACGCGCGCCTATGGTCCTGTGTGGAAGACTCTAGCAACGCGGCGTACCTATTTCTTAGTAAATTAATTTCGAATAAGATATGTACACGACATTCACTTTATAACAGGGCTCGCGCCGGTGAAATAAATTCCCAAAAACTCAAGTTACGCCCGGTGGCTAAATCTAAAGCGCCTTCGCCAATCGATATCACTAGTTCTGTACCCACAGTAGTCTAGTAGTAGATTTCTTCTGTTATGGTCGATTTAATCAACCCAAAATTAAAATTATTTCGTTTCGTAATTTGAGCGACATCTGTGGAGACCGCTGTAACTAAAATAATCAATATCGGGAGGGCTCGGGTGGCCTTAATATAGCTGCAGTTCTTATAGTTTGTATTCATTGCTAAAACCACAAAAATAATTTTTTCTGAGAAACGTACTGCACCAATTATATTGAATTAATAGGTTCCTGTTGATACAAAATATCATGTTAACTCGTAATTTCTCATGTAGGTGAAAAATTAATCTCTCTAATGAACTAAATTCTTTAACAGCGATTTTCTCAAAACAATGTTTTTTGAGTTGTGACTCTTTTTTAGCGGGGATGCGATAATTATGCTCTTAATGACTATTTTAAAACTAATCAAACTTTTATGTGTTTAAATGTTAAAATATTGTCCTTCTGTCTTTAAATGATTTTTTTTAATTCTCATTTTTTACTGAGCAAATGTCGTCTTACCATTGGTCCAATCCATGACAACCTTCTCCCAAGTCAGTGCCATTTCTTCAGTGGTGTTGTACGGATCCAAGGAGGCGTGAAGCAACACTTGCATTTTTTGAACCATCATCGTTAATCTCCCGTGGAATAATAGTCTTACTTTGTCCCACCAGGGCATAGGGGGGGAGGGATCTCTCGAGGGGGCCGATATTTGGTTGAAGCCTGAAAAAAATATTTTTCGAAAAAAATGTTTTATGAAAAAGTTGAGTTTCAAAAAAATATTTTTTAGAAACTGTTTTTCTGTTTATTAAATAAATGTTTTACCCAATTTGAAAAAATTTGTATTCGAAAAAAGTTATCGAAAACCTTAGTACTTTCGAAAAAATCTGCAGACCCCGAAAAAAAAACTCTGCCAATCTATGGGCACCTAAGCTCACACTAGGTACTATAGTTAAAATGTACGTGTGAGCTAATATAACTAAAAACTGAAATATATTTTATTGAACTCCAGACTCAATTACCTTTCGTTTGATACCACACAAGCCATGTTTTTTTAAACTAAAATGTATTTTGTTTAACCCCAGACTCAATTACCTTTCGTTTGATATCACACACGCCATATTTCCACATAAACACTAATTTTTGAAATATACCCACACCCTTTTATTTGGCTTGTGTTTGGTGGATTTTGTTTATTTTTAAATGGGACCATCTCGACCCAAAACCCAGCCTAGGTACCACATTTCATTAAAATCGGGCAAGCGGTTTTTGAGTTATGCGCGTTGGTCGTTACAGACAGACAGACAGACAGACAGACAGACAGACAGACAGACAGACAGACAGACAGACAGACAGACAGACAGACAGACAGACAGACAGACAGACAGACAGACAGACAGACAGACAGACAGACAGACAGACAGACAGACAGACAGACAGACAGACAGACAGACAGACAGACAGACAGACAGACAGACAGACAGACAGACAGACAGACAGACAGACAGACAGACAGACAGACAGACAGACAGACAGACAGACAGACAGACAGACAGACAGACAGACAGACAGACAGACAGACAGACAGACAGACAGACAGACAGACAGACAGACAGACAGACAGACAGACAGACAGACAGACAGACAGACAGACAGACAGACAGACAGACAGACAGACAGACAGACAGACAGACAGACAGCGCAACATAAAATGTTCAAAATCATCTGAAACGCAAAGATATATAAAAATTTTTGAAATCGGAGCAACTTTTTTTTCTCGAAAAAATTAGGATCACTTTAGCTCACACTATTATAGTATAGTAATAGTGTGAGCTAAAAAGAAAAAGCACAAAATAAAATAAATGAACTATAGCTAATTCAAACTTACTGAGGTTGCATTGAGCTATGATTGGGTCCCAGCAGGGGCCGAAGGCGTAAGAGTATGACTCCATTTCACAGTTCAAATCGTAGTAGTATTTCAGAGGGGACATTCCACGCTGGACCTCGAAAGTCCCAAAAGGTTCCCCAAGGTCTATGGTGACTGTTCTTGTAGCTGAAAAAAAAACAAATATTAAAATAACCAATAAAAAAATAAATAGTCTGCCCCACTAAATGTCTAATCCCTTGCCTATTGATATAAGGCAGCTAAACTGTTATAAATACTCTGCCAATCTATGGGCACCTAAGCTCACACTAGGTACTATAGATATAGTGTGAGCTAATATAATCAAAAACTGAAATATATTTTATTCAACTCCAGACTCAATTACCTTTCGTTTGATACCACACAAGCCATGTTTTGACTTAAACTCAAATTTTTTTAATCTACCCTTCACCCTTTAAAAAAAAAACTAAAATGTATTTTGTTTAACTCAAGACTCAATTACCTTTCGTTTGATATCACACACGCCATATTTTCACTTAAACTCTAATTTTTGACATCTACCCCCATCCTTTTTTTAAAAATAAACTAAAATTCATTTTTTTTAACTCCAGACTTAATTACCTTTCGTTTGATATCACACACGCCATATTTTCACATAAACTCTAATTTTTGGAATCTACCCCCACCCTTTTATTTGGCTTGCGTTCGGTGGATTTTGTTCATTTTTAAATGGGGCCATCACGGCCCAAGACCCAACTTAGGTACCAAATTTCATTAAAATCGGACAAGCGGTTTTTGAGTTATGCGGGTTGGTCGTTACAGACAGACATACAGACAGACAGACAGACAGACAGCAAAACAAAAAAGTTTCAAAATCATCTGAAACGCAAAGATATATAAAATTTTTGAAATCGGAGCAACTTTTTTTTTCTCGAAAAAATTAGGATCACCATAGCTCACACTACTTATAGTAGTAGTGTGAGCTAAAAATTCAAAAGTAAAACTAAAGAGTTTTTGGCGTCTAATATACAATAGAAGAATTCTTTTCAGGGTAAATGGGCTTGCCAGGCATTGTTATATATATGCTTTGCATCTTTGTTTTAATTTAATATTCATTGTGAAAATTGTTAATGTATCTTTTTAACAGTGTCTAGTGTGTTTTAAATAGTGTTGAGCATAGTTTCAACAGTGTCCAATGCATTTTAAATAATGTCAAGCATACTTTTGTAATATTATTCCTTGACAAATTAATTATTAATTAATAATGAAATTCTGTTTTTACCTTTGTTAACTAATGTTACCTTCTATAAAATTTAAGCTAGGCTAAGCAAGGTTTTGTCAATGTACACATTGTATCCAGACAATAAAGCTACTTTTGATTCTGATTCACTAGTGCTCTACATGCACTCACCCTACTTTGCGAAGATTTTTTTTAAATGTCCAAATAAATAATCCAGACCGGAGTTAGCTTAAATCTGAGGGCACGGCAGTGCCTCGCCAAGTTCGCGCTGCCCTTCCATCTTTTCTTAAAATATTTCAGCTCATATTTGACTTATATAAAACTCTACTTCGGAATGAGCTACGAATCTCAAACTTTGCACAGTCGTATATCTTCATAGAGTTAATAACTCTTTCAAGTTTCATGGACATCCATAAAGTAGTAAAGTAGTTACGAAATTTCAAAAAACGTCGAAGTTGCCACTCACTCACTGACTCACTCAATCATGTATAGATCATCAAAATTCTACTATACTTCCAGACATGCTACAAAGCAGACATTTAGCAGACTGATAGAAATTATGACCAAACCCGTGGAAAAAATCAAAAAACCCCAAAATTCTAATTTACCTCCCTCCCCTATAAATGTTAAGTTATGTAAAAGTAACATTGCCCACTTCCAGGCACGCTAGAGAGCTGAGCTTTGGAAGGCCAATAGTAACTATGATAAAGCTACAGAAAAAACTTTACTTCCCTATAAATGTATAAAGTTATGTAAAAGTAAAAATGAACACTTCCAGAAACATTAGAGAGCTGAGCTTTTTAACACTGAAAGACACTATGATAAAACTATAAAAAAAAATTTTAAAACACCAACATTTTAATTTACTTCCCTCTCCTATAAATGTAAATTTATGTAAAAGTAACATTGCCCACTTCCAGGCACGCTAGAGAGCTGAGCTTTGGAAGGCCGATAGTAACTATAATAAAGCTATAGAAAAAAATTAAAACACCCCAAAATTCTAATTTAGTTCCCTCCCCTATAAATGTAAAGTTATGTAAAAGTAAAATTGCTCACTTCCAGAAACACTAGAGAGCTGAGCTTTTTAGGACTGAAAGACACTATGATAAAACTATAGGAAAAAATTTAAAAACACCAACATTTTAATTTACTTTCCTCTCCTATAAATGTAAATTTATATAAAAGTAACATTGCCCACTTCCAAAAACGCTAGAGAGCTGAGCATTGGAAGACTGATAGGAACTATGATAAAACTATAGAAAAAAATTAAAAAACACGAAAATTTTAATGTACAGGGTGTCCCAAATTGGGCACTTTTCGGGAGTTTAAGGTACTTCTAGGGAAGACAGAGAAAAACTGACCACGCACTACGAGGCTCAAATTTCAAGAGAAGACTTATAGTAAAAACCGCATTTTGAAATATCGTCTCGTCTTTGAGCTACGGGGGCTTTTTGAAAAGTCTGCATTTTGGAGAGGGGTCTATAACTTCGTTATTATTGGAAATATTGATTTAGAATAAATTGCAATTTTATAGACTTTGTTACGAGGAATTCACCCGCTAAATTAAATTTTAACTGTCTCTTTTAGTTTTTGACATATGACATAAAGTTGCATTTTTTCTTATGGAATGGCCTATATTTTAATTAATTTTCGAATTCGTGATTGAATTCTTTTAAAAATGATGTATATGTCATAGTTTGATTGAGCGGTTTCGGAGATAATTAAAGTTTTTTATTTTTGTCTAGTGTGCGTTGAATGACGTCATGCGCCATTGACGTGAAAGCCTTGCGGTCAAATCCTACTTCATATAGTTTTGTTGTCTTAAACTATGCAAATCAAGTTGGCCTTGCGTCTTGGCGTTTTGTCATTGTTTTCAATTGTTTAAACAATTTGACATTACACTTTGATATGAAATTATTTTTCACAAAAGCGTTTTAATTTTATTTTGAAATATGTATCATTTTTTAAAAACTTTTTATAACTAGGCTTTGAGGGCCGTCAGCTGAATTATAATCTTTCCAAACCAGCCTTACTATATTTGTGACTGTGTAAAAAAATAAAAATACTGGAGTGCCTTTACCTGCCTCAGCAGGAAATCATAGCGCACTAGAAATAAGTGAAAAAGCTGAATATCTCCTAAACCGCTCAATCAAACTATGACATATGATACATCATTTTGAAAAGAATTCAATAACGAATTCGAAAATTAATTAAAATATAGGCCATTCCATAAGAAAAAATGCAACTTTATGTCATATCTCAAAAACTAAAAGTGACAGTTAAAATATAATTTAGCGGGTGAATTCCTCGTGACAAAGTCTATAAAACTGCAATTTACTCTAAATCAAAATTTCCACTAATAACGAAGTTATAGAGACCCCCTTCAAAAATGAAGACTTTTCAAAAAGCCCCCGTATTTCAAAGACGAGACGATATTTCAAAATGCGGTTTTTACTATAAGTCTTCTCTTGAAATTTGAGCCTCGTAGTGCGTGGTCAGTTTTTCTCTGTCTTCCCTAGAAGTACCTTAAACCCCCCAAAAGTGCCCAATTTGGGACACCCTGTACATTAAAATTTTCGTGTTTTTTAATTTTTTTCTATAGTTTTATCATAGTTCCTATCAGTCTTCCAATGCTCAGCTCTCTAGCGTTTTTGGAAGTTCTCTTGAAATTTGAGCCTCGCAATGCGTGGTCAGTTTTTCTCTGTCTCCCCTAGAAGTACCTTAAATCCCCTAAAAGTGCCCAATTTGGGACACCCTGTACTTCCTTCCCCTATAAATGTAAAGTTATGTAAAAGTAACATTGTCCACTTTCAGAAACGCTAGAGAGCTGAGCTTTGGAAGGCTGATAGGAACTATGATAAAACCATGGGAAAAAAAACCTTAAAATTTTAAGTAAGGCACTGCAAAAGTTTTAAACAATATTCCGCATATTTCACTACGTTTAAAATTAAATATTATCTGTGTGCTATTGGGCTAGAAAGGTATCAGATCCATCATGGATCCATTTATTTTTTATATTTTTTTTAGTAACCTATAAAAAGTGAGTACAACAAATTAAGGCCATCAAAGAGTTATACCGCAATAGTAAGGCGAAAGTTAAAATAAAAGCAAAACTAACCAAAGGCTTTCAAGTAAATAAAGGTCTTAAACAAGGTTGCTGTATCTCGCCTACGCTCTTCAAGATATATTTGGAACAAGTCCTTAAAGTCTGGAAAAGAAAATGCCAAAACATGGTAATTCCGTTGGATGAAACCACCTTATATACTTTATGTTTCGCCGATGATCAGATAGTGGTGGCTTAGGATTATGACGACCTTGAATATATGACACGAAAACTAATAGAAGAGTACAATAAGTGGGGACTAGAGGTTAATATCAATAAGACAGAATATATGTGTATTGGTGGAACAAACCAGGATCTAATCTTAAATACGCAGTGAATTCAGTCCTGTGATGAGTATAAATCCTTAGGTCTAAGAATTACAGCTGACGGAACACTAGACAAAGCTATAAAAGATAGAAACGTACAAGGAAGAAAAGCAATAACTTTATTAAATGGAATAATTTGGGACTAAAGTATATCAAAACATAACAAAAAGCTTATATATAACACCATTGTAAAAAGTATTATTACATACGGCTCAGAAGTATGGCCAATCAAAGATAGAACAGAAAAAATGCTTTCCGCTACGGAGATAGACTATTGGAGAAAAGCAGCAGGGAAATCAAAAAGAGAAAGAGTTACAAATTAAAGAATAACAGAAATTATGACAGTGGGTGAACGTACTTTAGTGGATGATATAAGAACAAAACAACTGGTGTCGTACGGACATGTACAAAGAATGGATGATGGAAGACTACCTAAACAAATATTACAATGGAAACCAACTGGCCGAAGAAAACGAGGAAGGCCGAGGAGGAGCTGGAGAGAAGGAATAGACAGTGAAATAAGAATAAGAGGCCTAGATAATAAATTATTGGCAAACAGAAACGAGTGGAGATTGGGTATCGGAAGACGTAGAACGTTGTGAAACCGATAAATATATATATATATGGATCCATTTATTTTTTATATTTTTTCTAGTAACTTATAAAAGGTAACCAAATGCATCAGTCAAGGCTACATAGATAAAACGCATCATTACTTCTCATTTGACAAAATTCTAATAAAAAAAAGCAATTATGTTCCTAAATCGGAACAAAACACATTGAATATGATAACGATCAATAGCCACCAAAATTGGTCAGAAAAATAACATTATTTTCAAATTACAAATGTATAATTTATAACTTAATTGGGTCTTTCAGTACCTATACATGCAAATTACAGGTACTTATTATAGTACCTAGTATAGTAGTATCTAATTGTTTTTATTTTGGTTCTCACCTTCAATTTGGAAACAATTGATTAAAAAGAAATAAAATAACATTATAATTTTAAAAATTTCAAAAGTTGTGTAATAATATGGGTACGATTTCCAAAGTTGTTGTTTTAGTTGTTACTTTAGTTTTGTTAAATGTTTTTGAAGTTGTTTTAAGCCAAGAAAATCAAAATGAAAATCAGGTAAAAAACTAAAATAAAAATTACTGTGCATGTTTAATTCGAAATGTTAAATTACCTTCTTCATTATGTATCTTAACCTCAGTGATAAATTCTACCCTGTAAATTATTACAGAATTTAATATTAATACTGGTGCTTAAATCCGCAAGTTCATGATTACTGTTTAATCTGGTCCTTGAAGCTTCTTCTCACCAAATTAACTCAGATAGCTACTACTAACCATAAAAATCTTAATAGAGCGAGCCAACGAATACATTATAATTAATGTTATGTTATTATAAAAGATCGAAACGTACAAGGAAGAAAAGCAATAACTTTATTAAATGGAATAATTTGGGACCAAAGTATATCAAAACATAACAGAAAGCTTATATATAACACCATTATAAAAAGTATTATTACATACGGCTCAGAAGTATGGCCAATCAAGGATAGAACAGAAAAAATGCTTTCCGCTACGGAGATGGACTATTGGAGAAGAGCAGCAGGGAAATCAAAAAGAGAAAGAGTTACAAATCAAAGAATAAGAGAAATTATGACAGTAGGTGAACGTACTTTAGTGGATGATATAAGAACAAAACAACTGGTGTGGTACGGACATGTACAAAGAATGAATGACGAAAGACTACCTAAACAAATACTACAATGGAAACCAACTGGCCGAAGAAAACGAGGACGGCCAAGGAGAAGCTGGAGAGAAGGAATAGACAGTGAAATAAGAATAAGAGGCCTAGATGATGAATTATGGGCAAACAGAAACGAGTGGAGATTGGGTATCGGAAGACGTAGAACGTTGTGAAACCGATAAATATATATATATATATATATATTGCGTTTATACACTTTGAAAAAGCTTTCGATAGCATCGCGCACACAGCCGAATAGATCACAGATACACAGATTTAATTTAGCCATAGAACATAGCGAAACAACAACATCAATCAAAATCCACGAAGGAACCAAGCCAATCCGCATAAGAAGAGGTGTCAAAGTAAACAGCGGAAATACTTGAACCACCTAAGATATGCTGACGATAAAGAAGAACTCATAAAAATGCTGAAAGAACTGGATACAGCAGCTAAAAATATAGGCTTGAGTATGAATTATACTAAAACTAAAATCATAACAAACACAGATGAAAATATCACGATCAGAATAAAAAAAAATCTGGGATAAATTATTAAACTAAAAAAGAAAACCAAACGGCTTAAATCAAGAGACGAGTAAGATTGACCTGGGCAGCATTTGGTAAATTAAGCTATATATTAAAAAATAAAAAATATCCTCAGTACCTTAAAACGAAAGTGTATAACCAATGTATTCTTCCTGTGCTCACATATGGATCCCAGACCTGAGCGCTTACAAAATCAAACATGGATAAAATAACAAAAGGCCAAAGATCAATGGAAAGACAAATGTTACATGTAAAGCTAACAGATAATAATAAGAGAATAAACTCTTCTGTTCTGTTATTGAACAAATATTTTAATTTAATAGAGTAGATAGCTGAGACTAAAAAGTAGAAAATAAATTGGTAAAAAAATTTTTTTAAGTCACAAGCTTTTATAAAATGCCTTAAAAATTAAAAAATAATTTTCTAACATTCTAATATTATCATAATAATAAATGCGATGGCCGATTGATGGAAATTTTGTCGATGTTAGCACGATAAGATATCCGTATCAATTAAATATCACTATTTGCAAGAATCAATCTAGCAGAAAAATGCAGAGGTACCATACCCACCCAACCCGACCCAAGATACCCCAGCATTTCTTTGACATAGGTATGGCAATGGCATAGCATTGCGGCACATCAAACATATCTTTGATGACCTGCTATGTTGAATATTCTTTAAGTGTTTAGATCACAAATTTAGATTAACTTATGCTTTGATTTGCGGCCATCGCTTTTATTATTATGATAATATAAGAATGTTAGAAATTTATTTTTTAATTTTTAGTGCATTTTATAAAAGCTTGTGACTTAACAAAAAAAAAATTTACCAATTTATTTTCTACTTTTTAGTCTCAGCTATCTACTCTATTAAATGAAAATATTTGTTCAATAACAGAACAGAAGAGTTTATTCTAGATTATAACGAAATCGCTGATTGTGAGTTGTTTGGAACCTCATTTTTCTATTGGGGGAAAGAGAGGGTGGGGGTAGAGGTAGAAATATATTTTTTGTTTGGGCTGTATTGCCATCGGACCTTTATGCATATACCAAATTTTATAAAAGTCATTTGAAGTGAAGTGTGTCAAAAACGCATTTTTTATGGAAGGGGGTGGGGGTAGGGTGGGAGGACAATTTTTGTTGTTGTATTGTCATCGGACCACTATATGTATACCAAATTTCATCCAAATCGGATAATCTGAAGTGTGTCAAAAACGCATTTTTCTATAGATGGGGGTGGGGGTAGGAGTGGTAGGATTTTTTTTCTCAATGTTGTATTGTCATCGGACTACTATATGTATACCAAATTTCATCCAAATTGGATAATGGGAAGGGTGTCAAAAACGCATTTTCTATGGAATGGGGTGGGGGTAGGGGTGGGAGGATATTTTTTTTTTAATATTGTATTGTCATCGGACCACTATGTAAATACCAAATTTCATCCAAATCGGATAATGGGAAGTGTGTCAAAAACTCATTTTTCTATGAAAGGGGTGGGGGTAGGGGTGGGAGGATATTTTAGCTCACACATATACTATACTATAGTAGTGTGAGCTATGGTGATCCTAATTTTTTCGAGAAAAAAAAAGTTGCTCCGATTTCAAAAATTTTTATATATCTTTGCGTTTCAGATGATTTTGAAACTTTTTTGTTGCGCCGTCTGTCTGTCTGTCTGTCTGTCTGTATGTCTGTCTGTCTGTCTGTCTGTCTGTATGTCTGTCTGTAACGACCAACGCGCATAACTCAAAAACCGCTTGACCGATTCTAATGAAATTTGGTACCTAGGCTGGGTCTTGGGTCGAGATGGTCCCATTTAAAAATAAACGAAATCCATTGAACACAAACCAAATAAAAGGGTGGGGGTATATTTCAAAAATTAGAGTTTATGTGAAAATATGGCGTGTTTGATATCAAACGAAAGGTAATTGAGTCTGGAGTTAAACAAAATACACTTTAATTTATTTTAAAAAAGGGTGGGGGTATATTTCAAAAATTAGAGTTTAAGTGAAAATATGGCGTGTGTGATATCAAACAAAAGGTAATTGAGTCCGGAGTTTAACAAAATACATTATAGTTTTTGTTTTTTTAAGGGTGGGGGTAGATTTCAAAAATTTGAGTTTAAGTCAAAACATGGCTTGTGTGGTACCAAACAAAAGGTAATTTAGTCTGGAGTTAAATAAAATATATTTCAGTTTTTAGTTATCTCACACGTACACTATAACTATAGTACCTAGTGTGAGCTTAGGGGCCCATATATTGGCAGAGTATTTTTCTTAATATTGTATTGTCATCGGATCACTATATGTATACCAAATTTCATCCAAATCGGATAACGGGATATGTGTCAAAAACAAATTTTTCTATGGAAGGGGGTGGGGGTAGGGGTGGGAGGATATTTTTTTTTTATTGTTGTATTATCATCGGACCACTATGTGTATACCAAATTTTATCAAAATCGGATAACGGGAAGTGTGTCAAAAACACATTTTTCTATAGAAGGGGTGGGGGTAGGGGTGGGAGGATTTTTTTTTCTCAATGTTGTATTGTCATCGGACCACTATATGTATACCAAATTTCATCCAAATTGGATAATGGGAAGGGTGTCAAAAACGCTTCACAAGATTTGATAGATAGTTAGATGGTTAGACAGAACATCTGAAGCTAAATAAAAGCTTGTAAAAAAAGGAATGAATGGATAAGAAATAAAACAAAAGCAAGGGATGCCAAAGGAGAGGTAGCAAAATTAAAATGGAAATTTACAGGTCATAATATCAGACAGAAAGACGATCGGTGAAGAAGACCCCAAATGAAAAGGGCGGAGGATTTAAAGAAACATGCGGAAACTAGATGGATGAACCCGGCGACAGACAGAGAAGAGTGGAAGATATTGGGGGAGGCCTATATATAGAGCATGGGAAAGAAAGTGGCGCAGAATAGTACCAGAGAGGGTAGAAGAAACGGCTCTAGTTAATTAGGCTAAAACCCACCAGGGCTATTTGAAGAAAAAGAAAAATTAATACAAAAATTTATATTAATACACGTCGTAGTCTTAATTTATTGTCATAATTTTTTTTTTACTCATCTATCTGTCACTTTTTTTCTTGTCAAAGTAACAGTAATAGGTATAAACAAAGAACAAGTGTATACAATTTTATGTTGCATGTGAAACGTTGTTTTCTTCAATAGTTCTAATAGTGTTCTTCTAATTTAAAGTAAGTATCGCATGTTGTATTACCAAGATATCTGTAAATAATTTAAAAACTAAAAAAATTTAATATTAACATACCAAACTTATTTTTTTTTGTCTTTTTTTCAGAAATTCTTGTCCAATATGGGGCAACCCTCAATACCCTTTATTCCAGGGGTACCCGTGAACCCCCAAGTTCTAGGACAAGCGGCTGAAGTTGGATGGTATTTGTTACAACAAATTCCGAGAAGATAGAAACAAAATAAGTTTTTTTATTAAGGTGTTCATTGTTAATAAGATTTTTTATTTTTTGTAAAATATGTATTTAGAGATAAAATAAAATACTCTGCCAATCTATGGGCACCTAAGCTCACACTAAGTACTATAGTTATAGTGTACGTGTGAGCTAATATAACTAAAAACTGAAATATATTTTATTGCACTCCAGACTCAATTACCTTTTGTTTGATATCACACACGCCATATTTCCACATAAACACTAATTTTTTTAATTTATCCCCACCCTTTTTTTAAAGTAAAATGTATTTTATTTAACTCCAGACGCAATTACCGTTCGTTTGATATCACACACGCCATATATTTACGTAAACTCTAATTTTTGAAATATACCCCCACCCTTTTATTTGGCTTGTGTGTGGTGGATTTTGTTCATTTTTAAATGGGACCATCTCGACCCTAAACCCAGCGTTTGTACCAAATTTCATTAAAATCGGGCAAGCGGTTTTTGAGTTATGCGCGTTGGTCGTTACAGACAGACATACAGACAGACAGACAGACAGACAGACAGACAGACAGACAGACAGACAGACAGACAGACAGACAGACAGACAGACAGACAGACAGACAGACAGACAGACAGACAGACGGCGCAACAAAAAAGTTTCAAAATCATCTGAAACGCAAAGATATATAAAAAATTTTGAAATCGGAGCAACTTTTTTTTCTCGAAAAAATTAGGATCACTATAGCTCACACTACTATAGTATAGTAGTAGTGTGAGCTAAAAGTTGATATAAAACCTAAGAGACAGATTTACGAAGAAATTCTGCAGTTTTACTTATTTCTCAAAAACAAATTTTAAGGTTTGCAGGAAAAGGTCAAAAGTAGACAAAAAGCTCAAATATATGCAAAGTTTAAAGATTGTGGAAATATTATTAATTTTAAAAACAAGAAATTTGACAATGTCGAATGATTTTGTGCAATATTGTCGTGATGTCTGTCTGTGTGTTTGTGTATGTCTGTCAATAAAACGATAGCTAGCTATACTGTGAAGAGCTGATTAGAATTTAGTCAAAATCCATTAAAAAACTTCGTAGGAGTTTCTGTTTCTGAGATATTTGCAAAAACTATTTTCAAGACTATACCGTGGAGTTTACTTGTTTTAAGTTTAGTTTTAAGTGTGCTAATGGGCTAGGTATAGGTATCAGACTCATCATGGATCCATTTTTTTTACCTTTGCTAATATTACTAAGAGTGGTACAATTTTGATAATATTAAAGACATTTTTATGCATGCATTTTAGTAGATAAACCTCAATTTATATTAAACTTGAGAAGGTAATTGCACCCATTTTTAGACCTTTTTAGCTCAATTTACGTAAATTATTAATTATTTATTAGCTATAAAAGATAGAAACGTACAAGGAAGAAAAGCAATAACTTTATAAAATGGAATAATTTGGGACCAAAGTATATCATAACAAAAAGCTTATATATAACACAATTGTAAAAAGTATTATTACATACGGCTCAGAAGTATGGCCAATCAAAGATAGAACAGAAAAAATGCTTTCCGCTACGGAGATGGACTATTGGAGAAGAGCAGCAGGGAAATCAAAAAGAGAAAGAGTTACAAATCAAAGAATAAGAGAAATTATGACAGTGGGTGAACGTACTTTAGTGGATGATATAAGAACAAAACAACTGGTGTGGTACGGACATGTACAAAAAATAGATGATGGGAGACTACCTAAACAAATATTACAATGGAAACCAACTGACCGAAGAAAACGAGGAAGGCGAGGAAAAGCTGGAGAGAAGGAATAGACAGTGAAATAAGAATAAGAGGCCTAGATGATGAATTATGGGCAAACAGAAACGAGTGGAGATTGGGTATCGGAAGACGTAGAACGTTGTGAAACCGATAATTATATATATTAATTATTTATTTTTTAGGACATGTCGACAATAAGAAAAAGTCGTTCCCTTATGGACGACCCCTTGGGTACGATCATGGACTGGATTTTCAACATCATTGGGTTCTTGATGGACACCTTTGGATCACTGTTCGGAAATAATGAAGAAGAGAAAGAATAGACAATTTATGAAAGTTTAAAAAAATACAAAAATTCTTGCCACACAAATCGTTGTTATTTAACATTATTATTGCTGATATCGAGTGATTTACCAATTCAGCCCTTCCTTCTCTCTCCCCCCCCCCCCTCCCCCTATAACTCGATTATGGTATAAGAGGTAGAGAAAACTTTAAACACAAAAGTTGTATTATTTTCTTAAAATTATTATTGTATATTATTTTATTTTTAAACATTTTTCCTCTTGATTCTAAAAACTACTACTACTATGTCGGTTTAAAATGTTTTTCTACGTTGTCCGACTGCTTTTCTCCATCTCTTTCGATCCTGACAATCATCTTCTGTCAGGTTTTTTTGACTCATTGATTTTTGGATTGACTGTTGCCATTCCAGTTTAGGGCGCCCTCTTTTTATACGCCCTATTGGTTGCCATTCTAGGACCTGCTTTGGTAATCTTTCGTCGTTCATCCGTTAAACATGGCCGCACCATATCAGTTGTCTTTTAGTGATGCCATGCGTTATGGTCCCCTCGATTCCCATTCTTTCTTTTATGTTCTCATTTCTTATATGCTCTGTTGTTCTTGATGTATCCATTTCGACAGTTTCCATTTTTATTTTGTATTTTTCTGTTATGCGACAAGTCTTTATTTCATACAACAACGTGCTTTTCACCATTGTTTCATATATATTAAATTTTACATTATTTTTTATCTCTCTGCTTCATAAAATACTGTTAAGACATCCAATAAGCTTTTTTGCTTTTACTATTCTATTTTCCAGTTCTTTACAGTCTGTTCCTGTCTTATCAAATGTGACACCCAAGTATACATACTTCTAACTCATTTGAGTCGTTTCCAATCCATAAGTGTCTTGTTTACGTTCACTGTTAACGTTTACGTAAGCAGAGAGATAAAAAAGAATAAACGTGAAATTTCGTACCCGTGAATATAAAAATCAAACAAGTTTCATGGCTAATCGGGTAAAAAGGAGTTTTTTGTTTCCCTTATATTTTTCCGTGGGTAGCTTGAAAGCTTAACCTCACGGGGGTTCAAGATCTAATGGACACCTAATAAGTGTTGACAGTTAACTGTTTCGTCCTTATGGGACTCCTCAGAACACTGCTGGTCAAGTGACAAATCTTGCGAAGTTAATCAAACGGTTTTGTCTCTAATTAATTGTAATTAGTGAGCGAACTATAGCAAGAGGCGCCATCTACTGAGATACGAGAGAAACAAAAAACCAAAAGCAGGGAAAAACATTGCTATACAATATCGATCAATGAAAAGATCGAATGCAAATAAAAGATAACAACTATAGTCCGTGACCTACGACAGCTCTTTGTCTTTTCAGGCCGGATCAACGCATTTTGCATTTTTACCCGTCATCAAGACAGTGAGCGTCAATCAACGGAATTTTTAAGCCAAATAATACTAACAAACGTGAAATTTCGTACCCGTGAATTTAAAAATCAAACAAGTTTCATGGCTAATCGGGCAAAAAGGTTACGGTTAACTGTCAACACTTATTAGGTGTCCATTAGATCTTGGACCCCCGTGAGGTTAAGCTTTCAAGCTACCCACGGAAAAATATAAGGGAAACAAAAAACTCCTTTTTGCCCGATTAGCCATGAAACTTGTTTGATTTATAAAAAAGAATGTAAAATTTAACATATATGAAACAATGGTGAAAAGCCCGCTGTTGTATGGAATAGAGACTTGTCGCAAACAAAAATGGAAAGTGTCGAAATGGATGCAATAAGAAGATCAATGAGAATATCTAGAACAGAACATATAAGAAATGAGATCATAAAAGAAACAATGAGAATCGAGGGAAGCATAACAGATGACGTAACTAAAAAATAACTGATATGGTACGGCCATGTTCAACGGATGAACGAGGAAAGATTACCAAACCAGGTCCTAGAATGGCAACCAATAGGGCGCAGAAAAAGAGGGCGTTCTAAACTAGAATGGCAACAGTCAATCTAAAGATAAATAAGTCAAAAAAATCTGACAAAAGATGATTATCAGGATCGAATGAGGTGGAAAATAGACATCGGTCAACGTAGAAAAACGGTCTAAACAGACATAATAAAAAAAATATTTACCTCTTTTGGGGGCGATTTGGTCGGCTCCGCCCAACATGCCGCAAAAATAGATTTTCCTAATGTCGAGTAAAGGTTGGGGAAAATCTCTGAGTTCGAATTTCCACTCGACGCATCTCAGACTGACGTGTTTCAACCACATGTTGTTAAATTCCTCGGGAGGCGGAAAAACGCTGTCCGGATCCATTTGAGTGAGTTTTTCGTATTTGGTGTGATGCAGGGACCAGTCGTTCATAACCTATATGAATATAAGAAAAATTGTTTTTCAAAAAAGCTAAATTTTAAGTTTTTTTTTAACGTGAAATTTCATACCCGTGAATTTAAAAATCAAACAAGTTTCATGGCTAATCGGGCAAAAAGGAGTTTTTTGTTTCCCAGGGAATAATTCACGGGTATGAAAGTTCACGTTTGTTAGTATTATTTGGCTTAAAAATTCCGTTGATTGACGCTCACTGTCTTGATGACGGGTAAAAATGCAAAATGCGTTGATCCGGCCGGAAAAGACAAAGAGCTGTCGTAGGTCACGGACTATAGTTGTTTTCTTTTATTTGCATTCGATCTTTTCATTGATCGATATTGTATAGCAGTGTTTTTCCCTGCTTTTGGTTTTTTGTTTCTCTCGTATCTCGGTAGATGGCGCCTCTTGCTATAGTTCGCTCACTAATTACATTTAATTAGAGACAAAACCGTCTGATTAACTTCGCAAGATTTGTCACTTGACCAGCAGTGTTCTGAGGAGTCCCATAAGGACGAAACGGTTAACTGTCAACACTTATTAGGTGTCCATTAGATCTTGGACCCCCGTGAGGTTAAGCTTTCAAGCTACCCACGGAAAAATATAAGGGAAACAAAAAACTCCTTTTTGCCCGACTAGCCATGAAAACTTCTTTGAGTTTTTTTTATTACATTTTTTACATAAAAGCGATAAAAAAACTATACAAAGGGTTAAAATCTAAAATTAAAATTGGATATCGAATTTCAAAAGAATTCCTGCTAATAAAAGGCTTAATGGATGGATGGATGATGTCTCTCTTTAACTCTGATCTAAAATATATATCGCAGTAGCTCTAAAAAACTGAAAACGTAAAGTGTACGGCATGGGAATACAACTTAACGACCGATTTACCATATACACACTACAGTTTGCTGACGACCAAGTAATTGTAGCTAACGATAAAGAAGACATAGAGTATATGATAAGAAAGTTAATGAAAGAATACTAAAAGTGGGGATTAACAGTGAACGTGGAAAAGACACAGTACTTATGTATTGGAAACGAATCCAGTGAGTTAGAACTAGACAACGGACAAGTAATATCTCCATGCAATGAGTATGAATACTTGGGTGTCACATTTGATAAGACAGGAACAGACTGTAAAGAACTGGAAAAAAAATAGTAAAAGCAAAAAAGGTTATTGGATGTCTTAACAGTATTTTATGGAGCAGAGAGATAAAAAGAATGTAAAATTTAACATATATGAAACAATGGTGAAAAGCACGCTGTTGTATGGAGTAGAGACTTGTCGCGTAACGGAAAAATTCAAAACAAAAATAAAAAGTGTCGAAATGGATGCAATAAGAAAATCAATGAGAATATCTTGAACAGATCACATAAGAAATGAGATCTAAAAGAAAGAATGGGAAGACTAAAAGACAACTGATATGGTACGGCCATGTACAGGGTGTCCCAAATTGGGCACTTTTAGGGGGTTTCAGGTACTTCTAGGGGAGACAGAGAAAAACTGACCACGCATTGCGAGGCTCAAATTAAAAGAAAATACTTATAGTGAAAACCGCATTTTGAAATATCGTCTCGTCTCTAAGCTACGGGGGCTTTTTGAAAAGTCCACATTTTAGAAGGGGGTCTATAACTTCGTCATTAGTGGAAATTTTGATTTAGAATAAATTGCAATTTTATAGACTTTGTCACGAGGAATTCACCCGCTAAATTAAATTTTAACAGTCACTTTTAGTTTTTGAGATATGACATAAAGTTTCATTTTTTCTTATGGAATGGCCTATATTTTAATTAATTTTCAAATTTGTCATTGAATTCTCTTCAAAATGATGTATTATATGTCATAGTTTGATTGAGCGATTTAGGAGATATTCAGCTTTTTCACTTATTTCTAGTGCGCTATGATTTCCTGCTGAGGCAGGTCAAGGCACTCCAGTATTTTTATTATTTTACACAGTCAAAAATATAGTAAGCCTGGTTTGGAAAAATTATAATTCAGCTGACGGCCCTCAAAGCGTAGTTATAAAAAGAAACAAAAATTACAGACTCAATAGAAATTCGAAATTAATAAAAATTATCAATAATCATTGCGTCATAGATCAACAGAAAAAATGACAACCAACCTACTAACTAATAATGCCTATCTCCTCTAACTGACTGTCCCTCCTAACGTCATATATTTTGGCCCGCTGTTTTGAAAAAGAGCCATACTGAACAAGTTTCCTTTTCAACTTTGGAAATATATCCATATACGGTTGTCTTCGTTCCTGATACCTTTAAAGATATAAGTTTCCAGCGTCCTTTCGATTATCATTACTTTCCCAGTAACATTTTAACATGTCATACTTTTCATCGTTTTGACTTATTTCAAAATAAAATTAAAACGCTTTTGTGCAGAATAATTTCATATCAAAGCGTAATGTCAAATGGTTTAAACAATTGAAAACAATGGCAAAACGCCAAAACGCAAGGCCAACTTGATTTGCATAGTCTAAGACAACAAAACTATAGGAGCATTAAAGTAGGATTTGACCACAAGGTTTTCATGTCAATGGCGTATGACATCATTCAACGCACACTAGACAAAAATAAAAACTTTGATTTTCTCCGAAACCGCTCAATCAAACTGTGACATATGATACATCATTTTGAAAAGAATTCAATGACGAATTCTAAAATTAATTAAAATATAGGCCATTCCATAAGAAAAAATGAAACTTTATGTCATATCTCAAAAACTAAAAGTGACTGTTAAAATTTAATTTAGCGGGTGAATTCCTCGTGACAAAGTCTATAAAATTGCAATTTACTCTAAATCAAAATTTCCACTAATAACGAAGTTATAGACCCCCTTCCAAAATGCAGACTTTTCAAAAAGCCCCCGTAGCTCAAAGACGAGACGATATTTCAAAATGCGGTTTTCACTATAAGTGTTCTCTTGAAATTTGAGCCTCGCAATGCGTGGTCAGTTTTTCTGTCTCCCCTAGAAGTACCTTAAACCCCCTAAAAGTGCCCAATTTGGGACACCCTGTACAACAGATGAACGGCGAAATATTACCAAACCAGGTCCTAGAATGGCAACCAATAGGGCACAGAAAAAGAGGGCGTCCTAAACTAGAATGGCAACAGTCAATCCAAAGATCAATGAGTCAAAAAAATCTAACAGAAGATGATTGTCAGAATCGAAGGAGGTGGAGAATAGGCGTTGGACAACGTAGAAAAACGTTCTAAACGGACATAGTAGTATTTTACCATTATCTCAATATTGGTCATGCTCCAAGCGAACAGACGTGTACGTTGCGGAACTGCCTGATACATCAATTTTGAGCGTTGTATGTAGATATCTGCATTTTTTTTCTTTAATGTCGCGTATAATTCTTCCATTTTTCCTGCTGGCATATGTAAGTTGGATTTCTGAAGTTGTGCAATCTATAAAACAAAAAACTCTGAAAATACTCTGCCAATATATGGGCCCCTAAGCTCACACTAGATACTATAGTTATAGTGTACGTCTGAGGTAATATAACTAAAAACTGAAATATTTTTATTCAACTCCAGACTAAATTACCTTTTGTTTGATACCACACAAGCCATGTTTTGACTTAAACTCAAATTTTTGAAATCTACCCCCACCCTTAAAAAAAAACAAAAACTATAATGTATTTTGTTAAACTCCGGACTCAATTACCTTTCGTTTGATATCACACACGCCATATTTTCACTTAAACTCTAATTTTTGAAATATACCCCCACCATTTTATTTAAATAAATTAAAATATATTTTGTTTAACTCCAGACTCAATTACCTTTCCTTTGATATCACACACGCCATATTTTCACATAAACTCTAATTTTTGAAATCTACCCCCACCCTTTTATTTGGTTTCTGTTCGGTGGATTTTGTTCATTTTTAAATGGGACCATCTCGACCCAAGACCCAGCCTAGGTACCAAATTTCATTAAAATCGGCCAAGCGGTTTTTGAGTTATGCGCGTTGGTCGTTACAGACATACAGACAGACAGACAGACAGACAGACAGACAGACAGACAGACAGACAGACAGACAGACAGACAGACAGACAGACAGACAGACAGACAGACAGACAGAGAGACAGACAGACAGACAGACAGACAGACAGACAGAAATGTATGTCTGTAACGACCAACGAGCATAACTCAAAAACCGCTTGGCCGATTTTAATGAAATTTGGTACCTAGGCTGGGTCTTGGGTCGAGATGGTCCCATTTAAAAATGAACAAAATCCACCGAACAGAAACCAAATAAAAGGGTTGGGGTATATTTCAGAAATTAGAGTTTATGTGAAAATATGGCCCTTAAGGTATGGGACACCCTGTATATATAAAATGTCATTTGCTCACCTTTTCTTTGAGCATTTTCTGTCTCTTAATGCTCTCGTTAAACTCGTCCAAAAGGAGTTCAAAGTTGTCTCTTAATTTTACTTCAAATGGGTCATCGCTCATTTCAAAAAGGTACTCTTTTACCTACAATAAAAGAAAATGTCAGTCTCACTTAAAATCGGATCGAAATGAAACTGTCGAGTAACAGAAATCTCTAAAATTATTACTTAGTTTAGATTTTTATTAAAACTCTAAATATATTTTCTTCTACGGCTTTTTAAAAGAAAATAAAACGATCTAATCTACACCCTAGAAAGATGGACGATGACACAAAGCTTCTGAAGAAATAGAAACAAAAGAACACATCTTGATCGATGTGACATTGTAATTAGCGTCACCTATGAAACACAAACAAAACTAAAAATAACAAATACGCGAGCAATAACCTGCTACATCTATCGACGAAACGAGAAAATGTATTAACACATTGTCTCCCAGCAATGAGTATATGACCCATATAGAGTGTTAGCCGGCGAGCTTTGCGACATTGAGAGGCAAATGGCGCTGAAATAAATTCGTCTGGTACGCAATATTTAGAGACTAGTACGATTTAGTTGCATGGGCAAGTTCCGAGGTTCATGCCTATCATACAAATGCCATTAGATCGTACCATATTACGTACTAGACGAATTTATATCAGCGCCATCTGAACCTCAATATTGCAAAGCTCGCCGGCTGCCACTCTATATAGGTCATATACTCATTGCTCTCAGATCGGGTCAACGCTAGAATCATTTTTTTTACTAATCTAAAATGACTTACGTGTATATAAAAATCAGCAGACAGCTTCTCTGGCTCATGATTCTGACCGCTATTTTTCTTTTTATGTGTCAACCTCAGCCATTTGACTACTGACATAAACTGATTTTGAACAGCCTCCGCCCATTTATGTTCGTACGGGAATATTACCTAAAATGTTAAGTCAGGTTCTGAAAAAACTTCACCAGGCTATAAAAAATCAGATGACTAAGGACAATAATCAATACTACCTTGATCCAACAAGAATTCCTTAAATTTAATATTACAGATTTCTGTCTTACCCTTGAGATATTACAGATTTCTGTCTCATCCCCAATTGTTTATACGCCATCTAGCTAAAACCACTTAAAGCACCACGAACAAGTTAAAGATACCTTCTTCTATCAATAATATGTTGATCTCTATCACACTCAAGATCTTTTTTTGTTTCTCTATAATATCAATGAGTATATGACCCATATAGAGTGGCAACCGGCGAGCCTTGCAACATTGAGGGGCAGATGGCGCTGAAATAAATTCGCCTGGTACGCAATATTTAGGGACTACTAGTACGATTTAGTTTCATATGAGTTCCGAGGTTCATGCCTATCATACAAATACCATTAGATCATAGTAGTTGTCTCTGAATATTGCGTACTAGATGAATTTTTCCAGCGCCATCTGCCCGTCAATGTTGCAAGGCTCGCCGTTTGTCACTCTATATGGGTCATCTACTCATTGTTCTAAGGTAACTGATAATGGGTGTTTTTAAGCATAGAGGAGAGATGTCGCTGAGAACGCGGCACCCATTATAAGTAGCCTTAATTTATCCAGGCAGGGTTTTATTTGAAATCCAACATGCTGGCACGCTTGTAGTAGTCATTTTTAGAGGCCCTAAGTACAGATGTATACAAGTACATGTATAGACCTCAGTCTAAAAAAGTATGTTTGTATGACTTCTAACTAGAAAATTAAAAAAATGCTTTCAAATACATCACTTAAAGTTAGGTAACTTACTTCTTTAAAGCATCGAGGGATTTTAGTAAGATCTATAAAGAAACAATTCAAAGAGGTTGAAAGCGATAAAGAACGACGTCTGATTTAAAGAACTGTTTGGTGGTGTTTCAAGCGGTTTTGGCTAGATGGCGCATATAATTCAGGACAACCTAGGGTCACTGCATCCAGGAAGCCTGGCGTCTCCCAGGGGTAGCGACACGAGTGTCAAAACCGTACTCAAAATCAGTCTGAGAAAAAAAAATGTTTTAATAAAACTGTTCCTTGAGTTTTTGGGTTACGAATATTTATTGTAGGTACATTTATTGTTAAAAATCATTTTCTTTTAATGCCCGACCGGAAGGAGGACTATAATTTGCTAAGTGACTAAAAGGGACTTTAATGTCAAGGTTTATTTTTATATACTAAAAATAATAATAATCATAAACTAAATAAATAAGTATTTAACCACTTACCGTACTGTAGTTTTAGCATGTCAACCCCCCGTATATAATAAAACAGTGGGCAGTGATAGTTGTCATGGTATTACATTAAACAAAAGTCAGTCAGATGCTAACAATGTGGAAAAAATAATATTTATTTCATAACAAACTAAATAAGTTTAGTCGAGAAAAAGTTCGAATTACATTTCTCGAAGATGGAACAAACAAGGGACCAAAGAATAAAGTATATTCTTACTTTGAGATGGGCATGGAAAAGGCCATCGAAGAAAGCAGCTTTCAGTACCGAAAAATAAACAGAATTTGGAAAATTTCACCGAAAAGGTATTCCTGGTTTACATCCTGGAGAAGTCTAGAAAGTTAAATGCCTCGTTTAGATGGAAGCAATATTCTATGCTGAAGGACACAATAACAATTGAAACGAACCAAGTCATCAGCAAAGAATAAAAAGCTTACGGCAAGCTGGAAGCAACAAAATAATCGTTATCGTGTATATATCTTAATTCCTTTTTGTTTTTTGTATTATGATAAAATAAAATAATCCAAAAACCTATATTTTGCCTTTCTGGTTTTAAATAAATTACTTTTAATCACTGGGGACAAGAAATACTACCCCAGCCCATGAAAAAAGGGATTAAACGTACACTTTTATTCTCTAGAGAGCATTAAGAAATTTATTAAATGATACAAAACCCAACATAATAGTTTTCTATATTTTAGAATATATATAAAACATGCAAACTATATTTTTGGTTTCTTGCGCTTTGTGGGTCCTAACACAGGGTCCTAATAAATATTGAAATCATAAAAAACTTAGTTTTTTTGGGTTTGTTTATTTGGACAGTCAAATTTATATACCGGACCGGTGTGACGGACAGTTCTTTGCGTAACATTTGTAAACCATTTAATTTTTTTGAACATAAAAAAAGCTACGCTCCTGACAGTGTCAAATTTGCGTTTTTCGTAAATGAGGTTATGTTTGGTGTCGCTACCCCTGGAGACGCCAGGCTTCCAGGATGCAGTGACCCTAAGGACAACCTACCTTAAACAAATCGATAAATACGATATAGTTCTGCTCGTGAAAATCACAGATTCCTGCTTCGATTCTTTCATTGATCAAAGGTTGAGCGTCTGGTTCGTCACGTCTCAACCTCCTCCAACTGATGCCTTTGATTTCGAAAGTGTCAACATTGTCAATCGCTATTGACAGGCGTCTAATCGAACAATTTGTATCGGGTCTGGATTTTGACAGTCTTCTGAAGAAAGAAGCTTCGGCTAAAAGTAGACAACTGAACGTGCGGATATATTGACACTAAATCAACACAGATTAGCTATTGGATGGTATTGGTGTTTAAAGTAGAAACGAAAATTAAAAAATCCGATTTTTTTTTTGGTAAATTAAGACTGCATAAGATAGAAATGTACAACCTCCTTAAAGTGAGATCCCATACCGGAAATTCATGTACTTCAGTTGTTCACGAATAGATGGCGCTGAAAATTTAGTGGCCTTAATCTCCATTTTGATCAAGCCAATGATTACACAACCCCAAGAGATATGCAACCCAACAAACTTAATAACAGCAGCGGACAGATGGCTCTGCCGTGTCATCATTGGATTGTGTAATCATTGCTAAAACCCACCAGTGCTTGTAATGCCATTTGAAGAAGAAATTAGGGTCACTGGATAACAAAAACTGCCTTGGAGAAGAAGAAGTTAGTAACTTACATAGCTCAAGTTTGGCGTTATGATTTTTGGAAATGTCAATGTGAAATTCAAACTTTCCATATACGTTACAAGTGACGTCGATGATAGCATCTTTCCTTGTTCCACTAGTTGAGTTCTTCTCTGTTTCACGTTTCGGAAAGTGGTTTAAAAAACTTAACTTAAAGTCGTTAATTTCCCTAAAAAAAAAAGAAAAATTCAAATTCTTCATAAGAAAATAATTTAGGTCAGGTCAGGTTGTTTCTATTGTATTCACACATGCAAAATCGTTCATTTTTATTTTTTTATTTTTTAAAAATATTTTAGATGAATTCACTAAGCCCGATTTTATCAGTTTCTTTTTTCCGAACTCGTAATTTCTTTGATAAATCCAAAAGCCAACTTTAATTAAACCTCCTGTATATTGCCTCTGCTTACATTGACAGCAGAATCTCGCGAATTGTGCAACTCGTGCTGCCATCTATCGGTCAACGACAGAAATAAAACCAAAAACAATATGCATGCAAATCAGAGATATGGGAGAGGAATAATTCTCAAAATAATAATCCGTTGGGTGTTATTAACATTCAAGGGATTTTAGAAACCATAAGACGAATAGCCACACACTAATATAAAAACATTATTTTCATCGGGAAATACGATAAGGAGTTTTGTAACTAAAACAAACCCAGAGAATCCCTCAAATAATAAGGAATGTATTTACCAAATCCAAAAAGTTGTGTTTAAAATAAATAAAGACAATGGAAGTCCAAAATTTTGTTTCATCAGAGGTAGACACCTGCAAAAAATAAACTAGACCAACCTGACAAGAAATAGCGCTTTTAAATGAAAGTTCATCGACCAAAACACCACGACATCTTTGTCTAACAATATACAAAAGTTCCTTCTTCTCTCTTCCTTCGAATAGTTCACTTGCGCCATCTTTACGAAAACTTTATAATTAAAAATATCTTCGGTTCTTATACAGGTGTAGTAATCGCCGGTGTTTTTGATGGTAAAAAGTTTGAACTCCTCGAACTTAAAGTTGGTGATTTGGTCAGCTGTGTTTACGCTGATTGTGTCCAGACGAGATACAAAATATTCTAAAAATAATAAAAATATTAATTGGACTTTCTACTGCATTTTATTCATCCAAAACTTACCGTCTTTTTGTGATTGCAAGAAACAGTTGAAATGCGAAATAATCATTTGTGTTTCTAACTTCGAAATGGATAGCGATTTTGATTTTTTGCTTGCTTTCTTTTTTATTTTAAACTGATATTCCATTAAACACCTAAAACAGAATGACCATAAAGTATGAAACAAAAAAAAATACTTTAGTGACATCTATGTTACGAAAGACGAATCTAAAGTTTGAATATAGGTGACATCTATGTTTCGATTGCTTAACTAAAAATATCAATTATTGGTCTTACCAATGAGTATATGACCCATATAGAGCGGCAACCGGCGAGCCTTGCAACATTGAGGGGCAGATGGCGCTGAAATAAATTCGTCTAGGACGCAAAATTCAGAGCCAACTACTATGTTACAGCATTTATATGATAAGCATGAACCTCGGGACTCGCACATGCAACTAAATCGTACTAGTTGTCTCTGAATATTGCATACTAGACGAATTTATATCAGCGCCATCTACCCCTCAATGTTGCAAGGTTCGCCGGTGGCCACTCTATATGGGTCATATACTCATTGATACAGGTGACATCTATGTTTCGAATGCGTAACTAAAAATAACAATTATTGATCTTACTTTACGGCTAAAATAGCGAATTCAGACAATTCCATTGACCACTCGAGTTGCAAAGTTTCCAACAGGCAATAGAGTTTATTTCCTGAGTTTTCAGAGGTACAGAATTTTACCAGACCCATTCCTAGGTAAATGGGTGTGCCCCACACATGCATAACCTAAAAAACAAAAAGGCAAGCATGTGAAAAAATTTTAATAGAAACTTTTTAAACATAACAGACAGTTATTGAGTTTGATGAGTGCCCCATCTTACGGCAAATGTTTAGAACACCACCAAGAAAGAGAAGAGACCTGTTTATATTTCCTAGAGACTAAATAAATCGCAACTTATTACAAGTGAGTTTCCTATCACTTGTGACGATGCAGAGGTCAGATTCTGCAGTAAGCCCATCAAAAGAAAGAAAAAAAAATACCTTTGCAACACTAGGGTCATGATTCCATTCTTTAAACGACCACCATAGAGACTCTAACAATAATTCTGTCTGCCAATGTCTGTCGTTTAACAATAAATTTGCGAAATATGAATGATAATTGCTTCCTAAAAATGCATGTAACTACAATAATGAGTTGGTATAGCCAATGACTATATGAACCATATAGGACAGCCGGCAAGCCTTGCAACATTGAAAGGCAGATGGCGCTGAAATAAATTCGTCTGGTACGCAATATTCAGGGATTTCTAGTACAATTTAGTTACATGTGCGAGTTCCGAGGCTCATGCCTATCATACAAATACCATTAGATCATAGTAGTTGTCTCTGAATATTACGTACCAGACGAATTTATTTCAGCGCCATCTGCCCCTCAATATGGTGAAGCTCGCCGGTGGCTTCTCTATATGGGTTATTTACTCAATGATATGGGTCATATACTCATTGCTCCTATTAAACTTGTTTTACGCATTTAGCCGGCTCGCTGCTAGAGGGCGGTAACCACAAACATCCATTAGGGTCACTGCATCCTGGAAGGCTGGTGTTTCTAGAAGAAGCAGTTTGTCGTGATCCATAGGGTCACTGCATCATAAAAACGGAGGCTTCCAGGTATGCCCTAAGGTATTTGTCTACAACTTACCTCTACTTTCCTGAGCTTGATCCAACATCAGTCTGAGCTTACTAAAACCCATCGAAGACCAATTATCGCCCTTCAACCTGATAACCGCCATGACATTGGTGACTTCTGCACAAAAATTTACCGAAATATTCTTGGCTACATCTTCGAACATCGAACGACGTTTTTGAGGCACGGCGTTTTGTTTTTGAGAGGAAATCGAATCGACTTTGGTATATAGAGTTTCGTTGTTTTGAGTGCTTATATTTACGTCGAACCATTTATGCATCACTGTATGGTTGTAGGTTAGAAGGAAGTTGCTTTGTTGGAGGTAGATGTTTAGGATGTTGTTTTTTAACTAAAAAGATTTATAAATCCTGAAGTAACGGGTGGTCCAATTCAAAGTACCTTAGAAATAAAATTTCGAACTTCCATTGTCTTTATTTATTTTAAACACGACGTTTCGGTTAGTAAGTATCTCTAACCGTTTTTAATTGTAACCTAAACAATCTAGTCTCTAGGCTACTATTTATACTACTTGGTGTGCAGTCAGGTGTGACGGCCCGCCCCTTTTTTAATTCAAAGACGCATGTTTTCCTTAAGAAGTGGTTTCCATATGTTTGGTATGTCCGCGCTTGGTTTACTGAAAACTTATTTATTCTGCATTATAAACGCAGCTTCAATAAACTTTCGTTTTCGCCAATGCGACTCCTTATGCAAAACTTTAGCTTCTGACCACTGAATCCTGTGATCATTTGACCATGCATGATCCGCTAAATCGGATTTTTCAATATCCCCTAATTGGGTACTTTTTAGATGTTCATTTACTCTAACCTGAAGAGGGCGTTTCGTTTCACCTACATATGATTTACCACACTCACACGGGATTTGGTAAATACATGCCTTATTAATTGAGGGATTTTCTGGTTTTGTTTTAGTTACAAAACTCCTTATCGTATTTCCCGATGAAAATACTGTTTTTCTATTATAGTGCTTGGCTATTCCTCTTATGTTTTCTGAAATCCCTTGAACATATGGAATGTTAATAACATCCAATGGATTATTACTTTAAGAATTTGCTAAATTTGGTTTGTTTTTAATTTTAAAGATCGTTGAGTTTATTAATTTCTTGGAATAACCATTCTGTTATAAGTCCTTCTTAATGTTGTTTATCTCTGTGGTTAATTCTTCATTATTACTACAAATATTTACGGCTCTTAAATACAAACTTCTTATGACTCCTTGTTTTGTTGCAACAGAATGATTAGACTTAAAATTTAGGTACTGTCCCGTGTGTTTACGTTTCCTATATACAGTGGTTCGACTTTTTACCAAATAAAAGTCCAATACGTAATTTTGAATTTAAAATATCCTCGTCATTTTTTACTTTAGGAAAAAAATTAAGACAAATTTTGTTTAGAATTGAAAGGTTTATCAGAAAAAAAGTATAAAATACACTTTTTTAACGTTTTTTAAAAAAATTCGAAAATTTTAAAATACGATGCTCTATTTTTTTTCTAATTAAGTATTTTAAAGAACATCAAAAATTCTACTAGTTTTTCTACTTTTTTCTATCTTTAATAATAAAAAAGTTAGCAATGGAATACACGTAACTTGGAACGACCTGTATTGTGCAAAACAACTTACTTTAGCATCAACATTAAGCACTTTCAAATCGACCGCTTTCTCGTCATCATTTTCCAACAAAAACTCTGTCAAATTGAAGTTCAACAAGATGCCACTCTTATCATTTTGATGAAGAGTGCGGTAGTTCAACGATAACAATTTTAGAGATGATATAAATTCACTCTTTCCTCTTTCGTTGTAGCACTCAAAAGTTGTGTCGTCGATTTGCAGAACACAGTTTTTTGGTATAATTGGAAAAAATCTGAAAAGAAAGTATTACCTATAGAAACAGACCAAGCAGGCTTCAGAAAATATCATACAGTTGAACTTCGATAACTCGAAATCTTTGAAGTCGGACAAAACTGTTGGGGTAAGAAATATATGTAATTTGGTCTTGATAACTCAAACTTTGATCATTCATAAGTGTGTATGTTACTATGTCACAAAAACCGACTTTTTTTCGGTAAATTAAATATGTACAGTCGGGGACTTAATAAATGTCCGCTGCCGTTTTCAGAAGAGCTTGGATGAGAATTCAAATACCGGGCGAGGTTTATGAATGAATGAATTTTTTTGGACTTTTTTTCATTTTTTATATTTCAATTTTCAATTTTCAATTTTCAATTTTCAATTTTCAATTGTCAATTGTCAATTGTCAATTGTCAATTGTCAATTGTCAATTGTCAATTGTCAATTGTCAATTGTCAATTGTCAATTGTCAATTGTCAATTTTCAATTTTCAATTTTCAATTTTCAATTTTCAATTTTTCATTTTCCATGTTGCATGTTCCATGTACCATTTTCCCCGTTTTCCCGTTTCTCCGTTCGCCCGTTTTCCATTTTCAATTTTGAATTTTTCATTTTTTATTTTTCTTTTCCTTTGTTTCTCCGTTTGCCTGTTTGCCCTTTTCCCCGTTTCCTTGTTTCTCCGTTTGTCCCTTAGAGTAATTATGTTATTACTCTGAGGTTTGTCCGTTTTTTTAAATTTTTTCATTTTTCATTTTTCATTTTTCAATTTTCAATTTTCAATTTTCAATTTTGAATTTTCAATTTTCAATTTTCAATTTTCAATTTTCAATTTTCAATTTTCAATTTTCAATTTTCAATTTTCAATTTTCAATTTTCAATTTTCAATTTTCAATTTTCAATTTTCAATTTTCAATTTTCAATTTTCAATTTTCAATTTTCAATTTTCAATTTTTCATTTTCCATGTTGCATGTTCCATGTTCCATGTACCATTTTCCCCGTTTTCCCGTTTCTCCGTTTGCCCGTTTTCCATTTTCAATTTTGAATTTTTCATTTTTTGTTTTTCTTTTCCTTTGTTTCTCCGTTTGCCTGTTTGCCCTTTTCCTTGTTTCTCCGTTTGTCCCTTAGAGTAATTATGTTATTACTCTGAGGTTTGTCCGTTTTTTTTAATTTTTTAATTTTTAATTTTTAATTTTTAATTTTTAATTTTTAATTTTTAATTTTTAATTTTTAATTTTTAATTTTTAATTTTTAATTTTTAATTTTTAATTTTTAATTTTTAATTTTTAATTTTTAATTTTTAATTTTTAATTTTTAATTTTTAATTTTTAATTTTTAATTTTTAATTTTTAATTTTTAATTTTTAATTTTTAATTTTTAATTTTTAATTTTTAATTTTTAATTTTTAATTTTTAATTTTTAATTTTTAATTTTTAATTTTTAATTTTTAATTTTTAATTTTTAATTTTTAATTTTTAATTTTTAATTTTTAATTTTTAATTTTTAATTTTTAATTTTTAATTTTTAATTTTTAATTTTTAATTTTTAATTTTTAATTTTTAATTTTTAATTTTTAATTTTTAATTTTTAATTTTTAATTTTTAATTTTTAATTTTTAATTTTTAATTTTTAATTTTTAATTTTTAATTTTTAATTTTTAATTTTTAATTTTTAATTTTTAATTTTTAATTTTTAATTTTTAATTTTTAATTTTTAATTTTTAATTTTTAATTTTTAATTTTTAATTTTTAATTTTTAATTTTTAATTTTTAATTTTTAATTTTTAATTTTTAATTTTTAATTTTTAATTTTTAATTTTTAATTTTTAATTTTTAATTTTTAATTTTTAATTTTTAATTTTTAATTTTTAATTTTTAATTTTTAATTTTTAATTTTTAATTTTTAATTTTTAATTTTTAATTTTTAATTTTTAATTTTTAATTTTTAATTTTTAATTTTTAATTTTTAATTTTTAATTTTTAATTTTTAATTTTTAATTTTTAATTTTTAATTTTTAATTTTTAATTTTTAATTTTTAATTTTTAATTTTTAATTTTTAATTTTTAATTTTTAATTTTTAATTTTTAATTTTTAATTTTTAATTTTTAATTTTTAATTTTTAATTTTTAATTTTTAATTTTTAATTTTTAATTTTTAATTTTTAATTTTTAATTTTTAATTTTTAATTTTTAATTTTTAATTTTTAATTTTTCATTTTTCATTTTCATTTCGGTGTTCGACACTGTAACTTTGTATTGTAATGTATTTATAAAAAACTGTTTTTAAGGCTGATATAGCGCGGGGATGACTTGGAGTGTGCCCATGGGCAAGGTAACCGTGGACTTGGCCCACTTAGGTTATACATCGTTTAAAAGATAATTTAATTTTCTACAATAAAGTTAATTAAACAATTTCTGTAAAATGCTTAGCTTTTGAGAAAATGACATAAAACTGAATAATTTCGGTTTATTTTGCATATACTATGGAAATACATAGGAAACGGGTGTACTGCTAATACTTCACGGTATTCGTCTATGCTTCACGGTTAGTATCTCAGCAAAAGTACTACCCAGAGAACTTAGTGACGTCTCGTTTTAAGGCATATATATATATATATATATATATATATATATATATATATATATATATATATATATATATATATATATATATATATATAAAAGTACCGAGTTGCAGTGTTGTGGGGCCATATAGATGCAGAAAAACCACACCCTGAGTTAGGATTCGAAAAAACGTCATTTAGTGAATTTTAGGGTAGGAAATCCCATAATCATATTACAAAAACTATACAGTTTATCAACAAAAGCACCGAGTTGCAGTATTGTGTGGCCACAGAGATCCAGAAAAACCATACACTGAGTTAAGATTCGAAAAAACATCATTTAGTGAATTTTAGGGTAGGGAATCCCATAAGAGCAAAATGACCAACTTTTGAAACTTCATATTTTAATATGAATTGCTATATGGTAAAAATACACCCAAACCACAAATTTTCGCCGTAATCTCAAAAAAAAATCGTCGAAAACAATACCTTCTCTAGCCATTGAGAAGCAATTCATATTAAACTAGGAAAGTCAAAAAAACTTACCTATCAAGAATATCTTCATTATTTTGCAGTACATTCTCAGCAACTTTAGTTTTACTAGTAAAGTTGCTCCAAAATGACTTGTTCTTAAGGGCGAGAGCATCACTAAAAGTATTTTCCACTTTCTTTAAAGATTCCAGTTCCTCTTTTTTTATTCGTTTATTTTTGATAAGTGTGAAAAATTTGCTAGTCAAAATGGCAACACTTTCTGACATCCTTATATCCAGTTTCTGAAAAAAGAAAAAATCACTTAAACATTAGTATTTAGATATAGCACAAGAATTTTTAGATTTTATGAACCTTCTCTCCTGAAACATGAATTTTATTTTAAATTTTTAAGTTACTTTTTTACAGTTATTGTTTAATTGCGAGAAATATTTCCATATGAATACAATTTTCTACTACTATGTCGGTTTAGAATTTTTTTCTACATTATCCGACGTCTTTTCTCCACCTCCTTCGATCCTGACAATCATCTTCTGTTCATTTTTTTGACTCATTGATCTTTGGATTGACTGTTGCCATTCCAGTTTAGGACGCCCTCTTTTTCTGCGCCCTATTGGTTGCCATTCTAGGACCTGCTTTGGTAATCTTTCGCTGTTCATCCGTTGTACATGGCCGTACCATATCATTTGTCTTTTAGTAATTTCATTCGTTATGCTTCCCTCGATTCCCATTCTTTATTTTATGGTCCCATTTATGGTTCTAGATATTTTCATTCATCTTCGACACTTCCCATTTTCATTTTGTATTTTTCTGTTACATGAAAAGTCTTTATTCCATACAACAGCGTGTTTTTCACCATTGTTTCATATATGTTAAATTTTACATTCTCTTTTACCTCTCTGCTCCATAAAATACTGTTAAGACATCCAATACCTAACTTTTTTTATACAATTTTTTAAATAATAGATATTTGAATAAACCTACCTCAACTGCTAAGGGGCCCTGGGCAACTAGAGTGGCCTCCAGAGCAATACCAAAGGCAAAATCAGCAATTTTAGTATTGATCTTAGGCCCGTTGTCAATTATTTCTGTCCTAGCATCCATCACATTTAAGGTAACTAACAAAGACCTCTTTGAGATACTCCCGTCCAAATGGAGCTCTTTTACTGTGGTGTTTAGGGTGGTTTGGACAGGGTCCACTTCCAAAAGCATTGAGTATGATATGTTGTAAATGTGGACAGCCATAAACTAAAAAACCAGAACTTATCAGGGATTTTAAAATTACAAAAAAAAAGATGGATGGATAATATAATTTTGTGATTCTTTTACTGGTAATTTTGCACTTATTTCTAAAATAAATTTGTTTGCCTCATCACCTAAGGGCCCTAAAGTTTCTACAGCAAATGGTATGAAAATAAATCTGTTTATTAATTCCAAATATTTTCTGATGTTATTTAGCCCTAAATTGTTTTATTGTACTTTATATTATTTAATTTTATTTTATATACCCTAAAAAACTGTGCATTAAATAAAACATACATTTTCCAATTTATTGATACCCCTATATTTATCCATTATAACAGCACCTACCTAACTCTATATTATAATATATATCTCTCAAGGTCCTTCTTCACTAATTAAAATTGTCCAAAAACTAATTTATTAACTTGCAAATATCTTCAATAGTGGCTTTAGGCATTTTGAAACAATATTTTTACAATATCTGACTATCTGTACTGCAAATACTGAACTTACTATTATAGATTTGAAAAAGATAATAAGAAAAACATATTTTTATATATTCCCAAATCTAAAGTGAGTTCTGATTTTGTTTATTTTTAAAAGGAAAAAGAGATTTTTTTGCAAGAATATGGTGAAAAACCCAAAACAGTTTAATATTTTTATTTTAAAGCTCCTAACTCTACAAAAAACAACATGCCTTTAGTTAACCTCTAAAAATATTGTTTGATATCATCAGCATTGCTTAGAAACAAGAATAGGTATATGGTGTTTTCATTCAAATCTTACCTGGGCAAAACTATTAATATAATGTGGCACTTTCTTCTCTCGAAAATCCAAGACATTTTTACTCTTTGTTTTCAAAATTTGCTTTTCTGGTTTTTTAAAATGACTGTAATCATTGATTTTAACCTCCTCAACTATCAATGTTACTAATTTTGTAAGGTCTGAGTTTAGAAAACTGCTTTTTAAACTTATTTTTTTAATTGTCTAAAATAAAAATCAACATGTTAGGCTTTCAGTATTTAAAAACATGTAATAGTGTAATTCAAAAATATATAATACATACTATTATAATATCATCCTTTTGCAAAGTAATATCACATAATTTCACATAGGGAAGTCCTATTCTACCTATGTTAATTGAAATTTTTAATGTCTTCTTGATAATCCATGATAAAATAAGTGGAAATACTCTGAAATTAAAAAGTATATCTATAAATAAACAGGAAAATCAGTTTTGCAAGAATAATGTAGCCTCTTTGAGCCTATAGTTTGAGAAGAGCAAACACATGCTATTCTTGGCTATAGTTATTGTTCAGATATGTTATAATCATAGTTTTAGTCTTAACTCATCTATCTGTCACTCTCTTTCTTATAAATGTAGCAGTACCAGGTATAGAAGTTAAGACTTTTAACTACGACTAGAACGAGTATAAACAGAACCTAAAATGCTAGGTAAGGTATTTATTTCCTTACTACAAAAAAATGTTTTGTATTTATTTACACTTTTTGAAAGTACATAAAAAAGTGTTTTATTTTTTTATTAACAATCTCACCTAGTTACTGTTAAAAAAACGATCACTAAAATTATAAAAATTACTAAAACACTCATTATTTTTTACAAATGAAATAATTTTTTATTTCGATCATCAACATAAACAAAACTTGTGGGGTTATGTTTGATGTCAGCTGTCAACTGTAAAAAACTTAGAAGCGTCCTCTCACGTCTAAACGATAAACTTGCAAAACCCACGAACACCTTTCAAATTTATGTATCACCGCGTTGCTAAATTAAATCTAAACAGAACTTTTTTAAGAATTTTTTCTCACCTGTGACTTCTATACGAAAAATAAACTTTTGTTTAGTTCTTTTGTTAAAGCTAAATTTACTTTATCACTAATTTTATCAAAAACTGCAAGAAAAAAAATCACTCTTCGGGCATACATTTTTTATTTTGATAGAGTTCTGATCAGTTACAGATTTCTTTTTTTTCTTACAATCAGCTGTTAAAAAATTATGTGAGGTTAGGATAGTTGTTTATATTTTTTTAGGGCGTATTTATATTAGTTTTTTGTCGGAAATTTAGGAATAAATAGCAAAAAATGACTTCATTATTTGACCAGTACGACCAGGACTCGGTTAAGGTCAAAACCAAGTTTGGATCTGCTCAGCTGGTAAGATGACTTATGCTTAATTTACTTATACTTTAATAAATAAACGTAACCATAACTCATATACTTATTCCTGTCTCCCCCACGTTAAAAAATAGACGAGATAAGTTTCCAATTATGCATTTCATAGACTTAAACTCTATGTTACATTAAACTAATTTAAGTAACTACTTAAATATTTTCTAAGTTTTTATTTAAGAAACATGTACTATAATCTTAAGTATTTTTGCTCTGTATGAACCTTTTTATTTTATTAGGGTGTATTTTCTAAATAATAAAAATAAATTAAATGGCAGAAATAACATCTAATCTTAAATAACAATCATAACAAAAACATTTCATGTAAAAAAAGCCAAGTACGCGAAAATGGCATTCCATAAAAAGAATTGAGATAAAAGTAAAGCCAAGTTTTCCAATACAAATTTCAAAATGAAAGGTTCTTACTAGTTTGGAAATGTTTTTTTAAACTTTGCTATTACAGCCAATCTCCCAACTAACATTTATAGTAGCGGCTACATGTTCTAAAGGCTTTGCTACTTTCTTATAGTAGAAATGTGGTGATCCCAACCAAAATTTGTTACTTTTTAGTTCTAACAACTATTTAGTATCAGGAAATAGTAGATGTTTCATAAAAACGACCCTCTAAACTACTTCATAGGATTGTTTCTTGATAGTCGATTCTGATAGTCTTCTCTACCACAATAGGACGTTGCTAAAGTTTTACTTTCTTTTTAGTCGTTATTTCGTAGTCGCCCTGACTTTTATATCCTACTTAATTACCACTAGAAAGTTAAGCTTCATTGGAGTCCCAAACAAGTGTATCCGACAACTACATTATAACTTTAATTTTTACCACAAAAGTTTGTGTCATCATAGTAACATCTGATGTAACAATGTAGACAAAATAACTTTTTGGATCAACTTTAAAGCCGCAACTACTTTCATGTAACCTTTTCGACTATCAGGGAATATAGTTTGGGACGCCATGTTTTTATGTAAGAAAGAAAATTTAATATTTTTGTTGTCGTTTTATGAGCTCATATTAAAGAGCCATACTATTTTATAAACAAATTAGTTGAAGCTTACCAAAAATGCTCTTTTTAAGCACCATTTGTTGGAGTTAACTGTCGAATATGAAAACATAACCTCCAAAATCACAACACAAAAATTCCATCAGCTACCAGAAAACGGCTCAATTTTACGGGCGCACCGGTTTTTTGCAATATATATAATGCATGTTATACAAAAAACTTTGCGTCGCACTCGAATTTTGATCCTCTGCTCGTAAATTCTCACACTTTTGGATAACATAGTTCATATTATAACCATAACCAAACAAAAAAACTAAGCGAGTCTGTTTACTGTTGTGTCCACCATATTGTGTAACAATTCTACCAAAAAGAAACGATTATATTATTTGCAACTACATCGCAACTTTTATGCCATTACGGAAAAAAAACAGCCTCTACGACGTAGTAGATACCTGGCTACGACGTAGTAGTGTAGTTGTTACTACAGTGACTTTAAACACTTGGCCAAGTAGTTATAACCAGAAATTGGTTCCCCACTTAGGGAATTATAACGTCGCTGTATGGTATACTGAGACGTAGCGGGAGTACGTTGCGGTTACTTTTAAGAAATTCTTTCTAGTTGGGGTTTCGCCGTTACAACTTTAATTGTTTGTTGGGCTTTATGTTCAATTTAGCACTGTGCGTAAGAGTCATTTACAGCCGTAATAGCCAAGTTTAGAAAAATATTTCCAAACTAGTAAGAACCTTTCATTTTGAAAATTGTATTGGAAAACTTGGCTTTACTTTTATCTCAATTCTTTTTACGGAATGCCATTTTCGCGTACTTGGCTTTTTTTTACATGAAATGTTTTTGTTATGATTTCACTTCTTTTTTAAAGGAATTCGACAATACTTAATTTTTAAAGTAGTAAAATATGAGGAATATTGTTTGAAACTTTTGCAATGCCTTACTTAAATTTTTTAGATTTTTTTCCATGGTTTTATCGTAGTTCCTATCAGCCTTATTCCTATCAGCCTTCCAAAGCTCAGCTCTCTAGCGTTTCTGAAAGTGCACAATGTTACTTTTACATAACTTTACATGTATAGGGGAGGGAAATAAATTAAAATTGTTGTATTTTTAAATTTTGTCCTATAGTTTTATCATAGTTCCTATCAGTCTTCCAATGCTCAGCTCTCTAGCGTTTCTGGAAGTGGGTAATGTTACTTTTACATAACTTTACATTTATAGGGGAGGAGAGTAAATGAAAATATTGGACTTTTTAAATTTTTTCACATCTCTAGCATTTCTGGAAGTGGGCAATGTTAGTTTTATATAAATTTACATTTATAGGAGAGGGAAGTAAATTAAAATGTTGGTGTTTTTAAATTTTTTCATATAGTTTTATTATATTGTCTTTCAGTCTTAAAAAATTCAGCTCTCTAGCGTTTCTGGAAGTGGGCAGTGTTACTTTTACATAACTTTACATTAATAGGGTAAGGAAGTAAATTAGAATTTTGGGGTGTTTTAATTTTTTTCTATAATTTTATCATAGTTACTATCGGTCTGCCAAAGCTCAACTCTCTAGCATTTCTGGAAGTGGGCAATGCTACTTTTACATAACTTTACATGTATAGGGGAGGGGAGTAAATTAAAATTTTGGGGTTTTTTGATTTTTTCCTATAGTTTTATCATAGTTCCTATCAGTCTGCCAAAGCTTAACTCTCTAGCATTTCTGGAAGTGGGCGATGCTAATTTTACATAACTCTAAATGTATTGGGGAGGGGTGTAAATTAAAATTTTGGGGTTTTTTTGATTTTTTCCAGGGGTTTGGTCATAATTTCTATCAGTCTGCTAAATTTCAGCTTTGTAGCATGTCTGGAAGTACAGTAGAATATTGATGATCTATACATGAGTGAGTGAGTCAGTGAGTGAGTGGCAATTTCGACGTTTTTTGATATTTCGTAACTACTTTATGGAATTCCATGAAACTTGGAGGGGTTGTTAACTCCATGGAGATCTACGACTGTGCAAAGTTTGAGATTCGTAGCTCATTCCGAAGTAGAGTTTTAGGTAGGTCAAATATCGGCTGAAATGTTTCCAGAAAAGATGGTTACGGCGCGCGAACTTGGCGAGGCACTACCGTGCCGTCAGATATCTTCATTTCTAGATAGCTGTTTTACTAATTTTAGGGCAATTTAGAGGGCTATCTGAACATGACACTTAATCCAGAAGGCCCCATTTTTACAAGATCTAAGAAAGACTTCACTCCTCCAGAGAAAATCACCCATGTGGCCATTTGTAACAAATACATGGTTCTGTCTATGGCCAATGGGGTTTTAATGCGGATGAATTTACAAAAGCCTCAAGAACTAAATGGTAAGTAATTATTTAAAAATAAAATTATTATTTATCCAATTTTAGAAACTCTTATAAGTGGTATATTTAATGGTAAGTTGCATTACATTATTTGGCAATAAAACAATACAATTTTAAAGCTTTTAAATAATTACAATAACATTAAAATAAACGAAATCTTGTTAGAAGAGCAAATTCATCAGTCACTCACATTATATTTTCAGGGTAAATACATAAGATTTACCTTTCCTAAAACTTTTTAATATTTCTAAGAGTTTAACAATTATTAAGTACTCTCAAATAATAGAACCTTAGGCCCTTATCTATACTTATTATTCACTTGTGATATCCCAAAGCCAGAAAATTGTCACTTAGCAACATTTGCCGATGATACTGGTTTATTGACGGTAGAAAAATCTATTGAAAAATGCATAGAAAAACTTCAGGATGCAGTCACCCAAATTCACAGTTGGACCACAAAGTGGCGAATAAAATTAAATGAAACCAAATCAATTCATGTTGATTTTACAAACAAAAATATAAATCACATACAAATAACAATTAACAACATTCCAGTACCATATTCGAATCAGGCAAAATATCTAGGTATGACACTTGATGCCAAATTGTGCTGGAAAGCACATGTTAAGAAAAAAAAAGAAGAACTTGAGATAAGGTATAGAAAAATGAACTGGCTAATTGGAAGGAAGTCCAATTTAACAATTCATAATAAGTTACTGCTTTATAGACAAATACTGAAACCAGTATGGACATATGGTATTCAACTATGGGGTTGTGCTAAAGAGAGTAACATTCTAGTTGTACAGAGATTTCAAAATAAAGTATTAAGAAACATTGTGAATGCACCTTGGTATGTTCGAAATAGTGACCTTCATCGAGATCTAAAAATCGAAACTGTAGCAGAGACTATAAAAAAGTACGCAAAAAGCCATGAAGATAGACTCCATCGGCATGTGAATGTGGAAGCAATTCAGCTTCTAGACAATACTATGCTAGTTCGACGACTAAAAAGAGTGAAGCCGTTTGAGCTAGTAAACTAAGTGAATTACACATAAAACAAAATAATGCTATAAACACAACACAATTGTGAGTTACAGACTAAACAAAGCGGGGAGAACTGTTGAGTGAACCCTAAGTTTAAATCTGACTTTTCTAGTAAATTAAGTTAAAACAAAATTGCTAATTAGTCTTACTGACTAGATTGTAATAAAAAAAACACAGTGTGTTTGACAAATAAAAAAAAAACAAAAAAAAAATAATAGAACTATAATTAGGTCAAAGATAAGGAAACTATAAAGATATCTGGGGGCACAGCAGTGCCCTGCCAAGTTCGAATAAGCTGCTGTACTATTTTTTCTTGAAACATTTCAGCCCATATTTGACCTATCTAAAACGATACTTTGGAATGAGCTATGAAACTCAAATTTTCCACAGTTGTAGATCTTTATAGAGTTAACAACTCCTTCAAGTTTCATGGACTTCCATAAAGTAGTAAAGTAGTTACGAAATTTCAAAAAACGTCGAAATTGCTGCTCACTCACTTACTCATGTATAGATCATCAAATTTCTACTGTACTTCCAGACATGCTACAAAGTTGAAATTTGGCAGACTGATAGAAATTATGACCAAACTCTTGGAAAAAATCAAAAAACCTCAAAATTCTAATTTACTCCCCTTCCCTATACATGTAAAATTATGTAAAAGTAACATTGCCCACTTCCAGAAGAGCTAAAGAGCTGGACATTGACAGACTCATAGGAAATATAATAAAACTAGGAAAAGATTTAAAAACCTCAAAACTTTAATTTATTTCCCTCCCTATAAATGTAAAGTTATGTAAAAGTAACATTGCCCACTTTCAGAAACGCTAGAGAGCTGAGCTTTGGAAGGCCAATAGGAACTATAACAAAACTATAGAAAAAAAGTAAAAAACCCCAATGTTTTTAAAATTAACTTTACTCCCCTATAAATGTGAAGTTATGTAAAAGTAACATTGCCCATTTCCAGAAACTCTAAAGAGCTGTGCTTTGGAAGACTGATAGGAATTATTTTACTACTTTAAAACTTAAATAAATATTATCCAAATCCTGTAAAAAAGAAGTGAAATCATAGCAAAAACATTTTATGTAAAAAAAACCAAGTTGAGCTAAAAATAAAGCTAAGTTTTCCAATACAAATTTTTTTTTTAATGAAAGATTCTTAATAGTTTTGAAATGTTTTTCTAAACTTGGCTATTATATGCCTGCAAATGATTCTTAGACACAGTGCTAAATTGAATATAAAGAAGTTTGGCTATAATAGCAAAGTTTAAAAAACATTTCCAAACTACTAAGAACCCTTCATTTTAAAATTTGCATTGGAGAACTTGGCTTTCCTTTTATATCAATTCTTTTTATGGAATTATTTTTTTACATGAAATGTTTTTGTTATGATATGATGACACCATTTTTTTCTATTAATTTCAATATTTTTATCATTTAGAGTATTTTTATATAATTTTTTTTTTCAGAAATTGTTTTGTCAAAATTTACAACAGGTAAATTAACAAACCTATTCTTAGATCCAACTGGATCTCACCTTTTACTAGCATTTTCAAATAAGATAAAAAGCAATGATGGTCCAGAATTGCAGTATCTATCAAGGAAATCTGAAAAATTGAAGGCTAGTGCCAAACTGAGAGGTCATGACTTTACAGAAGTTGCTTGGAGTCCCTCAAATGAGTCAGAAAATGGAACTGGAACTATATTAATTGGTAAGAGACTATATACACTTATGGAAAAAAAAGAAGTAAGGTAAAAGCCCAGTTGTTGATACCTTAAGCCCAAAAATTGAGGAAAAAAAATCATAAAATTGTTAGTTTTTAAGTAAAATGATTTTCAACATTTCCTGATAAATTTAAAAAATAATTGATTGTTTTTGTGCTTAAATTACTTTAATCGCATGAGTTATTATTTCTTACTAATAGCAAATATAATAAAACTATAGGAAACAATTTAAAAACGCCAAAATTTCAATTTGCTTCCCTCCCTTTAAATGTAAAGTTATGTAAAAGTAACATTGCCCACTTCCAGAAACGCTAGAAAGTTAAGCTTTTCAAGGCCAATAGGAACTATGATAAAGCTATAGAAAAAAATTAAAAAAATACAAAATTTTAATTAACCTCCCTCCCCTATAAATGTAAAGTTATGTCAAAGTAACATTGCCCACTTCCAGAAACGCTGGAGAGCTGAGCTTTGGAAGACTGATAGGAACTGTGATAAAACTATAGGATAAAAATTAAAAAGACCAAAATTTTAATTTACTTTTCTCCCCTATAAATGTACAGTTATGTAAAAGTAACATTACCCACTTCAAGGAACTAGAGAGCTGAGCTTTAGAAGGCTGATAGAAACTTTGATTAAACCATGAGAAAAAATTAAAAAACCTCAAAATTTATTAATAAGGCATTGCAAAAGTTTCAAACAATATTCCGCATATTTTACTACTTTAAAACTTAAATATTATCCAAATCCTTTAAGGGAGTGAAATCATAACAAAAACATTTTATGTTAAAAAAAGCCAAGTACGCGAAAATGGTATTCCATAAAAAGAATTGAGATAAAAGTAAAGCCAAGTTCTCCAATACAAATTTTAAAATGAACGGTTCTTACTAGTTTGGAAATGTTTTTTAAACTTGGCTCTTACGGCTGCAAATGACTCTTAGGCAAAGTGCCAAATTGAACATAAAGAAGTTTGGCTGTAATAGCAAAGTTTAAAAAAACATTTCCAAACTAGTAAGAACCTTTTACTTTAAAATTTGTATTGGAGAACTTGGCTTTACTTTTATCTCAATTCTTTTTACGGAATATTATTTTTGCGTACTATTTTTAACTTGAAATCTTTTTTTTTTATGATTGTTATGAACAATTTAAGGGTTATAAAAGTCTTTTTTTGGGAAAAATATTCCAGAGTATCAATCATTGGCAAAGTATCAATCACTGGGCATTATATACTGTTACGGGTTCTCCACAACAATTAAAACTCGCAATTGTTGAAAACGATACGTCAATTTATTCCGACAAATTATGTACAAAAACACGCACTTAAACTTACTAATAACTTCCTAATAATTCACTACTTTAATACGCCTATTAACTTCGCGTTAACATCTAGCGATCACTACCATTGGTTATCTCTGACTGACTGCCTGGTGCGCGACCCTGGCCCTATATATAGGATCGTCCATCTCTCTCGAACTTTCCGGCAGCCTTCGACGCCCGGAAAGTTCTCGTATTATTGCGACCGCAAGTCACAGATAACGCAACTAAAACCTAGACTAAGAATACAACCTTAAGATAAATCAACCTAATACTACACTAAACCTAAATAAATTCCAATTATAAAATTTAAATAACTTAAATTTGTAACAATACTGTACCTAATTGTATTACCTATTTCGGAGTGACTAAGGTGGTACATTTAATCCTCAATTTCTGACTTTTTAGGTACCTCTAAAGGACTAATATTTGAAACCGAAATTTTGCTAGAGGGAGGTGAAAAGTTTTTCTCTTCTGGTCTTGAACAGTACTGGAGACAAGTAAGTCCAAAATAGGGCCTACACTCTGCTCTAGGGTTGCCAACCGTCCTATATTATATAGTATTGTACTATCAAACGTGAAATTTCGTACCCGTGAATTTAAAAATCAAACAAGTTTCATGGCTAATCGGGCAAAAAGGAGTTTTTTGTTTCCCTTATATTTTTCCGTGGGTAGCTTGAAAGCTTAACCTCACGGGGGTCCAAGATCTAATGGACACCTAATAAGTGTTGACAGTTAACCGTTTCATCCTTATGGGACTCCTCAGAACACTGCTGGTCAAGTGACAAATCTTGCGAAGTTAATCAGACGGTTTTGTCTCTAATTAAATGTAATTAGTGAGCGAACTATAGCAAGAGGCGCCATCTACCGAGATACGAGAGAAACAAAAAACCAAAAGCAGGGAAAACACTGCTATACAATATCGATCAATGAAATTGAAATTGAAATTAGATCTTGGGACCCCCGTGAGGTTAAGCTTTCAAGCTACCCACGGAAAAATATAAGGGAAACAAAAAACTCCTTTTTGCCCGATTAGCCATGAAACTTGTTGGATTTTTAAATTCACGGGTACGAAATTTCACGTTTGTTAGTATTGGCTTAAAAATTCCGTTGATTGACGCTCACTGTCTTGATGACGGGTAAAAATGCAAAATGCGTTGATCCGGCCTGAAAAGACAAAGAGCTGTCGTGGGTCACGGACTATAGTTGTTTTCTTTTATTTGCATTCGATCTTTTCATTGATCGATATTGTATAGCAGTGTTTTTCCCTGCTTTTGGTTTTTTGTTTCTCTCGTATCTCGGTAGATGGCGCCTCTTGCTATAGTTCGCTCACTAATTACATTTAATTAGAGACAAAACCGTCTGATTAGCTTCGCAAGATTTGTCACTTGACCAGCAGTGTTCTGAGGAGTCCCATAAGGACGAAACGGTTAACTGTCAACACTTATTAGGTGTCCATTAGATCTTGGACCCCCGTGAGGTTAAGCTTTCAAGCTACCCACGGAAAAATATAAGGGAAACAAAAAACTCCTTTTTGCCCGATTAGCCATGAAACTTGTTTGATTTTTAAATTCACGGGTACGAAATTTCACGTTTGTTAGTATTATTTGGCTTAAAAATTCCGTTGATTGACGCTCACTGTCTTGATGACGGGTAAAAATGCAAAATGCGTTGATCCGGCCTGAAAAGACAAAGAGCTGTCGTAGGTCACGGACTATAGTTGTTTTCTTTTATTTGCATTCGATCTTTTCATTGATCGATATTGTATAGCAGTGTTTTTCCCTGCTTTTGATTTTTTGTTTCTCTCGTATCTCGGTAGATGGCACCTCTTGCTATAGTTCACTCACTAATTACATTTAATTAGAGACAAAACCGTCTGATTAACTTCGCAAGATTTGTCACTTGACCAGCAGTGTTCTGAGGAGTCCCATAAGGACGAAACGGTTAACTGTCAACACTTATTAGGTGTCCATTAGATCTTGGACCCCCGTGAGGTTAAGCTTTCAAGCTACCCACGGAAAAATATAAGGGAAACAAAAAACTCCTTTTTGCCCGATTAGCCATGAAACTTGTTTGATTGGTATTGTACTATATTTCGATCTGCATACTATATACTGTTGAAGAAATATATAGTACGCAAAAATACTATATTTTACTTGGATCTTGATTTGGTCTATATTTTGCAAAGCCGCGTCTAAAATCAGACAAATCCCTTCTGAACGTACCGATAAGAAAAAAATCGAAAAAGTTGAAACATTTAATTATAATTATGTTGTTTTCTTTTAGGTTTTTGACTTAGGCAAGGGCTCGTCTTGCCCTATAACAGGCCTGAAGTATTTTAAACTTTTTGGGGGAGAAAACAAGTATGCAATTTTTGCAGCCACCCCCACAAAGCTATTCTATTTTTGTGGGAAATGTGAGACAGATGAAAAACCTATGCTGCAACAAGTTTTTAATCGATACCTTAATGTGCCGGATACGGAAATCTGTATAGGTAAAAGAATATTATGAGATAAATAGATCCATGATGAGTGGCGGCTGCTAAAGGGCGGGCAAAACTAGACAACAAACAGTATTTTTAATTGATTTATTTCAAAAAAATTAACGACGTTATGTCTACTTCTTTTTTTTAGTCTGTGGTTAACAAAAGGCGATTAATTGGGTAAACTTTTTTAACGTAAATAATTACAAGCCGGCAGCACCGCGCCGGACAAGATCTCAATTTCACCCGTTTTTTAACGGTGAATGGGTGGCTGTTCTTGCGCGGGGGCGGGAGGAATGTTTGTTTTAGTTGACGTTCGTTCCCAACTAACATTTATAGTAGCGGCTACATGTTCTAAAGGCTTTGCTACTTTCTTATAGTAGAAATGTGGTGATCCCAACCAAAATTTGTTACTTTTTAGTTCTAACTACTATTTAGTATCAGGAAATAGTAGATGTTTCGTAAAAACGACCCTCTAAACTACTTCTTAGGATTGTTTCTTGATAGTCGATTCTGATAGTCTTCTCTACCACAATAGGACGTTGCTAAAGTTTTACTTTCTTTTTAGTCGTTATTTCGTAGTCGCCCTGACTTTTATATCCTACTTAATTACCACTAGAAAGTTAAGCTTCATTGGAGTCCCAAACAAGTGTATCCGACAACTACATTATAACTTTAATTTTTACCACAAAAGTTTGTGTCATCATAGTGACATCTGATGTAACAATGTAGACAAAATAACTTTGTGGATCAACTTTAAAGCCGCAACTACTTTGACTTTTTTTTTAATGTCGATCTTTTAAAGTAATCTCTCCATCCTGTTTCTACTTTGAAAACGTAGACTTTTTGAAGTCGCATCTTTGTCGCACACATTCTTAACCCTACTTTTTGTGGCTCCTTTTATAATATGGGAATATTAGGAATAGTTTTGCAAATATTTTTTTAACTACCTTGAGCAGTCCATTTTTTCGAGCTTATTGCTTGACCATTTTGCAAAACAATCAAAATGCAAAATATTGATCCAAAGTATCCAATACCGCACCCGGATTTTAAGAATTCCCTGGTCCATGCTTAATCTCCATCCTTAATCTTTTACGCTACTTGTTGCTGTTCTATTCACTGTCTTTATACGGTCGTTCGTGGTTTGTGCTGTGGCACCACCCTATCGCCATCGTAACCCTCTTGTGCGGACTAAACCGAATTCGTTTATCTATGCCTCTTGTGCTGACGTGTCGTGTCTCACTGTGATTCATTTTATGTGTTGAGCTTGGGTCAATAATTCTTTTTGGTTTTCTTCAAATTTGTGCTGTTGTTAAAGCTTGGTTTAAAGTGAATAAACTTAAATTTGTGCTGTGTTACATTTTAAAAAACTCTTTTTATTGGCACTTCATTTATTGTTCTAATGGAATTTAATTTATCTTGTTTTTGTTTTAAAACCTACCACAAATTCACGCTCGTACATAACCTATAAGCAGTGGTGTTGTTGTTGACAGAAACGGCAAATGACAAGTGGCGACACCCCAATAACTTGAGGGTAGTAGTTATACTTATTGCGTGGTTCCTATCACTCTGTAGACGTTTTCTAGTGGCGAAAGCTAGTTAATAATACGTTTCTGCAACGAAGGAGTAGAAATTCGAGTGTGTTATCTAGAACTAAAAAGGAATGCCGACATAAAAGTCGTAAGTGACACGTTGCCGTAACTTAGGCTTACTTTCAAGTAACCCTTTCGACTATCAGGGAATATAGTTTGGGACGCCATGTTTTATTTAAGAAACTATTAAGCACTTTAGTGAAAAGTAAGACACAGAGTAAGTGCTACTTATTTAAATAACCACATAGAATTTTCTATGCTAGGCAAGACTGATATTAGGTGCCAATTGAATAGTGCCTATAGGCAAAACATTACCAAACATAATGAAAATGTGGCAAAAAATAGACATATACTTAGTAGTCTATGGACAAATCGGCCTAAAAGGGTGTTTCGTGTGCAAGTCGTGTCAACTTTTTGCCGATAAGCCAAGTTTGTTAAGGGCACTCCATAGATCAGGTTTTGACTTGTTGTCATTCTGGTAAATCCGTTTTTTTAAAGATATTGGCCCCACCACTTTTTTTTGCACGATACTTTTTAAAACGATGTATCTTTCTTAAAGATAGTCGTAGAGGGTTGCAAAAAATGGCACATGAATCAGTAAACACCCGCAATAAAATAACTTTCTATTATATTTTTTAAAATTTTGCTTCGTTTCTTTAGAAAAAATAAAATAACTGAATTTTTACTTTTTTTTAGTATAGCTAGTAAAGTTTAACCTACATTTTTAATAACATCAAAGCAAAATTTAGAAAAAAAGTTTAAATAAAAGTTTTAGAAGGAACATTTTTATTTAATTTGGTGTATACAAGTCTTATATAGATGTATATTTTATATTTGTTTCAATAAAAAAACATTTGTTGTCACCAAAACGACTACCGAAGGTGTATTACCGTACGAGGACGCCTCTAAGGCGGCGCGCGGCTTTACGCAGCTGAGGCGTCCAGTAAAACAGGTGATTTCTATTATTATTGTTATCGTTGTTTGATGGACATTATCAAACAACGTTGTTCTTGTTATTTTTGAAAGTGAATATCAATCGACGAAAGTTTTTACAATATAGTGCAGGTGCTAGAGGTAGTTGAGTATGCAAAATATGAGGACCGCAGTTCGATAATGGATCCTAGCTGAGAATAGGTCACAGACTAACGATTTGGATGTTGCCGAGCAAGTTTTTGGTCCAATTTTTTTTATCCCCCCTCCTTATATATTCGTGTTCGAATTTCTAAAAATGTAACTAAGTTGACGCCCTAAAGACACAATGACATAGAAATGGATAAAAAATGTGTAAAATCTAATTTAAAAATAAAATTATATTAGTTTTTTAAATTTTAGCTGCAAAATCTCCCAAGACCCCCCAGACTCCCCAAGTCCTGAAATTTTTAGATTTTTTTCAAATTTTCTTAAAAACTAAGCTTAGGGAAAAATATGTACTAATCTTTATTGTAGACCATAAAATTTCCTTTTCAACAATGTATAAGTCAGTGGGGTACGACTAATGACAAACTCTCCAGCGGCGTCCGTTTTTTGAGGTAGTGTAAATAAATTTGAAAAAGAAACATGTTTATTACAGGTTTTACCCGATTTTCTTAAAAACCGAGCTCTATATCAAAAAATAAAATACATACTTTGTTATAAACAATAAAATTGCCTTTTAAATGATGTATAATAAGGCAATGGTAGTTTTATCTATAACAATTTATGGGCGTCCGTAAATAAAATCAATTTTGAAAAATCACTAAATTTATAAATTTATCACTACCGGCTGATAAAGCACCGGCCGCTAAGGCACCGGTCGATAAGGTGCTGGCAGTTAAAACACCGGTCGATAAGGCACCGGCCGATAACGTACCGGTCGATAAGGCACCGGTCGATAGGGCACCGGCCGATAAGGCACCGGCCGATAAAGGATTGGCCGATAAAGCACCGGCCAATAAGGTACCGGCCAATAAGGTACCGGCCGACAAGGCACCGGCCGATAAGACACCGGCCGATAAGGCACCGGCCGATGAGCCACCGGCCGATAAAGCACCGGCCGATAAGACACCGGCCGATAGGGCACCGGCCAATAAGGCACCGGCCGATAAGACACCGGCCAATAAGGTACCGGCCAATAAGGCTCCGGCCGATAATAAGGCACCGGCCGATAAGGCATCGGTCGATAAGGCACCGGCCGATAAGGCACCGGCCGATAGGGCACCGGCCGATAAGACACCGGCTGATAAGGCACCGGCCGATAAGACACCGGCCGATAAAACACCGGCCGATAAGACACCGGCCAATAGGGCACCGGCCGATAAGACACCGGTCAATAAGGCACCGGCCGATAATAAAGCACCGGCCGATAAGGCATCGGTCGATCAGGCACCGGCCGATAAGGCACCGGCCGATAAGACACCGGCCGATAAGGCACCGACCGATAAGACACCGGCCGATAAAGCACCGGCCGATAAGACACCGGCCGATAGGGCACCGGCCAATAAGGCACCGGCCGATAAGACACCGGCCAATAAGGTACCGGCCAATAAGGCACCGGCCAATAAGGCACCGGCCTATAATAAGGCACCGGCCGATAAGGCACCGGCCGATAAGACACCGGCTGATAAGGCACCGGCCGATAAGACACCGGCCGATAAAGCACCGGCCGATAAGACACCGGCTGATAGGGCACCGGCCAATAAGGCACCGGCCGATAAGACACCGGCCAATAAGGCACCGACCGATAATAAAGCACCGGCCGATAAGGCATCGGTCGATAAGGCACCGGCCGATAAGGCACCGGCCGATAGGGCACCGGCCGATAAGACACCGGCCGATAAGGCACCGGCCGATAAGACACCGGCCAATAAAGCACCGGCCGATAGGGCACCGGCCAATAAGGCACCGGCCGATAAGACACCGGCCAATAAGGTACCGGCCAATAAGGCACCGGCCGATAATAAGGCACCGGCCGATAAGGCATCGGTCGATAAGGCACCGGCCGATAAGGCACCGGCCGATAGGGCACCGGCCGATAAGACACCGGCTGATAAGATACCGGTTTTTTGGAAAAAAAAATATTTTGCCATTTATTGTAGAAAATAAAATTTCCTTTTTAACAATGTATTAGTCAGTGGGGTTAGGCTAATGACAAATTTTCCAGCGGCGTCCGTTTATTAAGAAAATATAAAAAAATTTAAGAAAGAACATAGGTTTTACCCATTTATCTTAAAAACCAAGCTCTTTATCAAAAATTGCAACCTATAGTCGATTGTAGACAATAAAATTTCCTTTTTAACGTGTATAATAATGTAATATTTATCTCTAGATTAAAACTTCACAGGCCTGTGCAACTTAAATCAATTTTTACAAATCACCAAAAAAATTAATTCTGTTACAAGTTTTTTCCAATTTTCTCAGAAACTAAGCTTAATTGACAAAAATGTGTTTTACACTTTATTGTAGGAAATAAAATTTTCTTTTTAACAATGTATAGGTCACTGAGGTTTAATTATTGACAAACCCTTCAGCGACGTCCGTATATGGGGGTCAGTTAAAAAATAAAATAAATAAATTTATTTTTGTCACTTATTTCACCCGATTTTTTTTTCGAATATTAAAAAAATACATTTTTTAAAAAGTATTTTTCAAATACATTTCAAATCAAGTAATTTAAGCTTTGTTGTAATAAAATCGGATAAAAAATAAAAAAGATACAATTTGTTTTTAAATATGCTTTTCCGCCATACTGAATCCGCCATATTTAAAAAAAAGCGCGATTATCACAATGACAATAATACAAAAAAATACATATTTTCTGACCAATACATTTTTTAAAACATTACAAAGCAAGTATTTTAAACTTTGTTCCATGAAAATCGGATAAGAAATAAAAAAGTTACCATTTTTTTAAAGATACACCTTTTCGCCATTTTGAATCCGCCATATCTTTCAAAAAACGCATTTACCACGAATGACAACAAGGCAAAACCTGATATATGGAATGCCCTTAATAAAGTTAGCTTATCGGCAGAAAGTTGGCACGACTTGCACACGAAACTTGATTTGTCCATAGACTATTTAAAATTCTATGGAATTTTTGAGGTTGCTCTACGGGGCCATGATGAGTCTGAAACTGGTGTTAATCCGAGCACTTTGCGCATGTCAGGGCTATCAAAACGGACGGGCCACGATCCTCCACTTTCTTGACGTCACATCCGGGGCTGATTTTTTTTTGATGGTCACGTTACGACACAGCTGATTGTCTTTAAAAAATTGAAGTTGGAATGACGGTTCATGAATATTTGATTTTTTTTTAAATAAAGTCATTTTTGAGATTGTTTTTACTTTATTCTGGCAGAACAATTTTTTTTAATGTATAGTAATCCTTAATTTTTCATAGCCGCTTCATTAGCTCACACAAAAATTAAATTTAAAGCAGAAGCAAATGTGACAATCACAGATGACAAAGTCAAATACATGTCAAATATAACAGTTGGCATGTGGTACATGGCGGGTAATTTGAATTCAAAATAAGGAATGCTAAATCTTGAAGATTTTAACCTTTTAATCATGTTGCTTCCTTACAAACCTTTGGTGGAATATCGGGATGGTGTCTGAGAATATTTCACTGAAATTTTGCGGAAATCTGTAGTGCCATTTTGAAAATACCATAAAAAAACCTCTGACCTCCCATAAGACCCAATGTAAAATTCAGCCCCGGGAGAACAGCTGATTTTTTCAGGGTCGTGGCCTCTATTTTTGTGTTGGCCTTGCGCATGTAAAAGAAGGGCGAATAGACTTTATCTATAAACAAATAAACTAAAAACTATACCAAGTAACTGCTTGTTTGTAAAATGCTAAAATAAAATTAGTTATCATGTAAGTTTTTTTTATCTCCTTTTCCATGAAATATAAATTTCTGCCCCCCCCCAATTTATAACGTCACTAGCCGCCACTGTCCATGATGGATCTAATACTTTCCTAGCCCATTAGCACACTCCATGTGAACTCCACGCTCTATTAGCCTTAAAAACAGTTTTTGTAAATATCTCAGCAACGGAAGCTCCTACGAAGTTAATGAGAAAAACGTGTTTTACTATATTCTGAAAACCGCATATTGAGGCGGTGCTCTGTTAAAAAGTTAGCATATTTTCAATGTAAAAAAATCAAACCAGCTCTTTACAGTATTGTAAACTATTTTACCTGAAGATTTCATTAAAAACGGTTCAGCGGTTTATTATACACGATGCTATTGATAAGATAGGTCAAATAACATATTTTCGGCTTTATTTCAATTTTTGAACCTGGGTTCATTCGTGATAGCGGACTCACCTGGACGCCACATGTTACCAATATGATCATAAAGGTCTAGGCAACAATGTGTCAGCTACGACGGGGCACCTGGGGACTATCCCCCAGGACCCTCCACTGGATGTACACGGCAATACTGAGACCGCGGATCCAATACGGATCCATAGTCTGGTGGCCGGCAGTGGAGAAAACGACCACATCCCTAAAACTCAGAAGCCTACAGGGGCTGATGTGAAGAGGGATAACCGGAGCTATGAGAACTACCCCGATCCTGGCCCTAGAGACAATTCTGGGACTACCATCGCTACCAACTTGGATCAAGAGGGAGGCGATGGGGACCTACCTACGTCTAAGGGACACGGGTCAGTGGAGAGGAAGAGGGGAAACAGCTGGTCATCTAGCTATAGAAGAGATGACAATTAGAGAAATCCCCCTCACGTCAATGACGGTCAGCAGAGCACACGCACCTTGGAGGCTCGAGAAGAGGTACAAAATCCACATCCCAGACAGGGAAGCGTGGCAGAGAGACAAAATGATGTTTAAAGAGAGCGCTTTAGTTTGCTACACTGATGGATCCAAACTATCAGAGAGGCAAACCACAGGAGCGGGAGTATACGTGGAAAAACTAGAAGTTCAGAAGAGCTACTCGCTCGGTGAGCAGGCTACTGCTTTTCAAGCAGAAGTCTACGCCATAATAATGGCGGCAACCCTAGAAGAGGTTCGAAACAGCGAAGAGGAGCTTATATATATATGCTCTGACAGTCAAGCCACCCTGAAGGCGCTAAACGCACCCAAGATTGCTGACGGCTTGGTGGAAGAATGCGCAGAGCCGCTGGAGACCCTAAGCGATGGCAAACGGGTGACGCTGGTTTGGGTTCCGGGACATACGGGGGTACCAGGCAACGAGAAGGCGGACGAACTCGCACGACTCGGGGCAGGAACCGCCTATGTAGGACCGGAGCCACTTTTGGGCGTGACAAAAAGACAAGTGCAAAGCGGACTCAACAAATGGGCCCAGGACGCGCTATTAAACTCCTGGGAAACAGGAACGGGTTGCAGACAGACCAGAGAATTCGTAGACCGTCCAAAAGCGACCAGAATTAGATGGATGCTGGGACGGACACGAAAAGACCTCGGACTGCTGATAGGTACTGTAACCGGACATAACCGGTTGAGGAAGCACATGACACGTATAGGAGTCGAGAATGACCCTACCTGCCCAGCCTGTGGACAGGAAGAAGGGACATCAAGACACCTCGTGGCAGAATGCGAGGCCTACGCAAGGATGAGACAACAGGCACTCGGAGCGCCAACTCTGAGCGAGGAAGAACTGCACATGCTCAAATGGGCAGACTTACTGGACTTTGTAAAGAGAACAGGAAGGCCCAATGAGTTACCCGACCATCAAAGGGAAGTGCAGAGAGTGGGTTAAGGGACAGACTTGGGGCATGGCAAAAAGGGCCTACTCTGGCCTACTTGTCAGACCTGCGGGTCAACCCCCCCCACTACTACTACTATTTCAATTTTTTTTTTATCGAAAACAATACCTTGTCTAGCCATTGCTGCGCGAGCTAGGAGGGTATACACCATACATCATAATTTTAATTTCCGCGGATTATTACAATTTCTGATTTATCTTTTTCTTTGTTTTTATGTTTCAGAATATAAACTAAGCCCAAACACTACGTTCAGGTATTCTAGACTTCAATTTTGGTCGGAAAACCTGATTATGCCTGACACAATAGCTTGGATCACAGAAAAGGGAATTCGATTTGGTCAGGTAAGAAATCTGCAAAGAAATCGAGCTGATTTGATGTCCCACTCTTGTCTCATATGGCCCAACTAATATTTTGCATAAACTATACATTCTACGATCAAAAGTATCGAGTTGTGGTATTGTGGGCCCATATAGATACAAAAAAACTACACTAGATCATTGAGTAAATATATGGGTTATTTACTCAATGGAAAAACTACAAAATCAAACAAGTTTCATGGCTAATCGGGCAAAAAGGAGTTTTTTGTTTCCCTTATATTTTTCCGTGGGTAGCTTGAAAGCTTAACCTCACGGGGGTCCAAGATCTAATGGACACCTAATAAGTGTTGACAGTTAACCGTTTCGTCCTTATGGGACTCCTCAGAACACTGCTGGTCAAGTGATAAATCTTGCGAAGTTAATCAGACGGTTTTGTCTCTAATTAAATGTAATTAGTGAGCGAACTATAGCAAGAGGCGCCATCTACCGAGATACGAGAGAAACAAAAAACCAAAAGCAGGGAAAACACTGCTATACAATATCGATCAATGAAAAGATCGAATGCAAATAAAAGAAAACAACTATAGTCCGTGACCTACGACAGCTCTTTGTCTTTTCAGGCCGGATCAACGCATTTTGCATTTTTACCCGTCATCAAGACAGTGAGCGTCAATCAACGGAATTTTTAAGCCAAATAATACTAACAAACGTGAAATTTCGTACCCGTGAATTTAAAAATCAAACAAGTTTCATGGCTAATCGGACAAAAAGGAGTTTTTTGTTTCCCTTATTAGCCATGAAAACTTGTTTGATTTTTAAATTCACGGGTACGAAATTTCAAGTTTGGAAAAACTACATTTAAGGATTTTTGAGGTATAAAGTCTCATAAGTCCCATATGGCCAAATTTGGAAAATTCATATTTCACGAACAAAAGCACCGAGTTCCAGTGTTATGGGGCCATATAAATACGAAAAAAGCACACTAGGAATAGAGATTAAGATTAAGAATGTTCCTTTTGTATTTAAAATATTTTTGCCTGTGGCGCATGTCGTCTGCGAGCATTTAAAGTAACACTACTTCAATATTTTCTAAAATTTTTCGTTTTTAGTTAAAAAGCATTACTACTTATAATTATGATATTTGTCTTAAAAACTGACTTTAGTGAATGTGAAACGAAAATTAATAATAAGAATAACACTTTAATATTTTATTTGTTTGTAAAAGTAAGTGAATTATTTAGGAACACGCAGAATTTTAAGGTATTATTCTAGTTGTTTATCACCCTATTTGACATAAAACTGAAAAGTTGACCTTTCACGAACCAAGTAGCAGATTATACTGATATTTTCGCTAAACTGGCAACGCTTGTTAAAATTCTGAAAAGATTCATATTACCAAACATTGTTTTTTTGTCTATAGATTGACCTTGCCACAGACCAGTCAATATCCTCAATCGAACAAAAAACCAAAGTGGTACCCTACCCGAAACCCTTGTACGAAGATTACTCTGTCTCTCTAAAGTACCCAACGTCTTTGGCATTAACCCAGTTTCACGTGTTACTGGCCTTCACTGACAGTATCAAAGGCGTTTGCTTGCTCAATGAAGAAATCGTTTACGAAGACAACTACAATGAGGCTTTCGGCAAGCTGATAAGTGTTTTGAAAGATCCCAGTACAGGTAAAAAACTTTTTGTCATAACATATATATATTTATGGGTTTCACAACGTTTTACGTCTTCCGATACCCAATCTCCACTCGGTTATGTTTGCCCATAATTCATTATCTAGCCCTCTTATTTCACTGTCTATTCCTTCTCTCCAGCTTTTCCTCGGCCTTCCTCGTTTTCTTCGGCCAGTTGGTTTCCATTGTAATATTTGTTTAGGTAGTTTTCCATCATCCATTCTTTGTACATGTCCGTATCACACCAGTTGTTTTGTTCTTATATAATCCACTAAAGTACGGTCACCCACTGTCATAATTTCTCTTGTTCTTTGATTTGTAACTCTTTCTCTTTTTGATTTCCCTGCTGCTCTTCTCCAATAGTCCATCTCCGTAGCGGAAAGCATTTTTTCTGTTCTATCTTTGATTGGCCATACTTCTGAGCCGTATGTAATAATACTTTTTATAATGGTGTTATATATAAGCTTTTTGTTATGTTCTGATATACTTTGGTCCCAAATTATTCCATTTAATAAAGTTATTGCTTTTCTTACTTGTACATTTATTATAACAAAAACATTTTATGTAAAAAAAAGCCAAGTACGCGTAAATGATATTCCGTAAAAAGAATTGAGATGAAAGTAAAGCCAAGTTCTTTTTTTTAATTTTCAAAATGAAAGTCTTACTAGTTTGGAAATGTTTTTTAAAACTTTCGTATTACAGCCAAACTTCTTTATGTTCAACTTAGCACTGTGTCATTTGCAACCGTAATAGTCAAGTTTAGAAAAACATTTCCAAACCAGTAAGAACCTTTGCTTTACTTTCATCTCAATTCTTTTTACGGAATATCATTTTCGTGTACTTGGCTTTTTTTTACATGAAATGTTTTTGTTATGATTTCACTCCTTCTTTAAAGGATTTGGATAATATTTATGTTTTAAAGTAGTAAAATATGTGGAATATTGTTAATAATCAATCTTAATACCCAGAACAACTAGGTCTTATAGATGTCTGTATGTGCCTACAGGCGCCATTTTTTTATTTTATTTTAGGAGAAATATGGGCTATAACTGAAAACGCGGTGTTTAGATTCAAAATAGATCGGGAAGAGCGCAATATTTGGCAAATATTTTGCGCCAACAACCAGTTCGAATTGGCCAAGAAGTATTCGCAAAATAACGAAATCTGCTATAACCAGGTCAGTATTTTAAAAACAAAATATATTAAATACTAAATTGCAAATAATGCAAGGACCTAAAACCATAAACAACAAGTGAAATTAAAGAAAGAAGAATCATAAAAAAGTTTCTTTTCGGCCGGGACTCGAACCCGGATCTCTTGGTCTGTACGCAAGCGCTTTTTCATTGAGCCACCAAAGATCATACATAAATTTTCGGAAAACTTCTACCTATGTATGTGTGTGGTGTTTCAATACAAGAACGAGAACTGATTTCTATAATAGGGTATCTGATAAATTTTAGAAAAGAGTTTAGAATGATAAATAGATCCCTAATTTGCTACGCAAATGATTAAAATAGTATATTTTATCATGACTACATTTAAAATCAAGTTTTCTAATTTCCGATTTAAATTTGCCGCTAAAAGTTCATTTCTAGCATGGCGTTGCAATGACGTCACAGCGCAGTAAACTCGCGGAGAGATACACGGCATTCAAGTGTTTATTTGTTTTTGGTCTGTGTTTTTACTGTTTTTTATGTAAAAAAATATCCTATAAGTGGTGTGTAGTGCCTGAGTGTTCGAATACTAGCATAAAAACACCTGAAAAACTATTTATTCATGTGCCTACAGCAGAAAAATAACGGAAAAAGTGGCTAGAACTTGCTCGAAGAGACCCAAGGGCCTTATCTAATACATCTTCACTTTATATTTGTGAATATCACTGATGTGTGTATAACTAAATTGTTTCTATTAATTTTTCTCACGTTGTCTATAATATATATAACTATTTCGTGAATGACGATGAAATTTTTGAGGTTATGTTTATTACAAGGGGTGAACAACTAATAGGCAGAAAAATGTACAAATTTTTAGGCGGTGCTAGGCAGTTATTAGACAGGACTAGGGAGTACCTCTAAATGCAGGATTAGACAGTGCACATGCAGGCTAAATGTAGAACTGCGCAGTGCATATGCAAGACTAGGCAGTGCATAGGCAGTACCTACGCAGGATTATGCAGTGTAACCTATGCAGTACTTCAAGTATTGCTGGTCCTTGTATACTTTTTGCTTCCCTGTCCTGCAATTTTTGATTGTTTCTTAATGCTTAAAATAATAATGATTGGGAATTTAATTGAATCTATTGTAAGTGGCATATTAAACAAAAAAGCAAAACATATAACCTAACCTTAAAATCTAAATGAGTAAAAGTAGGTGAAGAATATCATAAAAGAACTTTCAGTTATATACAAAACAACTCATCGAATATTTACATCAACATTTTAACGTTTCTAAATTCCGCAGTACAAAAATCACTGTTGGCAAAGAAGCCTGCCACCGTAAAGGAATTCAGCATTGGCAAGTTGGAGCTATCGGCTTTGGAGAATCCGTTTTCCATTGAAAATGTTTTTTATAAGCAAAACACAAAATAAAATCTAATTTAGGACGATAATTCGCACTTTAAACCAAAGCAAACATTACCATCCATAAGAAAATAACACAGAAAATAAGTTCGTTTGAGGCGTTTACTATTTTGTGACGTCACTCGCAACTGATTGGTAGACCGCCTGTTTTGAATCACGTGGCTAATTGTTTGAATTCAATGAATTTATTTAATTAAAAGAACTATGAATTTGAGAAAAAATTAAACAAAAAAGTTTGTTTTTAGCATTCCCAAGACCTAAAGAGATATCTAAAAATAAATATATATTTATTTTTTACTACTGTCAAACACCCTATTCTTCTTTCCCACTGTGAAAGGTATGAAACTCAAATTAGGAAAATAAGAAAAAAGTTTTCTTTTTTTAATTTCACTTGTTGTTTATAGTGTTAGGTCCTTGCATTATTTGCACTTTGATATTTGATAATTATATTGGCAATCGCCCATTTGCGATCAGAAATTTTAACACACGAAAAGGTGATCTCATGCTTTCAGACGTTGATACTTTACGTCTAATTTGAGTTTTCATACCTTTGACAGTGGAAAGGAAGAATTATAGAGATCAATTGGATGACTTGGTCGAGTTAATACCCTGAGGGTTTCTCGTTTTTGTATTGAGACACCGCACACATGCATAGATGAAAGTTTTCCGGAAGTGTATATATGGTCTTCGGTGGTTCAATGTTAAGAGCGTTTGCGTATATAGCAAGAGATTCCGAGTTCGAGTCCTGGCCGAAGAGAAAACTTTTTTATAATTCTTCTTTCCTTAATTTAATTTGTTGTGTATGGTTTTAGGTCCTTGCATTATTTACAATTTGGTATTTGAAAATCTCTATACTTGATGTTGAATTAAAGTGGCACCGCGTCATCAAAACCGTGATGAGCGGGAAGGGAGTAGAGGGGTACATACAGTGCCCGCACTTCCTGTAATTTTAGCTCACACATATACTATACTATAGTAGTATGAGCTATGGTGATCCTAATTTTTTCGAGAAAAAAAAGTTGCTCCGATTTCAAAAATTTTTATATATCTTTGCGTTTCAGATGATTTTGAAATTTTTTTGTTGCGCCGTGAGTCTGTCTGTCTGTCTGTCTGTATGTCTGTCTGTAACGACCAACGCGCATAACTCAAAAACCGCCTGGCCGATTTTAATGAAATTTGGTACCTAGGCTAGGTCTTGGGTCGAGATGGTCCCATTTAAAAATGAACAAAATCTACCGAACACAAACCAAATAAAAGGGTGGGGGTAGATTTCAAAAATTAGAGTTTATGTGAAAATATGGCGTGTGTGCTATCAAACGAAAGGTAATTGAGTCTGGAGTTAAACAAAATACATTTTAATTTATTTTAAAAAAAGGGTGGGGGTGTATTTCAAAAATTAGAGTTTAAGTGAAAATATGGCGTGTGTGATATCAAACGAAAGGTAATTGAGTCCGGAGTTTAACACAATACATTATAGTTTTTGTTTTTTTTAAGGATGGGGGTAGATTTAAAAAATTTGAGTTTAAGTCAAAACATGGCTTGTGTGGTATCAAACAAAAGATAATTTAGTCTGGAGTTGAATAAAATATATTTCAGTTTTTAGTTATATTAGCTCACACGTACACTATAACTATAGTACCTAGTGTGAGCTTAGGGGCCCATATATTGGCAGAGTATTTTTATTGGTATTGATTCCCAAAACGAGGCACTGCACTAATTAGTCATTAGCTTACTATTTTACTTGCTTTTTATTTATGTCTTCTTCTAAACGATTTCATTAGAAAGGAACATATATACTCTTGTCTGGCTGTTACGAACATATTGATTTAGCCGGGCTATGACGTTTTCTATTCGTTGTTGTTTTGACTGTTTTAATGTCGAACAAAATTGGGATCGACTTTTTACAAAACAAATTACCGTTTTTGCAACTAAATCAATATTTGCGCACATTTTAATATAATTTTGGATCCTCTTTTATGTTTCGGATCTTTATTTATTAGGTAAGTACCTATTTTATATCTCCTTTAAAAGGTCTCGGTGTTTTATTATAGACATATAAAGCGGCACACTGCAGGTACAAAGTGAAACAACAATTTTTTGAGGCTTCTTTACATAGATTTTGCCGCAAAACTTGGTTTACCATAGCTATGACGCGGTGCCACTTATATACATGCTCAACTATAGTTATTCTGTAATCTCTGATTTTTATAGATACTGATAAAAGAAGCAGACAAACTATTCAGCGAAAAACAATACGATCTCAGTGCTCAGAGATACGCCGAAACGCAATGTGGTTTTGAAGAAATCTGCCTGAAATTTATCCAAGTCGACCAGCCAGACTCTTTGAAAATATTCCTGCGAAAAAAGTTCGAAACTTTAAAGTCTCAAGACAAAACCCAAATTACAATGATAGTCATATGGGTGACAGAGTTGTATTTGACCAAGTTGGAACAGAAACGGTTGGAGGGACTTGAAAAAAGTGACACGTACGACAGAATTCAAAAGGAATTTGAGACTTTTCTGACTATGCAAGAGGTGAGCATTTTGACCACGGTCCCTTAAGAATAGAACGGTCTTCGGATCTTATATATGGATGATTCTACCAAAAGTGGGCTATATGGATATCATTTTTGGTCATTGCCTTTAAATAACAGTACAGCACAGTAAATAATTTTGTTTTGTTAAATTTATGTAACTAATTAGGTGCAAGCTAAGAAAAATTTATTTTCCCAAATTTTAGGAATTATTGCATAAAAATGCCAGAGGAATGAGTACCAGAGGAATGAGTTTTTTAATGGTTTTCCAATTTAAATCAAAATCTATTTAGACTACTTAACTTAAGATTTATATAAACAAAGTTCCTATACTTATAATTTTAAAACAATCAACAAAAATATTATACTATTAATATCAGTCGAATATTTATTTACCAGACGAATGATAATTGAAGCGTTCCTTTTTGATTTCTCTGAAAAAAACTAATTTTCTACTGAAAATAAAAAGATCTATAACTTAAACCAAACTAAAGTTGACATTATCTGTCAAAACTTGTCACCCTCACAAGTAAATTAGATATCCAGGGCCGTCTCTTTCTCTAGAAATTAACCGGTGGTATTCACAAATATTGTGTTATTAAAAATGGAGCACGTTTGAAATTGTAAAATTTTCCGGGAAGATGTAAATTCGGATTTTCAAAAATATGACTGCAAACTTAAGTTTTATCAATTTTTTGATAAATAGTTAAGACTTGGTTAAATATTATTTATTCGGATATTTTTTTCAATCTGAGTTTTTAATATTTGGTTTGGGACTACACCAGAGGAATGAGGTATTTGCTTTGTAATAAAAAAAATTATAAACTTGCAATTTTTTTTATACATTAAACTCAAATGCTCCATAAAGAAAACATTTCGTTTTAAATCTTATAACTAAAACTGTGCTTCATTTGCAGTCTGTGTTTGAAAAATATGCATTCCCACTCCACAGCACCATTTTTGTAGAATCATCCATATACAGGGTGTCCCAAAAAAAGCAACTACATGGGGATTTCGGAAATATTATAATATCTACAGGGGTTTTTAAAATATCGAGCAAAAACTAAAAATTGTGTTTTTTGAAAAATTCATATATTGCCGCCATCTTGCAAACAAATTTAATGAAATTTGGTAGTTTTATATAAACAACTACGGCCAATTGAATGACGTGAACAGTTTTTTTCTAGGCCTTTTAGTTTTTTTGAAACCATAGCCAACTTTGTTATTTCTTATGACCGCCATATTGGATTTATACTTTAATAAATAGAGCATAAAAGAAGCTTCTCAACCGTGAATAATAAATCTTTGGATGTCGGAAAATGAATTTATTATAAAAATAGTTTTTCACTTAATTGACTGTGAAACTTATGCCGTAGTTGTGTTTGTTGTCATACCTACGTAACTACCTTTCAAAACTTTTCCATTTATTTGATTTATATGCAAATCTTTAAGTCCCTTATTTTTTAATTTTTTTCTGGCTAAGAAATAATACAATTTCATAAAAATCTATCTTTTATTTTTGAAACAAAAGTTTGCATTTATTATTTAATTTAAAATAAAACTAAAAACCGATAACAAAGCATTGAATTAAATAAGCAAATGTTGGAAAATTCCACCGATGTTATTCATGCAAATCGCATCGATGCAGATCGATGAATTAGAGACATGCAATTTTTTGAAAACTAAGGTAATTTTCCTGCTATTTTTTAGTTTATTCTTAAAACATAATGATTTTGAGACATACCAGTCGTTATTTTTTTAGCCCGCTTCATTTTTCTTTACACAAAAATTAAAATTCGAAGAAAATAATGTGTTCGTTTCAGCTTCAAAAGTAATCCGCTAACCTACACCTTTGTTTACTTCCCAAGTCCTCGGGTTACCTTTGATACTAAACGATCACATTCAGTTGACATATTACCTTAGAATAGTCAATTGACGTGTATGCACTGGATGACTGGATAAACAAAGATGAAGCCAACATTAAAGTATATCCACCATATCTTCGATTCTCAGGTTACCTTTTCAAGAGACCTAATTGTTCAATAAGAAATGACAACTGAACACATTTTTCACTCTCACTATCGAAAATGTCACTAAGGATGTCTATTACTTGATCAATCTTATCCAAGATCTTATCTTTTACCACTTCTTTCCCGTTTGCAACATATTAGGTTTCAGTTTTATAGTTGGACCGATACGGAACAACACTAATTACACGTTCGCGGCATTGTTTATCTTATAGGTATTTTCTTTATAATTTACTCATTAGCCATTAATTATTTTAACGCAGCCCACTACAGTCTTTTTCATAAAAATCTATCTTTTATTTTTGAAACAAAAGTTTGCATTTATTATTTAATTTAAAATAAAAATAAAAACCGATAACAAAGCATTGAATTAAATAAGCAAATTTTTGAAAATTCCACCGATGTTATTCATGCAAATCGCATCGATGCAGATCGATGAATTAGAGACATGCAATTTTTTGAAAACTAAGGCAATTTTCCTGCTATTTTTTAGTTTATTCTTATAAAATAATATTTTTGAGACATACCAGTCGTTATTTTTTTAGCTCGCTTCATTTTTCTTTATTCAAAAATTAAAATTCGAAGAAAATAATGTGTTCGTTTCAGCTTCAAAAGTAATCCGCTAACCTACACCTTTGTTTACTTCCCAAGTCCTCGGGTTACCTTTGATACTAAACGATCACATTCAGTTGACATATTACCTTAGAATAATAAATTGACGTGTATGCACTGGATGACTGGATAAACAAAGATGAAGCCAACATTAAAATGTATCCACCATATCTTCGATTCTCAGGTTACCTTTTCAAGAGACCTAATTGTTCAATAAGAAATGACAACTGAACACATTTTTCACTCTCACTATCGAAAATGTCACTAAGGATGTCTATTACTTGATCAATCTTATCCAAGATTTTATCTTTTACCACTTCTTTCCCGTTTGCAACATATTAGGTTTCAGTTTTATAGTTGGACCGACAAGGAACAACACTAATTACACGTTCGCGGCATTGTTTTTCTTATAGGTATTTTCTTTGTAATTTCCTCATTAGCCATTAATTATTTTAACGCAGCCCACTATAGTCTTTTTCGTGGGCTGCGTTATTTTAATAACTTTGATAAAATTCACATAAAATTCGTGCCCGAATTAAAAAAAAATCGACGTAAACAAACATACCAAAACTGAAAACACACATGTTTTATAATGACAGCGGGCCGTGAGACGTTTTTTTATGAGCCTCCTACGGTCACGTGATATTTCCGCGCCCGGGCCGGTCTTTCTCGTGGGCTGCGATCCCCAAAAGTCTACACTGGACGAAGACCGGTCTATTCTAGGGATTGTAGTTTTATATCTCTGATCTTAGGTAGCAGATTGCATAAAAAACAACAGATCCACATTCTACGACCTAATGTCCAGTCACGGGGACAAAACCAACTTGATCAAGTTGACCATCGTCAACAAAGATTTCGAACAACTGATAAGACACCATTTGTTTAAGAACAATTTTCGAGAAGTCTTAGAAGTGCTGAAAAGTCAAAACAACCTAGAACTTTATTACCAGGTAGGTAGAAAATATCCGCGGGGAGAACGGAAACAAGTCGAAAAATGTGCATTTTGAGTTGAACTAGCTTTTGGGGGTTTTGTATTTTTTAAAGAATTTCATGTGAATAAAAACTGTTTTATAAATTAAAATTGTTAATATATATTTTAGTTCACACGTATACTATACTATAGTAGTGTGAGCTATGGTGATCCTAATTTTTTCGAGAAAAAAAAAGCTGCTCCGATTTCAAAATTTTTTATATATCTTTGCGTTTCAGTTGATTTTGAAACTTTTTTGTTGCGCCGTCTGTCTGTCTGTCTGTCTGTCTGTCTGTCTGTCTGTCTGTTTGTCTGTCTGTCTGTCTGTCTGTCTGTCTGTCTGTCTGTCTGTCTGTCTGTCTGTCTGTCTGTCTGTCTGTCTGTCTGTCTGTCTGTCTGTCTGTCTGTCTGTCTGTCTGTCTGTCTGTCTGTCTGTCTGTCTGTCTGTCTGTCTGTCTGTCTGTCTGTCTGTCTGTCTGTCTGTCTGTCTGTCTGTCTGTCTGTCTGTCTGTCTGTCTGTCTGTCTGTCTGTCTGTCTGTCTGTCTGTCTGTCTGTCTGTCTGTCTGTCTGTCTGTCTGTCTGTCTGTAACGACCAACGCGCATAACTCAAAAACCGCTTGGCCGATTTTAATGAAATTTGGTACCTAGGCTGGGTCTTGGGTCGAGATGGTCCCATTTAAAAATGAACAAAATCCACCGAACAAACCAAATAAAAGGGTGGGGGTAGATTTCAAAAATTAGAGTTTATGTGAAAATATGGCGTGTGTGATATCAAACGAAAGGTAATTTTGTCTGCAGTTAAACAAATTACAATTTAATTTATTTAAAAAAAAAAGGGTGGGGGTATATTTAAAAAATTAGAGTTTAAGTGAAAATATGGCGTGTGTGATATCAAACGAAAGGTAATTGAGTCCGGAGTTTAACAAAATACATTTTAGTTTTTGTTTTTTTTAAGGGTGGGGGTAGATTTCAAAAATTTGAGTTTAAGTCAAAACATGGCTTGTGTGGTATCAAACAAAAAGTAATTTAGTGTGGAGTTGAATAAAATATATTTCAGTTTTTAGTTATATTAGCTCACACGTACACTATAACTATAGTACCTAGTGTGAGCTTAGGGGCCCATATATTGGCAGAGTATTTTTTTTGGTTAGGAAATAAACTATGAAATGTGCAAAAAACTCTAACTGGCAATTTCTCAAAAATGTATTTTTCGACTTATCTCTATTCTCCCGCGCAAAGGGGATATATCTCTAGAACTAGAGCTATACTATAATATACTCATACACTTATACCGTGTGAACAAGTTCACGTCTAGGGGTATAAATTTCCATAAGAGGATAAAAGACAGATAGAGTATAGCATTTATTAAAAAGAGACCGCGATACGTCCGAGTCCCGCAGAAAGCTTTACAGCGTTGTCAAAGGTAACCTTGATAAATTACTACAGGCGCATGCGGTCGCACTCGTCAAGGGGCGGACAATCTGAAGCATTTTTTTAGGGTGAGAATTATTACTTGACTTGTCACTATACAAGAAGTTATTTTTTTAATTTTTATAAGCTTTTATTTAACTTCAGATGTTCTGTCTAACTAACTAACTATCAAATCTTGTGAAGCGTTTTTGACACGATTTGGATGAAATTTGGTACACACATAGTGGCCATGACAATACAACATTAAGAAAAAAATATCCTCCCACCCCTTCTATAGAAAAATGTGTTTTTGACACACTTCCCGTTATCCGATTTGGATAAAATTTGGTATACAGATAGTGGTCCAATGATAATACAACAATAAGAAAAAAATATCCTCCCACCCCTACCCCCACCCCCTTCCATAGAAAAATTTGTTTTTGACACACATCCCGTTATCCGATTTGGATGAAATTTGATATACATAGAGTGATCCGATGACAATACAATATTAAGAAAAAAATATCCTCCCACCCCTACCCCCACCCCCATCTATAGAAAAATGCGTTTTTGACACACTTCCCATTATCCGATTTGGATGAAATTTGGTATACATATAGTGGTCCGATGACAATACAATGTTGAAAAAAAAAATCCTACCACTCCTACCCCCACCCCCATCTATAGAAAAATGCGTTTTTGACACACTTCCCATTATCCGATTTGGATGAAATTTGGTATACATATAGTGGTCCGATGACAATACAACAATAATGAAAAAATGTCCTCCCACCCCTACCCCCCTCCATAAAAAATGCGTTTTTGACACACTTCACTTCAAATGACTTTTATAAAATTTGGTATATGCATAAAGGTCCGATGGCAATACCGCCCAAACAAAAAATATATTTCTACCTCTACCCCCACCCTCTCCTTCTCCCAATAGAAAAATGAGTTTCCAAACAACTCCCAATCAGCGATTTTATTATAATCTAGAATAAACTCTTCTGTTCTGTTATTGAACAAATATTTTCATTTAATAGAGTAGATAGCTGAGACTAAAAAGGAGAAAATAAATTGGAAAAAAAAAAGTCACAAGCTTTTATAAAATGCACTAAAAATTAAAAAATAATTTTCTAACATTCTAATATTATCATAATAATAAAAGCGATGGCCGCAAATCAAAGCATAAGTTAATCTAAAGTTGAGATCAAACACTTAAAGAATATTCAACATAGCAGGTCATCAAAGATATGTTTGATGTGCCGCAATGTCATTGCCATACCTATGTCAGAGAAATGCTGGGGTATCTTAAGTCGGGTTGGGTGGGTTTGGTACCTCTGCATTTTTCTGCTAAATTGATTCTTGCAAATAGTGATATTTAATTGATACGGATATCTTATCGTGCTAACATCGTCAAGATTTCCATCAGTCGGCCATCGCTTTTATTATTATGATAATATTAGAATGTTAGAAAATTATTTTTTAATTTTTAATGCATTTTATAAAAGCTTGTGACTTAAAAAAAAAATTACCAATTTATATTAAATGTGACTTATTTAGTTCATAAAACACCTAGATCGGATAATAAAATAAATTGTCTGTCTCAATACACGATAAATCAAGAACACCTCAAACGATTTTAACCTAATATAATACACAAGTTTTATGTCGGCATTAGATTTTGGTTAAAAAAAGGGTTAGTTAAAAGTATTATTTAACCAATTTTACCTTCAAACAATCAACTTTACTATCAACTTTTCTTGTTGCATCGATTTTTGTTTAAAAATGTTCCTTTTGTATTTACAACATTTTTGCCTGTGGCCCATGTCGCATACGAGCATTTAAAGTAACATTACTTCAATATTTTCTGAAAATTTTCGTTTTTAGTTTAAAAGGCATTACTACTCATAATTATGATATTTGTCTTAAAAAAGTACTAAATGAACTCCGCGGAACTACTTTTGAGGCTCAATACCACCTCTGCCGCCCCCTAAGGTATCGACCACCCTACCGCGTCCTATAACCACGCTGGGTTCACTGTGGTCTACCATTACCTTTGGTAGGGTTAGACAAAAAATGCATAAAAAAAATCTAAACTTAAATAATAGCTTATTAATAGATTAATCATAACAAAAACATTTCATGTAAAAAAAAAGCCAAGTACGCGAAAATGGCATTCCGTAAAAAGAATTGAGATAAAAGTAAAGCCAAGTTTTCCAATACAAATTTTAAAATGAAAGGTTCTTACTAGTTTGGAAATGTTTTTTTAAACTTTGCTATTACAGCCAAACTTCTTTATGTTCAATTTAGCACTGTGCCTAAGAGTCATTTACAGTCGTAATAGCCAAGTTTAGAAAAATATTTCCAAACTAGTAAGAACCTTTCATTTTGAAATTTGTATTGGAAAACTTGGCTTTACTTTTATCTCAATTCTTTTTACGGAATGCCATTTTCGCATACTTGGCTTTTTTTTACATGAAAGGTTTTTGGATAATACTTAATTTTTAAAGTAGTAAAATATGCGGAATATTGTTCAAAACTTTTGCAATGCCTTACTTAAATTTTTGAGATTTTTTAATTTTTTCCATGGTTTTATCGTAGTTCCTATCAGCCTTCCAAAGCTCAGCTCTCTAGCGTTTCTGAAAGTGCACAATGTTACTTTTACATAACTTTACATGTATAGGGGAGGGAAATAAATTAAAATTGTCGTGTTTTTAAATTTTGTCCTATAGTTTTATCATAGTTCCTATTAGTCTTCCAATGCTCAGCTCTCTAGCGTTTCTGGAAGTGGGTAATGTTACTTTTACATAACTTTACATTTATAGGGGAGGAGAGTAAATGAAAATATTGGACTTTTTAAATTTTTTCCCATAGTTTTATCATAATTTCTATCAGCATTCCAATGCTCAGCTCTCTAGCATTTCTGGAAGTGGGCAATGTTAGTTTTATATAAATTTACATTTATAGGAGATTTATGTTAAATAAAATGTTGGTATTTTTAAATTTTTTCATATAGTTGTATCATATTGTCTTTCAGTCTTAAAAAGTTCAGCTCTCTAGCGTTTCTGGAAGTGGGCAGTGTTACTTTTACATAACTTTACATTAATAGGGGAAGGAAGTAAATTAGAATTTTGGGGTGTTTTAATTTTTTTCTATAACTTTATCATAGTTACTATCGGTCTTCCAAAGCTCAGCTCTCTAGTATGTCTGGAAGTAGGCAATGTTACTTTTATTTAACTTTACATTTATAGGGGAGGGAAGTAAATGAGAATTTTGGGGTGTTTTAATTTTTTCCTATAGTTTTATCATAGTTCCTATCAGTCTGCCAAAGCTCAACTCTCTAGCATTTCTGGAAGTGGGCAATGCTACTTTTATATCACTTTAAATGTATAGGGGAGGGGAGTAAATTAAAATTTTGGGGTTTTTTGATTTTTTCCTATAGTTTTATCATAGTTCCTATCAGTCTGCCAAAGCTCAACTTTCTAGCATTTTTGGAAGTGGGCGATGCTAATTTTACACAACTTTAAATGTATAGGGTATACTCCCCTAAATTAAAATGTTGGGGTTTTTTTATTTTTTCCAGGGGTTTGGTCATGATTTCTATCAGTCTGCCAAATTTCAGCTTTGTAGCATGTCTGGAACTACAGTAGAATATTGATGATCTATACATGAGTGAGTGAGTCAGTGAGTGAGTGGCAATTTCGACGTTTTTTAAAATTTCGTAACTACTTTACTACTTTATAGAATTCCATGAAACTTGGAGGGGTTGTTAACTCCATGGAGATCTACGACTGTGCAAAGTTTGAGATTCGTAGCTCATTCCGAAGTAGAGTTTTAGGTAGGTCAAATATCGGCTGAAATGTTTCCAGAAAAGATGGTTAAGGCGCGCGAACTTGGCGAGGCACTGCCGTGCCCTCAGATAAACTGTGGTGTAAAAAAATTGACTTTAGTTAATGTTAAACAAAAATCAATAACAAGAATAATGCTTTAAATTCTGTTTGTTTGTAAAAGTAAATTAATTATTTACATATAAGAACAAGCAGAATTTTAAGAAATTATTTTGGTTATTTATCACCCCGTAAATGAATGCACTTACATAAAACTGAAAACTGAAAAGTTGACCTTTCACGAACCAAGTAGCGGATTATACTGATATTTTCGCTAAACTGGCAACGTTGATCTGTTCTCCCATGCAATCCTTATGGCCCATACAAAAATCCTACCCCTAGATAGAAGGCTGGCCACGCGGTATAAGCACGTGTTCTACAGACAGTGACGTATATAAGGGGGGGGGGGACCCGGGCCCCCCCGAAGCGAAGGTTTTTTTGGATAGTTTCCACATATTTCATGAATACAAACATAAAATAGCATAAAATACGGACTCATGGGGTCTCGGCCCCCCCCCTCGAAACTGTTCGGCCCCTCCCCCCCCGAAACATTTTTCTATATACGCCACTGTCTACAGATATAATAATATATTTATTTTTTACGTTTTTATTATCAGTTCGCGCCGATTTTAATGCAAGAAGTACCCCGACCCATGGTTAAGACTATTATGGAACAAGGGAAAAAGTTGTCCCCTTTGAGGCTCATTCCGGCATTGGTGGCTTGTAATACAGAGGAACAGTTTTTAGAAGTTATAAAGTAAGTTAACTATAATTCTGTTGTATACAGGGTGTTTCAAATTCGATGATTTTAGGAGATTTTAGGTTTTCCTAGGGGCGTTGAAACTAAACAAACAGAAACAGAATATAGTAGAAATAATTTTTCTCAAAACTTGTTAACCAAAAACTTTCTAGGAGTTTTTTCTTCTAAGATATTTACAAAAAAAACTGTTTTCAAGGCTGATATAGCGTGTAGTCCACTAGGAAGGTACTAGATCCGTAATAGTTAATTTATTTATTTATTATTTTATTTTAGATATTTGGAATTTTGTATTGAAAAGCTAAAAAGCACTGAAAAGTCAATCCACAATTTTTTGGTTTCTTTATACGCCAAATATGAGCCTGTCAAGTTGATGGAGTATTTGAATTATCAAGGAACAGAAGCTGCGTTGGTAAGTCCTCTACTTTTGTTCTGTTTCTGGTTCCGTGCCCAACTATCCTCAAATTTATAGTCTCGGCCAATTGGCTACTATATTTCAGGCCGAACTCGTAGCCATTGAACTGTGTGCCCGGTGGATTACTGACCACGAATGGACCAACAGACTGCTGTTGAACTTTACCAAAACCCAAATAATGGGTTTCCGATGCAATATAAATGACATTAACTTCGATCAAGTCATTATTAACTCTACAGAGAACACATCGACCATTGTTTCCTAGTCTTAACATTCTAACCCTAACATGCCTTTATATACTCGAATCAACAGCCCTAATTCATAAACATAAAGGCTCATTTCCAGTTCAGGAAGCTACATACATGACGCGTCAAAGAGACAATATTCCACTACCTATCCCTCATTCATCTTTGGTACAAAATTCCATTATCTACAAAGCCATCAAACTATTTAATCATCTTCCAGCTGACCTAAAGAACGTTTTAGATACATCTAATTTTAGAAAACAATTAAAAAACCTACTAATTAAACACGCATTCTACACTGTCGACGAATTCTTCTCTCATTCTTTCTAAAACGATCATTGTAACCCCAAATATTGTCTCTGTTCTAAATTCTTTGCTACCATTACTATTCCCTCTACTCTAACTGTATTTATGCTATTTCCCCCGTACAATAATAGCTCACCTTATCTTTATTTATTTTATTTTATTTTTTTCTAACGACTCTAGTCAAATAACATGTTACTTACATAGCTGCAACATATCTATTTTATATATCAGTTTAATTAGTACGTTTATTTATGTTTTCTGTTTTAATTATTATTATCATTTTTTTTAATTACATTGACTATTGCTATTTTATCTTTACAATTTGACGTCCCATGTGTTTTAATAGATTTTATTTAAATTGCTTCTATATTATATTATATTTTATATATATATTTTATATTAACATCCTGTATTACCTTCATGTGTAACCATAACTGTACCTGCTATATTTTTTATATTGAATGTATCTCTTTATATTCTAGGTTGGTTTACTCATGCCAATACTTTTTTAAAACTTTTTTACTATTATTATTACTTTTTTTTTTTAATTATTTTGTTTGTTTGTCTGTTTTTTTTTTAACTTTAGACTTATGCCTTTAACTTAAGAATACCTATCAAGTTGAACTAAAATTAATATTAAGTTTTCAATTTTTCCTCTAGGTTAAGTGCTCTATTTTTTTTAAGTATCATAATGACCTTATCTTACACACTACATTTATTTTTAAGTTTTTTTTTTTCTATAGGTATTTAAGCTTTGTTAATAAGAGTTTATATTCTTGAACAATAAAGCATGTTTGAACTGAACTGAACTGAACAGGACAATAAAAATCTTCTTCGTCAGTCAAGCAGCCTTAAGAGCGCTTGATTCCTATACGGTCTCATCGAGAACCGTGAGGAGCTGTAAAGATTCGCTGAATGCGCTTGGTAGCGCTAACAATATATTGTTACAAATTTAAGTTATTTAAATTTTATAGTTAGAATTTATTTAGGTTTAGTGTAGTATTAGGTTGACGTATTTTATGGTTGTATTCTTAATCTAGGTTTTAGTTGCGTTATCTGTGACAAACTGGTATGCGAACGGTCCGTGTTCTAGAAAAGGGTGGAATAATTCCGAATCGAACAAGGATGGAAAATTCTCGAATAGTAGGCAGACCCTTATATATAGGGCCGGACGTCGTGCATCGGGCAGTCAGAGATAACCAATGGTAGTGATCGCTAGATGTTAACGCGAAGTTAATAGGCGTATTAAAGTAGTGAATTATTAGTAAGTTTAAGTGCGTGTTTTTGTACATAATTTGTCGAAATAAATTGACGTATCGTTTTCAACAATTGCGAGTTTTAATTGTTGTGGAGAACCCGTAACAATATCATTAGTATGAATACCAGGGCACGAGGGAAATGAGGCCGCAGACCTAGCAGCGAGGGAAGCGGCATCTGCCGAATTTTTCGGCCCCGAGCCAGCCCTGGGGATATCATACAATGCTGCTAAATCAACCATATTAAAATGGATGGAGAATAGCTTCCAACAATACTGGATAAATATGCCAGAACTGGCTCACTCTAAAGAGTTCATTAAAGGACCAACCATATTAAAATGGATGGAGAATAGCTTCCAACAATACTGGATAAATATGCCAGAACTGGCTCACTCTAAAGAGTTCATTAAAGGACCTTGTAGAAACAGAGCCAGGAACATTATTGGACTTACCAGACAGGAGATACGTATAGTGACTGGTCTTTATACGGGTTACTGTCGACTGACAGTGCCCATGCACAGAATGGGACTAACAGAAGAGACCGAATGTAGACTCTGTATGGAGGATGACGAAACAGTCAGAAATGTACTGTGCGAATGTCCGGCTATTGCACGTTTACGTCAGAATACTTTCGGTAAACCTCAGATCAACTCAGAAGATCTGAACAGTGTCTCACCCAAACTGATAGCCGGCCTTTTTGGAGGATTAGGCATACAGTGGTGAGAAACCACTCAAAAGTGAGCCACAATAGACCCACTGGTGGTCGCAGTGGAAGGGCTTCAAGGACCACTCACATATGAATCATCATCATCCTCAAATTCTAGGCTGAATACTCGATTTTTTCTATCGAGTATTCGCGTAGCTATCGCTGGTTTCGGTGGCTCAATTGGTATGGTGTTGGCGTACAAAGCCAAAGGGTTTGGGTTCAAGTCCCGGCCGAAGCACAGAAATTTTTTTATAATTTTTCTTTCTTTAATTTTACCCCTGGTATGGATAACTCCGCAGCCAACGATAAAGACCGGCCATGGCGCGTTATAAGCAAGTCGGCGGTCACGTGATCTTAGGAGTCCCAGGATTCTTATTGTATTGCTTAATATATTATATGTTTTTACACAATTTAAATAAATTAACAAAAAACTGTTGTTCTTTTATGAGCAAAAAATGAAAAAAATATTTTGCTGATATATGTGTTTATTATGGATAAAAGAATTGAATCTATAAAAAAAAATTATACAAAATTTGCACTCTAATATCTTCAGGTACATATATTAGGTACATAATATTGTTAGTAACTTCAAATCTATACAAGTCTTTCAAAATCGGATATATCAAACCTAAGCTTTTAGTTTTTTAATTTTTTTTTGAGTGTCATCATCTTTATCTTATTGTTCTTATTCAAAGATATATTAGCAGACACTAAATCATTGTGCTTTTTAATAAAATTATTTTAAAAAACTTTACATGCCCTTAAACTAATTTTTTCAAGCTTTGACAATAGTTTTTCTCCACAAAAACACTCGCTAAAGTAATCTGAAGAAAAAATTTCAAAATAAAACATTTTACAATAATTTATTAAAAAGAAACAAGTGATTTTGTGAATAAGTAAGATGGTTTTCACATTCAATGAACTGAATGTAGTGGTCGTCAATAATTTTTTGAAAAATTACCCGGCACAAAGTATAATATATATTTCATTAAAGTGTAAGTTAACTACCAACTCATGTTCTTTTAAAAGCTGTATCTTACTTTTTTAATATTTACCACCACCAGAGAGATTACTATCTGTTAACAATATTTTACAAATCAGTTTTTTGATATTGCGAGGGTGCGGAAGACATATTACCTTAGAATTGTAAATTGACGTGTATGCACTGGATGACTGGATAAAGAAAGATGAAGCCAATATTAAAGTGTACCCACAATATCTTCGATTCTCAGGTTACCTTTTCAAGAGACCTAATTGTTCAATAAGAAATGACAACTGAACACATTTTTTACTCTCACTATCGAAAATGTTACTAAGGATGTCTATTACTTGATCAATCTTATCCAAGATCTTATCTTTTACCACTTCTTTCCCGTTTGCAACATATTAGGTTTCAGTTTTATAGTTGGACCGACAAGGAACAACACTAATTACACGTTCGCGGCATTGTTTATCTTATAGGTATTTTCTTTATAATTTACTCATTAGCCATTAATTATTTTAACCCAGCCCACTACAGTCTTTTTCGTGGGGCTGCGTTATTTTAATAACTTTGATAAAATTCACATAAAATTCGTGCCCGAATTAAAAAAAAAATCGACGTAAACAAACATACCAAAACTGAAAACACACATGTTTTATAATGACAGCGGGCCGTGAGGCGTTTTTTGGTGAGCCTCCTACGGTCACGTGATATTTCCGCGCCCGGGCCGGTCTTTCTCGTGGGCTGCGGGATAACTCATAAGAAAATTTGTTTGTAGGTTAACTATGACGTACATTTCGCGCTTCGCATCTGTCAAGAACAAAACCTCAAGCAGGCGTGCGTTCAATTGTACGCCCTCTTGGGGCTGTGGGAGTCAGCTGTGGACTTGGCCCTGGAGGAAAATTTGGAACTGGCCAAAAAAGTGGCCAATTTTAGTCCAGAGAGCGATTTGGAGTTGAGAAAAAAGTTGTGGCTGAAAATCGGTAAGAAATATAAGTTTACAGTGAAACCTCCTATAAGCGGACACTTACGATTTCGTCGATTTTGTCCGCTTATTGGAGGTGTCCGTTTATGAGAGAGAACTGCAAAATTTTAATATATATTCATTAACAATTTCCGCTGCTTGAGCTTTTCCGATATTAAATTTTTCAATCAAACAAGTTTCATGGCTAATCGGGCAAAAAGGAGTTTTTTATTTCCCTTATATTTTTCCGTGGGTAGCTTGAAAGCTTAACCTCACGGGGGTCCAAGATCTAATGGACACCTAATAAGTGTTGACAGTTAACCGTTTCGTCCTTATGGGACTCCTCAGACTTGTATAGCAGTGTTTTTCCTGCTTTTGGTTTTTTGTTTCTCTCGTATCTCGGTAGATGGCGCCTCTTGCTATAGTTCGATCACTAATTACATTTAATTAGAGACAAAACCGTCTGATTAACTTCGCAAGATTTGTCACTTGACCAGCAGTGTTCTGAGGAGTCCCATAAGGACGAAACGGTTAACTGTCAACACTTATTAGGTGTCCATTAGATTTTGGACCCCCGTGAGGTTAAGCTTTCAAGCTACCCACGGAAAAATATAAGGGAAACAAAAAACTCCTTTTTGCCCGATTAGCCATGAAACTTGTTTGATTTTTAAATTCACGGGTATGAAATTTCACGTTTGTTAGTATTATTTGGCTTAAAAATTCCGTTGATTGACGCTCACTGTCTTGATGACGGGTAAAAATGTAAAATGCGTTGATCCGGCCTGAAAAGACAAAGAGCTGTCGTGGGTCACGGACTATAGTTGTTTTCTTTTATTTGCATTCGATCTTTTCATTGATCGATAATTGTATAGCAGTGTTTTTCCTGCTTTTGGTTTTTTGTTTCTCTCGTATCTCGGTAGATGGCGCCTCTTGCTATAGTTCGCTCACTAATTACATTTAATTAGAGACAAAACCGTCTGATTAACTTCGCAAGATTTGTCACTTGACCAGCAGTGTTCTGAGGAGTCCCATAAGGACGAAACGGTTAACTGTCAACACTTATTAGGTGTCCATTAGATCTTGGACCCCCGTGAGGTTAAGCTTTCAAGCTACCCACGGAAAAATATAAGGGAAACAAAAAACTCCTTTTTGCCCGATTAGCCATGAAACTTGTTTGATTTTTAAATTCACGGGTATGAAATTTCACGTTTGTTAGTATTATTTGGCTTAAAAATTCCGTTGATTGACGCTCACTGTCTTGATGACGGGTAAAAATGCAAAATGCGTTGATCCGGCCTGAAAAGACAAAGAGCTGTCGTAGGTCACGGACTATAGTTGTTTTCTTTTATTTGCATTCGATCTTTTCATTGATCGATATTGTATAGCAGTGTTTTCCCTGCTTTTGGTTTTTTGTTTCTCTCGTATCTCGGTAGATGGCGCCTCTTGCTATAGTTCGCTCACTAATTACATTTAATTAGAGACAAAACCGTCTGATTAACTTCGCAAGATTTGTCACTTGACCAGCAGTGTTCTGAGGAGTCCCATAAGGACGAAACGGTTAACTGTCAACACTTATTAGGTGTCCATTAGATCTTGGACCCCCGTGAGGTTAAGCTTTCAAGCTACCCACGGAAATATATAAGGGAAACAAAAAACTCCTTTTTGCCCGATTAGCCATGAAACTTGTTTGATTTTTAAATTCACGGGTATGAAATTTCACGTTTATTAAATTTTTCGTGCTGATAGATGTTCCTTCTCCGAAACGTTAACATTGGCAAGTAGGAATCTTTGAAAGAGATAAAGAGAAGACTGCATTCTCTGCTGGAAGTGGACTTTATCAGTTTAATGTGATGCCATTTGGCCTGTGCAATGCCCCAGCTACATTTGAAAGACTAATGGAAGTCGTTCTACGAGGCCTTACTTGGAAAACCTGCTTAGTCTATTTGGATGATGTCATAGTAATGGGAAAATCATTTCAAGATCATCTAGACAATTTACGAGAAGTATTTTCAAGAATCAGGAACGCAATTAAACTAAACTCAAAGAAGTGTTTTCTATTCCAAGAAAAAGTTGAGTTCTTGAGTCACGTCGTTTCCCGAGAAGGTATCCATACCGACGAAAAAAAGTTACAAGCAATAAAAGAATGGCCTCAACCTCGTGACAAACATGAATTGAGAAGCTTTTTGGGTCTGTGTACATACTACAGACGATTTGTAGAAGGATTCGCCAAAATAGCGTCTCCATTACATAGACTTACAGAAGATAAAGCTTCTTACAAATGGAATACCGAATGTGACCAAGCATTTAGAAGACTAAAAGCAGCATTACAAATTGTGAAAGGCTTTCGCGGCCATCGTCCAATGGTGGGTGTGCTTTCGGCCGTCGTCGTTGGAAATTCGTTCTCGACGTTTCGCCATCTCGAGTGGATGGCATCTTCAGGAGATGTTGACTGTTTGTCGGCTTCTCGAAGACTGGTGGTTAGTCTGTCGCGGGCGCAGGTTATATACGCTATGGTGGGCGGGGCGTATATCAGAGCTGGTCGGTGATTGGTCACATTCCCTTGATTCAGTTTTGTTATTGTAAGCGAGCCGTTTAGTGTTTTTAAGAACCGGTACCCATGTTCTGTTAATTTTAAGAGTTTCTTCAGATCTGTTGAAGTTCTGCTGGTGTTTATGAATTTCGATTGCTTCTCTATAGAGTCTTGGATAGTATGAAGAGGAGGCGCAGAGAACTTGTGTGTCTTCGAATTTTATTCGGTGGTCTTCATTGTTTAGTGTGTGGTCTGCAACTGCGGATTTTTCCGTATGTCCGAGTCGACAGTTGGTTTTGTGTTCTTTGATTCTTGTATTTACGGACCGTTTGGTTGTTCCGATGTAGACACTTCCACAGCTATAGGGAATGCGGTATACCCCCGAAGAACTTAGTGGGTTCCTTATATCCTTCGCAGATCTGAGGTGGTTCTCGATCTTCTTAGATGGCTTGAAGATCGTTTTTATGTTGTTTTCCCAGAATACGTCCGATCCTAGCTGTCACTCTAGGGATGTAGGGCAGAAAGGCTCTTGAAGTAACTTCGCGGCTGCTCAGTCCACCGCTACTGTTACTTCTAGTGCTCGACTTTGGTCGTATACATTTATCTATGTCGCTTTGCTACGAGGGCGTTTTTAAGATGGTTTAATTCTTTGTCTAGATGTTCTGGTTCGCAGATTCTTTTCGCCCTCTCTACCAATGTTCTTATTACCCCTTTTCGTTGGCACGGGTGGTGGTTAGATGTGTTCTTTAAGTAGCGGTCTGTGTGAGTAGGTTTTCTGTATACGGTATGTCCTAGTCGTCCCTCTTTCCTCGTTACTAGTACGTCAAGGAATGCTAATTCTCTGTTGTTCTCTGTTTCCATTGTAAATTGTATACTGGGGTGTATGCTGTTAATGTGGTTGAGAAATTCATTAAGGCTGTCTCTACCATAAGGCCAAACGACAAAACTGTCATCTACATATCGAAACCAGTCTTTGGGTTTATGAGGGGCATTATTCAACGCCTTCTCTTCTAGTTTCTCCATAAAAAAGTTCGCAATCACTGGCGATAAAGGGCTACCCATTGATACTCCATCGATCTGTTCATAAATTTGTTCATTGAAGGTGAAATATGATGTCGTTAGGCAGATTTTAAACAGGTCGGTGATGTCCTTCGGAAAAATGTGTTCCACTTCCCTCATTGCCTCGGCCAAAGGTACCTTCGTGAACAAAGACACAACATCAAAGCTAACTAAGATGTCTTTCTCGTCCATGACGATGTTTTTGATCTTCTCAATAAAGTGGGTGGAGTCTCTTACATACGAATCCGTTAGTCCGATGTAGGGTTGCAAGAGGGAAGCAAGATGTTTCGCAAGTTTGTATGTTGGTGAGCCTATAGTACTGACAATGGGACGAAGAGGCACATCGTTTTTGTGGATTTTTGGTAGTCCATACAATCTCGGAGTCAGGACTTCACTTTGGCATAGCATCTTCTTGACTGAGTCCTCCAATGAAGAAATCTTAATTAAGTGATTCACTTTTTTAATTGCGGGTTGTGTAGGATCTCTTTTTAGCTTCTTGTATGTTGAGGGTTCTAAAAGATCGACCATCTTTCTGTTGTAGTCATCAACATCTCCTGAAGATGCCATCCACTCGAGATGGCGAAACGTCGAGAACGAATTTCCAACGACGACGGCCGAGCAGCCCGAAAGCACACCCACCATTAAAAGCAGCATTATTTACAGTCCGATTCTTGCATATCCCATTCCCAAAGGTAAATTCATATTAGATGCTGATGCGAGCAACGATGGCATAGGAGCAGTACTCTCCCAAGTACAAGATGGAGAAGAACGGGTCATCGAATTTTTCAGCAAAAAGCTATCCAAACCAGAGAGAAATTATTGTGTTACCAGAACGGAGCTCCTAGCCATCATTAAATCCGTAGATCACTTTCACAAATATCTCTATGGACAAGAGTTTCTGATTAGAACGGATCATGCTGCGTTACAGTGGCTCATGAAAATGAAACAACCTGAGGGGCAAGTCGCGAGATGGATAGAAAAGCTACAACAATACCATTATCAAATTAAGCACCGAGCGGGAAGGGTGCATAATAATGCGGATGCATTGTCCAGAAGACCTTGCCCTGAGGATTGTAAACATTGCAGGAAAATTGACCAGAAAGAAGGAATTACCTACGTGCGCCAGATAAAGTTAGAACCAGATGAAGAATGGATGTCGGCTTCGATTAGAACCACACAACTTAACGACAAAGATGTAGGGCCTATCTTGCGATTGAAAGAAGATAACAAGCCACGACCATCATGGCAAGATATCGCAAACCAAGGAGTGATATTCAAATCACTGTGGGCACAATGGGATTCACTGATAGTAGAGGAAAACATCCTTAAACGTGCCTGGGAAAGTGCCGATGGCCTTACTGTGGTTAATCAAGTAGTGGTTCCTAGGAGCATGGTAGACAATATAGTGGCCGAATGCCATGGTGGAAAATCAGGCGCGCACCTAGGCATAAATAAAACCATGGACCAAAATTCGAAACCGATTTTATTGGGTCAATTACTTTCAAGATGTGAAAAACTGGTGCCGCCGATGTTCGACTTGTGCAGCCAGCCAAGGTCCCAAAACAAGGTCCAGAGGTCAAATGAAACAATATAACGTAGGTCTGCCATTCGAACGCATTGCTATTGATGTGGCCGGACCATTTCCAGAAACTAAAGAGGGCAACAAATACATCCTTGTTGTCATGGATTACTTTAGCAAATGGCCAGAAGTTTTTGCTTTGCCTAACCAAGAGGCTGCTACAGTTGCAGAAGTTCTGGTAAATGATGTTTTCAGTCGATTTGGCATTCCTTTGGAACTACATTCAGATCAAGGAAGAAACTTTGAATCAAAGCTCTTCCAGAATCTCTGTGACCTTTTAGGAATACATAAAACACGGACTACGGCTTTACATCCGCAGTCAGATGGCATGGTTGAAAGATTTAATAAAACAATAGAAGAACATCTGTGCAAAGTTGTTGATGAGCACCAAATAGATTGGGACCAATATATTCCATTGTTTTTGATGGCCTATAGAACCGCCGTTCACAATACGACAGGAGCTACTCCATCTAGTATCCTGTTTGGTAGAGAACTGCGTTTACCATGTGATATCATGTTTGGTTCACCTGAAGAAGAACACTTAGAGGTTAATGACTATGTCGAACGTTTAAGGCAAAAGCTGCACGATATCCATGAAGTGGTTAGAGAGCGAATAGAAATAGCCAGTGACCGCAGGAAAGCGAGATATGACCTGAAAGCAAACTCTTCAGGGTTCAAAGAGAATGATCAAGTCTGGCTATACAATCCTCAACGCAAGAAAGGAAGATCACCTAAGTTGACACCACCATGGGAAGGGCCTTATAAAGTTGTTAAGAGAATTAATGATGTAGTCTACCGAACCCAGAAAAGCCCGAAGTCCAAGATGAAAGTTGTTCATCTAGACAGACTAAAACCTTACCTGGGAAATGTTGATCGAGACGATCAAACCTGAAGAGGAGGATAGTGTTACAAATTTAAGTTATTTAAATTTTATAGTTAGAATTTATTTAGGTTTAGTGTAGTATTAGGTTGACGTATTTCATGGTTGTATTCTTAATCTAGGTTTTAGTTGCGTTATCTGTGACGAATTGGTATGTGAACGGTCCGGCTCCAGAAAAGGGCGGAATGATTCGGAATCGAACAAAGATGGAAAACTCTCGAATTGTAGGCAGCCCCTCATATATAAGGCCGGACGTCGTGCATCAGTCAGTCACAGATAACGTACTGTAGTGGTCGTGAGATATTAACACGAAGTTAATAGACCGGTTATAGTAGTGAATTATTAGCAAGTTATTACTAAGTTTAAGTGCGTGTTTTTGTACATAATTTGTCGAAATAAATTGACGTATCGTTTTCAACAATTGCGAGTTTTAATTTGTCGTTGTGAACCCGTAACAATACCATTATCAAATTAAGCACCGAGCGGGAAGGGTGCATAATAATGCGGATGCATTGTCCAGAAGACCTTGCCCTGAGGATTGTAAACATTGCAGGAAAATTGACCAGAAAGAAGGAATTACCTACGTGCGCCAGATAAAGTTAGAACCAGATGAAGAATGGATGTCGGCTTCGATTAGAACCACACAACTTAACGACAAAGATGTAGGACCTATCTTGCGATTGAAACTTCCATTTTTTCACGTAAAACTAAGAAGTTTTTTACTAGGCGCCATTTCAAAGAGATCTATTACTACCCAACTGAACAATAAAAATAAAACACAGCAGTCCCGCCGAATAAAATATGTAGTAAATAAGACAGAAGTATTTAGTCTCCGCATTAAAATGGAAATAGGTAATTCCCCGGTTTTGTGCGGTTTTGCCAACATACTACATAATATTTATGCCCATGTCGTGCAGCGCTCCGTCCCGTTGTCAGAGATTCGCGTCCGGTTAAGTAAGGTTTCTGAATTTTTTAACCAAAAAAAAATGTCCGCGTCCGGTTGTTAGTGTCCGGTTTCAACAAATTTGTCCGTTTAAAGGGAGTGTCCGCTTAATAAAGGGGTCCGCAAGGAAAGGTTTCACTGTATTTCTACTAAAATCACTTTATCAGTTTATAATATTCACGTTTTCTGGTATTAATCTTGATTTAAATTGCTTTTTCACAGTTTTTTTTAAATATAAATAATCCAAGTATCACACTAAATTTCATCTGTCACTTTAATTTTTGACATATTGATGATATTTTTCAGCTCAGAACGTAGTAAGCGGCAAAGAAGATATTCAACAGGCCTTAACATTTTTGGAAGAATGCGAACTGATCAAAATCGAAGACATTTTGCCGTTCTTCCCAGATTTTGTGACCATAGACCACTTCAGAGAGGCTATATGCAACTCTTTAAAAGTAAGTCTTTATCGTGCTAGCGCCATCTACGCTTTAAACACGAAACCATCCGCTTAACGTGACTTCCGAACTGTCTTGTATTGATCATCAACTTTGCCTACTTCGTTGATGTTCAGACTCCGCCCAAGACAGACGTTACTCGTTATTTTAAATAAGCATTCATTTAAAGCTCCTTGTTTAAGCGTCCTCTATCATTTAATTTTTATAACTTTTTAAGGAATACAACGACTACATAAAAGTGCTAAAGAAAGAGATGGAAGACGCGACAGAAGCCGCTGACCAAGTGAGAGAGGAGATACATCAGTTCAGGAATTCGTATACTTTCGTCAAAAGCGCTGATGTTTGTGAAATATGCAGTTTTAATCTGATGGTGCGACCGTTCTACATTTTTCCTTGCAGTCACAAGTTTCACACTGATTGTATGATGAGTGAGCTTCTGCCCTTTTTAAGTGAGTATTTGACAGTAAGACTAACTAGCAATTTTGTTTTAACATCATTTACTACAAAAGTTTTAATTTAAATAAAAAGTACTACTACTATTTCGGTTTAGAATGTTTTTTCTACGTTGTTCGATGCCTATTCTCCACCTCCTTCGATCCTGACAGTCATCTTCTGTCAGGTTTTTTTGACTCATTGATCTTTGGATTGCCATTCCAGTTTAGGACGCCCTCTTTTTCTACGCCCTATTGGTTGCCATTCTAGGACCTGCTTTGGTAATCTTTCGTCGTTTATTCGTTGTACATGACCGTACCATATCTGTTGCCTTTTAGTGATATTATCCGTTATGCTTCCCTTGATTCCCGTTCTTTCTTTTATGGTCTCATTTTTTATATGGATGATTCTACTAAAAGTGGGCTATATGGATATCATTTTTGGTCATTGCCTTTAAATAACAGTACAGCACAGTAAATAATTTTGTTTTTTTAAATTTATGTAACTAATTAGGTGTAAGCTAAGAAACATTTATTTTCCCGAATTTTAGGAATTATTGCATAAAAATTCCAGAGGGATGAGTACCAGAGGAATGAGTTTTTTAATGGTTTTCCAATTTTAATCAAAATCTATTTAGACTACTTAACTTAAGTTTTATATAAACGAAGTATATACTTATAATTTTAAAACAATCAACAAAAAAATTATACTATTGATATCAGTCAAATATTTGCTTACCAGAGGAATGATAATTGAAGCGTTCCTTTTTGATTTCTCCGAAAAAAACTAATTTTCTGCCGAAAATAAAAAGATCTATAACTTAAACCAAACTAAAGTTGACATTATCTGTCACAACTTGTCACCCTCACAAGTAAATTAGATATCCAGGGCCGTCTCTTTCTCTAGAAATTAACCGAACCGAACCGAACCGAACCACAAATATTGTGTTATTAAAAATGGAGCACGTTTAAAATTGTAAAATTTTCCGGAGAAGATGTAAATTCAGACTTTCAAAAATATGACTGCAAACTTAAGTTTTATCAATTTTTTGATAAATAGTTAAGACTTGGTTAAATATTATTTATTAGGATATTTTTTTCAATCTGAGTTTTTAATATTTAGTTTGGGACTACACCAGAGGAATGAGGTTGCGACAAAACTCGTTGCTCAGGGGGTTTTATTGACAACACGGTAGGTTTAGTTTTGGAGGGCTTGTAATGATACTTGGTAATGATAACTGCAACAATGAAAAATACATAATTATTAACAAATTTAGGGTTATAAACCAACAAAAGAAAATAAAAATAGTTAAAATTAATTTTACAAAACAAAAATATTGCCTACCTGCACGACCGGTGCCCCAAAAAGAATCTTTACTTCTCTTGAGAATTAACCAAAGGGTTCGCACAAATTATCACCACTCAGTAAGGGATGTGAAACAGTCAAACCAGCACCGCGCGAACCTAACCAGAATTTTCTCCTTCAATGACAACGGTCAAGCCACGCTGCGCACGCACCAAGGTCTCTCTATAAATCAATATCCCCAAAAAGTCTACACTGAGAAAAAGGTTTTGCCACAAGGTATTTGCTTTGTAATAAAAAAAATTATAAACAATTTTTTTTATACATTAAACCAATCTTATAACTAAAACTATGCTTCTTTTGCAGTCTGTGTTTGAAAAATATGCATTCCCACTCCACAGCACCATTTTTGTAGAATCATCCATATGATTCGTTCTAAATATTCTCATTGATCTTCTTATTGCATGCATTTCGTCACTTTCCATTTTCGTTTTGTATATTTCTGTTACGACAAGTCTCTATTCTATACAACACAGTGCTTTTCACCATTGTTTCATATATGTTAAATTCTACATTCTTTTTTTTAAATATCCCTTAGTTGGAGACATCTTTAGTAATATTCGCGCCCGTTAATTAATAAAATGCTGTTAATTACTTACACAATGTGAACGCTGCGTTACTAAAAGGGAAGAGAGGGATCCAACATGGCTGCTAGTGTAACAGGCGGCTGTGTGACAGTGGTACTGTCATCTCAAGTGGCCAAGGCTTAATTGTTGTGATCTACCAACTTAGGCTACAACTTATATAAATCATAAAAAGATTAAATATTATTACTTATTTGTTTTCGAAAGGGAATTTGACGATTCTTGGAGGAAAAATATGCTATAAACGTTTTTCTCAAATGTAAACATAATGTAGGAAAATCATACATACCTGTTCAATGTTCTTCTTGTAGCTTCACACTTTCACTTCTTATATTTATTAATTGAATATCAACTTTTTACTACTATTAAGCTTTTGTATTCAAATATTTACACTTCTTAAACTTTTAGGTTTTATAAACCTTTTATATATATTTGTTATTCAATCAACTGTTTAATTTACTTAATATTACTGTTTAGGTTTGGCATAAATTGTTGATTAAAAATGCCGATTTTAGGGCAACGAATGGTTTGTATTTTGTTGTTAAAAAACCATAAAACAGTTAAACACATTATTTCAAAACACTGGAAACAGTAATAATTAATAGCTTTAAAATTAATAAACTCCAAAAGAAAAGACTAAAATAATTATGAATAATAAAGATAATAGCTTATACAAAGTTAAAATAATTGATGAATTTCCCCAGTTGAAATAAAACCCTCCTTAAGAATTGTGAACGAAAGCGTAACGAACCAAGCGAAGCGCAACTAAAGAGTGATTTCCCTTCCTACTACTACTTAGAAAGTTTCAGTACCCTGCTCTCTAGGCGTTCTTAGCTTGCCGCTAGCTGATTGGTCTAAAATCTAAGCTTTCTTTAACGGTTTTCTTGTCCAAGACATTCTTGGCCTGCTGTTGTTGTGGTTTGAAACTTAGGCTCTCAAAGACAAAGAGACAAAATATCACTGCAATTCAAAGATGCGTGGACTCAGAAAATCGATAAAGTTAAAATTACACAGTGTATTTTTTAAAAGTTGAAAATAGTTTAGCTAATTTGTTTCCAGTTACAAAATATGAATTATTTTGATGTTAGTGGCTCAAAGGACATATTAGCCGAATACAACTTTTATTAAAATACAGCGAACCTGAAAATATGCCAAAAAACAAGTCGCCGGAGTTGCCATAAATTTTACTTATTCTTAACCTAGTCTTGCATATAATTAATGCTTGTTGATGCCAAAAACATTATTTAATTAAAAATCTTTAAAAACTTATAAATGGCAAAAATACCATTTATATATATCAATTGTCATAATTTGAATTTTCGCGGGTTATTACATTTTTTTATCTCTCTGCTCCATAAAACACTGGACACTTTTTCAATTATTCTTTGGTTTTAGGTCCTTCGAAAAAATCCCGCCTATCCGAGTTAGAACAGTACCTTAAAGCGTTAAACCGACAAGTAAACATCGACACAATCAGCACTGGATCGGGAATATCTGTCAAAGATCAGGTGAAGACTGAAATCGACTCGATTATAGCGTCAGAGTGTTTGTATTGCGGCGAAAATATGATAAGAAACATTGATAAGCCGTTTATAGAGGATGGTCAGTACGAATTGATCATGAGAGAGTGGAAATAGGTAATAAACTCAGCCTGATAAAGTACCCCGTATTTCCTTGGCGATGGGACAATTCGCCGCGGCCAATTCGCCGCAAGGGGACAATAGAGAACTTGCCCATTTTTTGTTATTTTACTAAAATGTGTGTTTCTATTATACCAAATATCAGCCCTTAAATCCCAATACTTATTTTACAATAAATAATTAAAGTTGGAATCGCTGACTGGTATATTCAAACAGCAAAATGCACGGCAGCCGCTGTGACGTCACTCCTTTGAAAAATCCCGGGCTCCTTATGAGTATAACGGCCATTCGGTTCATAATTTTTTTATTTATGAATATTTTTTATTTCTGTAAAAACATTCTTGAGGCACTTTTTTAAGAGCAATTCAACTGTCAAATTAAAGTTTATTTGTCACTTTTAGTTTTTGAGATATTACATAAAGTTTATATTTTACTTATGGATTGATCTTTATTTTATTAGATTTTTAAAATTAGCGTAAAATTTCCTTTAAAATGATGTTTCACACTTAATATTTAATTTTTTTATATTTTTATTTTTTTATTACTTCTTATTTTTTTTATCTTTTTTAAATAATTTAAAAATAATTTAAACCAATTCTTATTCAGCAAACTAAAAAAAAAGTTAAGAGGTAACTAAAAATATAAAAAACAATGAAAAAAAATCAAAAATAAAATATTAAGTGTGACATGTCATTTAAAAAAAAATTACGCTGATTTCAAAAATCGAATAAAAAAAAGGTCATTCTATAAGAAAAATACAAACCTTATGTAATATCTCAAAAACTAAAAGTGACAGATAAAATTTATGAATTGCTCTTAAAAAAGTGCCTCAGAAATCTTTTAACAGTAATAAAAAATATTCATAAATAAAATACTCTGCCAATATAGGGGCCCCTAAGCTCACACTAGGTACTATAGTTATAGTGTACGTGTGAGCTAATATAACTAAAAACTGAAATATATTTTATTTAACTCCAGACTAAATTACCTTTTGTTTGATACCACACAAGCCATGTTTTGACTTAAACTCAAATTTTTGAAATCTACCCCCACCCTTAAAAAAAACAAAAAACTAAAATGTATTTTGTTAAACTCCGGACTCAATTACCTTTCGTTTGATATCACACACGCCATATTTTCACTTAAACTCTAATTTTTAAAATCTACCCCCACCCTTTTATTTGGTTTCTGTTCGGTGGATTTTGTTCATTTTTAAATGGGACCATCTCGACCCAAGACCCAGCTTAGGTACCAAATTTCATTAAAATCGGCCAAGCGGTTTTTGAGTTATGCGCGTTGGTCGTTACAGACATACAGACAGACATACAGACAGACAGACGGCGCAACAAAAAAGTTTCAAAATCATCTGAAACGCAAAGATATATAAAAATTATTGAAATCGGAGCAACTTTTTTTTTCTCGAAAAAATTAGGATCACCATAGCTCACACTACTATAGTATAGTATATGTGTGAGCTAATAAGTGTGACATGTCATTTAAAAAAAAAATTACGCTGATTTCAAAAATTGAATAAAAAAAAGGTCATTCTATAAGAAAAATACAAACCTTATGTAATATCTCAAAAACTAAAAGTAACAGATAAAATTTAATTTGACAGTTGAATTGCTCTTAAAAAAGTGCGTCAGGAATCTTTTTACAGTAATAAAAAATATTCATAAATAAAAAAGTTACGGAGGTGGGTCGAAAATGCACCAAATTGAAAATATATATCTTGAAAGTAGTTTAAGATATCGATGTGCGGTTTTCGGCATTAATGTTTTAACAAAAATCGAGCTCGTAACATGTAGGTTAGTTTCTTTCTATCTCCTCTAGAAATGGGCGTTTCCTATCAAAAGTGTTCAATTTGGACCACTCTGTACCTATGTGGGTAGGTATAAATGAAAATAAATCAGCACTAGTGTTTATAGAGCTCATTCTAAACAGTGTTTTAAATAGGTGGGTACCTACTTAATTAATATACTTATTTTTAATAAGACTTATTAGTCTGGTTATATATATAAATATATATATATATATATATATATATATATATATATATATATATATATAATTATTATATTATAGTACTTACAGTACTTAGGTATTTATACTTACTTGCGAGCTTTTACACCACGAACTTCAGCTTAGGAAAAATCCTCCGAATTTTTAATGTATAACCATTTTCAGTCTTTAACAGAATCACAAAACACTAAATTAAGAAAATTTAGACAAAACTACGTCGGGAAATAACTGAACACCACGTTCAAAGCTCCAATAAGTACAATATTAATTATTTACGTGTTGTTTCAATGTCGGTTTCAAAGGCGTGACGTCACAACCAATGGAAGCGCGTTTTAAGAACAGGTCAAGTTATTCAAATTTCAAACCTTTATTTCTCAGATAATTTAATTGTTATTGGAATTTTTTTTTCTAGGAAGTTTCTTAAGATAATACCTTACGATTTTAATTGTTTTTAAAGGATTCGATTTTTTGGGCAAGTTCCCTATTTGCAGCGGTTCGATTTGGCCAAATACGTTATAGCATAAATACATGTTCAAAGAATCGAAAAGTGAAGCACTCATAGCTGGCTTTGGATATTTTAAGTGCGCATGCGTTTGTTTTGTCATGTAGACACACGGCTGCTATGTGGGTGGAGGCCATATTGACATTTTGCGGTGTTTTGCGTTTGTCGTGTAAAATTATGTTTTTTTATGTGAAAAATGGGAAATAATTTACGTAAAACATGTGCGGTTTGTGGAAAAATGTCCGGAAGAAGTAAAGGAGTGCCATTCCATAGGTAACTACTTGTATTTTTCTTTATAATTTGTTAATAAAGTTAAGAGTGGATTATAGATGCCATTAAACACTCTTTATGGTGTCTACAATAAATCTGCACAATTAGTTTTACCGAACCGAACCAAACTACAATTTTAATCCACAATTTGACAAATTTTCAACCAATCAACCCAACCAGTTTTTAGAAAAAAATAATAGACATAACCCTAAACATTTTACAATAGGGTGTTTGACAGTAGTAAAAAATAAATATATATTTATTTTTAGATATCTCTTTAGGTCTTTTTTGTTTAATTTTTTCTCAAATTCATAGTTCTTTTAATTAAATAAATTCATTGAATTAAAACAATTAGCCACGTGATTCAAAACAGGCGGTCTACCAATCAGCTGCCAGTGACGTCACAAAACAGTAAACGGCTTGAACGAACCTATTTTCTGTGTTATTTTCTTATGGATGGTAATGTTTGCTTTGGTTTAAAGTGCGAATTATCGTCCTAAATTAGATTTTATTTTGTGTTTTGCTTAAAAAAAATATTTTCAATGGAAAACGGATTCTCCAAAGCCAATAGCTCCAACTTGGCAATGCTGCATTCCTTTATGGTGACAGGCTTCTTTGTCAACAACAGTGATTTTTGTTCTGCAGAATTTAGAAAAGTTAAAATGTTGATGTAAGTATTCGATGAGTTATTTTGTATATAACTGAAAGTTCTTTTATGATATTCTTTACCTACTCTAACTCATTTAGATTTTAAGGTTAGGTTATATGTTTTGCTTTTTTTGTTTAATATGCCACTTACAATAGATTCAATTAAATACCCAATCATTATTATTTTAAGCATTAAGAAACAATCAAAAATTGCAGGACAGGGAAGCAAAAAGTATACAAGGACCAGCAATACTTGAAGTACTGCATAGGTTACACTGCATAGTCCTGCGTAGGTACTGCCTATGCACTGCCTAGTCTTGCATATGCACTGCTCAGTCCTACATTTAGCCTGCATGTGCACTGTCTAATCCTGCATTTAGAGGTACTCCCTAGTCCTGCCTAATAACTGCCTAGCACCGCCTAAAAATTTGTACACCTTTCTGCCTATTATAGTTGTTTACCCCTTGTAATAAACATAACCTCAAAAATTTCCGTCATTTACGAAATAGTTATATATATTATAGACAACGTGAGAAAAATTAATAGAAACAATTTAGTTATACTCACTTCAAAGTGATCTTCACAAATGTCTCTTTGAGCAAGTTCTAGCCACTTTTTCCGTTCTTTTACTGCTGTAGGCACATGAATATAGTTATTTTCCTAACAAGTGTGGAAAGTGATACTTTCCCGCACGCGACTGCAGTTGACCCGAACGACGCGGAGCGGAGTTCGGGCAAGCAGTCGAGGGTGGGAAAGATACTTTCCGCATGAGTTAGGAACATTATTTTTTCTTCGACCGATGTTACAATACCACAAATTTACTTTTGAAAAAATATTTTATTTGAACATAAATAAAATACTAATTATTATTATTGGTAATAGTGATATTGAAAACAGAATTTGTTGCAGTTTGAAGATTATTCAGAATTGCCGGTGTAGTGGAGTTCGATGGTGGTAATTCTCGCATCTGGTGGCCGTTTGTAGAATCGAAAGTGCGCAAAGATGGCGTCTGGGTCTGCAGGACTCTTCCAGTGGACGTTGACGGCAGCAGTTGCAGGTCACTTACAGTTGACGATGACGGTGCTGGCAACGATTGCAGGTCATAGGTAGATGAAAGAATCTTACTCGAGATGTTCTCTTTCTGTTTCTCGGAATCTTCAAAATACCCCTCAGCGACAGCAGTGGACTTCCATCCACCAAGGCGTTTTATGTTTGTTATGCCTTCACCTGAATCTGCTAGGAATGTTGCTGAAGAACGTCTGAAGCTATGGCCGGTATCACGTTCTGGGTTAGGTAGGCGCAAATATGCAGCGATCTCTGATGGCATCTTTCCAAAAGTGTTCACTCCTACACACTGATTGGAACATTTTCCTTTTTTATAATAAATGAAAAACCGGCGGTGCGGAGTAGTAGGAGGTCTCAAATTTGCGTACTTTCTATACAGCATCAAAAAAGATCCATTATTTATTTCTTCGGATAAAACGAAGGATCTTGAGGAATGATTTTTAGTGTCGGAGAACTTAACAACGATCAGACTTCCTTTATCCTGTATGTCATCCAGAGTGATATTTAAAAGCTCCGCCCTGCGGAGAGCACCAGCCAAAGCAAAAATGGTACTCACTTTAATCATCAAATAAATCTCATCAGGAGCTAACATAAACCGCGATATATTATCTTTGGTGAAAACTTGCGCCTTCTGTGCTCGAAAACCAACATTTTTTTGTTTAACAAACGATGTTAGCTTGTGGAATCTGCTTATGTCCAGATTTTGCTTAATTTTAACCAAGCTTTTCACCATGGAATAGCGTGACCATAAGGTATTCGATTTCAAGACCTTGCTCAGGTCTAGGAAGTATGCCAAGAAGACTTCTTCTTTGTAGATTCTCACCCCTTTCTCCTTACACCATGTCACGAATGATTGTACTGTTTTTCGTACCTTTGTCTCGATTTGGCAGGTAGCAGCTCACCATTCACATCTTCAGCAGCCTGCAAAATGCACTCCGGAAGTTCATCTTCGGAACAGTCCATTGAAAAATCCATTTTATTCAAAATAAAAGGCAGTTCTGTCACTTCAGAGACGCTCTTTGACTAGCTTTGACGTTTGAGTAACAATAACATGACTTGGTTGCCATAGCAAACTGGACCAAGCACCTGTCACAGCTTGGCTTGATAGTTGTTGTATGAAATGACTATACGGGGGGTATGCAGAAATATTTAAAAAAATCCATTATTCTGTTTTTTTTTTTAAATTGAATAAAAAACTTGAAATGAGCTATAATTCATCAGATTGCCTATCTGCTAAATTCCCTACACTGTACCAAGTCGATAGTTACGACTTTTGAGGTATAAACCTATAGAATAACTCCAAAATTGGCATAGTTTTACTTTCCCGCACTAGCGCGGGAAAGTGATTTTCCCGCACTAGAGCGGGAAAGTGATGCTTTCAAAACTAAAATTCGTGCTGGAAAGTGGGTATATATGCACGGTCGTAGAAAAAATAGTTTTTCAGGTGTTTTTATGCTAGTATTTGAACACTGAGGCACTACACACCACTTATAGCACATTTTTTTACATAAAAAACAGTAAAAACACAGACCAAAAACAAATAAACACTTGAATGCCGTGCTGTGACGTCATTGCAACGCCATGCTAAAAATGAGCGTTTTAGCGGCAAATTCAAATCGAAAATTAGAAAACTTTATTTTAAATGTAGTCATGTGATAAAATATACTATTTTAATAATTTTGCGTTGCAAATTAGGAACCTATGTATCATTCTAAACACTTTTCTAAAATTTGTCAAATAATGTAGTGACGTAACGACGCATGTTCCAAAACCACCAAAACTGACGCATGCGCAGTAACCGATCTCTTGTCTGCCAGAAAAAGGAACATTAAGAATTAAATAGGGGTCCTGTTTTCAAACATCGCGTGTGAGAATGCATTGGTATGCCCCATATTTATGCTTAAACGTATTTGGGGTAGATACAAAGGTTTGAGCCTTTAGGGCCTGTCCTTAAATTACGTAACGCTCTAGGGGGGGGGGGGGAGAGTTTGGCCTTGCGTTACGCTTAATGTTTCTTTAATGTTTTTTCTTGAAAATTCGTTACGAGGGGGGGGGTCAAAAATCCTGAATTTTTTGTGTTACGTAATTTAAAGGACGTTCCCTTAGTTATTTAAGTTCAAGTTAGCTTCTATTTTCTTTTTCAGCAGTTTTAAGTTAAGTTAATTAAGCAGTTATTAAGTCTTAAATAATTTTAATATTAGAAAAAGCTATCTAATTATATTAATTGTGATATTTATAAAATTATTTATATACAAAAAAAAATAATCTTACCAAATAGTTTTCTTTATCACCAGCTAGCTTCCAAGTTGTTCGCCACAATTTTGATAAACTTTGAGTGACTAGCATACAAATTCAACTGACTGTTAATATCGATCCATTTGACGTTTTGAGCGTCATCTCCAGCTGTCAAAATAAAAGCTCATTCAGGGCTATCAAAATGGACGGGCCATGATCCTCCACTTTGTTGACGTCACATCCGGGGCTGATTGTTTTTTTGATGGTCACGTTACGACACAGCTGATTGTCTTTCAAATATTGAAGTTGGAATGACGGTTCATGGATATTTGATTTAATTTTAAATAAAGCCGTTTTTGAGATTGTTTTTACTTTATTCTGGCAGAACAATTTTTTTTAAATGTGTAGTAAGCCCTAATTTTTCATAGCCGCTTCATTAGCTCATACAAAAATTAAGTTTAAAGCAGAAGCGAATGTGACAATCACATGTGACAAAGTCAAATACATGTCAAATATAACAGTTGGCATGTGGTACATGGCGAGTAATTTGAATTCAAAATAAGGAATGCTAAATCTTGAAGATTTTAACCTTTTAATCATGTTGCTTCCTTACAAACCTTTAGTGGAATATCGAGATGGTGTCTGAGAATATTTCACTGAAATTTTGCGGAAATCTGTAGTGCCATTTTGAAAATATCATAAAAAAACGTCTGACCTCCCATAAGACCCAATGTAAAATTCAGCCCCGGGAGAACAGCTGATTTTTTCAGGGTCGTGGCCTCTATTTTTGTGTTGGCCTTGTTTCAATAAAATTTGAAAGGGACTGTTTTCAAATGTCGTTGGAAATTTGGATTTTATTTTTGATTTATTAGAGAATTATTGAAATAAAGCCAGGCACAATTTTGACACCTTTACATTGTAATATCAGCTGTGATCTTTCAACTAACGGCCTTTGTTTTCTAAATGAACTGGAATAAATAGTGCCTTCTTTTATTAATTGAAAATAAATGACGAAAGTTTTAAATTCGACTTTAGTATGTCAAAATAATGCCTGGCACAATTATAGCCTGGCTGTATTTCAGCAATTCTCTATTTTTAAGAAAATTATTGGAATTCTTAGAAACAAAGCCATTATCTTGAGTTGACGTAGCGGGTTACTTGGCATTTTTTTAAACAAACCAGAAGGTATTTATCCTAAGGTAACTGATAATGGGTGTTTCTACTCTTAGAAAAGAGATGGCGTTGAAAGCGCGGCACCCATTATCAGTAGCCTGAATTTTAGACACCCTTTTTCATTATAGATGTATGTTAGTAAGTCAAGGCCAACAAAAATAAGTAAATATGTGGATTACAGTTCATGTCATTATTTTTGGGACAACTTTTCACAACTTTTTTTTGTTGGCCTATGCTTTTTGTTATGGTAAACCATGGCTATCAAAACGGACGGGCCACGATCCTCCACTTTGTTGACGTCACATCCGGGGCTGATTTTTTTTTGATGACCACGTTACGACACAGCTGATTGTCATTAAAATATTGCAGTTGGAATTACGGTTCATGGATATTTGATTTTTTTTTAAATAAAGCCGTTTTTGAGATTGTTTTTACTTTATTCTGGCAGAACAATTTTTTTTAAATGTGTAGTAAGCCCTAATTTTTCATAGCCGCTTCATTAGCTCATACAAAAATTAAGTTTAAAGCAGAAGCGAATGTGACAATCACATGTGACAAAGTCAAATACATGTCAAATATAACAGTTGGCATGTGGTACATGGCGGGTAATTTGAATTCAAAATAAGGAATGCTAAATCTTGAAGATTTTAACCTTTTAATCATGTTGCTTCCTTACAAACCTTTAGTGGAATATCGAGATGGTGTCTGAGAATATTTCACTGAAATTTTGCGGAAATCTGTAGTGCCATTTTGAAAATATCATAAAAAAACGTCTGACCTCCCATAAGACCCAATGTAAATTCAGCCCCGGGAGAACAGCTGATTTTTTCAGGGTCGTGGCCTCTATTTTTGTGTTGGCCTTGTTTCAATAAAATTTGAAAGGGACTGTTTTCAAATGTCGTTGGAAATTTGGATTTTATTTTTGATTTATTAGAGAATTATTGAAATAAAGCCAGGCACAATTTTGACACCTTTACATTGTAATATTAGCTGTGATCTTTCAACTAACGGCCTTTGTTTTCTAAATGAACTGGAATAAATAGTGCCTTCTTTTATTAATTGAAAATAAATGACGAAAGTTTTAAATTCGACTTTAGTATGTCAAAATAATGCCTGGCACAATTATAGCCTGGCTGTATTTCAGCAATTCTCTATTTTTAAGAAAATTATTGGAATTCTTAGAAACAAAGCCATTATCTTGAGTTGACGTAGCGGGTTACTTGGCATTTTTTTAAACAAACCAGAAGGTATTTATCCTAAGGTAACTGATAATCGGTGTTTCTACTCTTAAAAAAGAGATGGCGTTGAAAGCGCGGCACCCATTATCAGTAGCCTGAATTTTAGACACCCTTTTTCATTATAGATGTATGTTAGTAAGTCAAGGCCAACAAAAATAAGTAAATATGTGGATTACAGTTCATGTCATTATTTTTGGGACAACTTTTCACAACTTTTTTTTGTTGGCCTATGCTTTTTGTTATGGTAAACCAGGGCTATCAAAACGGACGGGCCACGATCCTCCACTTTGTTGACGTCACATCCGGGGCTGATTTTTTTTTTGATGACCACGTTACGACACAGCTGATTGTCATTAAAATATTGCAGTTGGAATTACGGTTCATGGATATTTGATCTTTTTTTAAATAAAGCCGTTTTTGAGATTGTTTTTACTTTATTCTGGCAGAACAATTTTTTTTAAATGTGTAGTAAGCCCTAATTTTTCATAGCCGCTTCATTAGCTCATACAAAAATTAAGTTTAAAGCAGAAGCGAATGTGACAATCACATGTGACAAAGTCAAATACATGTCAAATATAACAGTTGGCATGTGGTACATGGCGGGTAATTTGAATTCAAAATAAGGAATGCTAAATCTTGAAGATTTTAACCTTTTAATCATGTTGCTTCCTTACAAACCTTTAGTGGAATATCGAGATGGTGTCTGAGAATATTTCACTGAAATTTTGCGGAAATCTGTAGTGCCATTTTGAAAATATCATAAAAAAACGTCTGACCTCCCATAAGATCCAATGTAAAATTCAGCCCCGGGAGAACAGCTGATTTTTTCAGGGTCGTGGCCTCTATTTTTGTGTTGGCCTTGTTTCAATAAAATTTGAAAGGGACTGTTTTCAAATGTCGTTGGAAATTTGGATTTTATTTTTGATTTATTAGAGAATTATTGAAATAAAGCCAGGCACAATTTTGACACCTTTACATTGTAATATCAGCTGTGATCTTTCAACTAACGGCCTTTGTTTTCTAAATGAACTGGAATAAATAGTGCCTTCTTTTATTAATTGAAAATAAATGACGAAAGTTTTAAATTCGACTTTAGTATGTCAAAATAATGCCTGGCACAATTATAGCCTGGCTGTATTTCAGCAATTCTCTATTTTTAAGAAAATTATTGGAATTCTTAGAGACAAAGCCATTATCTTGAGTTGACGTAGCAGGTTACTTGGCATTTTTTTAAACAAACCAGAAGGTATTTATCCTAAGGTAACTGATAATGGGTGTTTCTACTCTTAGAAAAGAGATGGCGTTGAAAGCGCGGCACCCATTATCAGTAGCCTGAATTTTGGACACCCTTTTTCATTATAGATGTATGTTAGTAAGTCAAGGCCAACAAAAATAAGTAAGTATGTGGATTACAGTTAATGTCATTATTTTTGGGACAACTTTTCACAACTTTTTTTTGTTGGCCTATGCTTTTTGTTATGGTAAACCAGGGCTATCAAAACGGACGGGCCACGATCCTCCACTTTGTTGACGTCACATCCGGGGCTGATTTTTTTTTGATGGCCACGTTACGACACAGCTGATTGTCATTAAAATATTGAAGTTGGAATGACGGTTCATGAATATAAATTTTTTTTAATAAAGCCGGTTTTGAGATTGTTTTTACTATATTCTTTTAGAACATTTTTTTTTAAATCTATAGTAATCCTTAATTTTTCAAAGCCGCCTCATTAGCTCACACAAAAATTAAGTTTAAAGCAGAAGCGAATGTGATAATCACAGATGACAAAGTCAAATAAATGTCAAATATAACAGTTGGCATGTGGTATATGGCGGGTAATTTGAATTCAAAATAAGAAATGCTAAATCTTGAATATTGTAACCTTTTAATCATGTTGCTTCCTTACAAACCTTTGGTGGAATATCGGGATGGTGTCTGAGAATATTTCACTGAAATTTTGCGGAAATCTGTAGTGCCATTTTGAAAATATCATAAAAAAACCTCTGACCTCACATAAGACCCAATGTAAAATTCAGCCCCGGGAGAACAGCTGATTTTTTCAGGGTCGTGGCCTCTATTTTTGTGTTGGCCTTGGTTGACATATTTGGATTATGTCAACATACAGGGACTCTAGTAGCGGGTTACTTGGCATTTTTTTGAAACAAACTAAAAGGTATTTATCCTAAGGTAACTGATAATGGGCGTTTTTACTCTTAGAAAAGAGATGGCGCTGAAAGCGCGGCACCCATTATCAGTAGCCTGAATTTTAGAGACCCTTTTTCACTATAGATGTATGTAAGTAAGTATGTGGATTATCTTACCTGTCAAATTGAACTTTCCAACATGGCGGCCGTCGCTGTCATGAAAATTGACAGCCACCGTCTCCATCCAGGCGTTATCTGTGTTTCTAGGATCATCGACGTAGCCCTTATAGATCTCTGTGCCGTTTCTGAAGAAACTTGACAACATTTCTTGGTCTTTTTCGCGTTGATCTAAAAAAATATATCAATTTATTTTAGAAAGACATAGGCCTTAGTGATATATATATATATACTTTTAAGACAAATACTAAGCTTAAATAATCAATTGTATTAGAATCTAAGTTAAAAAAAACATAAATGGCCACCTTAGTCAAACCAGGTATGGGATAAGTGAGCACAAGCTTCTGGTCGAAGTGTTTGGCGGCATAAGTGACGCTCCCCCAAGTAGCAACAATAGGGTGTTTGACGGTAGTAAAAAATAAATATATATTTATTTTTACATATCTCTTTAGGTCTTGGAAATGTTAAAAACAAACTTTTTTGTTTAATTTTTTATCACATTCATAGTTCTTTTAATTAAATAAATTCATTGAGTTAAAACAATTAGCCACGTGATTCAAAACAGGCGGTCTACCAATCAGCTGCGAGTGACGTCATAAAACAGTAAACGCCTCGAACGAACCTATTTTTTGTGTTATTTTCTTATTGATGGTAATGTTTGCTTTGGTTTAATGTGCGAATTATTGTCCTAAATTAGATTTTATTTTGTGTTTTGCTTATAAAAACATTTTCAATGGAAAACAGATTCTCCAAAGCCGATAGCTCCAACTTGCCAATGCTGAATTCCTTTATGGTGGCAGGCATCTTTGCCAACAACAGTGATTACTGTTCTGCGGAATTTAGAAACGTTAAAAAATTGATGTAAGTATTCGATGAGTTGTTTTGTATATAACTGAAAGTTTTTTTACGATATTATTCGCCTACTTTTACTCATTTAGATTTTGAGGTTAGGTTGTATGTTTTGCTTTTTTGTTTAATATGCCACTTACAATAGATTTAATTACATACCCAATCATTATTATTTTAAGCATCACTCCCTAGTCCTGCCTAATAACTGCCTAGCACCGCCTAAAAATTTGTATCCTTTCTGCCTATTATAGTTGTTCACCCCTTGTAATAAACATAACCTCAAAAATTTCATCGTCATTTACGAAATAGTTATAAATATATTATAGACAACGTGAGAAAAATCAATAGAAACAATTTAGTTATACTCACATCAAAGTGATCTTCACAAATGTAAAGTGAAGATGTATTAGATAAGGCCCTTGGGTCTCTTCGAGCAAGTCCTAGCCACTTTTTCTGTTCTTTTACTGCTGTAGGCACATGAATAAATAGTTTTTCAGGTGTTTTTATGCTAGTATTCGAACACTGAGGCACTACACACCACTTATAACACATTTTTTTACATAAAAAACAGTAAAAACACAGACCAAAAACAAATAAACACTTGAATGTCGTGTATCTGTCCGCGAGTTTACTGCGCTGTGACGTCATTGCAACGCCATGGTAGAAATGAGCATTTTCGCGGCAAATTCAAATCGGAAATTAGAAAACTTGATTTTAAATGTAGTCATGATAAAATATACTATTTTAATCATTTTAAAATACCCTATTGTGCCTAATGTGTTGATGTCTTATTATACCTGGAGAACTTTCCAAGCTATTCATAGCTTCTTCCATGAATTCTCTTTTCAGAGTTTCACTGATCTGTTCCCCAGGGTCGACCATTCCTCCAGGCAAGGCCCATTCTTTGTTGTCCCGTCGTTGAATCGCGCAGAACTGCAATATTGGCAGGTTAGACTCGGAGTTTATCAGTTTTTCACCTAAAATAAATGGATCGATGATGAATCTGATATCTTGAAAACAGTTTTTGTAAATATCTCAGAAACGGAAGCTCCTACGAAGTTTTTAGTAATAACATGAATTATTCAGGTACTTTTTTTTCCATTAGTAGTAGTAGTAGTGGGGGGGTTGACCCGCAGGTCTGACAAGTAGGCCAGAGTAGGCCCTTTTTGCCATGCCCGAAGTCTGTCCCTTAACCCACTCTCTGCACTTCCCTTTGATGGTCGGGTAACTCATTGGGCCTTCTCCTGTTCTCTTTACAAAGTCCAGTAAGTCTGCCCATTTGAGCATGTGCAGTTCTTCCTCGCTCAGAGTTGGCGCTCCGAGTGCCTGTTGTCTCATCCTTGCGTAGGCCTCGCATTCTGCCACGAGGTGTCTTGATGTCTCTTCTTCCTGTCCACAGGCTGGGCAGGTAGGGTCATTCTCGACTCCTATACGTGTCATGTGCTTCCTCAACCGGTTATGTCCGGTTACAGTACCTATCAGCAGTCCGAGGTCTTTTCGTGTCCCAGCATCCATCTAATTCTGGTCGCTTTTGGACGGTCTACGAATTCTCTGGTCTGTCTGCAACCCGTTCCTGTTTCCCAGGAGTTTAATAGCGCGTCCTGGGCCCATTTGTTGAGTCCGCTTTGCACTTGTCTTTTTGTCACGCCCAAAAGTGGCTCCGGTCCTACATAGGCGGTTCCTGCCCCGAGTCGTGCGAGTTCGTCCGCCTTCTCGTTGCCTGGTACCCCCGTATGTCCCGGAACCCAAACCAGCGTCACCCGTTTGCCATCGCTTAGGGTCACCAGCGCCTCTGCGCATTCTTCCACCAAGCCGTCAGCAATCTTGGGTGCGTTTAGCGCCTTCATGGTGGCTTGACTGTCAGAGCATATATATATAAGCTCCTCTTCGCTGTTCCGAACCTCTTCTAGGGTTGCCGCCATTATTATGGCGTAGACTTCTGCTTGAAAAACAGTAGCCTGCTCACCGAGCGAGTAGCTCTTCTGAACTTCTAGTTTTTCCACGTATACTCCCGCTCCTGTGGTTTGCCTCTCTGACAGTTTGGATCCGTCAGTGTAGCAAACTAAAGCGCTCTCCTCAAACATCATTTCGTCTCTCTGCCACGCTTCCCTGTCTGGGATGTGGATTTTGTACCTCTTCTCGAGCCTCCAAGGTGCGTGTGCTCTGCTGACCGTCATTGACGTGAGGGGGATTTCTCTAATTGTCAGCTCTTCTATAGCTAGATGACCAGCTGTTTCCCCTCTTCCTCTCCACTGACCCGTGTCCCTTAGACGTAGGTAGGTCCCCATCGCCTCCCTCTTGATCCAAGTTGATAGCGATGGTAGTCCCTAGAATTGTCTCTAGGGCCAGGATCGGGGTAGTTCTCATAGCTCCGGTTATCCCTCTACACATCAGCCCCTGTAGGCTTCTGAGATTTAGGGATGTGGTCGTTTTCTCCACTGCCGGCCACCAGACTATGGATCCGTATTGGATCCTCGGTCTCAGTATTGCCGTGTACATCCAGTGGAGGGTCCTGGGGGATAGTCCCCAGGTCCTGCCAACTACCCGTCGTAGCTGCCACATTGTTGCCTGGACCTTTACGATCATCATCATTTTTTCCATTAGATGAGACATTTCTTTTCTTGGTATAAAATTTGGATGATATTATTAGATTAGGTACTATAGTAAGTAAGACAGTGTATAAGGACAGAAATATAAGTAGAACATAAAGTTAGTTATTAGTGTAACCAGGGCTATCAAAATGGACGGGCCACGATCCTCCACTTTGTTGACGTCACATCCGGGGCTGATTTTTTTTTTGATGGTCACGTTACGACACAGCTGATTGTCTTTAACATATTGAAGTTGGAATGACGGTTCATGGATATTTGATTTTTTTTTAAATAAAGCCGTTTTTGAGATTGTTTTTACTATATTCTCGCAGAACAATTTTTTTTAAATGTATAGTAAGCCCTAATTTTTCATAGCCGCTTCATTAACTCACACAAAAATTAAGTTTAAAGTAGAAGCGAATGTGACCATCACATATGACAAAGTCAAATACATGTCAAATATAACAGTTGGCATGTGGTACATGGCGGGTAATTTGAATTCAAAATAAGGAATGCTAAATCTTGAAGATTTAAACCTTTTAATCATGTTGCTTCCTTACAAACCTTTGGTGGAATATCGGGATGGTGTCTGAGAATATTTCACCGAAATTTTGCGGAAATCTGTAGTGCCATTTTGAAAATATCATAAAAAAGCGTCTGACCTCCCATAAGACCCAATGTAAAATTCAGCCCCGGGAGAACAGCTGATTTTTTCAGGGTCGTGGCCTCTATTTTTGTGTTGGCCTTGGTGTAACATAGAAAAATCCGCCAACCGTTAAATATTATATTTTTGTCTGCAAACAAGTACCCCGTACTTTAGAATGCATAGAAAATATATTTATTTGCGGTCAACGGGAAAAAAATCAACTTAGATTCATGTAAATGAGAACTGTAAATAAATATATATTGAATTGGATATTGAATTGAGAAAAACGTTAAAAGAAGTTCGCATATTTTCAATGTTTAAACTGTCAAAAAACTGTCATTATCATCAGTGGTGGCGCGCGATAAAAAGCTTTGGGGGTGCACACCAAAAAATAAAAATAAAAATTGCGGCGCAGGCGAAAATCTTTTTTCAGTGCCACGCTAACTTTTTGGGCCTTCGAGTGGGCCGTCATATCATATAATTTAGAGCAAATAATTAAAAAATTAGATATTTAGTTAGATATTAGTTACCTACCTATTATTATTGTTTTTATAAATAAATAATAAATTATCACACCTTGTTTATTTTCTCCTCTAATGGCAAAGATGAAAATTTATTTAAATATTGCACGCTAATGCTATCAGAATTAGAAACTTCCGCCATTGTCAAAATTCCCCAGATTAATATATCTACATTTTCGTAATAAAAAAAAATTGTGTGATTAAGACCACACGGCAGAAGTGTAAACTTCAACAAGGCGAAATTAATAATACTGGCCCATAACATATTCTGCAAAGCGGACCGAACCGAACTCTGCTGTGTACTGGCCTTCATCTGCATCATCATATCGCTCGCGCAATGTTTCTCACAGTTAGTCGACTCGAGCCGATTTCACCCGAATGAGCGTTACATAGCCGAGCCTGACGGCTCAGTTGAATTCACTACCCACCAAAACTGCTAAAGGCGCCTAAAGAAGTTTACACTTCAAAAACTACAAACATGTAAAACATATATATTTTTATTTTTTGCATACTTAGTACTTAAAATTTCAACTCTACTCAGTATTATATAATATAATGATTACTTAGTACCGAATACAAAATATCTGATACTCAAATAGGAAGTATCAGTTTCTATTCAATACTTGCAAAAGTAATCGTTGCACACACAACTACGAAGTGCACGAATTAAAAGTGCCGGTAATCTGCTCTAACATGCAACGCGAACCGACGACGCAGGGGTCATCACAGGGGTGCGGGCGGCATTGAGGCTGGTCTTTGTATACGCGCCGTGCAGAAGGAAGGTTCAGATTCTATGTACTGTAAAATTCTATTGGGACATGTCGTCCTCTCTTTCTATACTTCGTAATTAGCATGCGACATAACATCTAGGGTGCATAGAATTTGGTTCCAGTAAATAAAAGCGTTGTTTGCATATACGTAGTATTCCGTATATGGTTGTTTGATGGAGAGTTTGAACACGAATACAAACACATACATCAGGTATTAATTCCTAGAGTATATTCCAGTCTTTAGTGAATTTCTTTTGGGATAATTATTATATTATCAAAGTTTAATATTTTTTTAAGTAAAATTTGGGAGTGCACGTGCACATGTGCACTTATGGAGAAACCGCCACTGATTATCATTAATAGAATTGATAATTTCATAAAAATCTGTTTAATGGTTTAGGAGCTATCGTGTTACGGACGGACATACACACAAAAAATATTCTGGGGTATATCAATCATTGTCAGTATCAATCACTGGACATTTTACCTTGTCCATCAGTTTTCCAACGGGTCACAATAGGATCAGCAGCATGATTAGGGCCCCATTTTCCTAAGACCCCTCTGCCGGTGAGGCCTGTTCTGCCCCTCGGATTCAGAGGTCGGCCATCTTGAGATATTTCATAGACTCCTTCATAACTTTTTCTGTTGATTTTTTTGTCTAGTGCATTCCATTGCGGACTAAACTTGGCATGTCCTAGAAAATAAAGTTACAGGTATAAAAACTGAATTTTATACATTATTTCAGGAATAAAAGCGCCGCATGGGGCAACGTTTCAATTTTACTCGTTTTTCAGCGGGTTATGGGTGGATGTTCTTGAGCGGGGGCGGGTGGAATGTGTGGTTTAGGTGAAGTCGGCCATCATCATCGTGCGGACACGTCCGTTGCCCTTCTACACCATGCCGGTTCTATTCTTAATTTATGAGAATGAGTTTGTTTTGATTGTTATCGTTTGTTTATAAAATGGAAATAAATACCGACGATTACATAATTAACTGTGCAAATTTAAATATGTTGACATATGAACTTCAATTATAAATAAAATCTTTAGGGCCACATAGATCAGACCTAAAAATCCTAAAAATTAAGCAAAATTTTAGTGCAAGTAATAAAAAATTATATGATGCTGAAAACTGGTGTGGTTGTGTGGGTGGCAAAAGGAATGTGTGATCTCTAGCACTTTAGTGAAAAGTTAAAGACACAAAGTAAGTGCTATACTTACTTAAATAACCACATAGAATTTTTTATGCTAGGCAAGACTGATATTAGGTGCCAATTGAATAGTGCCTATAGGCAAAACATTACTGAACATAATGAAAATGTGGCAAAAAATAGACATATACTTAGTAGGTTAATATAGACTGTTTAAAATTTTGTGGGATCTTTGAGACAAATAAACTAAAAACTACACCAAGTTGCTGCTTGTTTGTAAAATGCTAAAATAAAAATGTTACTGTAAGTTTTTTAAACTCCTTTTCATGCAATATAAATTTCTGCCCACCCCCCCAGCTACCACTGTTATCATGTGAGCTCTCCCTTACCTACTAGACAAATAAACTGTGACATAAAAGTCCCTTTTTCTTGTTAGACTAGGGAAGTACCCATTGGAGTAGCTAGCCTTGCTTTTCAGGGGGGGCCGTGGCCCCGGTCTATCTTGAACAAAAAGCAAACATAGGTTTTAAAGAGTCGTGCAAAGTGTGCAATGAATTTAAAAAAAAATACGCGCATTAAATGTTCTAATATTTTAATATAACAAATTTAATAATACATTTACCAACTTATTTATATGTATACACAGGAAGTATGTAATTCAGCAATTCTACAAAGAAAGTTTTCTATGTCGCTGACTGAAAGCGTCTACCACACTGTCTAAGTCAACCTCAACATCTTTTTCTATGAATAACAATGACAAACCTGAGTGTCCCTCTTGAGTCATAGTTGTTCTAAGCCAATTAAAAACTCTCCTCATGGCAGAGAAAGACCTCTCACAAGTTGCACTTGAAATAGGAAGAATACTCGCAACTTTAAAAAGTTGGTAGAGGTTTGGATAGGTGTTTTCTGCTATATGTTGTTTGATAGAATCATGACCAACAGTTTGATTTAACCAAAAAATACAATTCTTTAAAACGGTCATTTCTGCTCTTAGAGTAGAAGTATTAATATTAAAAATTTCCTGGTATTGCTCGACGAATTTATTCCATTTAACGACGTGGGAAAACTTAATATGAAAATGCTTATGAAATTGTCACCAAAATCGGAAAATTTTCATAAGACACTAAACGCTAACCTCAAAAAAACTAAAAAGATTATTATATTTATTTTAGAAAAACAGTTTAAAAAGGTCTTTTATAACCTTACGACATCTACAACCCGATTTCGGAAACAGAGGAGCAAAGGTCGCTGTCTTTATTAAATGCGAAATTTAACTTACACTTCTATAATATTTTACAAGATGTCGCCAATATGTATGAAATATTCAATATGCATAATTATGTTTAAATTTAAAAAATATTTTCGGGAAATTGCATAAGTGCAGAAAAGTTACCGATAATTTAAAGAGAAAAAGCCTAATTCCGCAAGACAAGGGATTTTCCTGAAATGTAAACATTATCTGAATGATTTAAAATTTTAATGCACCTATTTTATTTGAATATTTCCCGAATAATAATAGAAAAGTATGTATTTTCAGTGTCATGTTCTTTTACTAGTAGTCGGTAGGGGAGGCCTAAAATATCTTAGGGGGGCCTGAGGGACTTCAGGGGGGACCTGGCCCCCCCTAGCTACGCCAATGGAAGTACCTACCTATAGGTGGATCAGCCCACACTTTGTTTTGCAAAACTGTAGACTCATACTCCACAGGGTTGTACTCTTTGAATTCCACACTCCAAGGCACAAAACCATCAGAAAACTGTTGTCTTCTAACTTGGCTAAATGGGTAGAATTCTCCTCGGCATTTGGTGTGAATTTCTGCAGTGGAATGCGCCATTTTCAGCAATACTATCGAAGTTTGCAGGTAAAGTCTGGAGAATAATTGCATCAGATTTAAAAATTTACACTATATTTTAAAATTTAAAAAAAAAAGATAAAAAAATATAAAACCACTTTAAAAATTTGTAAACAAACACTAGTGCCATCTATGAAATCCTTTCGAGACCTTGAGATGTAGCTAGCGCCACGGTCGAACGGTCACAGAACTTTCATTGTTTTACACATGTTTGACAGCTCACCTAACCTTAATGTTTACCAGTCAGGGTAATGTCAAAATATTTATTTATTTATATTTTTTGAAGAAGTGTTTTGAATTTTCTTTTAATAATAAATTATGGAACTTTAAGTTTAAAGTGTGTGAGATTACTAATTACAGGGAGGTGTGTTTTAAAACTGGGTAAATAATCAAAGGAAAATTCTGTTTAATTGTTTAAGGCCCTTTTTATGATAGTTTTAGAAGTCTTTTGCAGTAGGGTAGACTCCACTATTTATTTTAAACTCGTTTCTATAGTTTGAAATGCTTTTTTTGTAGTTGGGTACATTGATTGTTTTGTTTAGGTAGAAAATATCTTCATCAAGATGGCATCATTACGAGCTGACAAGACTAATGACTGGCAGCTGGAAATCCTAATGGAAAAGCTACGCTCCAAAGCGGTTCACATGAAGTCCCTTGCAGAAATATCTAAAAATGTTAGAATGTCATTGTTGGAAAAACGTTACGCTTTGGACAGTGTAGAAAAATCACAGCATCAAAAGTGTTTAGACACTTTACAGCACTCCATCAAAGTAACCAGCTTACAAAGCATGATTGAAAGACTAGAAAGTCTTACAAGACAGTTAGGGTTGAGATTCACTGTAGAATCTTCTGGGGTCTTTATATTTTCTGATATGTTCTATTTAGAAATAGTCTTGGAACCTTCAGGAGCAGTAACAGATGTCAAAATCCATCATGAAGGCAAAGCTGAAGCCCAGAGTTGCATAGAACTTGTAAACTGTTTAAGCAGATGTGATTTTAGTGACTTTACTTCTCAATTAGAAGGTTTTGTATCAATTTACGAGTTGAATGCAGAAAAAAAAGTTAAATCCAAAGCATTTACTGCTTTAGAATCTCTTGAAGCTGACTTAAGCACATTAGCTCAACTCCAGCTCTATAAAGAACCATTTAATTTAATACACAAATCCACAGTGGGAATTTTGGAAAAACGCAAAGGTGGACATCCCATGAAACTCATCTATTTTGTGTCACCATATGAGTTATTGAGTGTGGAAAAGAATGATTTGGAACCTTTGAGTGTTGAGCATGTGTTGAAAAAAAATTTGGGTTACAGTGTTACAGTTAGAATGGAGGGGTCTGCGGCCCACAAGCTACAAACTTCGATATTGGTGACTGTCAATAGGAGTGTTAATGGCAAGAGGTATGGAAAATATTTTTTTTGGGGAATGGGTTTTATATCTAAATCCAATTTATAAGACAGCAAAAAATATTTTTTCATTACTAGCTAGTGCATCAATGAATAGAGAAGGAATTGGTTTTGATGAAAAAATTTTTTTGAGGTAGGTTATGAGTGGAGGAGTGAACAGCTCTCACAATTGGTGTACACATTTCTCACAATCTGTTTACAATCTTTACACAATCCCTCCCAATCACCCACAATCTGTCACAATCTTACCACAATCCCTCACAATCTTAGCAAAAGATTGTGGATTTTCACAATCAGCGTACACATTTTGGGGTTAGCTGGTCACCCCTCGGTTATTAAGTAGCAGGGCCGGTAACGGTAAATTAAGAGGGCGGCCGAGGAAACTATAGATATGATGACCTTTTTTTTTTGTTTTTTTTGGTCGCCAGGATTTTTGATGGGACGGCCTCCCCCCTTGAGGTACGCAGATACGCTACACAGCTGCACAGTCCTCCACAATCCCCACAACCTTTCACAATCTTGCCACAATCCCTCACAATCTTTCCACAATCCCTCACAATCTTAGCAAAAGATTGTGGATTTTCACAATTGGTGTACACATTTTGGGTTAGCTGTTCACCCCTCATGCCTAACATATGTTATTTTGGCATATTTTGACCTATCTTAGCAATATCTTTGTGACATTTGTTTGTGTGTCTGTGTGTATGTCTGTAACACTACTACTACTACTCTTTGTTTGAAACTTGTAGACAATGATTGTGTAGAAGTAAAATTTCAGACTTCCATTGTCTTTATTTATTTTAAAACACGACGTTTCGGTTAGTAAGTATCTCTAACTGTTATCAAGTGTAAAAACCAGTTTACACTTTATAACAGTTAGAGGTACCTACTAATTTATAATGGAAGTCCGAAATTTTATTTCTACTACTACTACTATGTCAGTTTAGAAGGTTTTACTACGTTGTCCGACGCCTATTCTCCACCTTCTTCAATCCTGACAATCATCCTCTGTCAGATTTTTCTGACTCATTGATCTTTGGATTGACTGTTGCCATTCTAGTATATGATGCCCTCTTTTTCTGTGCCCTATTGGTTGCCATTCTAGGACCTGCTTTGGTAATCTTTCGTCGTTCATCCGTTGTACATGGCCGTTCCATATCAGTTGTCTTTTAGTGATGTCATCCTTTATGCTTCCCTTGATTCCCATTCTTTCTTTTATAATCTCATTTCTTATGTGATCTGCTCTAGATATTTTCATTGATCTTCTTATTGCATCCATTTCGACACTTTCCATTTTTGTTTTGTATTTTTCTGTTACGCGGCAAGTCTCTATTCCATACAACAGCGTGCTTTTCACCATTGTTTAATATGTTAAATTTTACATTCTTTTTTATCTCTCTGCTCCATAAAATACTGTTAAGACATCCAGTAACCTTTTTTGCTTTTATTATTCTTTTTTCCAGTTCTTTACAGTCTATTCCTGTCTTATCAAAGGTGACACCCAAGTATACATACTCATTGCATGGAGATATTATTTGTCCATTGTCTAGTTCTAATTTAGTTGATTCGTTTTCAATACATAAGTACTGTGACTTGTCCACTTTTACTGGTAATCCCCACTTTTGGTATTCTTCCATTAAGTTTCTCATCATATACTCCATGTCTTCTTTATCATTAACTACAATTACTTGGTCGTCACCAAGCTGTAGTGTGTATATGGTAAATCGTCTGTAGCTCCTAAACCACCAAACTGATTTTCATGAAATTTTTAGGTAAAATAGTGTACATTACTGTAAAGAGCTGATTGGATTTTGGTCAAAATACATTAATTCTAATGACAGTTTTTTGACAATTGAGGAGCAGAAGTAACAAAGTGCCAAAACTGTTAAATGGAGATATTTAAAAAATTAATGACAAAAATGACCGATCACTTGCCAGAAGTGCCGTGTATTTGCCAGATTGCTTACAAAATTAGTAGTCCTGCGACTTTGTAGGTTTGATAGGATATAGTCGATGGCCCATTGAACCTTTCTATGTAAAAATCTCGTTTTTAGGAAAAGTGCCACTTAGTCCCTCTGCTCCTCAATTAAAAACTTTAAAAAATGCTTACTTATAATACACTGTTTTCGGAATATAGTAGACTATATTTTGCTCAATAATTCGCGTTATAACCAAAAACTTCGTTGAAGCTTTAGTTTCTGAGATATTTACAAAAAACTGTTTTCAAGGCTAATATAGGCTAGCTAGGAAGGTAGATCCGTCATGGATCCATGTATTTAATTTTTTTTTCAGTTCCCCCTCCTATGCTCCGCTAACTCCTCAAAACAGTGCAGTAATACCAGCTTGTTTTATTTTGAAACTAAGCAAACCCATGCCGATGTGTTTGAGCCTGGTCAGGAGAATTCAACAGATACAGGCCTGGTCAGATTTTGACAGTAATATTTGTCAGCCCTTGCTTAATCTTATTGTCAGCCATACCAGGTATGTAGTGTAGTTATTTGTATTTTTAATAGTATTTTTTTGCTGATGTTAAAAATACCCACTTTGCTATATTTATTTATATTCACATAACATCCCAGAAAAAAATTAAATAAATACAAATTACAGCATCTTTTGTAATGGATTTATATATATATATATATATATATATATATATATATATATATATATATATATATATATATATATATATATATATATATATATATATATATAAAGTTAGCAGAAGAACTTTGGAAATTGAAAACAATTATATACTCATAATTTGCCGTTCATTATTCGTAAATTAATTGTGAAAACAAAAAAATTGCCGTGCCCGTTTTGCCGCAAAAAAATGGTGTTTGCTAACATTATATAAAGTTAGCAAAACATCATATTTTTTTAAAAAACACGGGCATGGCAAATTTTTTGTTTTCATAACTAATTTACGGATAATTAACGACAAATTGTGAACTAAATTTTTTTTAGATAAATCCATTGTTTCTATAGGTGTTCTGCTAACTTTATATAAAGTTAGCAAAACATCATATTTTTTTAAAAAACACGGGCATGGCAAATTTTTTGTTTTTACAACTAATTTACGGATAATTAACGGCAAATTGTGAACTAAATTTTTTTTAGATAAATCCTTTGTTTCTCTAGGTGTTCTGCTAACTTTATATAAAGTTAGCAAAACATCATATTTTTTTAAAAAACACGGGCATGGCAAATTTTTTGTTTTCACAACTAATTTACGGATAATTAACGGCAAATTGTGAACGAATTTTTTTTTAGATAAATCCATTGTTTCTATAGGTGTTCTGCTAACTTTATATAAAGTTAGCAAAACATCATATTTTTTTAAAAAACACGAGCATGGCAATTTTTTTGTTTTTACAACTAATTTACGGATAATTAACGGCAAATTGTGAACTAAATTTTTTTTAGATAAATCCTTTGTTTCTCTAGGTGTTCTGCTAACTTTATATAAAGTTCACAAATAATTTACGGATAATTAACGGCAAATTGTGAACGAATTTTTTTTTAGATAAATCCATTGTTTCTATAGGTGTTCTGCTAACTTTATATAAAGTTAGCAAAACATCATATTTTTTTAAAAAACACGGGCATGGCAAATTTTTTGTTTTTACAACTAATTTACAAATAATTAACGACAAATTGTGAACTAAATTTTTTTTAGATAAATCTATTGTTTCTATAGGTGTTCTGCTAACTTTATATAAAGTTAGCAAAACATCATATTTTTTTAAAAAACACGGGCATGGCAAATTTTTTGTTTTTACAACTAATTTACGGATAATTAACGACAAATTGTGAACGAAATTTTTTTTAGATAAATCCTTTGTTTCTCTAGGTGTTCTGCTAACTTTATATAAAGTTAGCAAAACATATTTTTTTAAAAAACACGGGCATGGCAAATTTTTTGTTTTCACAACTAATTTACGGATAATTAACGACAAATTGTGAACTAAATTTTTTTTAGATAAATCCATTGTTTCTATAGGTGTTCTGCTAACTTTATATAAAGTTAGCAAAACATATTTCTTTAAAAAACACGGGCATGGCAAATTTTTTGTTTTTACAACTAATTTACGGATAATTAACGACAAATTGTGAACGAAATTTTTTTTAGATAAATCCTTTGTTTTTCTAGGTGTTCTGCTAACTTTATATAAAGTTAGCAAAACATATTTTTTTAAAAAACACGGGCATGGCAAATTTTTTGTTTTTACAACTAATTTACGGATAATTAACGACAAATTGTGAACGAATTTTTTTTTAGATAAATCCTTTGTTTCTCTAGGTGTTCTGCTAACTTTATATAAAGTTAGCAAAACATATTTTTTTAAAAAACACGGGCAAATTTTTTGTTTTCACAACTAATTTACGGATAATTAACGACAAATTGTGAACTAAATTTTTTTTAGATAAATCCATTGTTTCTATAGGTGTTCTGCTAACTTTATATAAAGTTGGCAAAATGCCATATTTAAAAAAAAAACGGGCACGGCAAATTTTTTGTTTTCACAACTAATTTACGGCAAATTATGAGTATATGATTTTTTTTTAATATCCAAAGTTGTTCTGCTAACTTTATATACATTATTTTTTTATATTACAGAGCAGATTTTATTTTTATAAAAAAATATCACTTAGGAAAAAACTGTTTTTACAAAAAAGGTCAATAACATAAAAGTTATTCTTATTTTAAAAACTCTCAATAATTATAAGTGAAAACTTTTCCAAACAAAATATGAGCCTTTCGATCTTTTCATTGATCGATATTGTATAGCAGTGTTTTCCCTGATTTTGGTTTTTTGTTTCTCTCGTATCTCGGTAGATGGCGCCTCTTGCTATAGTTCGCTCACTAATTACATTTAATTAGAGACAAAACCGTCTGATTAACTTCGCAAGATTTGTCACTTGACCAGCAGTGTACTGAGGAGTCCCATAAGGACGAAACGGTTAACTGTCAACACTTATTAGGTGTCCATTAGATCTTGGACCCCCGTGAGGTTAAGCTTTCAAGCTACCCACGGAAAAATATAAGGGAAACAAAAAACTCCTTTTTGCCCGATTAGCCATTAAACTTGTTTGATTTTTAAATTCACGGGTACGACATTTCACGTTTGTAAGTATTATTTTACTTAAAAATTCCGTTGATTGACGCTCACTGTCTTGATGACGGGTAAAAATGCTGCAAAATGCGTTGATCCGGCCTGAAAAGACAAAGAGCTGTCGTAGGTCACGGACTATAGTTGTTTTCTTTTATTTGCATTCGATCTTTTCATTGATCGATATCGTATAGCAGTGTTTTCCCTGCTTTTGGTTTTTTGTTTCTCTCGTATCTCGGTAGATGGCGCCTCTTGCTATAGTTTGCTCACTAATTACATTTAATTAGAGACAAAACCGTCTGATTAACTTCGCAAGATTTGTCACTTGACCAGCAGTGTTCTGAGGAGTCCCATAAGGACGAAACGGTTAACTGTCAACACTTATTAGGTGTCCATTAGATCTTGAACCCCCGTGAGGTTAAGCTTTCAAGCTGTCCACGGAAAAATATAAGGGAAACAAAAAACTCCTTTTTGCCCGATTAGCCATTAAACTTGTTTGACTTTTAGCATAATGTTTAATATTTTAACTTTGCCAATTGTAATAAGCCAACAAAACTAACAAACATAAGTAATCAGTATTTTTTTTAAATGTTTTTTAGTGAAGGAAAATTAAGTTGTAGCAACAATAAAGGCTTATTCGTAACCCTACCTGACCAAAATCAGTGTTACTTTCTAACCGAGAACAAAAACATGAACGGCGTATTTGTGAACAGCATCCCTTTTACGCATCCTGGGCATGTGGCCAATATTTTGACGATTTTGAGGGAACAGGCAGTTTTCAATACAATTTTGGCCAGTTGTGTAAGGCCCAATAGCCGACAAGGTAAAAAAAACTGTTTTACCATGATTTATTGGGTATTTATTTTATTTTAATTATATATTTTCTCTGATTGGTTCAGTGGGCGTGCATTCGCTTTACAATTAGAGGGTGGTGGGTTCAAATCCCATATCTGATACTACAAACTCAAACCTATATACTATCCGTGTGTGATATACTAAAAGCCTGTCTTGGGCGAAGTTTGGGCATCAACAAGGTGGGCAAAGTTGATGATCAATACAAGGTCGTGGTTCGGAAGTCACGTTAAGCCGGTGGTCCTGTGTTAAGAGCGTAGATGGCGCTAGCAAGATAACTACTCCAGTGTTCGACAAAGAGCATCAGGCAAAATTAAATCGTACATGTGCTATAAATATCAGTGTGTTGTGATTGTCCAATTCTGATATTAGAGTTGTGGTTAAATATATAAATTGTCTATGGCCAGTTAGCCACCCTAATCGAAATGAATGAATTATAACAAAAACATTTATTGTAAAAAAGCCAAGTACACGAAAATTTTATTCTGTAAAAAGAATTGAGACCTCTAACTGAGTAAAATTATTAATTAAGTTGTCATTGTAGATTTTTAAAATTAAGCTGTTAGCTGACCCCTACAGTTTTTGTTATGATTTCGCTCCTTTTTTAAAGGATTTGGATAATATTCAAACTGTAAAGTAGTAAAATATGTGAAATGTTGTTCAAAACTTTTGCAGTACCTTATTAAAACTTCCTATGGTCTTATCATAGTTCCTATCACCCTTATAAAGCTCAGCTCTTAGCGTTTCTGGAAGTGGGTAATATTACTTTTACATAATTTTACATGTATATAGGGGAGGGGAGTAAACTAAAATTTTGGGTCTTTTTTTACTTTTCCCAAGAAGAGGAGCTTATATATATATGCTCTGACAGTCAAGCCACCCTGAAGGCGCTAAACGCACCCAAGATTGCTGACGGCTTGGTGGAAGAATGCGCAGAGGCGCTGGAGACCCTAAGCGATGGCAAACGGGTGACGCTGGTTTGGGTTCCGGGACATACGGGGGTACCAGGCAACGAGAAGGCGGACGAACTCGCACGACTCGGGGCAGGAACCGCCTATGTAGGACCGGAGCCACTTTTGGACGTGACAAAAAGACAAGTGCAAAGCGGGCTCAACAAATGGGCCCAGGACGCGCTATTAAACTCCTGGGAAACAGGAACGTGTTGCAGACAGACCAGAGAATTCGTAGACCGTCCAAAAGCGACCAGAATTAGATGGATGCTGGGACGGACACGAAAAGACCTAGGACTGCTGATAGGTACTGTAACCGGACATAAACGGTTGAGGAAGCACATGACACGTCCCAACAAACAATTAAAGTTGTAACGACGAAACCCCAACTAGAAAGAATTTCTTAAAAGTAACCGCAACGTACTCCCGCTACGTCTCAGTATACCATACAGCGACGTTATAATTCCCTAAGTGGGGAACCAATTTCTGGTTATAACTACTTGGCCAAGTGTTTAAAGTCACTGTAGTAACAACTACACTACTACGTCGTAGCCAGGTATCTACTACGTCGTAGAGGCTGTTTTTTTTCCGTAATGGCATAAAAGTTGCGATGTAGTTGCAAATAATATAATCGTTTCTTTTTGGTAGAATTGTTACACAATATGGTGGACACAACAGTAAACAGACTCGCTTAGTTTTTTTGTTTGGTTATGGTTATAATATGAACTATGTTATCCAAAAGTGTGAGAATTTACGAGCAGAGGATCAAAATTCGAGTGCGACGCAAAGTTTTTTGTATAACATGCATTATATATATTGCAAAAAACCGGTGCGCCCGTAAAATTGAGCCGTTTTCTGGTAGCTGATGGAATTTTTGTGTTGTGATTTTGGAGGTTATGTTTTCATAATCGACAGTTAACTCCAACAAATGGTGCTTAAGAAGAGCATTTTTGGTAAGCTTCAACTAATTTGTTTATAAAATAGTATGGCTCTTTAATATGAGCTCATAAAACGACAACAAAAATATTAAATTTTCTTTCTTACATAAAAACATGGCGTCCCAAACTATATTCCCTGATAGTCGAAAAGGTTACTTGAAAGTAGTTGCGGCTTTAAAGTTGATCCAAAAAGTTATTTTGTCTACATTGTTACATCAGATGTTACTATGATGACACAAACTTTTGTGGTAAAAATTAAAGTTATAATGTAGTTGTCGGATACACTTGTTTGGGACTCCAATGAAGATTAACTTTCTAGTGGTAATTAAGTAGGATATAAAAGTCAGGGCGACTACGAAATAATGACTAAAAAGAAAGTAAAACTTTAGCAACGTCCTATTGTGGTAGAGAAGACTATCAGAATCGACTATCAAGAAACAATCCTATGAAGTAGTTTAGAGGGTCGTTTTTACGAAACATCTACTATTTCCTGATACTAAATAGTAGTTAGAACTAAAAAGTAACAAATTTTGGTTGGGATCACCACATTTCTACTATAAGAAAGTAGCAAAGCCTTTAGAACATGTAGCCGCTACTATAAATGTTAGTTGGGGTATAGGAGTCGAGAATGACCCTACCTGCCCAGCCTGTGGACAGGAAGAAGAGACATCAAGACACCTCGTGGCAGAATGCGAGGCCCACGCAAGGATGAGACAACAGGCACTCGGAGCGGCAACTCTGAGCGAGGAAGAACTGCACATGCTCAAATGGGCAGACTTACTGGACTTTGTAAAGAGAACAGGAAGGCCCAATGAGTTACCCGACCATCAAAGGGAAGTGCAGAGAGTGGGTTAAGGGACAGACTTGGGGCATGGCAAAAAGGGCCTACTCTGGCCTACTTGTCAGACCTGCGGGTCAACCCCCCCCCCACTACTACTACTACTACTTTTCCCAAGGGTTTGGTCATAATTTCTATCAGTCTGCCAAATTTCAGCTTTATGGCTTGTCTGGAAGTACAGTAGACTTTTAATGATTTATACATGAGTGAATCATATACATAATATTCCAATACCCACGGTAACTGCCCAATCATGATGGAAACATGAGGGCATTGGGATCTTTAAGCAAAAAAGACCTGATTCGTTGCTTTCAAAGACATTTGCATATTATTTCCATATAGTACGTACTATTGCAATACCTACGGTACCTTACGATGCAGAATGCAAACATATTTGAAATAGCAATATCAATGGGTATAAGTCTATCCTCTTTGCGGTCCTTAAGATAAAATGTCCTGATTGGTTATACTTTTATGCATGAATATTATTTTATTCTTGTATTCGTTACGTCAAATCATCGGCGTACAGTTGACAAAAACTCTATCCAAGTAAATTTGGTATCTGTGCATTTTTCGTACCTTTATTTCTGAATGTTTGCATCAAACTCCAACCATTGTGTAAATAGATAACAGGGAGTATTGGAATATTACGTATATTACCAAAGGCTTTCAAGTAAATGAAGGTCTTAAACAAGGTTGCTGTATCTCGCCTGCGCTCTTCAAGATATACTTGGAACAAGTCCTTAAAGTTTGGAAGAAAAAATGCCAAAACATGGGAATTCCGTTGGACGAAACCACCTCGTATACTTTATGTTTCGCCGATGATCAGATAGTAGTGGCTCAAGATTATGACGACCTCGAATATATGACACGAAAACTAATAGAAGAGTACAATAAGTGGGGACTAGAAGTTAATCTCAATAAGACAGAGTATATGTGTATCGGTGGAATGAAACAGGATCTAATCTTAAATACCGGGCAGCGAATTCAGTCCTGTGATGAGTATAAATACTTAGGTCTAAAAATTACAGCTGACGGAACACTAGACAAAGCTATAAAAGATCGAAACGTACAAGGAAGAAAAGCAATAGCTTTATTAAATGGAATAATTTGGAATCAAAGTATATCAAAACATAACAAAAAGCTTATATATAACACCATTGTAAAAAGTATTATTACAAACGGCTCAGAAGTATGGCCAATCAAGGATAGAACAGAAAAAATGCTTTCCGCTACGGAGATGGACTATTGGAGAAGAGCAGCAGGGAAATCAAAAAGAGAAAGAGTTACAAATCAAAGAATAAGAGAAATTATGACAGTGGGTGAACATACTTTAGTGGAATATATAAGAATAAAACAACTGGTGTGGTACGGACATGTACAAAGAATGAATGATGAAAGACTACCTATATACCTATAATAACTAGGGTTATGCTTATTGTTTTGATCCAAACCCGTTGATCTGTCTCAGGACTGAGAGCAAGCAAGATTGAATTTTTATCAATTTTAGACTTTGACAACATGACTATGTTCGAAATAAGCGCACTGTCATCCACCCAGATTTCCATATCTCTAGAACATCCACTCGAGGAGACTATGGTGACGGCAGATATCGATTTGGCTGACATTTCCAATCTTGTGTGTCGCATCCATCAGCCGGGCACCCCGCCCCCCGCGAACAGTCCTGACCCCATGTCTGAGATGGCCACGAAAATTTTGAACAAGAGTTTTTCTATACCGGTAAGTCATCAGATTTTTTTTAAACTTCGTAGGAGCTTTAGTTTCTGAGATATATATATTATCATGGCTTCACTTGAAGTGTGCTAATAGGCTAGCTAGGAAGGTATCAGATCCGTCCTGGATTCATTTATTTATTTTTATTTGTTTTAGATCACCTTGAGGGCGATAATAAAAATGTGGGAAAAACAATCGTCCCGACGCACCCTGTACATGGGACACGAAAATTTTAACTTACCCCTCGGTTCGGGCGATCCAGGGGGTCCTAAGGGGTCCGACCCATCGGGAAATGGTATGTCCGACTTCGGAAATATACAGGTATGTAAAAAAAAAACGAATCCAGTGAGTTAGAACTAGACAATGGACAAACAATATCTCCATGCATGGTTGTCACATTTGATAAGACAGAAACAGACTGTAAAGAACTGGAAAAAAGAATAGTAAAAGCAAAAAAGGTTATTGGATGTCTTAACAGTATTTTATGGAGCAGAGAGATAAAAAAGAATATAAAATTTAACATATATGAAACAATGGTGAAAAGCACGTTGTTGTATGGAATAGAGACTTGTCGCGTAACAGAAAAATACAAAACAAAAATGGAAAGTGTCGAAATGGATGCAATAAGAAGATCAATGACAATATCTAAAATAGACAAGGGGTCATCAGCTTTCAACAGTACTGTACAAATTTCACAACAGTACCCGACAGTACCACGACAGGATCCAACAGTACTCGACAGTACACGACAGTACTCAACAGTATTCGACAGTACCACGACAGGACCCAACAGTACTCGACAGTACACGACAGTACCCAACAGTACTCGACAGTACACGACAGGACCCAACAGTACCCGACAGTACACGACAGTACCCAACAGTACACGACAGGACCCAACAGTACCCGACAGTACACGACAGTACACGACAGTACCCAACAGTACTCGACAGTACACGACAGGACCCAACAGTACTCGACAGTACACGACAGGACGTAACAGTACTCAACAGTACTCAACAGTACACGATAGAATCCAACAGTACTCGACACAACCCTCTTGCCCGAAACAGTGGCGTAGATGCAAAAAGACAGGATGACCTTTTTTTTTTTTTGGTCGCAAGTTTTTGAGGGCGCGCTTTGTCCCTGTCGGACCCCCCCAAGGCACGACGACAGTACTCAACAGGACCCAACAGTACACCGATAGGACCCAACAGTACTCGACAATACACGACAGTACCCAACAGTACACCGACAGGACCCAACAGTACTCGACAATACACGACAGTACCCAACAGTACTCGACAGTACACGACAGTACCCAACAGTACTCAACAGGACCCAACAGTACACGTCAGGACCCAAGTCCTGTTGGACGCTGTACAAAATTTTAGGGTGCCGATGACCCCTCGAAAATAGATCATATAAGAAATGAGATCATAAAAGAAAGAATGGGAATCGAGGGAAGCATATAACGGATGACATCACTAAAAGGCAACTGATATGATACGGCCATGTACAACGGATAAACGACGAAAGATTACCAAAGTAGGTCATAGAATGGCAACCAATAGGGCGCAGAAAAAGAGGACGTCCTAAACTAGAATGGCAACAGTCAATCCAAAGATCAATGAGTCAAAAAAATCTGACAGAAGATGATTGTCAGGATCGAAGGAGGTGGAGAATTGGCGTCGGACAACGTAGAAAAACGTTCTAAACCGACATAGTAGTATGTAAAAAAATATTTATTTTAATTAAAGAAGAAGTACTGTGGACTTTCTATCATTTTTAAAAAATTGCTTCTTGTTATAGGATAAAATAAAGCAAGAACCCGGTACGCATGGCGGCGCGAACCAGGGGAACCACCATTCCATGTCCCACGAATCACAGCCCAGAATTTGGGGCGATTCCATGAATTTTCAGCACTTAAACGAAGGATCGTTGAGCGGAATGGACCTATCACATATTTTGTCAGGTACATAGGCTTATTATCTAAATGACGTTTTTCCGAATCTTAACTCAGGGTGTGATTTTTTCGTATCTTTATGGTTCCACAATACTGCAACTCGGTGCTTTTGTTGATGAACTGTATAGTTTTTGGAATATGAATTTTCAAAGTTTGCTCATTTTGATCTTATTGGATTCCCTACCCTAAAATTCGCTAAATGACGTTTTTCCGAATATTAACTCAGGATGTGATTTTTTCGTATCTCTATGACCCCACAATACTGCAACTCGGTGCTTTTGTTGTAAAATTGTGTAGTTTTTAAAATATGAATTTTCAAAGTTTGCTCATTTTGGTCTTATGGGAATCCCTACCTTGAACCGAACCGAACCGAATATGAATTTTCAAAGTTTGCTCATTTTGATCTTATTGGATTCCCTACCCTGAAATTCGCTAAATGACGTTTTTCCGAATCTCAACTCAGGGTGTGGTTTTTTCGTATCTCTATGGTCCCACAATACTGCAACTCGGTGCTTTTGTTGATAAACTGTATAGTTTTTAAAATATGAATTTTCAAAGTTTGCTCATTTTGGTCTTATGGGAATCCCTACCTTAAATTGCGCTAAATATTTATTCATGTGTTTAATATATACTTTTTTTTATCGATCATGGAATATTTCTATAGTTTTTCAAACTTTAAACTACTCCTCAGGGGTGATTTGAAACTATTTTAAACAAGAATCATGCATGGACTAGATTTTTAAAAAATGACATAATATCGTTCATTCTTTATTTCTAAAGTAAATTTGAATTATTGTGAGATCAATCCACAGTATCAAACTCACTGAGAAATGTTAACTATACTATTGCACGTTAGTGTTAGCCCGCGGTTATAAAAACGATAACTGCAATGGACTGTAAATATTTTAATTAAATGAAGCGCGAACAAACATAAATATATTGATATGAAATTACGAAATAGTCAAACGTCGATAGGTTAATTGTTGTGCCACACAACGGCAATCAGAAACAAAGGCACTCACCAGTTTGCAGCCAATTTCTCCACGTTCCAAGGGGCCCCTGATTGGATCTAATGATGTCACCACGTAGCTGAAGGACTAAAGTTTCTAGTTCTATGCTTCAGTACACCAAAATCGAGCACTTTCAGGTCTAGAAATTTGAAATAGTTGGAGAACGAAATTAACACGCCATTTCTCGAGGCGATTGACAAAAGATCTCACTGATTTTGGTGCGCATGTCCAAAATCACTCTGTCCTTTCATCCAATTGTGTGGTTTTAAAAATTTACAAACAACCGCGAAATTTTAGCGGGAGCTAACACGTTAATATGAACTAAATCTTTGCAGTTATTTGACATGTAAATATTTAAAAAAAATACACTTAAACTAGTCGAGGTCAAGTCGATAGTGTTTGCCTAATAGAATTTTTTTCAGATTCTGCAGATAAGACCATGGCAAGTTTGAAAAGTTTAAAAAGAAAAGCGACAGAAGAGCTTTGGAGAAATACGAAAAAAAGAGTGACTTCGACTGATGAATTGGAGTGTCTAGAAAGCAGTAGCTGTGATTCGACATCGCGAAGTACACCCCTTTCTCAGGAAACTGAGATCGCCACGCCCGTTTCCGGGTAAGCAAGTTCATCTTCTTTAGTTTTTACCAAATTTAAACTGGGCAATTGAACCTGATTGGATGAAAAGTCCCAGTATAAATTTTAAAAAAAATCATTCTGTAGTTGTTCTAGAATCTCTTCTTTTAGTACCCATTCCGATCCAGACAACTCAAACGATGCTCCAGAAGACCCAACAAATCCTGACAAGGACTGTTCCATGGAAATAGAAGATCTTTCCACAGGCTCCAGGGATGAACACATGGACGAAAAACCCCTCATTGGCGAAACGGGGGGAGGAAGTAATTTGAGCATAACCCCTATTGGAGGAGCCAGTTTGGGTGCAGCCAGTTTTGGGAGTAGCGAGAAACCACGACAAGGTATCTATCTAAGTAGATAGGCAAGGGGGGTTCTGGGCCACTTTTCCCATGTAAATCCCCATAAGGCGAAAACGTGGTCTTTTTTTTGAACCGGTCGGTCACAGTAATAGTTGTCTGCATCGGGTCCGCATATTTACTACATGACTTTAAATGGCATATCGTATATTTTCATTTAATTTATTTTGCAGATTCTTAAATAAATCTTTAATTTTCATTTTAGGATGTGGCTTTAGTTATATTTTCCAGTCGTGTTATTCATATGTTACATATTTGCGAATTATGACAACGCAAGGTGTTGACATTTGGTATTAGAGATAAAGTAATCCCATGCTGTTGCAGTTGTGTCTTCAAATATTCCTCGATATCCGGCAGTTCATATGCTTCAGAAGGAATTTCTATTGTTTACTTTCCAACAATAAATTTGTGGTTTCTCTTTTTGAGTATATATTTTCTCCTGTTCCAATTTTTCTTTTGCTGCTTTGGCGTCATTGACAGCTTTGGCGATTCCTGCAGCACCACCGTTTAAAGCACCAAGAGCTGAGAGACCGGCGAATAGAGGTATCAATGGTCTAAAGCCTCCTGTTTTAGGAATCGGAATAGTCCATTGCTTCGGTAAAACAACTTTTTTTCCTGCAGCCCCATCGCTTAAAGCACCAAAAGCTGAGAGACCGGCAAATAGAGGTATCAATGGTATGAAGCCTCCTCCTGTTGTCCTAAAATTCTTATATACGCATACTCGGAAGTATGGAATGTGTGTTCCAAATTTTTCGAAATCAATGTTGGTCAAAAGTTTGTGAGGTAGTTACTTTTGCAATTTTTTGAATACAGTTTTAGATACCGAACCGAACCGAACCACAACCAGTCTTGTAAGGTTTCAAGTACAGACCTTTTCCGATAGCCACTTCTTACATGGCTCTATTATGTCTTTTCTCCTCTTCCAGTTTTTCTTTTGCTGCTTTGGCGTCATTGACAGCTTTGGCGATTCCTGCAGCACCACCGCTTAAAGCACCAACAGCTGAGGGACCGGCAAATAGAGGTATCAATGGTATGAAGTCTCCTGTTTTAGGAATTGGAATAGTCCTTTGCTTCGGTAAAACAACTTTTTTTCCTGCAGCACCACCGCTTAAAGCACCAAGAGCTGAGAGACCGGCAAATAGAGGTATCAATGGTATGAAGCCTCCTCCTGTTGTCCTAAAATTCTTATATACGCATACTCGGAAGTATGGAATGTGTGTTCCAAATTTTTCGAAATCAATGTTGGTCAAAGGTCTGTGAGGTAGTTTCTTTAGCAGTTTTTTGAATACAGTTTTAGATACCGAACCGAACCGAACCACAACCAGTCTTGTAAGGTTTCAAGTACCGACCTTTTCCGATAGCCACTTCTTACATGGCTCTATTATGTCTTTTCTCCTCTTCCAATTTTTCTTTTGCTGGTTTGGCGTCATTGACAGCTTTGGCGCTTCCTGCAGAACCACCGCTTAAAGCACCAACAGCTGAGGGACCGGCAAATAGAGGTATCAATGGTATGAAGTCTCCTGTTTTAGGAATTGGAATAGTCCTTTGCTTCGGTAAAACAACTTTTTTTTCCTGCAGCCCCATCGCTTAAAGCACCAAGAGCTGAGAGACCGGCAAATAGAGGTATCAATGGTATGAAGCCTCCTCCTGTTGTCCTAAAATTCTTATATAAGCATACTCGGAAGAATGGAATGTGTGTTCCAAATTTTTCGAAATCAATGTTGGTCAAAGGTCTGTGAGGTAGTTTCTTTAGCAGTTTTTTGCATACAGTTTTAGATACCGAACCGAACCGAACCACAACCAGTCTTGTAAGGTTTCAAGTACAGACCTTTTCCGATAGCCACTTCTTACATGGCTTTATTATGTCTTTTCTCCTCTTCCAATTTTTCTTTTGCTGCTTTGGCGTCATTGACAGCTTTGGCGATTCCTGCAGCTCCACCGCTTAAAGCACCAACAGCTGAGGGACCGGCAAATAGAGGTATCAATGGTATGAAGTCTCCTGTTTTAGGAATTGGAATAGTCCTTTGCTTCGGTAAAACAACTTTTTTTCCTGCAGCACCACCGCTTAAAGCACCAAGAGCTGAGAGACCGGCAAATAGAGGTATCAATGGTATGAAGCCTCCTCCTGTTGTCCTAAAATTCTTATATACGCATACTCGGAAGTATGGAATGTGTGTTCCAAATTTTTCGAAATCAATGTTGGTCAAAGGTCTGTGAGGTAGTTTCTTTAGCAGTTTTTTGAATACAGTTTTAGATACCGAACCGAACCGAACCACAACCAGTCTTGTAAGGTTTCAAGTACCGACCTTTTCCGATAGCCACTTCTTACATGGCTCTATTATGTCTTTTCTCCTCTTCCAATTTTTCTTTTGCTGGTTTGGCGTCATTGACAGCTTTGGCGCTTCCTGCAGAACCACCGCTTAAAGCACCAACAGCTGAGGGACCGGCAAATAGAGGTATCAATGGTATGAAGTCTCCTGTTTTAGGAATTGGAATAGTCCTTTGCTTCGGTAAAACAACTTTTTTTTCCTGCAGCCCCATCGCTTAAAGCACCAAGAGCTGAGAGACCGGCAAATAGAGGTATCAATGGTATGAAGCCTCCTCCTGTTGTCCTAAAATTCTTATATAAGCATACTCGGAAGAATGGAATGTGTGTTCCAAATTTTTCGAAATCAATGTTGGTCAAAGGTCTGTGAGGTAGTTTCTTTAGCAGTTTTTTGAATACAGTTTTAGATACCGAACCGAACCGAACCACAACCAGTCTTGTAAGGTTTCAAGTACCGACCTTTTCCGATAGCCACTTCTTACATGGCTCTATTATGTCTTTTCTCCTCTTCCAATTTTTCTTTTGCTGGTTTGGCGTCATTGACAGCTTTGGCGCTTCCTGCAGAACCACCGCTTAAAGCACCAACAGCTGAAGGACCGGCAAATAGAGGTATCAATGGTATGAAGTCTCCTGTTTTAGGAATTGGAATAGTCCTTTGCTTCGGTAAAACAACTTTTTTTTCCTGCAGCCCCATCGCTTAAAGCACCAAGAGCTGAGAGACCGGCAAATAGAGGTATCAATGGTATGAAGCCTCCTCCTGTTGTCCTAAAATTCTTATATAAGCATACTCGGAAGAATGGAATGTGTGTTCCAAATTTTTCGAAATCAATGTTGGTCAAAGGTCTGTGAGGTAGTTTCTTTAGCAGTTTTTTGCATACAGTTTTAGATACCGAACCGAACCGAACCACAACCAGTCTTGTAAGGTTTCAAGTACAGACCTTTTCCGATAGCCACTTCTTACATGGCTTTATTATGTCTTTTCTCCTCTTCCAATTTTTCTTTTGCTGCTTTGGCGTCATTGACAGCTTTGGCGATTCCTGCAGCTCCACCGCTTAAAGCACCAACAGCTGAGGGACCGGCAAATAGAGGTATCAATGGTATGAAGTCTCCTGTTTTAGGAATCGGAATAGTCCTTTGCTTCGGTAAAACAACTTTTTTTCCTTTTAGCAAACGCAAAGCATTTTTAGCAGCTGTTTGTAAATTTTAAAATCTTTTTCCAACAATACTTTTGCGAGCTTGTTTTATCGCGTTGCTCAACGAGATTCCTTTACCACCAATTCGTGGAGGCTTCTTTTTCTTGATCTTTTTGTTTTGTTGTCGATTTCTCTTGAAACCCATTCCAAATTTACTATTGACTTTCATAATACCTGCAACTCCTGTAGCAGCCAATTTTTCACCAAAGCTAGCGTGGGATGCTGTTATTCGTTTTGCTGCTTTTGATACAAGAACCTTATCAGCCTGGTGTCTGCTTGGTAGATCTGACTTTTGTGAGTAGGCAATGTCGTGTTCTTTGCACGCCTCGTCCAAAGGATTAATACACTTATCTTTACGTGTTAATCTTTTCTTTAGCTTTGTTCCTGGACCACAGTAATTATATTTTGGTAAATGCACTTCAAAAGGTTTCATTAATTAATATTCAGTTTTGATTATTTTTTTTTGTGTTCAGGTGTCGAAATCATACCCATAAATCCAGCATCGCTGTTACCGAGTTCTATAACCATTACCCCCATACCAGCAGCTTCCACAAAGACCTCAGACTTAGACCGGAAAGACAAGAAGTCCTCCTCCAGTTCCTCGAGCAGCTCGAGAAGTAGCCGGGACGACAAATCGAGAATCGACAAGGTAAGATGTGGTGTCTAGAGTCCCTGTATATTTGAAGGAAATAGAGACAAACTTAACAGATACAAATTTCGGGAAATATCGGTCATCTATAATCTAAATTTGTTTAGAGAGAGACGCACCTTTTAGGGTCACTGCATCCTGGAAGCCTGGCGTGGCTTGCAGGATGCAGTGACCCTAGCACCTTTCGCGGAGATCGCGACTGTGACGGAAAAGGAGATTCCTTTATTGACATACTAGCGATGCCAGAGAAGCGGTTAGGGGAAAAAAGGAGATACCGTGTAACCATACCGCCAAGGGATGCATGGAAGGAGGACGGAGTTGAATTCCTTAGCAACGCCACGGTCTGCTATACAGACGGATCAAGGCTGACAGACCGGAATTCGACCGGTGCAGGAGTGTACAGCGTGTCCCATTTTCGATGGGATTAAATGGGAAACTCGGTTATTATAAAAGATATCGATTTTCTGATTGCACCTTACCGTGCTCTTTTTTGGAGCCCTTAAAAATGGTGTAATCAGATTTTTGCTATACCCCGTGGTTTCGCTAATACAGGGAGTTTTTGAAAAAATTGCATTTTAATTAATTCCTTGTATCTCGCTTATTTTGTAAGATATTTTTATTCTGTAAAAACCTTTCTATGGCATCTTTTTTAGAGCAAAATAATGACGTTGTCAATTTTTAAAAATATTGTTTAATTTTTGAGATATGGTATTTATCATAAAAAAATGAAACACGGACCTGGATTTTTTTTATTACTACTTTGATTAGTTCCATGCTATTATTACCTTAAAATGATAAAACTTTAATATTTTTTTGATTTAAGGTTAAAAAAAACTATTTAATATTTTTAAAAAAAATTATAGTCCGAACCTGGAAATTTCCAACGTAATTATAAATTAAAAATTGCAAGACACACTAGTTGAACGATTTTTAGTTTATCTGTTTTGAAATGATAATTAAAAGATTTATAAATAAAGTAAAAAACGTTAAAAAGTTACAAAAATAATATCATACTAATTATTTGATAACCGAACAGCAGGTCGTGAAATTTACAAAATAAAAGCGTGGATTTGACATTGTCATTTTACTTGTCATTTTTGTTAATGGCTTACAATTATTTTAAACTGGCTAAAAATCGACCATATCCAGATTTTGAAAAATGTGATATGTTTGACTGCTTCATTCAAGCAACAAAATACAGAAATATTTTTATGCAAAATGCGTTAAGAAAAATTACTCAAAAATGCCAACAATGTCTTACAATTAGTTATTTTTTATTTGTTTTTTTTTGTATTTTTCGTAGACTTTGTTTCAAATAAATCTGTAAATTAACGTAAAACCATTTTAATATGCTAAGCATCAAAACAGTTAAACTAAAAATTGTTTAACTAGCAATTTCTAGTTAATATTTGTGTTGGAAATATCCAGGTTCGGACTAATTTTTTTTTAATATTAAATATTTTTTTTAACCTTAAAACAAAATTTTTTAAATTGTTATTATTTTATGATAATACTAGCATGAAACCAATCAAAATAGTAATAAAAAAAATCCAGGTCCGTATTTAATTTTTTTATGATAAATACCATATCTCAAAAACTAAACAATATTTTAAAAAATTGACAACGTCATTATTTTCTTCTAAAAAAGTTGCCATAAAAATGTTTTTACAGAATAAAAGTATCTCGCAAAATAAGCGAGATACAAGGGATTATTAAAAATACAATTTTTTCAAAAACTCCCTGTATTAGCGAAACTACAGGGTATAGCAAAAATCTAATTACGCCATTTTTAAGGGCTCAAAAGAAGAGCACGGTAAGGTGCAATCAGAAAATCAATATCTTTAATAATAACCGAGTTTCCCATTTAATCCCATCGAAAATGGGACACGCTATACGTGGAAAGCAAGGGCATTGGAAAAAGCTACTCGCTGGGATCCAATGCAACAGTCTTCCAGGCAGAGGGCTATAAATTGTAATTATAGCAATGAAATGAGCGTAATATTATTCAAATTAATTAAGTAGCGATGCATGCGCGAATCTGTTGCCACGTGGACTCGTGATTGAATGTGTCGGTTCAAAAGTGTCTCTTGCGCATGTCTATGCGTATATCGAAGCGCGTCGATTAGCTGCCAGAGTTGTCAAAACTCTCATTGCTGACTCAAAAGCGCGCGTTTTATGAAAACTATTAATAATTATAAAAATAAACAAAATATATCTCTAAAAATTCCTCACAAGGGTGTGTAAGGCGTAATTCCCAAAATAACAAACCAAAATATTAAATTATAAGGGCTATTCAAAACTAATCAATTATTTACAAAAGCAATAACATTGCAAAATCTTAACAAAAATAAAATTTTCGTAGCTAATCGAGTAAAAAGTTGAAAAGTTTTATTTATTAAATTTTTTTCTCTTTTTTTTAAGGAAAAGAAACGTAAAAAGAAAAGAGACGAAAGTCCAATGGGGCCTCCCAAGCAAGATCCTCTCAGTAGACCTGTATCCGTCAGCATCAAACCTGCAGAAAATGTGGGGTTTTCTAATCCAACCCCAACTTCCCCCAGTATGGTGAGTATCCTTTGTTTGCAACTCCTAGACAATGATTGAGTAGAAACAAAATTTCGGACTTTATTTATTTTAAACACAATGTTTCGGTTAGTAAGTATCTTTAACCGTTTTCAAGTGCAAACTAAACATAAATCTATAGACTAGTATTTACACCACTTGGTGTGCAGCCAAGTGTGACGATTTGCCCCCTTTTTAAGCCTAAGCCGCTTGTTTTTCGTGCTTGGTTGACTGACAACTTCTTTTTTCTGCATTAGGAAGGCAGCTGCAAGTACTATTTTGATGTTCTTTTCCTCTAACCGTTTTAAAACCGTAGAAGTCTGTGATAAGAACAAATAAAAGTAACGGCAACACAGTCGCTTGTTTTTTGACAAGTTTTCAGGAATCGCTTTATTTTTATAATGTGTTTCTTTTGATTTCTAGATTCAAAGATTCAGTTCGAGTCCGACTTCTTCACGAAGTCCAAGTTTGCCGAAGCACAAGCCAAGTTCAGCCCATGCGAGTCCAAGAAATTCGCCGGTTCACGTTTCTAGCAGCCCCAAGTACACCGTTTCTAGTCCTACTATGAGTCCTAAGCACTCTAGCAGTGCTGCCACAGGTAATATTTCTTCTTTTTTCTGGTTTTTTAGTTTTAAGGTTGGGTATAGTAAAAAGTTTGCGAGCAACTTTAACAAAATGTTTAAAAAGTTTTGATACTTATACATAAAAATTTCAAGTATTTAAAAATTTTTACAGTTTTGGAAACTTTTGAGGAGTTTTTTAAAAAGAACAAATTTTTTTTTTTTAAATTTGAGTATTTTTAAAAATATGCACATACTTAGAATTTTAAGTAAAATTTCAAGTATTTCAAAAATGTTCATATATTTATTTAAGTATTTTAAGAATTTTTAATATTTTAATTTTAAAAGTTAAAAATTAAAATATATAAAAAAATCAAAAATGCTAAAATTTTCAAAAAATTTAAAGAAATTTAAAAATGTTGAACATTTTCAAAAATATCTACATTTAGAAACAACATTTTAAAAAAAAAGCAACATTGTCAAAAAATTACAAAAATGTCAACATTTTAAACAAACAAGATTTTCAAAAAAATTTTAAAATTTTAAAATTATTAAAAAATTCAAAATGAACAAATCTTTAAAAACAGCAAAAATGTCAAATAATTAAAAAAAAAACAAAAATGTAAAAAAATTACAAGATTTTCAAAACACCTGTCAAAATTTTGAAAAAATGTAAAAATTTTCAAAATTGAAAATGTTTTTTTTTAATGTTGATCTGATCTTTTTGAAATTTTTTTGAAAATGTTAATATTTTTTAATGTTTTTAAAATTGAAATATACAGGGTCAAGCAAAATAAAACTGTTTAATACTGTTTGGTTTTCACTCTCTCCAACATCGGTCACAAGGATACGAATGATCCCCGTCTGGAACACGTCCTGACAATCAGGAACAAGTGTAGAGCATAAGTTGTGTGAAACCAACAGAAACAACTACTCCCGACACACAACTTATACTCTAAACGGAGCTATCGCCTACATTCACCTGAGGATGGCCCAAGAGGCCGAAACCGGTCGTGGATTGGCATGGATCACTGTTCCTGATTGTCAAGATGTGTTCCAGACGGGGATCATTCGTATCCTTGTGATCGACGTTGGAGAGAGTGAAAACCAAACATTTTTAACAAGTTCTCAACGAAAGCATCAAACCATCAGTATAATTCAATGCCGGTAAGGGGATTATCCCTCGGAGTAGTTGTTTCTGTTGGTTTCACACAAAACTGTTTAATATTAATAATTTATAACGAACTTTTTGTTTTAGGAAAACCGAGTATGTCGACTTTGAAAAGCGCATCTTCCAGTTCTCCTTCAAGCAAGTCCAGTGACAAACCAAAATCCAGTAGCAAAGACAGTAGTAGCTCCAGAGATAAAGACAAGTCGTCAAGATCCGTGTTTTCTAGCACTAACGTCAAACCTAGCAAGCCTTCCTCTGTCAAAAAATCCGATTCAAACTCCAATGAAAGCTTCCAAGATGGCGCCACCAGTAGCTCGCCAAATAACGACTCGAAATCAAACCCCAAAGGCAACAGAAAAGGCTCCCTCTCTGCGATAGTCGATAAACTAAAAGTGAACGCGCAAAATTGTGATTCTGCTACTGATTTAAGTTCAAAATCGAACCCGAATAACTTAAATAAAGACAGAGCGATGCCATCTAAAGATGTGAGCAAAAATACTCCAAAATCTGGCGATCAAAAGAGTTCTGAATATATGGTCAAACCCAGTTCTGACGGAATGAAGCTGACTATTAATAAAACCAGAACCAAAGAGTCGAAATCTTTTAGTGCAAGTAACAACAACGTGTTAAACCCTGGTACTACCAGTAGCGGAATCAAAAATGTCACTACCACTTTAAGTTCGAGCAGTTCTGGATCACCAAAAGTGCACACCGGGTTGAAACCTGGAGTGACAAGCGGTCCCGCAAGCAAAAAACCACAGCAGATTCAAAAAAGCTCAAGTACTTCCAACGTACCAGTGTCCAATACAAGTTCTACAAGCAATAGCAGTACTTCCAAGAGTTCCAGCACCTCAAAGAGTTCGAGTAGCTCGAGCAATCCTCAGAATTTGTCAAAATCAACCTTAAAACCAAGCAGTGGCCAATCAAAAACCAGCTCCAGTAGTTCGAGTGACCCCAATCGATCAAAAGACAAGCTAAAACCCAGCAAGAGTTCCTCGGAAAAATCGATATTTTCGTCTGGGTTGAAAGGAAAGTCTAGTCCAACTCCAAATGATATAGATGGCATGTTTAAGATGCAACAAGCCAAGGACTTGTACAATTCACCTTTAGGGATGGAAGGTAAGTTATTGAAATCGATATTAAGTAATTTGTTACGTGTGTAAGTGAGATGTCGCTATCTACATCTTTTTTATACGACAAAGGTAAGTATAGTAGCACTGTAAACTCTAAAAGCAATAAGAATGACGCCCTCTCTGTGATAGTTGATAAACTAAAAGTAAATGCGCAAAAATCAACGTCAATCTTAGCAAGCCTTCCTCTGTCAAAAAATCCGATTCAAACTCCAATGAAAGCTTCCAAGATGGCGCCACCAGTAGCTCGCCTAATAACGACTCGAAATCGAACCCCAAAGGCAACAGAAAAGACTCCCTCTCTGCGATAGTCGATAAACTAAAAGTAAACGCACAAAACTGCGATTCTGCTACTGATTTAAGTTCAAAATCGAACCCGAATAATTTAAATAAAGACAGAGCGATGCCGTCTAAAGATGTGAGCAAAAACACGCCAAAATCTGGCGATCAAAAGAGTTCTGAATATATGGTCAAACCCAGTTCTGACGGAATGAAGCTGACTATTAATAAAACCAGAACCAAAGATTCGAAATCTTTTACTGGGGGTAACAACAACGTGTTAAACCCTGGTACTACCAGTAGCGGAATAAAAAATGTCACTACCACTTTAAGTTCAAGCAGTTCTGGATCACCAAAAGTGCACACCGGGTTGAAACCTGGAGTGACAAGCGGTCCCGCAAGCAAAAAACCACAGCAGATTCAAAAAAGCTCAAGTACTTCCAACGTACCAGTGTCCAATACAAGTTCTACAAGCAATAGCAGTACTTCCAAGAGTTCCAGCACCTCAAAGAGTTCGAGTAGCTCGAGCAATCCTCAGAATTTGTCAAAATCAACCTTAAAACCAAGCAGTGGCCAATCAAAAGCCAGCTCCAGTAGTTCGAGTGACCCTAGTCGATCAAAAGATAAGTTGAAACCCAGCAAGAGTTCCTCGGAAAAATCGATATTTTCCTCTGGGTTGAAAGGAAAGTCTAGTCCGACTCCAAACGATATAGATGGCATGTTTAAGATGCAACAAGCCAAGGATTTGTACAATTCACCTTTAGGAATGGAAGGTAAGTTTTTAAAATCGATATTAAGTAATTTGTTACGTGTGTAAGTGAGATGTCGCTATCTACATCTTTTTTATACGACAAAGGTAAGTATAGTAGCAAACTGTAAACTCTAAAAGCAATAAGAATGACGCCCTCTCTGTGATAGTTGATAAACTAAAAGTAAATGCGCAAAAATCAACGTCAATCTTAGCAAGCCTTCCTCTGTCAAAAAATCCGATTCAAACTCCAATGAAAGCTTCCAAGATGGCGCCACCAGTAGCTCGCCTAATAACGACTCGAAATCGAACCCCAAAGGCAACAGAAAAGACTCCCTCTCTGCGATAGTCGATAAACTAAAAGTAAACGCACAAAACTGCGATTCTGCTACTGATTTAAGTTCAAAATCGAACCCGAATAATTTAAATAAAGACAGAGCGATGCCATCTAAAGATGTGAGCAAAAATACGCGAAAATCTGGCGATCAAAAGAGTTCTGAATATATGGTCAAACCCAGTTCAGACGGAATGAAGCTGACTATTAATAAAACCAGAACCAAAGAGTCGAAATCTTTTAGTGGGGGTAACAACAACGTGTTAAACCCTGGTACTACCAGTAGCGGAATCAAAAATGTCACCACCACTTTAAGTTCAAGCAGTTCTGGATCACCAAAAGTGCACACCGGGTTGAAACCTGGAGTGACAAGCGGTCCCGCAAGCAAAAAACCACAGCAGATTCAAAAAAGCTCAAGTACTTCTAATGTACCAGTGTCTAATACAAGTTCTACAAGCAATAGCAGTACTTCCAAGAGTTCCAGCACCTCAAAGAGTTCGAGTAGCTCGAGCAATCCTCAGAATTTGTCAAAATCAACCTTAAAACCAAGCAGTGGCCAATCAAAAGCCAGCTCCAGTAGTTCGAGTGACCCTAGTCGATCAAAAGATAAGTTGAAACCCAGCAAGAGTTCCTCGGAAAAATCGATATTTTCCTCTGGGTTGAAAGGAAAGTCTAGTCCGACTCCAAACGATATAGATGGCATGTTTAAGATGCAACAAGCCAAGGATTTGTACAATTCACCTTTAGGAATGGAAGGTAAGTTTTTAAAATCGATATTAAGTAATTTGTTACGTGTGTAAGTGAGATGTCGCTATCTACATCTTTTTTATACGACAAAGGTAAGTATAGTAGCAAACTGTAAACTCTAAAAGCAATAAGAATGACGCCCTCTCTGTGATAGTTGATAAACTAAAAGTAAATGCGCAAAAATCAACGTCAATCTTAGCAAGCCTTCCTCTGTCAAAAAATCCGATTCAAACTCCAATGAAAGCTTCCAAGATGGCGCCACCAGTAGCTCGCCTAATAACGACTCGAAATCGAACCCCAAAGGCAACAGAAAAGACTCCCTCTCTGCGATAGTCGATAAACTAAAAGTAAACGCACAAAACTGCGATTCTGCTACTGATTTAAGTTCAAAATCGAACCCGAATAATTTAAATAAAGACAGAGCGATGCCATCTAAAGATGTGAGCAAAAATACGCGAAAATCTGGCGATCAAAAGAGTTCTGAATATATGGTCAAACCCAGTTCAGACGGAATGAAGCTGACTATTAATAAAACCAGAACCAAAGAGTCGAAATCTTTTAGTGGGGGTAACAACAACGTGTTAAACCCTGGTACTACCAGTAGCGGAATCAAAAATGTCACCACCACTTTAAGTTCAAGCAGTTCTGGATCACCAAAAGTGCACACCGGGTTGAAACCTGGAGTGACAAGCGGTCCCGCAAGCAAAAAACCACAGCAGATTCAAAAAAGCTCAAGTACTTCTAATGTACCAGTGTCTAATACAAGTTCTACAAGCAATAGCAGTACTTCCAAGAGTTCCAGCACCTCAAAGAGTTCGAGTAGCTCGAGCAATCCTCAGAATTTGTCAAAATCAACCTTAAAACCAAGCAGTGGCCAATCAAAAGCCAGCTCCAGTAGTTCGAGTGACCCTAGTCGATCAAAAGATAAGTTGAAACCCAGCAAGAGTTCCTCGGAAAAATCGATATTTTCCTCTGGGTTGAAAGGAAAGTCTAGTCCGACTCCAAACGATATAGATGGCATGTTTAAGATGCAACAAGCCAAGGATTTGTACAATTCACCTTTAGGAATGGAAGGTAAGTTTTTAAAATCGATATTAAGTAATTTGTTACGTGTGTAAGTGAGATGTCGCTATCTACATCTTTTTTATACGACAAAGGTAAGTATAGTAGCAAACTGTAAACTCTAAAAGCAATAAGAATGACGCCCTCTCTGTGATAGTTGATAAACTAAAAGTAAATGCGCAAAAATCAACGTCAATCTTAGCAAGCCTTCCTCTGTCAAAAAATCCGATTCAAACTCCAATGAAAGCTTCCAAGATGGCGCCACCAGTAGCTCGCCTAATAACGACTCGAAATCGAACCCCAAAGGCAACAGAAAAGACTCCCTCTCTGCGATAGTCGATAAACTAAAAGTAAACGCACAAAACTGCGATTCTGCTACTGATTTAAGTTCAAAATCGAACCCGAATAATTTAAATAAAGACAGAGCGATGCCATCTAAAGATGTGAGCAAAAATACGCGAAAATCTGGCGATCAAAAGAGTTCTGAATATATGGTCAAACCCAGTTCAGACGGAATGAAGCTGACTATTAATAAAACCAGAACCAAAGAGTCGAAATCTTTTAGTGGGGGTAACAACAACGTGTTAAACCCTGGTACTACCAGTAGCGGAATCAAAAATGTCACCACCACTTTAAGTTCAAGCAGTTCTGGATCACCAAAAGTGCACACCGGGTTGAAACCTGGAGTGACAAGCGGTCCCGCAAGCAAAAAACCACAGCAGATTCAAAAAAGCTCAAGTACTTCTAATGTACCAGTGTCTAATACAAGTTCTACAAGCAATAGCAGTACTTCCAAGAGTTCCAGCACCTCAAAGAGTTCGAGTAGCTCGAGCAATCCTCAGAATTTGTCAAAATCAACCTTAAAACCAAGCAGTGGCCAATCAAAAACCAGCTCCAGTAGTTCGAGTGACCCTAATCGATCAAAAGATAAGTTGAAACCCAGCAAGAGTTCCTCGGAAAAATCGATATTTTCATCTGGGTTGAAAGGAAAGTCTAGTCCAACTCCAAACGATATAGATGGCATGTTTAAGATGCAACAAGCCAAGGATTTGTACAATTCACCTTTAGGAATGGAAGGTAAGTTTTTGAAATCGATATTAAGTAATTTGTTACGTGTGTAAGTGAGATGTCGCTATCTACATCTTTTTTATACGACAAAGGTAAGTATAGTAGCAAACTGTAAACTCTAAAAGCAATAAGAATGACGCCCTCTCTGTGATAGTTGATAAACTAAAAGTAAATGCGCAAAAATCAACGTCAATCTTAGCAAGCCTTCCTCTGTCAAAAAATCCGATTCAAACTCCAATGAAAGCTTCCAAGATGGCGCCACCAGTAGCTCGCCTAATAACGACTCGAAATCGAACCCCAAAGGCAACAGAAAAGACTCCCTCTCTGCGATAGTCGATAAACTAAAAGTAAACGCACAAAACTGCGATTCTGCTACTGATTTAAGTTCAAAATCGAACCCGAATAATTTAAATAAAGACAGAGCGATGCCGTCTAAAGATGTGAGCAAAAACACGCCAAAATCTGGCGATCAAAAGAGTTCTGAATATATGGTCAAACCCAGTTCTGACGGAATGAAGCTGACTATTAATAAAACCAGAACCAAAGAGTCGAAATCTTTTAGTGGGGGTAACAACAACGTGTTAAACCCTGGTACTACCAGTAGCGGAATAAAAAATGTCACTACCACTTTAAGTTCAAACAGTTCTGGCTCACCAAAAGTGCACACCGGGTTGAAACCTGGAGTGACAAGCGGTCCCGCAAGCGAAAAACCACAGCAGATTCAAAAAAGCTCAAGTACTTCTAACGTACCAGTGTCTAATACAAGTTCTACAAGCAATAGCAGTACTTCGAAGAGTTCCAGCACCTCAAAGAGTTCGAGTAGCTCGAGCAATCCTCAGAATTTGTCAAAATCAACCTTAAAACCAAGCAGTGGCCAATCAAAAACCAGCTCCAGTAGTTCGAGTGACCCTAATCGATCAAAAGATAAGTTGAAACCCAGCAAGAGTTCCTCGGAAAAATCGATATTTTCATCTGGTTTGAAAGGAAAGTCGAGTCCCACTCCAAACGATATAGATGGCATGTTTAAGATGCAACAAGCCAAGGATTTGTACAATTCACCTTTAGGAATGGAAGGTAAGTTTTTGAAATCAATATTAAGTAATTTGTTACGTGTGTAAGTGAGATGTCGCTATCTACATCTTTTTTATACGACAAAGGTAAGTATAATAGCAAACTGTAAACTCTAAAAGCAATAAGAATGACGCCCTCTATGTGATAGTTGATAAACTAAAAGTAAATGCGCAAAAATCAACGTCAATCTTAGCAAGCCTTCCTCTGTCAAAAAATCCGATTCAAACTCCAATGAAAGCTTCCAAGATGGCGCCACCAGTAACTCGCCTAATAACGACTCGAAATCGAACCGTAAAGGCAACAGAATACGCTCCCTCTCTGCGATAGTCGATAAACTAAAAGTGAACGCGCAAAATTGTGATTGTGCCACAGATTTAAGTTCAACTGTATACTCTAAAAGCAATAGAAGTGGCTCCCTCTCTGCGATAGTCGATAAACTAAGTCAACGCGCAAAATTACGATTTTGCTACTGATTTAAGTTCAAAATCGAACCTGAATCACTTAAATAAAGACAGAGCAAAGCCATCTAAAGATGTGAGCAAAAGAACAGGTTTAACGTATATTCTAACCACTAATACAACCGTTAAAGACACTTTAAGACTTATAGGAGTCTTTTTATTTGTAGAAAAATATTTTCCGGTTTCAATCATTGATAAGGTATTAATCACTGGGCCTTTTATTCCTTTAACTTTCTCCTTGTTCTTAGGCATGATCAAAACGTTAGACAAGAACTTCCAAATCCCAAAGCTGTCCGCCCGGTCCTCAGACGACAAAAAAAAATCGAACCCCAACAACGCCACAAGCAAATCGACCACAGAATCGAAAATATTCGATATCGCTTCAAAAAACGATCTGTCAATCACCAAGTACCCTTTAGCCGTACCCAATGTGTCAATTGAACAGAAAATCAGGAACAACATGACCATGGGTGCTTCTGGTGACAATGAAGGTATATTGAACATATAAGCCTCATATTTTTCGCACTTAAGCACGCGTATTTATATCAATGAGTATATGACCCATATAGAGTGGCAACCGGCGAGCCTTACAACATTGAGGGACAGATGGCGCTGAAATAAATTCGTCTAGTACGCAATATTCAGAGACAACTAAGATCTTATGGTATTTGTATGATGGGCATGAACCTCGGAACTAAACTAAATCGTACTAATGAATTGTAGATTTCTTAAAAAAATTTATTTAAAAAAAGGGTGGAGGTATATTTTAAAAATTAGAGTGTAAGTGAAAATATGGCGTGTGTGATATCAAACGAAAGGTAATTGAGTCCGGAGTTTAACAAAATACATTTTAGTTTTTGTTTTTTTTTAAGGGTGGGGGTAGATTTCAAAAATTTGAGTTTAAGTCAAAACATGGCTTGTGTGGTATCAAACAAAAGGTAATTTAGTCTGGAGTTGAATAAAATATATTTCAGCTTTTAGTTATATTAGCTCACACGTACACTATAACTATAGTACCTAGTGTGAGCTTAGGGGCCCATATATTGGCAGAGTATTTTTTATTTTTGTGTGTTCCAGTTTTTCATTTGTTTCAAAGATGATTCTTAACTGTCTGTAAGTATTTTTAGCATATTTTATTTTAAATATAATTTAATTATATTTTTTCATTATTCTTACAGACCAGACCACTTGATAATGGTTTATTAAAAACCGAAACGCGTCGTGATTAGACAATAAAATATTTGTGAAGTAAGACTTTTCGTTTCTTCTCCTTTAACAAATCGTACTAGTTGTCCCTGAATATTGCGTACTAGACAAATTTATTTCAGCGCCATCTGACCCTCAAGGTTGCAAGGCTCGCCGGTTGCCACTCTATATGGGTCATTATACTCATTGATAACACCCTGTATTTTAGCATTGATAAAATTTTAGGAAAAGGCGGCACCTTTGTATCATCAGACGAATCCATAGACCTAACCTCAAAAAGCAGCGGCAAAAAAGAAGAAGACGCACTGGACTTTAGCAAAATGCCGCAGTTCTCGCACGCTGCTTCGATGAGCGTCAAAGTAATTGAGGCCCCGGGAAGCATAAGCAGTGTGGGTAGTGGCAGGTCGGTCCCTGAAAACTCCCCTCTCACCCCTGACGATGAATTTACCGAAGAAAGTATTGTGGGAAAGTAAAGTGAAGAAACGGTAGTTGGTAAGTTTTTTTTGAGATATTTAGGATGTTATTCATTGTTTGAATAAGAAATATTTTTAAAAAATTGGTCCTTCGAGCCGGATCTTATTTATTGTAAGGAAATGACTTTTCGTAACGATAAGTGGTTTTTGAGATTAGATATATCTATCATTGTTTAAGTAGCAATATAAGGATTGTTTTTTTTATTTGTATAAACGATATAAATTAAATATGTGACAGATGCATAATATTAAAGTTGTTAAAGGAACATTTATTTAATCAAATAAATATCTGCAAACCAAAATTTGTCTGTGACTTCTGAATTACCTACTTTGTTAAATTTTTGAGCATTACAATGACCTAACCTCTAGTCTTTAACATGTTAAAGATAAGAGGCCCTAGATCAGTGGTGGACTCAGGAATATGTCTTGGGGTGGGGGGGCGAGACCCCATGAATATCTATCATTGTTTAAGTAGCAATATAAGGATTGTTTTTTTTATTTGTATAAACGATATAAATTAAATATGTGACAGATGCATAATATTAAAGTTGTTAAAGGAACATTTATTTAATCAAATAAATATCTGCAAACCAAAATTTGTCTGTGACTTCTGAATTACCTACTTTGTTAAATTTTTGAGCATTACAATGACCTAACCTCTAGTCTTTAACATGTTAAAGATAAGAGGCCCTAGATCAGTGGTGGACTCAGGAATATGTCTTGGGGTGGGGGGGCGAGACCCCATGATGTGACAAAACTTTATTATAAACATACACAAATTATACAATATTTGTATTCCTTGAAAAATTTTGCCTAAGGTACTTCTGCAAAAAAAAGGGGACGATACTGTCACTTTTTATTAAAAAATTAATTACTCCAACAGGTTAACTAAACCAGTAATTATTATTTATTCGACTTATTAAGAAAAGTTAAGAAAATACAAATCTTTTTGCCTTTTGTCTCAAAATTTTATTTTTTTGAAGGAGGAAATTTTTAAAAAGTACCACTCTTAAAACTTAAATTTTTGGCTTATTTTTCAAGATATTTAAAAATAATATAATTATAAAATAACATTACATGTAAAAAAAAGCCAAGTACAATCGAACCTCTCTAACTCGAACCTCTATAACTTGAACCCCTCTATAACTCGAACCTTTTAAGCGGTCCCTGCACTTTTTACATGTATTTTAACCTATGTAACTCGAGTTTCTATAACTCGAACTGTTTTGGTGGTCCCTTCAGGTTCGAGTTATAGAGGTTCGACTGTATGTGAAAATGGTATTCTGTAAAAAGAATTGAGATAAAAGTAAAGCCAAGTTCTCCAATACAAATTTTCAAAATGAAAGGGTCTTACTGGCACTGCCATCATAAAATTTGGTTGTTTTTATTTACCCAAAAAACTTATTTTGAGTGAAAATATAACATTTTTTTTATTATCCCAATAGGTGGTAGGTATAGACAATAAAAATAATCTTTTAAAAATAAGAGAGGCCATTTTTTATTAAAAATACAAATTAATTTAACATGATAATTGAACAGGTTTAATAGTCAGATCACTAGATTCGATTTATTCTTATTTATAAATAACATTTTTTTTTGTTAAAAAGGCTGTGCGTTTTGAGTTATATTCAAGCATAATAGTAGTATTTCAAAGCAAGTTACATTTGAAAAAAATATTGATGTATATTAAATGAAGACTACAAAAAAAAAATCGGTGTTTTTTTGTAGTGTTCAAATACTTAGGTATTAAATGTTTGAAAAAATACTGTTATATGAAGCAAGCATTGAGCAGTGATTAGGTGTGTGTTTAAGTTAAAGATCAACTGCGGTATTTGGTTGAGACTATTTGAAGCTCTGACTCTTCAGCTGGGATGAAGACTTGCCTAAAAGTAAAAAGGTGTTATTACTGGGAATATGATGAAGAGTTTTAAGTTTCTTAAAATTGTAATAAATTGAGTTTTTTCTAATAAATTGTTACCTTTTTCTCTCTCGCAAAATGAAGTAAAGAACACCAGCATTCACCACAAAGATGGACACCATAAGGATTATCGGAACAATGATATCTGAAAGAAAAAAAAAATGATGCTGTTAACAAATATAAATATAAATAGTTTCTCAAAATAAGAATGCTAAATATATATCGGATATAAAGTACTTTACCTGGAGACATTTTTTGTAATTTATCACCCAATTAAAAGTTGATTACTGGCACGTTTGCTTGAACAAACAATTTAATTAATTTTTAATAGTTTTTATTTACAAAAAATGAGGTCACGAACCTTTCTCAACGGAATCAGCTGATCAAAGGTCGTTGGCTAAAAGACCCACCTGAATAACTAGTGTCGCCATCTACCGGTGTCACGTTGAACTGAGCAACGAAAAACAAAATGGCTGCGTCCCGGCTACTTTTTTCTGAGGTTATGCTAAGTTTAAGTTAAAAATGTTTTTATTTTTATCAAAATTTTCAAGATTTTTATCAAGAAATGTAAAGTTAAAATTGTGATTAGTGTCATTGAATAAAAAATAATTTTATAAATAGATTTTAAAGCTTTAAAACGCCAAGATTTTCAAAATGAGCAACAAAATAGTTGTGGTTGGTTCTTGTATGATGGATTTTGTAAGGTAAAATGAAATTTTTTTATAAATCTATCCTTATTTTAACGAAAATCGCTTTTTCAGTTATTGTCCACGTCTGCCACAACCTGGCGAAACCATCCACGGATCAAAATTTGTCACCAATTTTGGTGGAAAAGGTGCCAACCAATGTGTTGCCGCAGTAAAACTTGGTGGAGACACTGCACTTGTCGCCAGAGTTGGAGACGATATATACGGCGCTAAATATATAGAAAACTTAAAATTAGAAAATATTGATACAACTCATGTCAAAATAACTAAAGATTCAAGCAGTGGTATAGCTCATATCAATGTGGCAGAGACTGGAGAAAACCAAATAGTGATTGTAGCTGGTGCCAATAACAAACTAAGCTCTGATGATATTGATCAAGCTCATGATTTGATTAGTTGTGCGGCAGTACTTATTTTACAATTAGAAACACCTCTGGATGTTGCAATAAAAGCAATGAAGATTTGTAAGGGGGTCTCAATATTGAATGGAGCTCCAGCTTTAACCAAATTTGATCCTCAGCTTTTAACATTGCCCACCATTTTTTGTGTGAATGAGTCTGAAGCATCAATTTTTACTGGTTTGCCTATTACTAACTTGAGGTAATTTCTGATCATTTTGAAAATTGAGTAAAGACAGGTACCCCTTTATTGGCGTTGCTAGCCTTGCTTTTCAGGGGGGGCCGTGGCCCCGGTCTATCTTGAACAAAAAGCAAACATAGGTTTTAAAGAGTCGTGCAAAGTGTGCAATGAATAAAAAAAAAATATGTGCATTAAATGTTCTAATATTTTAATATAACAAATTTAATAATACATTTACCAACTTATTTATATGTATACACAGGAAGTATGTAATTCAGCAATTCTACAAAGAAAGTTTTCTATGTCGCTGACTGAAAGTGTCTACCACACTGTCTAAGTCGACCTCAACATTTTTTTCTATGAATAACAATGACAAACCTGAGTGTCTCTCTTGAGTCATAGTTGTTCTAAGCCAATTAAAAACTCTCCTCATGGCAGAGAAAGACCTCTCGCAAGTTGGACTTGAAATTGGAAGAATACTCGCAACTTTAAAAAGTTGGTAGAGGTTTGGATAGGTGTTTTCTGCTATATGCTGTTTGATAGAATCATGACCAACAGTTTGATTTAACCGAAAAATACAATTCTTTAAAACGGTAATTTCTGCTCTTAGACCAGAAGTATTAATATTAAAAATTTCCCGGTATTGCTCGACGAATTTATTCCATTTAACGACGTGGGAAAACTTAATATGAAAATGGTTATGAAATTGTCACCAAAATCGGAAAATTTCCATAAGACACTAAACGCTAACCTCAAAAAAACTAAAAAGATTATTATATTTATTTTAGAAAAACAGTTTAAAAAGGTCTTTTATAACCTTACGACATCTACAACTCGATTTCGGAAACAGAGGGGCAAAGGTCACTGTCTTTATTAAATGCGAAATTCAACTTACACTTCTATAATATTTTACAAGATGTCGCCAATATGTATGAAATATTCAATATGCATAATTATGTATAAATTTAAAAAATATTTTCGGGAAATTGCATAAGTGCAGAAAAGTTACCGATAAAGCCTAATTCCGCAAGACAAGGGCTTTTTCCTGAAATGTAAACATTATCTGAATGATTTTAAATTTTAATGCACCTATTTTATTTGAATATTTCCCGAATAATAATAGAAAATTATGTATTTTCAGTGTCATGTTCTTTTACTAGTAGTCGGTAGGCGAGGCCTAAAATATCTCAGGGGGCCTGAGGGACTTCCCCTGCCCCCCCCCCCCTAGCTACGCCAATGTACTCCTTCTTTTTCAAGTAGCTTTAACCAGGATGGTTCGGTTCAGTTTTGTTTCACACCAGCTAGGATTCTGCGAAAAAATATGTTAGAAAGAGACCCCTTAGTCAAACAGTTGCTGTTTTTAATGAACAAAATGTTTTCAAACGAATTTCCGTTCGAACAACATTTTTTGAACAAATGTCTTTTTGAACAAATTTTCGTTTGAACAAAATGTTTTCGAACAAATTTCCGTTTGAACAAAATGACTTTTGAAGAAAATTTTTTTGAACAATTTTCCGTTCAAACAAAAAAAATCTTAAAAAAATTTTCGAGGAAATTTTCGCGGCCCATGATTCTTTACCATCTTCTTATTCCCATATTCTTGAAGTCATCTTCGCCATTGTCCCTTTCCCTCCCTTTTACTTTCTTTCGTGCAGAGTTACTACATACTTTATAAACAGCCTGCCGAGGGGTAAATATCTGAGGATTTATGGTGTACAGTCTGGAGGATTTATGGGGATTTACGTGGATTTAGGAGGATTTACTGGGATTTACGGTGATTTACTAGGGATTTATGAGGATTTACAAGGATTTATCAAGGATTTAAATCATGTTCTGCGCAAAAGCAATCGCCTAGCACGTGCCAAAAATCGCTCGGGGATCTCGATAAACACGCTTTTCGCGCGGCGTTGCGAGTCTAACTAGACCCAACGAAAATTTTGGGAAAATGTTTATTTAATTAATCCGTATTGGAGTCCATATTATAAAGAAATTAGCTATAAAATAAAAACAACGAATCAAGCAAGTGAAAATTTAAATTTATGATTAATCTGTCGGATTAGTTTATGCTCGGCACTCATGTTTTTTGAGAGTTAAGTTTGGCAACATCCAGCGGCGTAGCGTGCCTGAAGGAGCGGGGGGGCCGACAGCTAAAAAGGGCGCCTATAAAAATCTTGCGACCAAAAAAAAAGGTCATCACGTCTTGAGTTTCCTTTGCCGCCCTCTCAATTTTTGCCGTTGCCGGCCCTGCTACTTAATAAAGCCCTCGGGGGATGGGGGGGGGGCGACAAACCCCCCTCCACGCTACGCCACTGGCAACATCTTATGCATTTGCCACTAATTCAGCCTATTGGAGAGCATATTAATATGCGTTTCTGTTTTGGTGATTTACAGTGAATAATTAGTGAGTTAAAAAGTGAAACCCTTGGTGAAACCTTAGGTAAGTTTTAACATGTTCATAACAAGGTTTATGTCCTGTTCACAGAGTGAAGTCTTGTATTTAACTTTTCACAGGTTTGTGTGTAACAAATCTTAAAAAGAAATTACATTTTTAAGACAAAATAAACGAAAAAAAAAATATTGAAATGGCCTGGGAAACAAGATTTGTCCAACGTAGAAACAGAATATATATTTTTCGGACCAGTATCAATAAAGAAGAATGAATCGAATATTTTCAATATTACCGAGGATGTCTTAAGTCAGATTAATATCGCTTACAGAAATAAAAAGTAGAATTGATGACATGTTATTAGTTCAATGGTGGGTGTGCTTTCGGGCTGTTCGGCCGTCGTCGTTGGAAATTCGTTCTCGACGTTTCGCCATCTCGAGTGGATATGTTGACCGTTTGTCGGCTTCTCGAAGACTGGTGATGAACCAGTCTTCGAGAAGCCGACAGTCAACATCTCCTGAAGATGCCATCCACTCGAGATGGCGAAACGTCGAGAACGAATTTCAACGACGACGGCCGAACAGCCCGAAAGCACACCCACCATTGGACGATGGCCGCGAAAGCCTTTCACAATTTGTATGTTATTAGTTAATCTCAATTGTTTTATTATTTGCTATGCTAATATTTTTTTTTAAATCTTTGAACGCATCTTATTACTTGCCTCTTCCCTCGCAGCCGTCAGGTCATTTGTCAGATTTAAATTAAAAACAAGCTACATAAGTAAAACTATATAGGATTTACGGGGATTTATTCGGATTTATGGGGATTTATTTGGAATTATTGGGATTTATAGGAAATTATTGGTGATTTAACAGGATTTATAGGGATTTATTAGGATTTCTAGGGATTTAATTGCCAAAAACGATTTATGGTGTACAACATTTTGGCCAGATATTTACCCCTCGCAGCCTGCTTAGAGTCTTGTGCCAGTGAAGATACCTTTTCAAAAGGGAAACATTAGTAACAGCATAAAAACTAGGTATTGGAATTAAAATAAAAAAATAAAGTAAATTAGACTTCAGATCAGAGTAATTGTTGGATGAAATGTGATAAACTTTTAGAGGTGGTAAAGGTTTTTCACAGTTTTCAGCAAAACTATAGTCCATATTAAAAAAAGTAAAATACAAAAAATATGGGTAATAAAAAAACTTTTTCATAACCTTGAATCGAAAAAATGTTTTTTTTTGTTTTTCCCAAAATTTGGTACCGGACAAAATCCGGACGTCAAAATTTTTTCGATGCCACACACAAAAAATCAACTTTTTTTTTTATTGAAACAATAACTAATAAATAAAATAATATATCTACTATTTTATAGGTACTTTTCACTGCTTTGTATTTTATTCAACAGCGTTGAATTTTTAGGCAGAAGTACAAAATCGTAAAATTCTGAGCAGCTCATATTTCTTAAATTGTATGAAGTCATGAGTATTCCTTTTACAGAAGATAAAAGCAGCCTATTTCTTTCTTTGGTCCACTGGGTAGAAATACTTCCATTAACATATTTTGCTCATTTTTGGTGGGTAGGCAGATTGTGGTCATCAGAAGTAAAATTGTCTGATATGTACTTTTTTAGATTACAAACTTCATCAAAAAAATTGTGTGTGCTTAAGACCACAAGGCAGAAGTGTAAACTTCAACAAGGCGAAATTAATAATACTACTTTAAGCGGGGCTTTACATAACGTTTTACTTTACGTCTTGCCTGTCAGTCAAAAGGGTCAAGTATGACGGTTGAAAGACTAGCGTAGACACTTGATAGTTTTAACGTACGTTTTTAGATCAGTTTTTGATACAAAACGATGGTTTTATTGGAAAACAATGCGTGATCCGGTCAGTTCTCTAGGAGGTCTTCCGTCTTAAATCAGTTCAAGTAAAACGTCTGTTTTTCCGTCTACACACAAAGTTTTACTTGGTGCGTTTTGACTGAACAGGCAAGATGTAAGGGAAAACGTTATGTGAAGACCCCGCTTAAAGGTGAATTCACACTGCTAAATTTATCGACGATTATTGTTTAATTACATTTTTTGAAACTAGTTTATTTTGCATTATTTGATGTTTATAAAGGCGGCTACTTTAAAATCCGGACGTTTATGAAAAATCCGCCCGGACCCACCCGGACGTAGTAAAAATCCGGACATGTCCGGATTAATCCGGACGTCTGGTAACCGTAGCTAATAGGCTAGCTAGGAAGGTATCAGATCCGTGCTGGATCCATTGATTTTTATTATTTTTAGTGAAGCCAAAACTGCATTACAAAAACTGATCCATCAAGGCTGCAAAAGTGTCCTTTTAACTCTTGGTCCCGAAGGTGCAATGTACTTATCACAAGACTCCAACAAAATCATCTCAGTAAAAAGCCTCAGTGACCCCATTGGATACCACTGGTGCTGGGGACTCATTTATTGGAGCCCTGGCCTATTTTTTGGCAAACAGGAAAGATTTACCATTGGAGAAAGCTTTGGAAGCTGCTTGTTTTATTGCTGCAGACAGTGTTACAAAGCTGGGGACTCAGATCAGCTTTGCTGGACCTGAGATTTTGGATAGGATGCAGTTTATTTAGAACTCAATGGTAAGAAGTTAAAAATATAGGGTAAAGTAGTGTAAAAGTAAGACACCCAAAATTGGATGTTCTTGTCAAACGATTAGACAGAAACATTCAAACCACTGTATATAGGAAACCTACACACACAGGACAGTACCTAAATTTTAAGTCTAATCATTCTGTTGCTACAAAACAAGGAGTTATAAGAAGTTTGTATTTAAGAGCCGTAAATATTTGTAGTAATAATGAAGAATTAACCACATAAATTAACAACATTAAAAAGGACAACAGAATGGTTATTCTGAGAAATTAATAAACTCAACGATATTTAAAATTAAAAAGAAACCAAATGTAGCAAATTCTCAAAATAATAATCCGTTGGGTGTTATTAACATTCCCTGTGTTCAAGGGATTTTAGAAAACATAAGACACATAGCCAAGAACTGTAATATAAAAACAGTATTTTCATCGGGAAATATGATAAGGAATTTTGTTACTAAAACAAAACCAGAAAATCCCTCAAATAATAAGGAATGTATTTACCAAATCCTGTGTAATTGTGGTAAATCATATGTAGGTGACACGAAGCGCCCTTTTCAGGTTAGAATAAATGAACATCTAAAAAGTACCCAATTAGGGAATATTAAAAAAATCCGGTTTAGGGGATCATGGATAGTCAAATGATCACAGGATTCAGTGGTCGGAAGCTAAAGTTTTGCATAAGGAGTCGCATTGCCAAAAAAACGAAAGTTTATTGAAGCTGCGTTTATAATGCAGAATAAAGAAGTTTTCAGTCAACCAAGCACAGACATACCAAACATATGGAAACCACTCCTTAAGGAAAACAGGCGTCTTAGGATTAAAAAAGACCTAACAGCACCCCAAGTAGTATAAGTAGTAGCCTAGAGACTAGATTGTTTAGTTTACACTTGAAGACAGTTAGAGATACTTACTAACCGAAACGTCTTGTTTAAAATAAATAAAGACAATGGAAGTCCGAAATTTTATTTCTACAAAAAAGTACTCATCTACTACAGACTAAAGGGATGAAAAAAAAACTTTTAGAAATACACATGTTTTACTTTATTTTCAAAAAATCTTAATATTTTACAAAACAAGCAATATTTTCTAAAAGTATCAGTCAAAAATCAGCAGTTTTGATACAAATGTAGTCCTTTGGTAAATAAAATTTGATAAAATTACATTATTTTTACACTTTACACAAATAACAAAAATCTAAAAACATACCAATGTACCCTAAGTTCACTATATTCTGTCATACGTATCAGCACTGGGTATAGATGCTACCCGACACCCACTGAACATGAATATGACACCATCCTAAAAAGAAAACAAACAATATAACAACTCTAGTACACAAGGGCGTCTTTAAAAAACATTTACAGTGAAACCTCTTATAAGCGGATACTCACGGTTTTGTCCGCTTATTGGAGGTGTCCGCTTACGAGAGAGAACTGCGAAATTTTAATATACAGTGTGTCCACGTAAGTTGGCGGCATATGGGAAACTTTTTTATTATTAGCTTTACGAAAAAAAGTTATTCTTCATAAAAAGTTCTGCATGGTCCAAAACCTAAAATGCAACCATCAGATGTTAAATTTTTTCAGTCATATTACGAGGTTTGTCAAAAAATGTGATTTTTGCTCCAGAGTAAAGTACCTTTCTTTTTGACAATATCGAAAATTGTTATAAAGAAAAGATGTTTAGAATTAAAAATAGCTTTCAAATATTCAACATTGTTTATTTACATTAAAAAAATATTTTTTTCTTAATTTTCTCTGCGATTAAGTTTGCACATTAATGCATTGCATTTATTAATTATAAATTTGATTAAACAATTATAAATAAACTTTTAAAAACAATTATCTCTTAATATTTATCGAACACTGATAACCTTTAAGTTGCTTAATCACTAGTTTGTAACAAACAAATACGTCTGTCAAACATAAAACTGTACAATACGGATCTCTAAAAATTTTGAAAAACACTGTTAGACTGCCTAAAAAAGTGTTTATACCGTGGCACTTTTTGAAATACGATTGTTGACGTTTCTTCGAATTTTCGATATTTAGACAGTTCGCAAAGCCTACTTTAATTATCAGTTTTAAAAATGCCAGTGCATTAATTATGCATTAATGTGCAAACTTAAATTTCCAACGTAATCGCAGAGAAAATGTAGAAAAAAATATTTTTTTAATGTAAATAAACAATGTTGAATATTTGAAAGCTATTTTTAATTCTAAACATCTTTTCTTTATAACAATTTTCGATATTGTCAAAAAGAAAGGTACTTTACTATGGAGCAAAAATCACATTTTTTGACAAACCTCGTAATATGACTGAAAAAATTTAACATCTGATGGTTGCATTTTAGGTTTTGGACCATGCAGAACTTTTTATGAAGAATAACTTTTTTTCGTAAAGCTAATAATAAAAAAGTTTCCCATATGCCGCCAACTTACGTGGACACACTGTATATTTATTAACATGAATTGATTGAAAAAACTAATATTCATTTTTTTAATGTGAGTCTTACTGGATTTAGGAAAAAGGTAAAAAGTCAAAATTATCATTAATATCATTAATAATTGATATTAATTATGATGTATTTCTTACTATTATTGTAGCATTGCAACAATTGTTGTAACAATTATTACTATATTTTACATATATATACCTGTTAAAAATTTAAATGATGAGTATAATCTACCTAATGTTTATCTAAATGATTTTAAATATTTGATAAAGTTACTAATCTAATTTTAAACTAGTTTTAATACTATTAGTACCTACATACTATAAGATATACATGTAAACTATGTAAATGGCATGTCGTTAATAAATAAATTAAAATTAAATTAAAAATTAAAATTAACAATTTCCGCTGCTTAAGTTTTTCCGATATTAAATTTTTCAGCGATTATTCGTGCTGATAGATGTTCCTTCTCCGAAACGTTAACAACTTCCATTTTTTCACGTAAACTAAGAAGTTTTTACTAGGCGCCATTTCAAAGAGATCTATTACTACCCAGCTGAACAATAAAAATAAAACACAGCAGTCCCGCCGAAAAAAATATGTGGTAAATATGACAGAAGTAATTAGTCTCCGCAATAAAACGGAAAAAGGTAATTCCCCGGCTGCAGATTGCGTTGTTGCCAACATACTACATAATATTTATGCCCATGTCATGCAGCGCGTCGTCCCGTTGTCAGCGGTTCGCGTCCGATTAAGGGAGGTTATAGGAGTGAATTTTACATGTAAAGTGTCCGCTTAATAGAGGTGTCCGCAAGGAGAGGTTTCACTGTACTTACCCGAACCAACCCTGGTATTGACATCCAGATGGGGTATAACTTCCACACCCCTAGCTCCCCTAACTGTGTACATAACCAAACTCCCTCCAAAGAGCTGATATAGCATGTGCTAGGAAAATATCAGATCCATCATTCATTTATTTTTCATAAGATTGCCACTTTTTTTTAATCAAAATCGATTGTCAAAAAAGCTACAAAGAATTACTCATCTACAGACTAAAAAGGCTAAAAAGGAAACTTTTGGAAATACACATGTTTTATTTTATTTTCAAAAATCACCCTTAATATTTTACAAAACAAACAACTGCTCTTATAGTTTCTAAAAGTATCAGTCAAAAATCAGTAATTTTGATACACATTAAGCCCTTTGGTAAATAAAATTTTATAAAAATTACATTATTTTTACACTTTACACAAATAACAAAAATCTAAAAACTTGCCAATGTACCCTAACTTCACTATATTCTGTCATACGTATCAGCACTGGGTATAGAGGCCACTCGACATCCACTGAACATAAATATGACACCATCCTAAAAAGAAAACAAACAATATAACAACTCTAGTACACAAGGGCGTCTTTAAAAAACATTTACAGTGAAACCTCTTATAAGCGGACACTCACGGTTTCGTCCGGTTATTGGAGGTGTCCGCTTACGAGAGAGAACTGCGAAATTTTAATATATATTTATTAACATGAATTGATTGAACAAACTAATATTGATTTTTTTTAATGTGAGTCCTACTGGATTTAGGAAAAAGGTGAAAAGTCAAAATTATCATTAATATCATTAATAATTGATATTAATTATGATGTATTTTTTACTATTATTGAAGCATTGCAACAATTGTTGTAACAATTATTACTATATTTTACATATATGTACAGTCGGGGACTTTTTAAATGGCCGCCCTTGAAAATAAAAAATATTCTTATTTGAAATTCGGAAAATTAATTTAAACCAAAATAAAAAAATTGTGAACTTTACCTCTGTATGTATACATAAAAATTTTAAAAATTATATTTTTTCATTTCTTTCAGTGATTAATTTTGACAGAAAAAAATACACCGGCAATTTAAAAAGTCCCCGACTGTACCTGTTAAAAAATTAAATGATTGAGTATCATCTACCTTATGTTTATCTAAATGATTTTAAATATTTGATAAAGTTACTAATCTAATTTTAAACTAGTTTTAATACTATTAGTACCTACATACTATAAGATATACATGTAAACTATGTAAATGGCATGCCGTTAATAAATAAATTAAAATTAAATTAAAAATTAAAATTAACAATTTCCGCTGCTTAAGTTTTTCCGATATTAAATTTTTCAGCGATTCTTCGTGCTGATAGATGTTCCTTCTCTGAAATGTTAACAACTTACATTTTTTCACGTAAACTAAGAAGTTTTTACCAGACGCCATTTCAAACAGATCTATTACTACCCAGCTGAACAATAAAAATAAAACACAGCAGTCCCGCCGAAAAAAATATGTGGTAAATATGACAGAAGTAATTAGTCTCCGCAATAAAACGGAAAAAGGTAATTCCCCGGCTGCAGATTGCGTTGTTGCCAACATACTACATAATATTTATGCCCATGTCATGCAGCGCGTCGTCCCGTTGTCAGAGGTTCGCGTCCGGTTAAGGGAGGTTATAGGAGTGAATTTTACATGTAAAGTGTCCGCTTAATAGAGGTGTCCGCAAGGAGAGGTTTCACTGTACTTACCCGAACCAACCCTGGTATTGACATCCAGAAATCCAGATGGGGTATAACTTCGACACCCCTAGCTCCCCTAACTGTGTACATGACCAAACCCCCTCCAAAAAGGTACAATGCCATTCCGACAAAGAGTATTATCAAAAACACTGATCCACTGCTCATACCTTTAGAGTTAATGTGCTCTGGGCAGGCTATTGAAGAGTATAATGTCAAGGCCTAAAAGACAAAAAGTAAAAAATAAGAAAATATATAAAACATGGAAAATAGTTTTGTTGAACGTGAAATGGTAAAAAAAAATCCTTTGTTTGAAACTCGTAGACAATGATTGAGTAGAAGTAAAATTTCGGACTTCTTTATTTATTTTAAAAACGACGTTTCGGTTAGTAAGTATCTCTAACCGTTTTCAAGTGTAAACTAAACAATCTAGTCTCTAGGCTACTACTTATAGTACTTGGTGTGCAGTCAGGTATGACGGCTCGCCCCCTGTTTTAATCTTAAGACGCCTGTTTTACTTAAGGAGTGGTTTCCATATGTTTGGTATGTCTTTGCTTGGTTGACTGAAAACTTCTTTATTTTGCATTATAAACACAGCTTCAATAAACTTTCGTTTTCGCCAATGCGACTCCTTATTCAAAACTTTAGCTTCTGACCACTGAATCCTGTGATCATTTCACCATGCATGATCCGCTAAACCGGATTTTTCAATATACCCTAATTGGATCCTTTTTAGATGTTTATTTACTCTAACCTGATTGAAACGCCCTCTTCAGGTTAGAATAAATAAACATCTAAAAAGTACCCAATTATATTTGAAAATCCGGTCTAGCGGGTCATGCATGGTCAAATGATCACAGGATTCAGTAGTCAAAAGCTAAAGTTTTGCATAAGGAGTCTGGCGAAAACAAAAGTTTATTGAAGCTGCGTTTATAATGTAAAATAAAGAAGTTTTCAGTCAACCAAGCACGGACATATCAAACATATGGAAACCACTCCTTAAGGAAAACAGGCGTCTTGGGATTAAAAAGGGGGCGGGCCGTCACACCTGACTGCACACCAAGTAGTAATAGTAGTAGCCTAGAGACTCCAAACAATTTGGATTTCAGGCATCCAAGGGCACCCATGATGCAATATTTGATTTTTTAGAGAAAGTTTACACCAATCTGAACAAGGGGGAGGCGGTCGCGGCTGTGTTTTGTGATTTGTTCAAGGCATTTGACTGTGTGGATCACGGAATACTGCTGCGAAAGCTAGAGCGTTATGGTTTCAGAGGGACAATTTTTTTTTTTTGAGTATTAACTGTGGGGTGCCTCAGGGTTCCGTTTTGGGACCATTGCTTTTTTTAATATATATTAATGATTTAGTTAAACTTAGGATTGCAGGCGAGTTTACGCTTTTTGCAGATGATACCTCAGTTTGATGGCATCATAAAGACATTAACATTCTGAGCGCTTGCATCGAACAGGATCTTAAAAAAATCAAGGATTGGTGCGACTCCAATCGACTGTGTTTTAATATAGAAAAAACCAGTATTTTAGGTTTTAAGTGTCAAATAGAAAATATTAGCCTGGGTTTTATTCCATTACAGCAAGAAGGGGTTACGAAATTTCTGGGTTTGCAGATTGACTGTTCTCTGAAATTTGAAGATCATATAATAAAATTAAGTAAAAAACTTTCGTCTCGGTGTTTTGCAGTTAGGTGTGCAAGAGCGGAGTTGGGTGAGGACATGGCAAGAACAGTTTATTTTGCTCTCTTCCACTCTCACTTGGGTTACTCTTCAAAAAAAAGCTGTGCGGTTTGTATCTAATGTAAACCAACGAGAATCATGTAGAGCACTTTTTATTAAGCACAGAATTTTAACATTCACATCATTATTTATATTGGAAACAGCTACATTGGTATTTAAGAACATAAATAGTATTCAAAGAGAAGGTCCTCAAAGAGTGACTAGACAGTGTGGAAATTTGCCTTTGCCCATCCCTAAAAGCGCTCTTGTACAAAAATATCTAATTTATGAAGGAAGAAAAATATTCAACCATCTTCCACTAGATATAAGAAACTCTATCTCAATCAGGCAATTTAGGAAAAAAATTAAGAAGGAATTGTTGAAAAGACCATACTATGTTTTATCAGAATTTTTTGATGACAGATTTGACTAAAAAAAAAATTTGATATTATTATGGAATATTCATATAAAACTAAAATCACTTTATTTTAAAATTATTTTAAAAATTTTGACTTTTTTTTAGGTTTGTGAAATTGTTGTTTATATTTCTTCGTCGTTTAGTTTTTTTTCCTGTTAGTTTGTTTGTAACTTTTACTTTTCTTTTATTTAATGTTTAGTATAATTTATTTTGATTTGATACATTTTAAACATAATTTTAATCTTTTTTAACCTTCCAGGGTGGCACTGTGTGCACGTCGGGTAATGGAGAACTCACGGTCCCCATTTTTTAAAAAAACTTTGGTGGCCATTATTTTTAAATCATTGTGGGTTTGAAGATATTTTAAGTAATTAATAGGGGAAAAATTATTGAAAGAAAAAATTATATATTGGAGTCCGCTACTCTGAAAGGTTAAAGAAAAGAAAGAGTAACAAAGGAGAAAACTCTATTAAAACAGTTTCCTCTTTTTTTTTCTCATGATTGTTATTCCATTATTTTATTTATTATATAGTTCTAATCTGCTTTGTCAATAGGATGATTTATTCTTGACAATAAAGTATTTTTTGATTTGATTTGATTTGAGACTAGATTGTATGGTTTACACTTGATAACGGTTAGAGGTACTTACTAACCGAAACGTCGTATTTAAAATAAATAAGGACAATGGAAGTCCGAAATTTTATTGGTAAAAACAATGTTCAACCGTAATTTGCTCAAAAATAAAACAATCGAAAGGTAAATATACGAAAATAATTGCGATGTTGCCATATTTAGCACAATTTCTTGGTTAAATTCGTTAAACTTGCTAAAGTTGCAGAAGTTATCATGATTCCAAAACCGGGAAAACCACTCCATGACGTGTCATCTTACAGGCCAATATCTTTGCTGCCAATTATATCCAAGCGCTCTATGAAAAATTATTGCTTAAAAGAATAAAACCCATCATAGAAAGACAAGAAATTATTCCATCTCATCAATTTGGTTTTCGAGCCAAGCATTCCACGATAGATCAAGTACACAGAATTACTAATATAATAGAAAAAGCACTAGAAGAGGGAAAAGTTTGTTCTGCAGTTTTTCTAGATGTAGCACAAGCATTTGACAAAGTGTGGCATGAAGGCCTTAATTTTAAACTAAAACGGTTTCTGCCAAAACAATATTCGGATATTTTGGAATCATACATATCTGATAGACATTTTAGAGTAAAACAGGAAGACTCATACTCAAATTTAAGAGAAATTCAAGCAGGCGTGCCCCAGAGTAGCGTACTAGGCCCTTATCTATACTTATTATTCACTTGTGATATCCCAAAGCCAGAAAATTGTCACTTAGCAACATTTGCCGATGATACTGGTTTATTGACAGTAGAAAAATCTATTGAAAAATGCATAGAAAAACTTCAGGATGCAGTCACCCAAATTCACAGTTGGACCACAAAGTGGCGAATAAAATTAAATGAAACCAAATCAATTCATGTTGATTTTACAAACAAAAATATAAATCACATACAAATAACAATTAACAACATTACAGTACCATATTCGAATCAGGCAAAATATCTAAGTATGACACTTGATGCCAAATTGCGCTGGAAAGCACATGTTAAGAAAAAAAAAAAGAAGAACTTGAGATAAGGTATAGAAAAATGAACTGGCTAATTGGAAGGAAGTCCAATTTAACAATTCATAATAAGTTACTGCTTTATAGACAAATACTGAAACCAGTATGGACATATGGTATTCAACTATGTGGTTGTGCTAAAGAGAGTAACATTCTAGTTGTACAGAGATTTTAAAATAAAGTATTAAGAAACATTGTGAATGCACCTTGGTACGTTCGAAATCGAGATCTAAAAATCGAAACTGTAGCAGAGACTATAAAAAAGTACGCAAAAAGCCATGAAGATAGACTCCATCGGCATGTGAATGTGGAAGCAATTCAGCTTCTAGACAATACTATGCTAGTTCGAAGACTAAAAAGAGTGAAGCCGTTTGAGCTAGTAAACTAAGTGAATTACACATAAAACAAAATAATGCTATAAACACAACACAATTGTGAGTTACAGACTAAACAAAGCGGGGAGAACTGTTGAGTAAACCCTAAGTTTAAATCTGACTTTTCTAGTAAATTAAGTTAAAACAAAATTGCTAATTAGTCTTACTGACTAGATTGTAATACAATAAACACAGTGTGTTTGACAAATAAAAAAAAAATCGTTAAACTGTCGCTGATAGGTTACATTTTGATAGGCTCTTAGATTAGGCTAGTTTGATTTAACAGTAGACCTGGCGACATGGGGAATTTTTCAAAACTTAAACGCGGCCTATATCATTTTATCAAAGTATGTCATTTTAGACAGTCTCCCCTACCTTTAACTGTTTTATTTTTTACTTACATCTGTGTTTACATTGTGGATTTTTAAGTCGGTCTGGTCGTAACTATCACATACAAGTCTGATGCTTGGGAGCAAAGTTCTAAAAACAAAATAAAAATAGATATACTTTATTTTGCAGATTTTTTTCCTTGTGTTTAAAAAAAATTCGAAATAAACCAGAACCAAGATTAGGGGACACGGCAGTGCCCTGCCAAGTTCGTGCACACTGCTGTACCACCTTTTCTTGAAACATTTCAGCTCATATTTAATCTATAACTCTTCTTTGGTATGAGCTATGTCACTCAAACTTTTTTTTTAGATGAAATGTTTTTGTTATGATAAAATTAAATAAAAATGGTATACAGTGAAACCTCCTATAAACAGACACTCACTGTTTCGTCGATTGTGTCCGCTTATTGGAGGTGTCCGCTTATGAGAGAGAACTGCGAAATTTTAAAATATACAGGGTGTCCCAAATTGGGCACTTTTAGGGGGTTTAAGGTACTTCTAGGGGAGACAGAGAAAAACTGACCACGCATTGCGAGGCTCAAATTTCAAGAGAAGACTTATAGTGAAACCCGTATTTTGAAATATCGTCTCGTTTTTGAGCTATGGGGGCTTTTTGAAAAGTGTGCATTTTGGGGGGTCTATAACTTCGTTATTGGTGGAAATTTTGATTTGGAGTAAATTGTAATTTTATAGACTTTGTCACGAGGAATCCACCCGCTAAATTAAATTTTAACTGTCACTTTTAGTTTTTGAGTTATGACATAAAATTGCATTTTTTCTTATGGAATGGCCTATATTTTAATTAATTTTCGAATTCGTCATTGAATTCTTTTCAAAATGATGTATCATATGTCATAGTTTGATTGAGCGGTTTCGGAGATATTCAGCTTTTTCACTTATTTCTAGTGCGCTATGATTTCTGCTGAAGCAGGTCAAGGCACTCCAGTATTTTTATTATTTTACACAGTCAAAAATTATAATTCAGCTGACGGCCTTCAAAGCCTAGTTATAAAAAGAAACAAAAATTACAGACTCAATAGAAATTCGATATTATTAAAAATTATCAATAATCATTGCGTCATAGATCAACAGAAAAAATAACCAACCTACTATATACCTATAGTAACTTAAGCTAATACTAATTAACCTTTATAAATACCAATTTTTATATGATATTCATACTATTTTACAACCTATGTTCAAAATAGCGCCCGCACAGACGGCATCGCTTTTCAAATCTTGACGTATAAACAGAAATCATACAAGGTGATGTCTGGAGACCTGGCTGACAACGGTATTGGGCCTCTTAATCCAATCCACTGGTTGTGAAAGGTATTATTCAAATAATTGGTAATAATTCCAGCCGCATACGGTGGTGCGCCATCTTGTTGGAAGTAGCACTGCATATTCTCTACTAGCGACAAGTTTTTGATATATGGCTCAACCACATCTTGTAAAATGTTTTCTAAATACCGCTCTTGATTTCAATTTTCATTATATATATATATATAGGGGCCAACTATACGTCCTCGATTTATTTATTATTATCAATGCCTATCTCCTCTACCTCACGGTCCCTCCTAACGTCATATATTTTGGCCCGCGGTTTTGAAAAAGAGCCATACTGAACAAGATTCCTTTTCAACTTTGTCTTCGTTCGGGATATCCAAATACCTTAAAGCATATTAACGTATTTGGGGATACCTTTGAAGATATCAGTTTCCAGCGTCCTGTCGATTATCATTACTTTCCCAGTAACATTTTAGCATGTCATACTTTTCATCGTTTTGATACATATTTAAAAACGCTTTTGTGCAAAATAATTTCATATCAAAGCGTAATGTCAAATTATTTAAACAATTGAAAACAATGACAAAACGCCAAGACGCAAGGCCAACTTGATTTGCATAGTATAAGACAGTAGGATTTAACAGCAAGGCTTTCATGTCAATGGCGCATGACGTCATTCAACGCACACTAGACAAAAATGAAAAACTTTAATTATCTCCGAAACCACTCAATCAAACTATAACATATGATACATGATTTTGAAAAGAATTCAATGACGAATTCGAAAATTAATTAAAATATAGGCCATTCCATAAGAAAAAATGCAACTTTATGTCATATCTCAAAAACTAAAAGTGACAGTTAAAACTTAATTTAGCGGGTGGATTCCTCGTGACAAAGTCTATAAAATTGCAATTTACTCTAAATCAAAATTTCCACTAATAACGAAGTTATAGACCCCCTTCCAAAATGCAGACTTTTCAAAAAGCCCCCGTAGCTCAAAGACGAGACGATATTTCAAAATACGGTTTTCACTATAAGCCTTCTCTTGAAATTTGAGCCTCGCAATGCGTGGTCAGTTTTTCTCTGTCTCCCCTAGAAGTACCTTAAACCCCTTAAAAGTGCCCAATTTGGGACACCCTGTACAGTGAAGTCCGGATATAACGAACCTCAAAAATGAACTAAATACGGTTTGTTATATCCGAGGTTCGTTATAAACAGTAATAAATAAATTTTGTTTAATTTTTTGTGTTTCTTTTTTTAATAGTATCCAAGATTAAGAGAACTAAAAATATTACAAAAAATACAATAAATTTTTATATTTTTAGAAAAAGGCAGAATACATACGAATAAAGACGTTTATTATTATTGTTATACATATAAATATGTAAAGTATATAATATGGTGGTATGTAATACATACATAAAAGAAGCCTAAATCTTTTTTTTTTATTATTATGAAATCCATAATTTTTGTTTGTACATTTCTACTTGAAAAATATTCCCTGTTTATATAGCTTTCAAGGTTACAAAATGATGCCCATATTTTGTCAGGAACTTGGCGTGATTTCAAAAAATTACGAATTTCCGAAATTTTGTTTTCCATTTCACGAATGGTTGGAACATAAACCTTAGTGACTTCAACAGAATTATCTTGAACAGGATCATCATTATCTTCGTCATTATCACTTGAAACCATATTTGAGGTTACGGGGAGATTATAATTTGCTCATCAGTCAACGTTTCTCTTGCTACAATGTCTTTATCAATAGTCACATAATCGTTAAAATCGAATTCACACATTTTTCTCTTAGCTTGTTCTTCTACTAAATCAAGCATATCATTATCGAATTCATACTCGTGATCATATTCTGGGTCTTGTGCATGTCTTTGCAATCATTCGTGTCGTTGCCGTATCGTCTAGTGTGAAAACGCCCATTGTCTGCTTATATAAAGTTCGTTTTAAAAGAGAAATACATATTCTAGATTATTAAAATTAGGTTCGCTATATCCGGAAGTTCGCTATAAGCGGGATCGTTATAACCAGTAAGACAATACATGAGTATTTATGGATGACTTTTCGTATAAAGAAAAAAGGTTCGTATTAACCAGAAGTTCGCTATAAACGGGTTCGTTATAAGCGGACTTCACTGTATTTATTAAATGTCTTGCGTTCTTCCAAATCATCACTGTCGCAAAGATCTGGACAATGAAAGCCATTATACCATTCCTCTCGTGGAAGGCTTAGAAAGGGTGGACCTTTCCACCACATGGTCATGGTGAACAAGTTGGTTAGGTGTAAGTCCACGAGAAGCACAATCCGCTGGGTTTTCAGCAGACAGAACAAACCATACATGAAGGGGTAAAGATTTTTTGTTTCTGGACCAAAAATGAGTTATAGTAAATTTGCCCCAACATTTTTTATTTAGTTTTTATTTAAATATGACTTATTTTTTCTTAAATAATAGCTCTGTCCTTATGAGATCAAAATTTGTGTTAAATCTAACCGCGTTCAATTGAGCAAACATATCCTAACCGGTGTGTCGACCATCAGCATTTTTCAAAAAAATGTCCCCACAAAAAAAATTGTTCTTCGAAAAAAAATGCTTTTTCAAAAAACTAATTTACAAAAAAAAACTAAAAATATTTTTTTGACAAAAATTATTTTTGAAAATTTTCTTAAAAAGTAGTTTTTTCAAAAACTAATTTATAAAAAAAAACTAAAAATTTGTTTTAATAATAATTTTTCAAAAAGCAATTTAAAAAAAAATATATTTAGCCCAAAAAGATTTAATGGTGGAGTTTATCAAGGAAAAGCCTGTAATGGAGGCCAAAAATATACTTCAACATTTACAAATGTCACACGTTTTTCGGGTGAGAATTTCAAGAATACGATTGGGGGAGAAACGCCCACTTTCGCTCGAATTTCGAGGAGTACTCGCTCGGGGAGATTTCAAGAATAACGACACAGGAGAGGTTTTACTGTATCTTCAAATTTGTAAAACTTACTTGTTGTTCTGGTAAACAATTTCATAACTATTATCATCTGATTTTGTGTAATCGATTTGGTCGGCGGTCCCCAATGGTATACAGTTATCTTCTATAAGATGAATGTTCACTGTGATATTCTCTTTCTCATTTTTGGTGTTTATGACAGTAAAGGTTGTGGCAACAACTGAGATGTTTCTGATACATCTTATGAGCTAAAATAAAAAATACATTGATGTAGGAATATTTAGGGGCATGGCAGTGCCTCGTCAAGTTCACGCACACTGCTGTACCATTTTTTCTTGAAACATTTTAGCCCATATTTGACCTATATAAAACTCTACTTTGGAATGAGCTACGAAATTCAACCTTTGCACAGTCGTAAATAGAGCTAAAAAAAGTTTCACCAACTTCCATAAAGTACAGAATTTTGAACATTCGAATTTGCCACTCACTCATGTATAGATCATCAAAATTCTACTATACTTCCAGAAATGCTAGAAGGCTGAAATTTGGTAGACTGATAGAAAGTATGACAAAACCCTTGGAAAAAAACCCCAAAATTTTAATTTACTCTCCTCGCTTATACATGTAAACCTATGTAAAACCATTACTTAAATGTAAAACTAACATTGTTCACTTCCAGAAATGCTAGAGAGCTAAGATTTGGCAGACTGATAGAAATTATAACAACATTATTAAACATTTAAAATAAAATAAACTTTTAATTCATTTCCCTCCACTATACATGTAAAGTTATGTAAAATGTAGCAATGGTAAAACTGATATTGCCCACTTTCAAACATGCTAGAGAGCTAGGATTTGGCAGACTGGCAGAAATTATGGACAGGTTCTTTAAAATAACCCCCCCCCCTTAAAGTATATTTATTAGCAAATCAGGTATTAGTGTAATTATGTACCTACAATACATAGATAGATACCTACCCCCCTCTCACATGAGCCCATTTCTCTGTATCAAAAAAAAATTTACCCTCTTTCTTCCACTTTTCCATGGATATAAGCAGATCCCCAAGTAACATTATTACCACTCAAGGTTTTATTAACTTGGTTCCAAGGTTATTTAGAGGGTGCTGTTATGGCTTTTAGGATCAATTTGGCTACAAAAAGGTAATTTATATTGCCAATTACCTAAAGAGGTGTTATACAACCAAAAAGTGTTCTTCTGTTCCTTTTAGATACTTTTGGTTTTATTGATTTCTGATTTATAAAGATGGTCTTATAAAACCCTTTTACCTAAAGTTTTTAAAAAGAATTAAATATAAATTTTGGTCTTTTAGTTTTTTTCATTACTTTAGGTCATAACAAAAGTGTTTTATAATAGAGCTAAAAGGTTACCTTATATCCTTTTGTTTTTGTAGTTACCAGTAGTTTAATAGTAAATATGATTATATAGGCGGCCATATAGAACCTAGTTTCCTTAAGGTTTTTAAGAGTGGTTGGTTTTTGCCATTACTTTTAGGCATTTTAAACAGGTTTTATTGGAAGGCTTAAAGGTAAACTTAATTCTTTTGTATTTATGGTTACCCATAGCTAAGGGTTCTAACAGAAGTAAATAAATACTTTTATATTTTAGTTTTTACTAGTACTAGTACAGATTGGTACCTACCTATTGCAAGACTGATTATTTATTATCCTCCTGGGTAGGGCACCCAAGCCTAGATAAGGCCTGTTTAAACGGCCAATATAAGAGGTTTCCCTCCAACCTGCAGGCACAACGGATATCATTGCACTGGCCCTCCTGATTGTGTGCAAATTGCATGATAACAAACATTTAAATTTAACACAACACTTTAAAAAACAAATACAAAAAATTTAAGTGAGGTTATGTTCACTAGTTTACCTTCTCTTTTTTATTGGTTTTATAAGCGCACTCAAAAATCCTTGTTGCGATAGAGTAACAAATAAAACCAAGTGACCACTATAAAACGATAATGGCGTATATAGAATTATTTTAAAAATATTGTAAACAGAAAATATTTATCTAGTCGTTTTAGCAGTGTTTTTTAACAATAATTTTACTTTAATTTTGATTTATGTAAACCAAACAGACTTTTTTAATGGTGAATAGTGTAAATTATTTTTTTTTATTTTAAATATTTGTTATTTAGTTATCAAAAAACTATTAAAAAGCATTTGTGAGCTGGCGCGCTTGTTTTGAGAGCTTTTCAGATACGATTTTATCAGAAAAATAAGTCTGGCAGGCAATTTGATGATCCACAAAACGACAAACTCCTCATATATAGGTATATTTTTATGTGATCTAATAATTTTGGGACTCTGACATTTTTGGCAATTTTATGACCTAAATTATTTTATATAGCCATTGTGAATTTAAAATATCACTAAAGCTTTTATAGGAAAATTTTTTTACACTAAAGGTATTATGGTATTCAATAGAATTGCCAGGATACCAAATTACCAAATCTAGTTTTATAACAGGATAGCGGACGTTTCTGAGTTGCTTTTAGAACCTGGCATAATAGCTTTAGGCTCTAAAAGGTTCTATACTGGTGGAACCGCTAGAGGGCGAAGCTAGCGTTTATTTCTTATGGTTTTATAATGAGTTTAATACATGGGTTGCCACCACCAATTGGGGAGTCCCATTTAGGAGGTCTAAGGGGTATATAAGCGTAATGGGAATGTGCTAGCGACCAAACATTGAAACTAATGGTTTTAAGGAAAGGCGCTGGCAACCTTTTAGATTCTGCTATAAATAAAGAAATGTTACTTGGGTCATAATCATTTTAAAAGGAAACTTAAAAATAAAGTTGTTTAATAAAAAGCTCACAGCGATAGGAAATAGGCATAGTGAAAGTCAGTTTTAAACATTATTCTACAGTATAAAAGGACTTTTTTAAGGTTATATCAAAGACGAAATAAATTAATTTTTAGGCTAGTCCTCAGATTTTACTGCTTTAAAACTCAATATTTTCCAAATCCTTTAAAAAATTTGTGAAATCATAACAAAAACATTTTATGTAAAAAAAAGGCCAAGGACAGGAAAATGGCTATCCTTTGATCTCAATTCCTTTTACAGAAAACCATTTTTATGTACTTGGCCTTTTTTTATATGAAATGTTTTTGTTATGATTTTATATTTGTTGGATATCTTGATCTGCAACTAAACCTTATATAATATTTATCAAATTTGGTTTTCACTTATTTGTATAAAATCCAGCCAGTAATATTCTTACCGAGCCTGTGATAACCGCTGTGCTATTCAACCCATAGTCTGTGGCAGTAAAGTTTTGATTTTCACAACCTGAGAAAAAATAGGTGTAGTTTTCCTTTGTGTCGAAAAGAAACTTATCTTTGTTGGCGGTGGGGAAGAGCCCCTCTATGTTTATAAGTGAGTTGTCTTCAAACTCACAAGAACAGGGAGTTTTTGTTACACAATTGCCGCAGTTTGCTGCGTAAAAAAAAAGGCACGAAGTTAACAATGAGAGAAAGAGATTACTTTTTGCCATGATGGCGTTCTTATCATTTTTTTGAGACTGATTAGCGTTAGAAGAAAAATAAACTTTTTTTGTAAGGTTATGGTTGCTTCAGATGATTTTGACGTTTTTGGAAACAACAGTCGAGAAGTTAGGACGCGGCCATTTTGTTTTTCGTTCGGGAGTTGAAAGAAATTATCGCTAGATGGCGCAGCAAACGTTTTGTTTTGGAGCAATGAGTATAAATAATACCCATTCGGAGCTAGTTCACGGACGCTACCCGTAGATGGCGAAATAAAAATGTCTTGATAGGGTCACTGCATCCTAGAAGTAGTTTTGTTTTATTTTCGACCAAATACGGATCAATTTTTTTTTTTTAATCATTTTACGTTTTAACAAAACTTCTTTCAATGTTTTTGTCGGATGCCAATTTGCATTGTTTAAACATATCGTGGTTTACAAATTTTATAGTTAGAATTTATTTAGGTTTAGTATAGTATTAGGTTAGTTTCTCTTATGGTTGTATTATTAGTCTAGGTTTTAGTTGCGTTATCTGTGACTAGCGTTCCCTTGTATACGCGACTGTTCTAGACGTAGAATAAGTATAGATAGTTGGCGAAAGGTCGCAGAGGGTATATAAGGGAGTGGACATCGCTTAACCAGTCAGAAATAACGAACTGTAGTAATCGCGAGATATTAACACGAAGTTACTAGGCCCATTTCAGTAGTGAGTTATTAGCAAGTTATTAGTAAGTTTAAGTGCGTGTTTTATACATAATTGTCGAAATAAATTCACATATCGTTTTTGACATTTGCGAGTTTTAATTGTTGTTGAGAACCCGTAACAATATTTTCTGTAAATCTTCAATGAAAAATTGTAATCTCCTTGGAGGGAGAGGTAAATGATATATAAATAAACAAGTTTAATTTTCCAATAAAATTTTTAATAACAAATTACAGCTAATAAAATAAATAATAGACATTATAAAAAAGAAAAACGGGTTCAAACACGTAGTATTCTAGATTCTAGACAATTCTATCCCCTCTACTTATTTTAAGGATAATCTTTGGTTATAAAGAGACACTTAAATTAGCCTATTAACCGAAAAATGGCCTAAATACATGTAGATTAGCCATGGAACTTTTTCAATATAACCAATGAGTATATGCCCTCTCTGAATATTGCGTTTTAGACGAATTTATTTCAGCGCCATCTGCCCCTCAATGTTGCAAGGCTCGCCGGTTGCCACTCTATATGGGTCATATACTCATTGGTCATATACTTATTGATATAACCAATTATTAATATAACCAAGAAAGGTTTGGTTTGGTTTTAGTAATTCTCAGAAGATCTAGCTAAAGCTTCCTATGCTAGAAGGTGATCCGTTCTAGGACCCTCTGAAGACAAGTAGCTGTCAATGACCAGATTATCGACTTATTTAAACAATAATGACATAGTAAGTAATTGTAACATCAAAAACTTTTAAACATTTTGTTTTTTTTAAACATCAATAATACTTTCGTGTTTCTTATTAGAATCTTGAGCGGTAACTTTGAGTTTTTCCTGCATTTGGTTGAGCATCTCCTGCATCCTGCGGATTTCTTCGTCTTTCTGCAAGAGCAGCCTGTCCGTGTCGATGTCTGACTCGTACGGCGCCGAATCCCTTTTTAGTTTTCTGAAAAATAAAATAAAATTTAATAAAAAACAAGACTCTAAGCTACGACATATTTTCCATGGCATAGATCATTGTTTGATAGAGGATTAATTAGTCTGTGCCATATATAGATAATTAGTTTCACGTCTGCCATATAGATGTCGCCAAAATAATTTTATTTTACGCGTGATCAGAGAAATGTTACGGGAATAGATAGCTTGTCGACGAGTGCAGGTAGCATTATTTTCTTAAAAATTTTAGTGACTAAAACTGCAAAACAGAGGGCTTTGCCTATGTTCAGTCCGTTTAAGAAAAATTCAGTCAAAGAACATATCTCAGTGCTTCATCATTTCTCAGTTATACATGGACTATGGGCTGCCAGCAGTCTGTTAATGTAAAAATGGATGTCCAAGGAACGATAATCTATACCACTCCCATATCTCTGGCATAGATAGGTAATTAGTTTCACGTATATCATATAGATGTCGCCCAGAAATTTTTCCAATGTGTGTAGTGCGCGTGCCTATATTCTTACCCTCTTTCTCGCGCGTGCTGAGATATCTGTGAGATACATTGTGCGCGAAAGTTCTCATAGTGCACGTCCTCTGTGACGTCTTTGAGATCTTGCATGTGTGTTGAGATCAGCATGGTTCGTAGTTTGATGAAATCACTGTGTTTAGGGTTTTCAACTGCAAAAAATTATTGATAGTATTAGTAGGTACAGTTTAACCTTCGTTAGCAAACAATAAATAGCATATATCCCCACAAAGCCCCATCTACCTACTTTTATCTGATACATAAGATTTTGATTAAATTGGACAAAAGTGGCGCTATTCCGAGCTTAATTAGATGCTGTATCAAAACTAAAAATATTTAAATTTTTTAAAAATTGCTGTTTTTTGAAAAATTGAAATATTGTTATGTTGTACACAATTCAATAAAATTTGGTAGTGTTTTATTAGCGGCAACGGACAATAATGACGTTAACGAGGTTTTATCTGCGGCACTGTATATAGCGTTACACATAAATAATGACCTAATACAGAGTTGCATAACAAAAAAATATATTTTTTGGAAAAAAAAATTTTAATAATTTTTTTGCCACACCCTAAATAAAAATTTTGAATTTCCCAAAAAATCGCAAAGATTTTTTCCTATCAATAATAAATTAACATTTTTTTCCTTCATCTTACCATCTACAACGCCCCACGGATACTGCCTGCCCCGGATTTTTTTCCCAGCCACCTCCAGAATGGTGTTGCTCCCCACCACCGCGAACGGAACGCTCGCTTTCATTTCTCTGTCTTGCTGCTTGAATTCTTCATCTTCGTCGCTGTCGCACTCCGGAAACTCGTACATCTGTTAAAATCAAAAAAAATTAACCGGATAGAAAAACCCTTGAGGGCTTGTGGGGTGTCAAACTACAGGCAATTTCATTTGGATAACAAAAATCGGATTGATGACTAGACCTTTTACTTGTTTAGAAACCCTTTCCGAAATCCTTTTATAGTTACTTTTATAGGCAGAAGGCAGAAGAGTTGTTGTAGGTCACGGATTAGTTTGTTTGTTTTCATTTGTAATCGATCTTTTTCTTGTTTTGGTTTCTCTCATATCTCGGTAGATGGCGCTTTTTGCGAAAGTTTTCTCACTATTTACATAGGATTAGAGACAAAACCTTCTAATTAACTTCGTAAGAGTGTCACATTGACCAAGCAGTGTTCTGAGAAGTCCCATAAGGACGAAACAGTTAACTGTCAACACTTATTAGGTGTCCATTAGATCTTGGACCCCCGTGAGGTTAAGCTTTCAAGCTACCCACGGAAAAATGAGAGAAACAAAAACTCCTGTTTACCCGATTAGCCACGAACTTGTTTGATTTTTTAAAAATTTACTGTAGCTATAAAACCAGCGTTGCCACCTCTACCGATTTTTTGGTAGATCTACCGATTTAGCCTTTTACTTTACGATATACCGAATTACCATAGTTTTCTACCGATTTTTTTTCAATAAAAACTTGTTTTTTTTTGATACACCTCGTGATCGCGATTAAAAAAAACACCATAAATAAAATATTCTTTTTATGTAAGATCCTTTGTAGAATAAAAATTTTATTTCAAGCCATTGTTTTTAAAAGTGTATTTATGGCGCCATCTCTTGGATTTTGCGATATACTCAGCCGGCAGCCGCAAGCGGCATTGAAGATCATACTATTATAAACCCTGAGGTTTTTTTTATAATATTATCTACCTAATAGGGACCTATTGCAATAAAGCCAGGCACAAATTATGCCGGGCACTATATTGACAGTTTCTCATTATAAGAACAGCTGTCTTCTTTCAAAATAAGGCCATTGTTTATTATAAGAGCCGGAATTAATAGTGACGCCGCAATTAATGGAAAATAAACGACTGGATTTCTAAATTCGACTTTGGTATGTCAATTTTGAAAGATCAACTGTCAGTTTTTAATGCAAATCTGTCAATATAGTGCCTGGCACAATTTGTGCCTGGCTTTATTGCAATAGGTCCCTAGTAAGTACCTAATTTTTTTATTTAATTCTTAATTTTGGTATTTTGTCAGTAAAAATAAATCGTAGAAATACAATTTACCTACTAAATCAATCCAAACTATCGATAGCTCTCCAGCACTGCTTGCTAATTAAAAAATCTACCGAAATCTATCGATTTTTCTCGAAGCTTTCTACCGAAGACCTCAGGGTCGAGGGTGGCAACGCTGTATAAAACGAAGTTTAAAATTTAGGTTAGGTAAAGATTGAAGTTAACTTTTAGTAACGACATTTGATCAGTGTCGCCCTCTATGTTCTTATATGCAAAATATAAAAGAAAGCCATCGTCGCCACCTACCTGAATATTGTTATCCCGAACATCGTTCAAAATGTTCCGTTTTAATTTCTCGACTTCACTTGTAGTCAGAGTGTCCGCTTTTGCAATGACCAACACTATGTTTACTTTGTTGTGAAGTCTTTTTAGCATCTCTAAGTCCATTTGACGCAAACTAAAAAGAAAAAAAATACCGTATTTAATTCACTTTTCCATGAAGAACACACATTGTACTCAAAAATAATAAGATTTCCTTTGATTTAACAAACTTAAAGAAATATTTTGCGATGTAGCAACATGATTTTGTTTGTAGGCTTGTATAGTAATTAATTATACCTGTGCCCCCAAGGCGGAATAAAAAACAAACAGCAGTGCACTCTGTTATCCTGTATGTTTCTCCTGTTCAACCCACTTTCATCTGTAAAGTATTGCCTGAATTGTTCATCTATATAATTAGTCACTGCTCTCCAGCTTTCTTCGCAGTTTATTGCGTCGCCGAAGCCAGGTGTGTCTATAATTGTCAGCCTGAAAAAATGTTTTTTTTTGTAAGAAGAATATTTAAAAGTAGTCCTTCGAGCCGGAGATTTCAGTAAAATATGAAATATCTCTTTTTGTGTTGGTTGGATTGTTTTGAAATTCTCACACGTTATTTATCCTACTACCTATGACAAAATGACTAATTTTTATTAAAACCGGATAAGATTTTTAAAAATTATGATTACTTAGAAATGTTTAGTTAAAAAGTGGTCATTGGTAACTGCTCTCCAGCTTTCTTCGCAGTTTATTGCGTCACCCAAGCCAGGTGTGTCTATAATTGTAAGCCTGAAACATGTAAAAAATGTTTTTTTTTATAAAAAGTATTTTTGAAAGTGGTCCTTGGAGCCGGAGATTTGAGAAAAATATAAAATATCTCTTTTTGTGTTGGTTGGATTTTTTTAAAATTTTTACTGTTTATGTATCTTACTGTCTATGATAAGTTTAGTAGTTTTTATTAAAATCGCATGTTTTTAAAAAATTGTGACCACTAAAAAAATTTTTTGCCAAAAAGTGGTCCTTTGATCCGGAAATTTCTGTAAATTATAAAATATCTGTTTTTGTGTTGAGTGAATTTTTTTGGAATTTTCACCATTTAGTTATCTTACTGTCTATGATAAGGTTACTTTATTTTTATTAAAATCCAATAAGTGTTTTCGAAATTATGGCTCTTAAAGATGTTTAGCTTATATTTTAATTACCTGACTCTGACTCCTTTTTCTTCAATTTCCATTGTCTGTTTTTCGATGGTGGTAGTTTTGTGTAGTCTTTCGCTGACATCTGGTATTTTTCTGTTTTTGTAAAGGTCTTCCAAAAACAGACTACAACAAAAAATTAAAAAATATACTATTTTTATTTTTTAAAAAATTAATATTTAAAAATAAATGAAACCATGAAGGAACTGAGATATAACATTCCTAAAATGTTTTCTAATTTTCCTAGAAACTATTTTTTGTATATACAGTGAAACCTCCTTTAAGCGGACACTCACGGTTTCGTCGATTTTGTCCGCTTATTGAAGGTGTCCGCTTATGAGAAAGAACTGCGAAATTTTACTATATATTTATTAACAATTTCTGCTGCTTGAGTTTTTCCGATATTACATTTTTCAGCGATTTTTCGTGCTGATAGATGTTCCTTCTCCGAAACGTTCACAACTTCTACCCAATTGAACAATAAAAATAAAACACAGCAGTCCCGTCGAATAAAATATGTTGTAAATACGATAGAAGTATTTAGTCTCCGCATTAAAACGGAAAGAGGTAATTCCCCGACTGCAGAGTGCGTTGTTGCCAACATACTACATAATATTTATGCCAATGTCGTGCAGCGCTACGTCCGTTTTCAGAGATTCGCGTCCGGTTAAGGAAGGTTTTAGAATTTTTTAACCAAAAAAAAAATGTCCGCGTCTGGTTATAAAAGTGAATTTTTCATGCAAAGAAATAGGGAAAAGCTTGGTTCCAACAAATTTGTCCGCTTAAAGGTAGTGTCCGTTTATTAGCGATCTCCACAAGGAGTGGTTTCACTGTACCTGTTTATAAGGGTTGACTTGCCCAAGCCAGACTCTCCAACTACCATTATGGTAAACTCGAACCCTCTTTTGACTGATTTCCGATGAATCTGATCTGGCAACGTCGCAAAACCAATGTAGTGACTGTCCCTATCTAAAAAAGAAATACATTTATCAATTGAAAATTTTATGGGCTATAAAAAATGTTATAACTAATTTTGACGTATCTCGTATGGGTTGTCCAGAAATCTGTGTTTTATGTGAAAAAAAACATAGATTTTTTTTCTTAAGTTACGAATTGAAGCTGTCCTGCACAGCTACGAATTCCAGCTAGAAAGCTGAGGTATACATTTTTTTGTTGGCAGTTTCAATCTCTACAAAATTGGTCTCTACAAGTTTTTTGAAAAAACATATTGTTTTTGAGAAAAAAATTGTTTAATTAAAAAAAACTTTGAAAAAATTGTGTGTGCTTAAAACCACACGGCAGAAGTGTAAACTTCACCAAGGCGAAATTAATAATACTGGCCTTCATCTGCATCATCATATCGCTCGCTGAATGTTCACAAGACGCTAGCGCTACCAAGTCCACTTTCAATCCCTGGCTTCGCAAGCGCAGATCTACCAATATTATTTACCTCATGTCTTAGAATAGATGCATACAGGGTGATTTTCACTTGAATGATTCTAACCACATGAAAATAGAAAGTTTCAAAAACCTAACCTAACAAAACCTAATCAAATCTAACCGAACCGAAGGAAACTGAACCAATAATTAAAAAAAAAAAAACTTTCCTGACTTCCTGCCCGGGATCCTAGAGGATGTGAATCCGAACCGAACCAAACCGAACCTAACTAAACTGAACCAAACCTAACCTAACCAAACTAAACTACAACACGTACTGCTAATTAGGTTTAGTTGGGTAGGGTTAGGTTTGGATAGGTTCGGTTCGGTACGGTCCCGTTCGGATTCACATCCTCTAGGATCCCGGGTAGGAAGTCAGGAAAGTTTTTTTTTTTAAATATTGGTTTAGTTTGCTTTGGTTCGGTTCGGATAGATCTGATTAGGTTTCGTTAGGTTAGGTTTTTGAAACTTTCTATTTTCATGTGGTTAGAATCATTCAAGTGAAAATCACCCTGTACATCGATTCTAATACATGAGGTAAATAATATTGGTAGAACTACGCATGCGAAGCCAGGGATTGGAAGTGGACTTGGTAGCGCTAGCGTCTTGTTGAATGTTCCTCTCACAGTTAGTCGACTCGAGCCGACTTCACCCGAATGAGCGTTACATAGCCGAGCCTGACGGCTCAGTTCAATTCAGTGCCCACAAAAGTGCTAAACGCGCCTAACACTTACACTTCAAAAAAAATTTTAGATATATTTTGGGTGCTGTTTCTTTGAAAAAACTCGAAAACTCCAAAATGCGACGCTGTATTTTTTTAAATGTAAGTAACTAAAAATTTTACTAGTTTGTCAATTTAAACTTTTTTCTATCTTTAATAATAAAAAAGTTAGCAATTGTGGACACTTAACTTGGAGCACCCTGTATAGGTTTTGTACTTTGTAAAATATAAAATTTCAAATTTGGTCAATTAAAAATAAATTGCGCAAACTCTTATTTTTTAAACATTTATAAACAACCATTGGCGTAGCTAGCCTTGCTTTTCAGGGGGGGGGGGCGTGGCCCCGGTCTATCTTGAACAAAAAGCAAACAGGTTTTAAAGAGTCGTGCAAAGTGTGCAATGAATAAAAAAAAAATACGCGCATTAAATGTTCTAATATTTTAATATAACAAATTTAATAATACATTTACCAACTTATTTATATGTATACACAGGAAGTATGTAATTCAGCAATTCTACAAAGAAAGTTTTCTACGTCGCTGACTGAAAGCGTCTACCACACTGTCTAAGTCGACCTCAACATCTTTTTCTATGAATAACAATGACAAACCTGAGTGTCTCTCTTGAGTCATAGTTGTTCTAAGCCAATTAAAAACTCTCCTCATGGCAGAGAAAGACCTCTCGCAAGTTGCACTTGAAATATTCAAGTATACTCGCAACTTTAAAAAGTTGGTAGAGGTTTGGATAGGTGTTTTCTGCTATATGTTGTTTGATAGAATCATGACCAACAGTTTGATTTAACCGAAAAATACAATTCTTTAAAACGGTCATTTCTGCTCTTAGAGTAGAAGTATTAATATTAAAAATTTCCCGGTATTGCTCGACGAATTTATTCCATTTAACGACGTGGGAAAACTTAATATGAAAATGGTTATGACACAGCATCTTCTCACACTTCTATAATATTTTACAAGATGTCGCCAATATGTATGAAATATTCAATATGCATAATTATGTTTAAATTTAAAAAATATTTTCGGGAAATTGCATAAGTGCAGAAAAGTTACCGATAATTTAAAGAGAAAAAGCCTAATTCCGCAAGACAAGGGCTTTTTCCTGAAATGTAAACATTATCTGAATGATTTTAAATTTTAATGCACCTATTTTATTTGAATATTTCCCGAATAATAATAGAAAAGTATGTATTTTCAGCGTCATGTTCTTTTGCTACTAGTCGGTAGGGGAGGCCTAAAATATCTTAGGGGGGGCCTGAGGGACTTCAGGGGGGGCCAGGCCCCCCTGAAGTCCCCCTAGCTACGCCAATGTAAAACAACATTCTGTTATTTTCCTAGAAAAGTAAAATCTCATAAAACACAACGTAAGCATTTATGAATTTTTATTGTAGTGTACAGGGTGGTTAAAAATTAATTTTTGTAATAACACCGAAAATGTGTTATTTGGTTGTATTTTGATCGTGTGTGTGTGTGTATGTAAGAAAACCAAAAGTGGGGATTAACAGTGAACGTGGACAAGACACAGTACTAATGTATTGGAAACGAATCCAGTGAGTTAGAGCTGGACAATGGACAAACAATATCTCTACGCAATGAGATATAATAAGACAGGAACAGACTGTAAAAAACTTGAAAAAAAATAGTAAATGCAAAAAAGGTTATTGGATGTCTTAACAGTATTTTATGGAGCAGAGAGATAAAAAGAATGTAAAATTTAATATATTGAAACAATGGTGAAAAGCACGCTGTTGTATGGAAGAGAGACTTGTCGCTTAACAGAAAAATACAAAACAAAAATGGAAAGTGTCGAAATGGATGCAAGAAGAAGATCAATGAGAATATCTAGAACAGATCACATAAGAAATGAGATCATAAAAGAAACAATGTGAATCGAGGGAAGAATAACGGATAACATCACTAAAAGACAACTGATATGGTACGGCCATGTACAACGGATGAACGGCGAAAGATTACCAAAGCAGGTCCTAGAATGGCAACCAATAGGGCGCAGAAAAAAGGGCGTCCTAAACTAGAATGGCAACAGTCAATCCAAAGATAGAAGATAGATAGAAGTAGTAGTATTCCTGATATCACAAATATTCATACTACTATCTGATTTTTAACAGTAAATAAATAAATATTTACAAAAAAAAAGTATTTTTAACGTTAATCACCCTGTATCTGGTAATTAAAACCCTACCTTATCTAAACTCATATGAAAAAAAATTAGATTTAAGGAAAAATTAAACAAAAAAAGAAATGAAAGATGATCTGAAGTGGAACGAAGTTTATTCAGTGGCGTCGATTTTTTTTTCTTGAAGGGGGTAATTGTTTTTTTTTGGCAGACAGAAACTTCATTGGAGCATCCCTTGTTAAGATACAGCCCCTTAAAGGGGGTACATAAAATTTGTTTAACAATTTTTTTTTACCAAAAACCCACTTAGCCTGTAATTTTGGTTTACCCCATGGTTGTAAGGGGTGGAAAACGCAACCCCTAAAATTTATTTCCAATGTAACTTTTTGTCTTAATACTTGTTTACCATTTAAAAAGGTATTTCCGATAGCCTGTTTAATTGTAAACAAAAAATGTCTCTTGGATTTTTTGCCCAAAATAAACCAGTTCGCAGCAAAAAATTATTTTACGAACAACTACAGAGATACATCGTTATAAATATTATGTACCCCCTTTAAGGGGCTGTATCTTAACAAGGGATGCTCCAATGAAGTTTCTTTATATGAAAGATCCTATCTTTTTTTCGATGAGGAATCACCCCCTTAAATGTTTTACACGTATTTAGTTACACCCTGTATAGTGCCATAAGGTTACATATTTTTATTCTTGGGGGGGTAACTACTTCCCTTATCCCCCACTATCAACGCCCATGCATGTCGTTTATTATTGTGGTTACTGTAGCGCTAAATTATGATATAATTTTGGGGTAAAATAAGGCCTTATACGGCTGTACAAATTAAAAATGTTCATCGAAGTATAAAGAAGGTTTTTCTATTGCAGTACAGCGTGTCCCATTTTCGATGGGATTAAATGGGAAACTCGGTTATTATTAAAGATATCAATTTTCTGATTGCATCTTACCGTGCTCTTTTTTTGAGCCCTTAAAAATGGTGTAATTAGATTTTTGCTATACCCCGTGGTTTCGCTAATACAGGGAGTTTTTGAAAAAATTGTATTTTAATTAATTCCTTGTATCCCGCTTATTTTGCAAGATATTTTTATTGTGTAAAAACCTTTCTATGGCAACTTTTTTAGAGCAAAATAATGACGTTGTCAATTTGTTAAAATATTGTTTAGTTTTTGAGATATGGTGTTTATAATAAAAAAATTAAATACGGACCTGGATTTTTTTTATTACTGTTTTGATTGGTTCCATGCTATTATTACCTTAAAATGATAAAACTTTAATATTTTTTTGATTTAAGGTTAAAAAAAACTATTTAATATTTGAAAAAAAAATTATAGTCCGAACCTGGAAATTTCCAACGTAATTATAAATTAAAAATTGCAAGACACACTAGTTGAACGATTTTTAGTATATCTGTTTTGAAATGATATTTAAAAGATTTATAAATAAAGTAAAAAACGTTAAAAAGTTACAAAAATAATATCATACTAATTATTTGATGATAGCACAGCAGGTCGTGAAATTTACAAAACAAAAGCGTGGAATTGACATTATTATTTTACTTGTCATTTTTGTGCATGGCTTACAATTATTTTAAACTGGCTAGAAATCGACCATATCCAGATTTTGAAAAATGTGATATGTTTGACTGCTTCATTCAAGCAACAAAATCCCAATATTTAAATGGCAGAAATATTTTTATGCAAAATGCGTTAAGAAAAATTAAAATGCCAACAATGTCTTAAACATAATGGCAATCAGAAAAATTTGTTATTTTTTGTAATTTGTTTTTTTTTGTATTTTTCGTAGACTTTGTTTCAAATAAATCTGTAAATTAACGTAAAACCATTTTAATATGCTAAGTATCAAAACAGTTAAACTAAAAATTGTTTAACTAGCAATTTTTAATTTATATTTATATTGGAAATATCCAGGTTCGGAATAATATTTTTTTTAAATATTAAATATTTTTTTTTACCTTAAAACAAAAATTTTACAAATTTTTATTGTTTTATCATAGCTAGTATTATGAAACCAATCAAAATAGTAATAAAAAAATCCAGGTCCGTATTTAATTTTTTTATGATAAATACCATATCTCAAAAGCTAAACAATATTTCAAAAAGTTGACAACGTCATTATTTTCTTCTAAAAAAGTTGCCATGAAAAGGTTTTTACAGAATAAAAATATCTCGCAAAATAAGCGAGATAGAAGGGATTATTAAAAATACAATTTTTTCAAAAACTCCCTGTATTAGCGAAACTACGGGGTATAGCAAAAATCTGATTACGCCATTTTTAAGGGCTCAAAAAAAGAGCACGGTAAGGTGCAATCAGAAAATCAATATCTTTAATAATAACCGAGTTTCCCATTTAATCCCATCGAAAATGGGACACGCTGTACATAAAATACTAGTGGCATAAATCTCAAAAACAAAGAAAATATCATTTCAACTAAGTTAAAGAAAATATAATTTATATATTATATTATTATTAAATTTTTTTATCCGAAATGTATCTTTAATTTCTCTTTTTGTCTAGCTTAGTCTTTCTTTATTTTATTCTTAAAAAACCAAGTTAAGGTGATGAAAAACAATTAACGGTAATGTGAAGAAACATTTTTGCTAATCAAATAAAAATATAACTGCAAGCCTACTATCGCCGTTTCAGGAATATCTCCAGGGGGGGGCGAGGATTCATGATGTCGTATATTGTGCTATTTTATCATTTTATTTTCAAAATATGTATGTGAAAAATCCCTAAAAAAATTATATGTTTGGGAGAGGGGGGGGGCGATCCCCGAGCCCCCCCGCGGGTGCGCCCATGGTTGTTTGCTGAAGGTTTGGTTCAAACTACTACTATTTAAACGCAGTAAAACTACTACCAGTAATTATAAAAGTTAATAGCCTTATCAAAACAAGTATATAAACGAATATAAACTACCAACATAAAAGTTAACTTTCTCAAAATGTTAGCACCAAATTCAAATTCCAAAGATTTTTTTTTAATACTGACATATAAGTATGATGCAATATGACGTCCTTAAAATCTGCGATTTGAAAAAACAGTTAAAGCAGTCGCAAAGTTTTTTTTCATCTCAATCTTTACTTTTAAAATATATATCGCAGTAGCTCTAAAAAACTGGAAACGTAAAGTACACACCATGGGAATACAAGTTAACGACCGATTTACCATATAGACACTACAGTTTGCTGACGACCAAGTAATTGTAGCTAACGAAAGAGAAGACATGGAGGATATGATGAGAAAGTTAACGGAAAAATAGCAGAGGAGAGAGCAGAGAGATAAAAAAGAATTTAAAATTTAACATATATGAAACAATGGTGAAAAGCACGCTGTTGTATGGAATGGAGACTTGTCGCGTAACAGAAAAATACAAAACAAAAATGGAAAGTGTCGAAATGGATGCAATAATAAGATCAATGAGAATATCTAGAACAGATCATATAAGAAATGAGATCATAAAAGAAAGAATGGGAATCGAGGGAAGCATAACCCCAACAAACAATTAAAGTTGTAACGACGAAACCCCAACTAGAAAGAATTTCTTAAAAGTAACCGCAACGTACTCCCGCTACGTCTCAGTATACCATACAGCGACGTTATAATTCCCTAAGTGGGGAACCAATTTCTGGTTATAACTACCTGGCCAAGTGTTTAAAGTCACTGTAGTAGCAACGTACTCCCGCTACGTCTCAGTATACCATACAGCGACGTTATAATTCCCTAAGTGGGGAACCAATTTCTGGTTATAACTACCTGGCCAAGTGTTTAAAGTCACTGTAGTAACAACTACACTACTACGTCGTAGCCAGGTATCTACTACGTCGTAGAGGCTGTTTTTTTTCCGTAATGGCATAAAAGTTGCGATGTAGGTGCAAATAATATAATCGTTTCTTTTTGGTAGAATTGTTACACAATATGGTGGACACAACAGTAAACAGACTCGCTTAGTTTTTTTGTTTGGTTATGGTTATAATATGAACTATGTTATCCAAAAGTGTGAGAATTTACGAGCAGAGGATCAAAATTCGAGTGCGACGCAAAGTTTTTTGTATAACAAGCATTATATATATTGCAAAAAACCGGTGCGCCCGTAAAATTGAGCCGTTTTCTGGTAGCTGATGGAATTTTTGTGTTTATGTTTTCATAATCGACAGTTAACTCCAACAAATGGTGCTTAAGAACAGCATTTTTGGTAAGCTTCAACTAATTTGTTTATAAAATAGTATGGCTCTTTAATATGAGCTCATAAAACGACAACAAAAATATTAAATTTTCTTTCTTATATAAAAACATGGCGTCCCAAACTATATTCCCTGATAGTCGAAAAGGTTACTTGAAAGTAGTTGCGGCTTTAAAGTTGATCCAAAAAGTTATTTTGTCTACATTGTTACATCAGATGTTACTATGATGACACAAACTTTTGTGGTAAAAATTAAAGTTATAATGTAGTTGTCGGATACACTTGTTTGGGACTCCAATGAAGCTTAACTTTCTAGTGGTAATTAAGTAGGATATAAAAGTCAGGACGACTACGAAATAACGACTAAAAAGAAAGTAAAACTTTAGCAACGTCCTATTGTGGTAGAGAAGACTATCAGAATCGACTATCAAGAAACAATCCTATGAAGTAGTTTAGAGGGTCGTTTTTACGAGACATCTACTATTTCCTGATACTAAATAGTGGTTAGAACTAAAAAGTAACAAATTTTGGTTGGGATCACCACATTTCTACTATAAGAAAGTAGCAAAGCCTTTAGAACATGTAGCCGCTACTATAAATGTTAGTTGGGACGGATGACATCACTAAAATACAACTGATATGGTACGGTCATGTACAACGGATGAACTATGAAAGATTGCCAAAGCAGGTCCTAGAATGGCAACCAATAGGGCGCAGAAAAAGAGGGCGTCCTAAACTAGAATGGCAACAGTCAATCCAAAGATCAATGAATCAAAAAAACCTTTAACAAAAATAAGTAAGGATATCATGAATATTTAGATAAATGATTTACAAAAATTTCAAAGAAATTCAAGAAAAACAAAATAATCCGGCTCAGAGGACCACTGTTCAAAATACTTTTTAAATATAAATACTTAGGCTTTGGCAAGGATTTATCTAAGACGTATATGATTGTAGAAAACACACATTTATATAAATATAATATTGGCGAACGGTTATAAATATTAATATTGGAGAACGAGGAAATCTGCTGCTATGGGAATTAATTTAAAAACGACCAAGTATGTGTTACAAGTTGCCAGTCTGAATTTTAACTAGTCAACTATAAAAACATGGGAAAATTTAAAAGATTTTTGTTTAATTTGAAAGTACAACATTCATATTTATTTTATAAAAAAAGTTAAAGTAAAAATTGTTCCTATTTTTGGCATTATTTGTTTAAAACAACAGCTAAACCTACTTTTTGAACACTTTTAAAGGAAAGAATAAACCGCACACCTTTATGTAAAACTAATATTTGTTTTTGTAATAAATAAACATTAAAATTTTTCAACTATAAAGTATCCTATTTATAGTTGGAAAGGAAATCTACCGTAGTATTGGTTTTTACATGATATTTTCATGTGCAAATACTATTTTAAAATTAAATCATAACAAAAACATTTCATGTAAAAAAAAAGTCAAGTACGCGAAAATGGCATTCCGTAAAAAGAATTGAGATAAAAGTAAAGCCAAGTTCTCCAATACAAATTTCAAAATGAAAGGGTTACTAGTTTGGAAATGTTTTTTTAAACTTTGCTATTACAGCCAGACTTTTTTATGTTCAATTTAGCACTGTGCCTAAGAGTCATTTACAGCCGTAATAGCCAAGTTTAGAAAAATATTTCCAAACTAGTAAGAACCTTTCATTTTGAAATTTGTATTGGAGAACTTGGCTTTACTTTTATCTCAATTCTTTTTACGGAATGCTATTTTCGCGTACTTGGCTTTTTTTTACATAAAATGTTTTTGTTATGATTTCACTTCTTTTTTAAAGGAATTGGATAATACCTAATTTTTAAAGTAGGAAAATATGCGGCATATTGTTCAAAACTTTTGCAATGCCTTACTTAAATTTTTGAGGTTTTTTGATTTTTTCCATGGTTTTATCGTAGTTCCTATCAGCTTTCCAAAGCTCAGCTTTCTAGCGTTTCTGAAAGTGCACAATGTTACTTTTACATAACTTTACATGTATAGGGGAGGGAAATAAATTAAAAGTGTCGTGTATTTAAATTTTGTCCTACAGTTTTATCATAGTCCCTATCAGTCTTCCAATGCTCAGCTCTCTAGCGTTTCTAGAAGTGGGTAATGTTACTTTTACATAACTTTACATTTATAGGGGAAGGAAGTAAATTAGAATTTTGGGATGTTTTAATTTTTTTCTATGACTTTATCATAGTTACTATCGGTCTTCCAAAGCCCAGCTCTCTAGCGTGCCTGGAAGTAGGCAATGTTACTTTTACTTAACTTTATATTTATAGGGGAGGGAAGTAAATTAGAATTTTGGGGTGTTTTAATTTTTTCCTATAGTTTTATCATAGTTCCTATCAGTCTGCCAAAGCTCAACTCTCTAGCATTTCTGGAAGTGGGCGATGCTACTTTTACATAACTTTAAATGTATAGGGGAGGGGAGTAAATTAAAATTTTGGGGTTTTTTGATTTTTTCCAGAGGTTTGGTCATAATTTCTATCAGTCTGCCAAATTTCAGCTTTGTAGCATCTCTGGAAGTACAGTAGAATATTGATGATCTATACATGAGTGAGTGAGTGAGTGAGTGGCAATTTCGACGTTTTTTGAAATTTCGTAACTACTTTACTACTGTATGGAATCCCATGAAACTTGGAGGGGTTGTTAAAATCATGGAGATCTACGACTGTGCAAGGTTTGAGATTGGTAGCTCATTCCGAAGTAGAGTTTTAGGTAGGTCAAATATCGGCTGAAATGTTTCAAGAAAAGATGGTTACGGTGCCCGAACTTGGCGAGGCACCGCCGTGCCCTCATTTGGAATTTTCAATACCTACAAAATTTTAAATTTTTTGGGATTTGCAAATATCAAAGTTTTATTTAAACCATAGACCTTAATTTTAAATTAGTGAAATTAGAAATTGAAGATTAAAAAAAAGTAGGTATATGTTCGGCCGGGAATTGAACTCAGGTCCTTCGGCTATACGCGCCAATGGCTTAACCAATTGAGCCACCGAACTAGTAGGTATTTTATTATATTTATATTATTTTATTTTGGGATTTATGAGTGTCAGATGTTTTCCTGTCACATTTTTTTTTATTGGATGTAAAGCAATGCGGATGAAATTATTTAACGCATATCCTTATTTACGTCGAATTATGTATCTAGACTTTATTAATTAGGTCTAATTTAAAAATAATTATCGAGTTATGCGTACAAGTGGAGTGCTGCCTTATTAATAAAGGTTTTTAAATAGCTCTCTATGAAAAACTGGCACACGATATTCTAAAGTGATTTAAAGAAAAAGATGTGTTACATAGTTTTTATCTTCTTGGTGAGATAAAAAAATATTTTTTCATATCTTATATCCCTCGATGAATTGTAGCTCTAGCTACGCTCGTGCTATAATCTTTTTCACTTTAATCCTTTAGTGTATAATTAATTATTATTATATATTAATATTTTACAAATACTATCACAGATAATAAGTTATATATTGTATAATATATAATATATAATATATAATATATAATATATAATATATAATATATAATATATAATATATAATATATAATATATAATATATAATATATAATATATAATATATAATATATAATATATAATATATAATATATAATATATAATATATAATATATAATATATAATATATAATATATAATATATAATATATAATATATAATATATAATATATAATATATAATATATAATATATAATATATAATATATAATATATAATATATAATATATAATATATAATATATAATATATAATATATAATATATAATTTAATATACTGTGATCAAATTTTAATGTTGTTTAAGCTTACCTGTCATTTTAATAGCTGCTGTATCTTCACTCTTACAAAATCCACCCAACAAAAATCCAAAACAAACTGCAGAAGTAGAAATTTTGGAAAATTTTAATTTTTAAACCATTTTGAAAAGTTTTATTAGTTATTGCTTTTGTTTACATTAAACAAATGTTTTTGCTTTTTTGAAAACAAAATTTAATTTAACATTAACGTTTTTTTTTAAAATTACACAGTTGAAAGTTTCACTGTTTCTTTTGTTAAAAATAAATTAAAACTGCACTGCTATTATTGTTGTAATATTTAAACAAAATGACATAACTAACATTTTCAAAAAAAAAACTATTTGTTTGCGTTATTATACAATGTGATTCAAAACACAATAGACTATTGAGTGAGAATGGGCTATAAACAGCGCTACAGCAGAAAAATACAGTGGTGCGCAGAATGTTCTTCCAGAACACACTTTTGTAAATCTATACATATACAACGGCTCTGGAACGAAATAGCGATGTACAAAATAGCGACGTTCAAAATAGCGAGTAATGAAATAGCGACTATCAAAATAGCGATGTAATGAAAGAGCGACTATCAAAATAGCGATGTATTAAAATAGCGTTTGTAACAAAACAGCGACATATCAAAATAGCGATGTATCAAAATAGCGATAATCAAAATAGCGATATATCAAAATAGCGACAACCAAAATAGCGACAATCAAAATAGCGACAATCAAAATAGCGATATATCAAAATAGCGATGTATCAAAATAGCGATGTATCAAAATAGCGATGTATGAAAATGGCGATGTATGAAAATACCGAATCAAACCAAACCGAATCGAATCAAATGAATCCAAACCGAAATCCTATTTTGACTATACCAGCTTATTTAAAAAAAAAACTTTCCTGATTCTTTTCCGGGATCCTAGAGGGTGTGAATCCGAACCGATCTGAACTGAATTCGGTTCGGTTCGGATTCGTACTCTCTAGGATTCCGGAAAAGAAGTCTGGAGAGTTTTTTTTTTGAAAAAATATGCTGGTTCGGTTCGGTTCAGTTTGGGTCGGTTCGGTTCGGTTCGGATTCACACCCTTTAGGATCCCGGGAAAGAAGTCAAGAAAGTTTTTTTTTTGAAAACATTTCTTAGAAAGAATCCCTTTAGTCGAGCTATATGCCAAAACGGAACCGAAATATCTCTATTTTGATAGTCGCTATTTTGTTACATCGCTGTTTTGATAGTCGCTATTTTGTTACATCGCTATTTTGATAGTCGCTATTTTCTTACCTCGCTATTTTGATAGTCGCTATTTTGTTACATCGCTTTTTTGTTACATCGCTATTTCGTTACAATCGCTATTTTGTTACATCGCTATTTTGATAGTCGCCTTTTCATTACATCGCTATTTTGATTGTCGCTATTTCGATACCGCTTTTTTAATAGTCGCTATTTTGTACATCGCTATTTCGTTACAGAGCCATATACGGCTAAATAATTCAAATTATAAAATTTAAAAAAAATGTGGAAAATCAAAAAAGAAACTTTTGTATTCAACTTTTTTCAATAGTAAATTAAAATTTAATACTAATAGAACGAGCCAACGAATACAACATTCCACAATATATATATTACGTTTATAGACTTTAAAAAAGCTTTCGATAGCATTGAGCAGTAAAAGCATCTTTAATTAATAGCCGAATAGATCACAGATACATAGATTTAATCCACGCAGAAACCAAGCCAATCCTCATAAGAAGAGGTGTCAGATAGGGTGACACAATATCCCCTAAACTATTCATGAAGTTTCATCGAGGGGCCTTCATTTTCATAAGAGGACAAGAAACAAATAGAGTATTAGTATTTATTAATAAGAGACCGCGATACCCACGATTTCCTTAGAAAGCGTTCCAGCGTTGCCAAAGGTACGACAGGCGCAGGTATTCGTAGTCGTCAAGGGCGGACAACCTAAAACATTTGTTTGAAGCAAAACTTAAGGAAAATCAATAACCAAACACTTTAAATATCTGCTTATTTGTAAAAGTAAGTGACTGTAAAGAACTGGAAAAAAGCAAAAAAGGTTATTGAGGGTCTTAACAGTATTTTATGGAGCAGGGAGATAAAAAGGAATGTAAAATTTAACATATATGAAACAATGGTAAAAAGGACGTTGTTGTATGGAATCGAGACTTGTCGCGTAACATAAAAATACAAAACAAAAATGGAAAATGTCGAACCGAACCGAACCAAAGCATAAAGGATGACATCACTAAAAGACAACTTTTTTTATTTTTTTTATTTGTCAAACACACTGTGTTTTTTTTTTATTACAATCTAGTCAGTAAGACTAATTAGCAATTTTGTTTTAACTTAATTTACTAGAAAAGTCAGATTTAAACTTAGGGTTCACTCAACAGTCCTCCCCGCTTTGTTTAGTCTGTAACTCACAATTGTGTTGTGTTTATAGCATTATTTTGTATTATGTGTAATTCACTTAGTTTACTAGCTCAAACGGCTTCACTCTTTTTAGTCGTCGAACTAGCATAGTATTGTCTAGAAGCTGAATTGCTTCAACATTCACTTGCCGATGGAGTCTATCTTCATGGCTTTTTGCGTACTTTTTTATAGTCTCTGCTACAGTTTCGATTTTTAGATCTCGATGAAGGTCACTATTTCGAACGTGCCAAGGTGCATTCACAATGTTTCTTAATACTTTATTTTGAAATCTCTGTACAACTAGAATGTTACTCTCTTTAGCACAACCCCATAGTTGAATACCATATGTCCATACTGGTTTCAGTATTTGTCTATAAAGCAGTGACTTATTATGAATTGTTAAATTGGACTTCCTTCCAATTAGCCAGTTCATTTTTCTATACCTTATCTCAAGTTCTTCTTTTTTTTTCTTAACATGTGCTTTCCAGCGCAATTTGGTATCAAGTGTCATACCTAGATATTTTGCCTGATTCGAATATGGTACTGGAATGTTGTTAATTGTTATTTGTATGTGATTTATATTTTTGTTTGTAAAATCAACATGAATTGATTTGGTTTCATTTAATTTTATTCGTCACTTTGTGGTCCAACTGTGAATTTGGGTGACTGCATCCTGAAGTTTTTCTATGCATTTTTCAATAGATTTTTCTACCGTCAATAAACCAGTATCATCGGCAAATGTGGCTAAGTGACAATTTTCTGGCTTTGGGTAAAAGACAACTGATATGGTACGGTCATGTACAACGGATGAACGACGAATGATTACCAAAGCAGGTCCTAAAATGGCAACTAATAGAACGCATAAAAAGAGGGCGTCCTAAACTAGAATGGCAACAGTCAATTCAAAGATCAATGACACAAAAAAACCTGACAGAAGATGATTGTCAGGATCGAAGGAGGTGGAGAATAGGCGTCGGACAACGAAGAAAAACGTTCTAAACCTACGTAGTAGTAGTATTATTTTATTGCCAAATAATGTATTTATTTGATTGATACGCGTAAGGGCATATCCTTAAATTACGTAACGCTTAAGGGGGGGGGGGTTTGACTTTGCGTTACACTCAATCTTTTTTTAATGTGTTTTTTCTTGAAAATGCGTTACCAGCGGGGGGGGGGGTTGAAAATACCGATTTTCCGCGTTACGTAATTTAAGAACATACCCTAACGATGGAATATCCGTTTCTGACTAAACTATACTTAACTGTGGGTTCGTTGGATATTAAATAAAGGTGTGTATACGCGGATCAATAAAATACGGACAGCCAATGCTTGGCAAAATCCGCGCAGCGGACACACACACACACGCGTTTCATGCGCTCCGGGTGAAGAGGGGGGCAGGAAAAGAAGGGGAGGAAAGTTTGAGTTTCCGGGCGTGGGAACATGCGCCATAAATCACTTTGTTGCAACTATTGGGAAAAAAGTGGCACTTTTTATCCCTTTGAAACCCAAAACAGAGATAAAAAGTAAAAATAAGGGTGATTTGGTCCTTTTTTTTAGTGTATGTTGTTCTATTAGCTCACACTACATTATAGTAGTGTGAGCTATAGTGATCCTAATTTTTTCGAGAAAAAAAAAAGTTGCTCCGATTTCAAATTTTTTTATATATCTTTGCGTTTCAGATGATTTTGAAACTTTTTTGTTGCGCCGTCTGTCTGTCTGTCTGTCTGTCTGTCTGTATGTCTGTCTGTAACGACCAACGCGCATAACTCAAAAACCGCTTGCCTGATTTTAATGAAATTTGGTACCTACGCTGGGTTTTGGGTCGAGATGGTCCCATTTAAAAATGAACAAAATCCACCGAACACAAGCCAAATAAAAGGGTGGGGGTATATATCAAAAATTAGAGTTTATGTAAAAATATGGCGTGTGTGATATCAAACGAAAGGTAATTGCGTCTGGAGTTAAATAAAATACATTTTACTTTAAAAAAAAGGGTGGGGGTAAATTAAAAAAATTAGTGTTTATGTGGAAATATGGCGTGTGTGATATCAAACGAAAGGTAATTGAGTCTGAAGTTAAACAAAATACATTTTAGTTTTTAAAAAAAGGTGGGGGTAGATTTGAAAAATTAAAGTTTAAGTCAAAACATGGCTTGTGTGGTATCAAACGAAAGGTAATTGAGTCTGGAGTTCAATAAAATATATTTCAGTTTTTAGTTATATATTAACTCACACGTACACTATAACTATAGTACCTAGTGTGAGCTTAGGTGCCCATAGATTGGCAGAGTATTTTTTTAAGGGGACTTGTTGACGATTTTTAGCCATGCAATCTGTCTGTGTGTCAATCTGTTCGAACAACTAGTATCTCGTAAATCGCTGCTGAACAGATTTCATTGAAAATTTCAGGCAAATTTGTTTGTGATACAATCTAATGAATTTTGGGATCTCAGGGTAGTTATTTAATATTTTTAAAAAAATAGTTTTTAGCTCACACATATACTATACTATAGTAGTGTGAGCTTTGGTGATCCTAATTTTTTCGAGAAAAAAAAAGTTGCTCCGATTTCAAAAATTTTTATATATCTTTGCGTTTCAGATGATTTTGAAACTTTTTTGTTGCGCCGTCTGTCTGTCTGTCTGTATGTCTGTCTGTCTGTCTGTCTGTATGTCTGTAACGACCAACGCGCATAACTCAAAAACCGCTTGGCCGATTTCAATGAAATTTAGTATTTATGCTGGGTCTTGGGTCGAGATGGTCCCATTTCAAAATGAACAAAATCCACCGAACACAAACCAAATAAAAGGGTGGGGGTAGATTTCAAAAATTAGAGTTTATATGAAAATATGGCGTGTGTAATATCAAACGAAAGGTAATTGAGTCTGGAGTTAAACAAAATACATTTTAATTTATTTAAAAAAAAGGGTGAGAGTATATTTCAAAAATTAGAGTTTAAGTAAAAATATGGCGTGTGTGATATCAAACGAAAGGTGATTGAGTCCGGAGTTTAACAAAATACATTTTAGTTTTTTTTTTTTTTAAAGGTGGGGGTGGATTTCAAAAATTTGAGTTTAAGTCAAAACATGGCTTGTGTGGTATCAAACAAAAGGTAATTTAGTGTGGAGTTAAATAAAATATATTTCAGTTTTTAGTTATATTCGCTCACACGTACACTATAACTATAGTACCTAGTGTGAGCTTGGGGGCCCATATATTGGCAGAGTATTTTTTTCGTATCGTTTTTACTTGGCTCTGTCTACTTCTATCTATCTATCTAGCCTTCTTCGATCCATCTTGCCTCCCCCAATATCTTCCATTGTTCTTTCCATTTTAAATTTGCTACTTCTTCTCTAAAATCCCTTACTTTTGTTTTATTTCTTATCCATTCATTCCTTTTTCTATGTGTTAGATTTACATGTAACGTTTGTCTTTCCATTGATCTTTCGGCTTTTGTTACCTTACCATGTTTGATTTTGTAAGTGTCCAGGTCTGGGATCCATAGGTAAGTACAGGAAGGATACATTGGTTATACACTTTCGTTTTGAGGTACTGAGGATATTTTTTAATATGTAGCTTAATTTACCGAATGCTGTCCAGGCCAATCTTACTCGTCTCTTGATTTCAGCCGCTTGGTTTTCTTTTTTTATCTTGACACTTCTTCGGTCTCTTCGGCCCCGCCTAGTCGAAAAAAAATCAAGTCCAAGAAAAGTCCTAGTTTCTACGTGCATATAGATGACGTCGAAAAGATGAAAGAAAGAGCGGAGAAAAACAAGCTGTTTGTTTATATAAAAATTCCTGAGGTAAGCTTGGATTATTCGAATTTTAAATAATTAAACAACTGCGAGATGGCGCACCGATTGCGACCAGTTTTGTGATACGGTTAATAGAGGGCGATTTTAGCTCACACATATACTATACTATAGTAGTGTGAGCTATGGTGATCCTAATTTTTTCGAGAAAAAAAAAGATGTTCCTATTTCAAAATTTTTTATATATCTTTGCGTTTCAGATGATTTTGAAACTTTTTTGTTGCGCCGTCTGTCTGTCTGTCTGTCTGTCTGTCTGTAACGACCAACGCGCATAATTCAAAAACCGCTTGCCCGATTTTAATGAAATTTGGTACCTAGGTCTTGGGCCGAGATGGTCCCATTTAAAAATGAACAAAATCCACCGAACACAAGCCAAATAAAAGGGTGGGGGTAGATTTCAAAAATTAGAGTTTATGTGAAAATATGGCGTGTGTGATATCAAACGAAAGGTAATTGAGTCTGGAGTTAAACAAAATACATTTTAATTTATTTAAAAAAAAGGGTGGGGGTAAATTAAAAAAATTAGTGTTTATGTGGAAATATGGCGTGTCTGATATCAAACGAAAGGTAATTGAGTCTGAAGTTAAACAAAATACATTTTAGTTTTTAAAAAAAGGTGGGGGTAGATTTCAAAAATTTGAGTTTAAGTCAAAACATGGCTTGTGTGGTATCAAACAAAAGGTAATTTAGTGTGGAGTTAAATAAAATATATTTCAGTTTTTAGTTATATTAGCTTACACGTACACTATAACTATAGTACCTAGTGTGAGCTTGGGGGCCCATATATTGGCAGAGTATTTTATAAGCTAGGCAGGTATCCATGTATTTATAACTAGCCTGACGGTTAGGCTGGTTTAGATGCATCGTAACGTAAAAAAAATCGCTAAAAATAGCTCATAGAATATGTATGCCAAATTTCATTGAAATCGGCTAAGCAGTTTCTAAGATTAGCGCTAATAAAAAAGTCCTGTTCCTTTATACAGAGTGTCCCGAAATATAGATATAAAACTTCATCTAAACTTTTTCCGAGATGCGGGGTGTTAGAGTTGAAAAATAAAAATAGAAATTTTTAAATATTATGAACAGTTTTGAACGTATTATTTTCAAATATGGACACCTTTTTACTGTGGCCGTTAGAGGGCGCTTTACTTACTTTACTTTACTACATGAACATCGGGCCAGAACCGTTCCTGGGGCTCACAAGGGGGCAAATGAAGTCGGCCCTAACAGACTGGACCCTGAAAGAGATACAAAGGGAGTGGACCAACACAGGAAACGCCAGACAGGCGAAGGAGTATGTGACAGGCTACAGCAAATCCCGTAGGGACTGGCTGCTCCGTAGAACACGAAGAGAGGTGGGAGCCATAGTGGGAGTCCTGACCGGACACTGCGTCCTACAAGATGAGAGTAAAGATGAGAGTAAAGGAGGACGCGACGTGCGAGCGATGTTGGGCCGAGGATGAGACCTCGGCGCATTTTCTCTCATCATGTGAAGCATACAAGGAGGCAAGAAGAGAGGTATTCGAAGAGGAAGCCTTTGAGACGGAGGACCTTCTGAATCTGAGGTGGCCCGATATTCTGGCCTTTGTACGGAAGACGGGCAGGTTCCTTAGCGAAAGAAGGACGCAGTAGGGGGGATGCCCGGGGGTTGGCGAAAAGGGCGCTTCATGTGCCTAGTCGCCAGGCCTAGAGCCTACCCCACACTACTACTACTACTACTTACTACATGAACATCGAAACACAGGCCTTTTTGAGTATTTAGAGTGCTAATTTGGAGAAACGTTTGGACACGTCGATTTTGTTTGCGAGGGGGACACTTTTTGAAATTTTTGTAGCACGAACCCCCTTCGAGGGGTATCCTTTACCCCCAGCGCCGGTTTAAGGACCTACCGGGCCCTAGGCACTAGTAAAAATGCGGGCCCCCCTCCACACAAGGTAAAATAATTTTTTTTTCTAAAAAAAAAGTTAATTTATTTTAAAAAATTTGCACCAGCGACACATTTAATATACATTAAGTACAAAATCTGATAAAAATACTCTGCCAATATATGGGCCCCTAAGCTCACACTAGGTAGTTATAGTGTACGTGTGAGCTAATATAACTAAAAACTGAAATATATTTTATTCAACTCCACACTAAATTACCTTTTGTTTGATACCACACAAGCCATGTTTTGACTTAAACTCAAATTTTTGAAATCCACCCCCACCCTTAAAAAAAACAAAAACTAAAATGTATTTTGTTCAACTCCGGACTCAATTACCTTTCGTTTGATATCACACACGCCATATTTTCACTTAAACTCTAATTTTTGAAATATACCCCCACCCTTTTTTTAAAATAAATTAAAATGTATTTTGTTTAACTCCAGACTCAATTACCTTTCGTTTGATATTACACACGCCATATTTTCACATAAACTCTAATTTTTGAAATCTATCCCCACCCTTTTATTTAGTTTGTGTTAGCTGGATTTTGTTCATTTTTAAATGGGACCATCTCGACCCAAGACCCAGCCTAGGTACCAAATTTCATTGAAATCGTCCAAGCGGTTTTTGAGTTATGCGCGTTGGTCGTTACAGAGAGACATACAGACAGACAGACAGACGGCGCAACAAAAAAGTTTCAAAATCATCTGAAACGCAAAGATATATACAATACTCTGCCAATATATGGGCCCCTAAGCTCACACTAGGTACTATAGTTATAGTGTAAGTGTGAGCTAATATAACTAAAAGCTGAAATATATTTTATTCAACTCCGGACTAAATTACCTTTTGTTTGATACCACACAAGCCATGTTTTGACTTAAACTCAAATTTTTGAAATCCACCCCCACCCTTAAAAAAAACAAAAACTAAAATGTATTTTGTTAAACTCCGGACTCAATTACCTTTCGTTTGATATCACACACGCCATATTTTCACTTAAACTCTAATTTTTGAAATATACCCCCCACCCTTTTTTTAAAATAAATTAAAATGTATTTTGTTTTTACTTCAGACTCAATTACCTTTCGTTTGATATCACACACGCCATATTTTCACATAAACTCTAATTTTTGAAATCTATCCCCACCCTTTTATTTGGTTTGTGTTAGCTGGATTTTGTTCATTTTTAAATGGGACCATCTCGACCCAAGATCCAGCCTAGGTACCAAATTTCATTGAAATCGGCCAAGCGGTTTTTGAGTTATGCGCGTTGGTCGTTACAGAGAGACATACAGACAGACAGACAGACGGCGCAACAAAAACGTTTCAAAATCATCTGAAACGCAAAGATATATAAAAAAATTTGAAATCGGATCAACTTTTTTTTTCTCGAAAAAATTAGGATCACCATAGCTCACACTACTATAGTATAGTATATGTGTGACCTAAAATAAACAAATCAGTCTTGCACAGCCACCGTCTTTCTCTAGAAATTTCAACGTGCTTATCAAAGACATACACCCTCTATCGTCAATATCCTTGGACACGCATTCCTTCACAGGTGTCTTAGAAAGGAATGTCCTTGATTTCTGAGAAAAGTCGCGGGCGCCCGCGTCTGTTATACAGGGTGAGGAAAAAGTACCGGGACCCCTAAATATCTCGATAACTAAGAGTTATTTGCAAAAATGGTCTAAATAAAAGTTTTAGGATTGAATTTGTTCTATTTGGTCGTGACATTAACATTGACGTATCTGTCAGCATTAGGAGTTTTTCGGAGGTCAACTTTAAAAATATAAATGAAAACCATATTTTTTTCTTTTACCATTCGATGGAGAATAAAAATCTACGTTTAAAATGACATTGTAATTTTGTGTCAGAATGACATTTCGAAGAATATAAATTAAATGATTGTTCTTAAAGTGGCCTTAATACTTTAAGAAACTCTGTGTACTGTATTTTATTATGCGTGTAGCTGTGACAATGACATTATATCTTAATATTGTGTCAAAACAAATCGCAAATTGTTTCTTGTTTGAAGGGGTCCCGGTACTTTTTCCTCACCCTGTATAATACGCAGTGGTGGTAATAGAGCATTTTATTAACGGGTATTGTGATGTCTGGAACTTGAGGGATGGGTGAACCTACAAATCTAGATTTAAATAATATTTTTTTTAGAAAAAAACCTATAATAAAATGACACGTATTTTTTTGGCATTTTATTCTTCCTTTTTTTACTTCACAATAAATTTAAAGTTGACTTGGGGTTTTGGACCGGGGCCCTCCGGGCCCCTTGAGGCTTCAGGCCCTAGGCAAGTGCCTAGAGTGTCTAATGGAAAAACCAGCGCTGTTTACCCCTATATTTTGAATTGGGAAAGTGGGTTTAGTGATTCCTTGTTTTGAAGGCCTTGTGAATGTCCTTACAACCGTGTAAAAATTTCAAAAATCTATCCATTAGTTTTTGAGATAATTGCCTTCAAACTTTCATATTTAACATGGATTGATAAAAGAAAAATTTAATTAAAATTTTATTTTTCGGATTTAATTTTTATTTTATCATTCCATGTTAAGTTTAAAAATAATAATTTTATTAATTGAATTGATGAATAAATTTTAAAATGTGAAGAGTATGGGTATGGGATATATTAATAATACATACATATATAATTTCAAATATTATTTTATTGTCATAAAAATAAATATCTTAAAAATAAATCTTAAATACTCACATCCAACATATAGGTACCGCTAGGAAAATATTCCTACAAAATAGTTAAATTAAAAAACATTTCATTTTAAATTTTTACAAAAACAAACTCTATAAAAAGTTCAAACAAAAAATTATTTAATTAAAAAAACTAGACGAAAGGGGCAAGAATTTTTAAAAAACATATTAATGGTACAGATGATATTAAATGTGTCTGTGCGATAAAAATAAAACACCCTGTACATTAGATAAATTATTTAGATATGTATTATTATTTATCTATTATTTTTTTACACGTAAATAAATAGTCTACACTTACAGGATGCTCCAGACAACAAATTTAAAATGTTTTTAAAATCTCTCTGAAAACAATAAATTTTTTCCCTCATATACAATAAATCAGCGATTAATTGGAACACCCTGTACATCTAAAAAACAAACCATGTAGTCACGTACTTAGGGAACGTCCTTAAATTACGTAATGCGAAAATTCAGAATTTTTTACTCCCCCTCCCTCCCTCGTAACGCATTTTCAAGAAAAAACACATTAAAAAAACATTGAGTGTAACGCTAGACCAAACCCCCCCTCCTCCTAGAGCGTTACGTAATTAAAGGACAGGCCCTTATATAAATCTATATTAAGAAAAGGCCTCTAAAAATTACTGCCACACCGCAGCCCACGAGAAAGACCGGCCCGGGTGCGAAAATATCACGTGACCGTAGGAGGCTCACAAAAAAACGCCTCCCGGCCAGCTGTCATTACAAAACAGTTTTCAATTTTGGTATGTTTGTTTACATCGATTTTTTTTTAATTCGGGCATGAATTTTATGTGAATTTTATCAACGTTATTAAAATAACGCAGCCCACGAAAAAGACAACAATGCCGCGAACGTGTAGTGTTGTTGGTTGTCGGTCCAACTAGGTATAAAACTGAAACCGAAAAATTCCTAATGATTTAAGTATCTTAAAACGTCCACAAGTTTGCATCAAACATTTTCCTAACAAGCAGGTTATGTGGTTTGATAAGTGTGTTGTTAATGGAGACTCTCCATTGGAGAGTGTTCAAAATGTTCCGAAATACCTAAGTAGACAACCTATATCTACTGTTCGATTAGCTGGTGTCGGGAGGCAACAACTGGAAACTGCAATACAAGAAACTCTTGAAACATAAGAAATCAAAAGTTTATCAAATATTGAGGACAAGAAGTGGTAAAAGATAAGATTGATTAAGTAATAGAGATAGATAGAAAAATGTGTTCAATTGTCATTTCTTATTGAACAATTAGGTCTCTTGAAAAGGTCACCTGAGAATATAAGATATTGTGGATACACTTTAATATTGGCTGTATCTTTGTTTATCCAGTCATCCAGTGCATACATGTCAATTTACAAAACTAAGGTAATATGTCTTCTGCACATTCGCAATATTAAAAAACTGATTTGTAAAATATATCTAACAGATAGTAATCTCTCCGGTAGTGTGCAATATTTAAAAAGTACGATACAGCTTTTAAAAGAACATGAGTTGGTAGTTAACTTACACATTGATGAAATATATATTAAACTTTGTGCTGGGTAATTTTTCAAAAAATTATTGACGACCAATACATTCAGTTTATTGAACGTGAAAACCATCTCACTTATTCACAAAATCACTTGTTTCTTTTGAATAAATTATTGTGAAATGTTTTATATAAAAAATTGGCTTTAGATAACTCTAGCGAGTGTTTTTGTGGAGAAAAACTATTGTAAAATCTTAAAAAAATTAGTTTAAGGGCATGTAAATATTTTTAAAATAATTTTATTAAAAAGCATAATGATTTAATGTCTGCTAATAAACCTTTGAATAAGAACACAAAGATGATGACACTCAAAGAAAAATTAAAAAACTTAAGGTTTAGGTTTGTTATGTTCAATTTTAAAGACTTGTATAGATTTGAAGTTACTAACGATATTATGTACCTGATATATGTACCTGAAGATATTAGAGTGCAAATTTCGTATAATTTTTTATTTTATAGATTCAGTTCTTTTATCCATAATAAACATATATATCAGCAAAATATTTTTTTCAATTTTTGCCTATAAAAGAACAAAAATTTTTTGTTAATTTATTTAAATTGTGTAAAAACATATAATATATTAAGCAATACAATAAGAATCCTGGGGACTCCTAAGATCACGTGACCGCCGACTTGCTTATAACGCGCCATGGCCGGTCTTTATCGTTGGCTGCGCTGCCAGCTGCCGCACGTATAGCTTCGATAAATTAAGGCTACTAATAATGAGTGCCACGCTTCCAGCGCCATCTCTTTTCTAAGCTTAAACCGATGTCGGATCCTAGATTCAGAGATTCAAAAGTTAGATATGATATGAAGAACTAATATTTTTTGAATTTTTTGATAACTAAGGCGTAAATTTTTTTAGTACCTCCCATAAGCAGACTAACTTTTACGTTCAATTATCTCGTAAACCGTTGCTCTGGGCGACTTTAGACAAGAGTACCTTTTTTACTTAAAAAAGGGAGTAGTTTTTAAAAATGGACTCAAAATGTAAAAAAATGCGATACAAAAAAAATCTTGTTAAAACAACCCCCCACCCCTACCAAAAGTACCCTTTTGAGTTAAGTAATTATTTTTTTACCTTACCACAATGTGAAGGGTCAAAATTAATTAATATTTGCAATTTTTTGTAAAATTCCATAGCTTTTTAAAGTTGCTGTATAAAAAAAACCATTTTCGATATTAACCCTTTTGGTGCCCGTAGCTCCCCTACTATGCATTTTAGGACCTATGTTCATATGAACTTTTTTTCTTATTTTTATGTGTACTATCACCTGTCAAAGTTTGTTACAAACTTTTAATGACACCCTGTATAAGATCCGAACACCGGTCTATTCTAGGCATCGTCGTTTGTCGCAGTGATTTTCTATAAATTGTTTTAATTAGTACGTGCATGTAGTGCAAAAAAACAACACCACCAAAATCCTATTTTTTAATAGTTTTTTTTACACTAGCCGAAATAGCTAGCCAGATTCGTTAAACCACTGGTAATCGACGAAAAAATACTGCTATCCTGGGCAACGTGCTGGGCATGGGTATGGTACCCACCTACCCCTCCTCCTCCGCCGCCGATCTGATGAGGTCGGTGGTACATCTGAGGAGCGAGCTGTTGAGGTCGGTAGTAGTTGCCATCTTTCCTCTAAAAATAAATCATTTTATGTCATATACATAGCACCAAATTTCACAAAAATATCTAGAGCAGTATCATAGATATTAATAAAAAGCAGATTTTTTGAAAATGTTGTTCATGTAAAGTTTTTGTTCTCAAAATAGACCCAAGAATTCCCTTTTTAAATATTAGCATGTTAATATTATCACCCTATATATTAGGAAGAATAGATCCCTATCTACACAAAGTTTGGGATAACCTAAATTTTCTGTGCTATCTACCACCAAATATTTATAGTTAGTCTAAAATGCTTTAAAACACGCAGTTTTTTTAAAAATTACCTAACTACTGTGTTAAAACTATATTAGTATTCGCTAAACCCTAAATTGTTATGCTACAAAAACGAAAATATATATACAGTGCGTGTCCCCGGATGGAGTTGACAAGAGGTAAAAAAAACTCACTCTTTATAAAATACTCTGCCAATATATGGGCCCCTAAGCTCACACTAGGTACTATAGTTATAGTGTACGTGTGAGCTAATATAACTAAAAACTGAAATATATTTTATTTAACTCCAGACTAAATTACATTTTGTTTGATACCACACAAGCCATGTTTTGACTTAAACTCAAATTTTTGAAATCTACCCCCACCCTTAAAAAAAACAAAAAACTAAAATGTATTTTGTTAAACTCCGGACTCAAGTACCTTTCGTTTGATATCACACACGCCATATTTTCACTTAAACTCTAATTTTTAAAATATACCCCCACCCTTTTTTTTTAAATAAATTAAAATGTATTTTGTTTAACTGCAGACTCAATTACCTTTCGTTTGATATCACACACGCCATATTTTCACATAAACTCTAATTTTTAAAAACTACCCCCACCCTTTTATTTGGTTTCTGTTCGGTGGATTTTGATCATTTTTAAATGGGACCATCTCGACCCAAGACCGAGTCTAGGTACCAAATTTCATTAAAATCGACCAAGCGGTTTTTGAGTTATGCGCGTTGGTCGTTACAGACAGACAGACAGACAGACGGCGCAACAAAAAAGTTTCAAAATCATCTGAAACGCAAAGATATATAAAAATTTTTGAAATCGGAGCAACTTTTTCTTTTTCGAAAAAATTAGGATCACCATAGCTCACACTACTATAGTATAGTATATGTGTGAGCTAAAAAAATTTATAAGTGAGTGAGTGATGATTTTCGTGAAATTAAAAATAAAGATTTTTCTCCTCTTATTAATTACATGTTTCTTACTTTCGTAACATCCTGTACATCTAATCAAAGATTTTATTATTGTAATCTTAATTTTTCAACAAGCAGAATTTTTTTATAAATAGGGAGTTTTTTTCGTAAATCCAAAATTTTTTTCCTCTTGTCAACGGGGACACACTAAGATATCAGAACATTAGATAAAATATAGGGTTTTAAAATTCAATAACGTAATTTTAGAGTTGAATTCCTTAAGTGATTTCAAGACTAAAAGTTCAACATAGGTCCGCAAACGCTTAGTTTTCGAGATACAGAATGTTAAAATTTAATTTTGTTTTTAGATTTTTCTTGATAGCTCTTGCAGTTTTTGAGATATTTAGCTCAAATTTGTCGCGTATATTTAGCTATAGGCATTACACTATTAGACATGCCAAATGATAGTAAAAATCTACAGAGTGATACTTTTTTAGGGGTCATGTCGCTTGTTACCCCAGATTTTTTAGTGGTAACCAACTGATAGATTTTAAAACAACAATAAAATCATTGTTTCATTTGAAAACTTTTTTATATCCTACGGTTTTTTCGTATTTCTAACCGTTATAGGGAAAATCGCTGTTGCACAAAGGCTGCTATCATCATAATAAAACATTATTCAGTAAGATATATGGGTAGTATTTCAAAATAAAAAAATATATAGGACCTTTTGCATATCCCACTTTTTACATTATCCTTTATTTGAAGCATGCACAGTTACCTGGTTTGAACTTTATCCCTTACTAAAGAATAATGTTTGACCTTACTTGTGGACGAATAACGCAGACTTGAGTTCCTTTATTTAGAGACCGTGTTGCCGCTCAAAACGAAATCTAAATTTAAAATATTTTTGATACCAGACAATTATTTTAAGAGATACCAATGCGGGGTAATCGGGAGATTTAATTTTATGCCAATTATTGAAATTTATGCACAATTACTGCCCGGCTTTATTGCAATAAGTACGTGAGATATGTCGTTTAATGACGCATTAAGAAAGGATAAAGTTCTTATCTCGAAAACTACACATTAAAGTTATTGTATTTTGAAACACCCTGTATACTATTTACACACCAGGGAATGTAGGAAGGTACACAGTTTTTAGTTTCTAGGGAAGTTCACTTCATCTCTACTATTGGCACGGGACACCCCTCCCAAGGGCAGGTGGGGTTTGGGGGGTGAGGTGACCGGGCGCTGGAACGTTTCCCCTGGCTACAAGAAAATAAATAATATATACAAAAGCACCATAACAAAACAAATACAAAGTTTTATACATACAATACATATTGTTACAAATTTTGGTTGATTAAATTTTATAGTTAGAATTGATTTAGGTTTAGTGTAGTATTAGGTTAGTTCCTCTTATGGTTGTATTATTAGTCTAGGTTTTAATTGCGTTATCTATGACTTACGCTCGTTACTATACGCGAATGTTCTAGGCTTCGAAAAAGGATAGATAGTTCGCGAAAGATCGAAGAGGGTATATAAGTGAGCGGACGTCACCTGACGAGTCAGTCAGAGATAACCAGAGAGAAAATACTTTCTCTGCGAAGATAACGAGCTATAGAAATCGCGAGATATTAACACGAAGTTAATAAGCCAATTTAAGTATTGAGGTATTAGAGAGTGTATAGTATAAGTATAAGTGCCGTTTTTGTACATTGAGTTGTCGAAATAACTTGACATATTATTTTTAATATTTACTAGTTTTATTCAGTTGTTGTAAACCCGTAACAATATGTATTCTTTAAAATATTAGGGTTAAGGTTAGAACATTAAGTTTAATTTTATGAGGGGTTAAGTTACCTTTGAGGCGTGCAACGTCACATTTAGGAGGGTAGGTTGCTGTTCAACCACCATAAACTCCACTTCTCTTGGCACAAATCCATCAGCATAGACCTAAAATTGTAAAAAAAACTATTTTTAAGAGAGATTTAGTAAAAAAAATCCACAGAAGAAAGTAAAAGAAACAAACAGAACAGAAAAAGAAAATACTCTGCCAATATATGGGCCCCTAAGCTCACACTAGGTACTATAGTTATAGTGTACGTGTGAGCTAATATAACTAAAAACTAAAATATATTTTATTCAACTCCAGACTAAATTACCTTTTGTTTGATACCACACAAGCCATGTTTTGAGTTAAACTCAAATTTTTGAAATCTACCCCCACCCTTAAAAAAAACAAAAACTAAAATGTATTTTGTTAAACTCCGGACTCAATTACCTTTCGTTTGATATCACACACACCATATTTTCACTTAAACTCTAATTTTTGAATTATACCCCACCCTTTTTTTTAAATAAATTAAAATGTATTTTGTTTAACTCCAGACTCAATTACCTTTCGTTTGATATCACACACGCCATATTTCCCCATAAACTCTAATTTTTTTAATCTACCCCCACCCTTTTATTTGGTTTATGTTCGGTGGATTTTGTTCATTTTTAAATGGGACCATCTCGGCCCAAAACCCAGCCTAGGTACCAAATTTCATTAAAATCGGCCAAGCCGTTTTTGAGTTATGCGCGTTGGTCGTTACAGACAGACATACAGACAGACAGACAGACAGACAGACATACAGACAGACAGACAGACAGACAGACGGCGCAACAAAAAAGTTTCAAAATCATCTGAAACGCAAAGATATATAAAAAATTTTGAAATCGGAGCAACTTTTTTTTTCTCGAAAAAATTAGGATCACCATAGCTCACACTACTATAGTATAGTATATGTGTGAGCTAAAAAAACAAAAAAATAGAAAAAAATTAAAAGTTACGAAAAAGCAACAAGAAAGAGATAGAGGTAAAAGTGGAAAGAACGAAAGAGAAAAAGAGAAAAAATACAGCAGTGTACTTCAAGGGCGGATCCAGAGGTGCTTCTCGGGAGGGGCACTTTAGGTGACATTATCTGTTGGTAGAAAACGGTATATTAGCTCACACATATACTATACTATAATAGTGTGAGCTATGGTGATCCTAATTTTTTCGAGAAAAAAAAAGTTGCTCCGATTTCAAAAATATTTATATATCTTTGCGTTTCAGATGATTTTTAAACTTTTTTGTCGCGCCGTCTGTCTGTCTGTCTGTCTGTCTGTCTGTCTGTATGTCTGTCTGTCTGTCTGTCTGTCTGTCTGTCTGTCTGTCTGTCTGTCTGTCTGTCTGTCTGTCTGTCTGTCTGTCTGTCTGTCTGTCTGTCTGTCTGTATGTCTGTCTGTAACGACCAACGCGCATAACTCAAAAACCGCTTGGCCGATTTTAATGAAATTTGGTACCTAGGCTGGGTCTTGGGTCGAGATGGTCCCATTTAAAAATGAACAAAATCCACCGAACACAAACCAAATAAAAGGGTGGGGGTAGATTTCAAAAATTAGAGTTTATGTGAAAATATGGCGTGTGTGATATCAAACGAAAGGTAATTGAGTCTGCAGTTAAACAAAATACATTTTAATTTATTTAAAAAAAAGGGTGGGGGTATATTTTAAAAATTAGAGTTTAAGTGAAAATATAGCGTGTGTGATATCAAACGAAAGGTAATTGAGTCCGGAGTTTAACAAAATACATTTTAGTTTCTGTTTTCTTTAAGGGTGGGGGTAGATTTCAAAAATTTGAGTTTAAGTCAAAACATGGCTTGTGTGGTATCAAACAAAAGGTAATTTAGTCTGGAGTTGAATAAAATGTATTTCAGTTTTTAGTTATATTAGCTCACACGTACAAAATAACTATAGTACCTAGTGTGAGCTTAGGGGCCCATATATTGGCAGAGTATATTTTTTTAAGCAGCATTTTATTAAATTAGTCAGAACTAAAAAGTACAATATCTTAGAACACCAGTCCCTTACCTTTTATATCGCTATATAGAGGGCCTCGAGAAGTTTAATTTAATGTATTATAATATATATTTTTATAAAGTTAACAATTTAAAAAAATTAAAAAACTGCACCAAAAATTTCAAAAAAAACATTTGGTTGATACTGTGCCACGAAGATGCTACGGAGTCCCTTATATTAGCCTGAAAATAGAGAGAAAAATACATTCAAAAATTGAAAATTTTTAAAAACTTCAAAAAAAAAGTCAACATTTTTGTTATTGGACATACGTCAAAACAATTCTTATATTTTTATAGCTTGCCTCACAAAGAAATAAAAAAGACCCCAAAAGTTGGTCTATAGGTTAGTGTTTGTAAGAAATAAATAAAAGTTTGAATGCCAAAACTCAAAACTGAAGTGCCTTTAGCGGCCTCTCTCGGCATTAATATAAACACCAGTCCCTTACCTTTTATATCGCTATATAGAGGACCCCGAGAAGTTTAATTTAATGTATTATAATATATATTTTTACAAAGTTAACAATTTAAAAAAATTAAAAAAGTGCACTTTTTGGGTACCCCTTTGGTCAGGAAAATTTTCACCAAAAATTTCAAAAAAAAAATTTGGTTGATACTGTGCCACGAAGAAGCTACGGAGTCCCTTATATTAGCCTAAAAATATTACAGTTGTAGATGTAATGGTTATCGAGAAAAATACATTCAAAAATTGAAAATTTTCAAAAAATTTAAAGAAAAAGTCAACTTTTTTGCTATTGGATATACGTCAAAACTATTCTTATATTTGTATAGCTTGCCTCACAAAGAAATAAAAAAGACCCCAAAAGTTGGTCTATAGGTTAGTGTTTGTAAGAAATAAATAAAAGTTTGAATGCCAAAACTCAAAACTGAAGTGCCTTTAGCGGCCTCTCTCGGCATTATTATAAACACCTGTACTTTATCTTTTATATCGTTTTATAGGGGGCCCCGAGAAGTTTAAATTAATGTATTATAATATATTTTTTTTGAAAGTCAACAATTTTAAAAAATTTAAAAACTGCACTTTTTGGGTACCCCTTTGGTCAGAAAAATTTTCACCAAAAATGTCAAAAAAAACATTTGGTTGATACTGTGCCACGAAGATGCTACGGAGTCCCTTATACTAACCTAAAAATATTACCGTTGTATTGTATATATATTTTTTTAGCTTGCCTCACAAAGAAATAAAAAAGACCCCAAAAGTTGGTCTATAGGTTAGTGTTTGTAAGAAATAAATAAAAGTTTGAATGCCAAAACTCAAAACTGAAGTGCCTTTAGCGGCCTCTCTCGGCATTAATATAAACACCAGTCCCTTACCTTTTATATCGCTATATAGAGGACCCCGAGAAGTTTAATTTAATGTATTATAATATATATTTTTACAAAGTTAACAATTTAAAAAAATTAAAAAAGTGCACTTTTTTGGTACCCCTTTGGTCAGGAAAATTTTCACCAAAAATTTCAAAAAAAACATTTGGTTGATACTGTGCCACGAAGAAGCTACGGAGTCCCTTATGCTAACCTAAAAATATTACCGTTGTAGATGTAATGGTTATCGAGAAAAATACATTCAAAAATTGAAAATTTTCAAAAAATTTAAAAAAAAAGTCAACTTTTTTGCTATTGGATATACGTCAAAACAATTGTTATATTTTTATTGCTTGCCTCACAAAGAAATAAAAAAGAACCCAAAAGTTGCTCTAAAGGTTAGAGTTTGTAAGAAATAAATAAATGTTTAAATTGCCAAAACTCAAAACTGAAGTGACTTTGGCGGCCTCTCTCGGCATTATTATAAACACCTGTACTTTATCTTTTATATCGTTTTATAGGGGGCCCCGAGAAGTTTAATTTAATGTATTATAATATATATTTTTTGAAAGTCAACAATTTAAAAAAATTAAAAAACTGCACTTTTTGGGTACCCCTTTGGTCAGGAAAATTTTCACCAAAAATTTCAAAAAAACATTTGGTTGATACTGTGCCACGAAGAAGCTACGGAGTCCCTTATATTAGCCTAAAAATATTACAGTTGTAGATGTAATGGTTATCGAGAAAAATACATTCAAAAATTGAAAATTTTCAAAAAATTTAAAAAAAAGTCAACTTTTTTGCTATTGGATATACGTCAAAACTATTCTTATATTTTTATAGCTTGCCTCACAAAGAAATAAAAAAGACCCCAAAAGTTGGTCTATAGGTTAGTGTTTGTAAGAAATAAATAAAAGTTTGAATGCCAAAACTCAAAACTGAAGTGCCTTTAGCGGCCTCTCTCGGCATTATTATAAACACCTGTACTTTATCTTTTATATCGTTTTATAGGGGGCCCCGAGAAGTTTAAATTAATGTATTATAATATATTTTTTTTGAAAGTCAACAATTTAAAAAAATTTAAAAACTGCACTTTTTGGGTACTTCTTTGGTCAGGAAAATTTTCACCAAAAATGTCAAAAAAAACATTTGGTTGATACTGTGCCACGAAGATGCTACGGAGTCCCTTATACTAACCTAAAAATATTACCGTTGTAGATGTAATGGTTATCGAGAAAAATAGAATCAAAAGTTGAAAATTTTCAAAAACTTCAAAAAAAAAGTCACCATTTTTGTTATTGGATATACGTCAAAACTATTCATATATTTTTATAGCTTGCCTCACAAAGAAATAAAAAAGACCCCAAAAGTTGGTCTATAGGTTAGTGTTTGTAAGAAATAAATAAAAGTTTGAATGCCAAAACTCAAAACTGAAGTGCCTTTAGCGGCCTCTCTCGGCATTAATATAAACACCAGTCCCTTACCTTTTATATCGCTATATAGAGGACCCCGAGAAGTTTAATTTAATGTATTATAATATATATTTTTACAAAGTTAACAATTTAAAAAAATTAAAAAAGTGCACTTTTTGGGTACCCCTTTGGTCAGGAAAATTTTCACCAAAAATTTCAAAAAAAACATTTGGTTGATACTGTGCCACGAAGAAGCTACGGATTCCCTTATATTAGCCTAAAAATATTACAGTTGTAGATGTAATGGTTATCGAGAAAAATACATTCAAAAATTGAAAATTTTCAAAAAATTTAAAAAAAAGTCAACTTTTTTGCTATTGGATATACGTCAAAACAATTGTTATATTTTTATTGCTTGCCTCACAAAGAAATAAAAAAGAACCCAAAAGTTGCTCTAAAGGTTAGAGTTTGTAAGAAATAAATAAATGTTTAAATTGCCAAAACTCAAAACTGAAGTGACTTTGGCGGCCTCTCTCGGCATTATTATAAACACCTGTACTTTATCTTTTATATCGTTTTATAGGGGGCCCCGAGAAGTTTAATTTAATGTATTATAATATATATTTTTTGAAAGTCAACAATTTAAAAAAATTAAAAAACTGCACTTTTTGGGTACCCCTTTGGTCAGGAAAATTTTCACCAAAAATTTCAAAAAAAATATTTGGTTGATACTGTGCCACGAAGATGCTACGGAGTCCCTTATACTAACCTAAAAATATTACCGTTGTAGATGTAATGGTTATCGAGAAAAATAGAATCAAAAGTTGAAAATTTTCAAAAACTTCAAAAAAAAAGTCAACATTTTTGTTATTGGATATACGTCAAAACTATTCATATATTTTTATAGCTTGCCTCACAAAGAAATAAAAAAGACCCCAAAAGTTGGTCTATAGGTTAGTGTTTGTAAGAAATAAATAAAAGTTTGAATGCCAAAACTCAAAACTGAAGTGTCTTTAGCGGCCTCTCTCGGCATTAATATAAACACCAGTCCCTTACCTTTTATATCGCTATATAGAGGGCCCCGAGAAGTTTAATTTAATGTATTATAATATATATTTTTACAAAGTTAACAATTTAAAAAAATTAAAAAACTGCACTTTTTGGGTATCCCTTTGGTCAGGAAAATTTGCAACAAAAATTTCAAAAAAAACATTTGGTTGATACTGTGCCACGAAGATGCTACGGAGTCCCTTATACTAACCTAAAAATATTACCGTTGTAGATGTAATGGTTATCGAGAAAAATAGAATCAAAAGTTGAAAATTTTCAAAAACTTTTAAAAAAAAGTCAACTTTTTTGTTATTGGATATACGTCAAAACATTTCCTATATTTTTATTGCTTGCCTCACAAAGAAATAAAAAAGACCCCAAAAGTTGGTCTATAGGTTAGTGTTTGTAAGAAATAAATAAAAGTTTGAATGACAAAACTCAAAACTGAAGTGCCTTTAGCGGCCTCTCTCGGCATTAATATAAACACCAGTCCCTTACCTTTTATATCGCTATATAGAGGACCCCGAGAAGTTTAATTTAATGTATTATAATATATATTTTTACAAAGTTAACAATTTAAAAAAATTAAAAAACTGCACTTTTTGGGTACCCCTTTGGTCAGGAAAATGTTCACCAAAAATTTCAAAAAAAAACATTTGGTTGATACTGTGCCACGAAGATGCTACGGAGTCCCTTATATTAGCCTGAAAATATTACACTTGTAGATGTAATGGTTATCGAGAAAAATACATTCAAAAATTAAAAATTTTCAAAAAATTTAAAAAAAAGTAAACTTTTTTTGCTATTGGATGTACGTCAAAACAATTGTTATATTTTTATTGCTTGCCTCACAAAGAAATAAAAAAGAACCCAAAAGTTGCTCTAAAGGTTAGTGTTTGTAAGAAATAAATAAATGTTTAAATTGCCTAAACTCAAAACTGAAGTGACTTTGGCGGCCTCTCTCGGCATTATTATAAACACCTGTATTTTATCTTTTATATCGTTTTATAGTGGGCCCCGAGAAGTTTAATTTAATGTATTATAATATATATTTTTAGAAAGTCAACAATTTAAAAAAATTTAAAAACTGCACTTTTGGGTACCCCTTTGGTCAGGAAAATTTGCACCAAAAATTTCAAAAAAAACATTTAGTTGATACTGTGCCACGATGAAGCTACGGAGTCCCTTATATTAGCCTTAAAATATTACAGTTGTAGATGTAATGGTTATCGAGAAAAATACATTCAAAGTTAAGGGCGGATCCAGAGGTGCTTCTCGGGTAGGGCACTTTAGGTGACATTCTCTGTTGGTAAAAAACGGTATATATTTTTCATTCATTAGTCAGAACTAAAAAGTACAATATCTCAGATATATCTTTACAAAATATTTTGCAAGTTTAGGCTACAAATTCAGGATAATTTATTAATAAAAGTGGTTGTAATTTCGATGATAATAACAATAATATACACTTTCATGCGCCGCAAGCAAAAATTTTGAAATTTTATTAGCAAAAACCTTGCTTTTTACTCATTTTTTGTATATTCAAAAAATTCTCGGCAAGTGCCCCCCCCTGGATCCGCCACTGAGTGTACTTACCTCCATTTTGTAGACTCCAGGTAACAGTATTCTCCAAAACTCTCCATATTTGGTAGTCTGGAAGCCGACATCTCTTCCTTTAATTTTCAAAGAGGCCTTATCCACCGGATTGTTGAGTTCGTCCAAAATAAAGCCTTGCACGCCCCTGTGCGCCTCCGCCAAATATTTAATCAGCGACTGAAAAAAAATGTACTCTATTACAGAATTCTTGAATAAAAATTGAAGTTATATTCCTAAAAGGTGTGGCATACACGGTGGATAGAATAGACCGGTGTTCGGATCTTATAAATATATGTCGAATTTTCACGTCACTGGTGGTCCAGCTGATTTTTGTAAACAAAAGTTAGACATGATATGAACAACTAATATTTTTTGAATTTTTTAAAAACTACTAAGGCAATTTTCCTACTATTTTTTAGTATATTCTTGTAAAATAATATTTTTCAGACATACCAATAGTTATTTTTTTTTAGCCCGCTTCATTTCTGTTTACACAAAAATTAAAATTTGAAGAAAATAATGTGTTCGTTTCAGCTTCAAAAATAATCCACTGACCTACATCTTTGTTTACTTCCCAAATCCTCGGTTCACCTTTGATATTAAACGATCACATTCAGTTTGACTTGTAGTTTAAATTTTGTGTAATAAAAAATAAAGCGGGCTAAAAAAAAATAACGACAATAAGTCTAGAAAATTATATTTTATAAGGATGTACCAGAAAACAGTGGGAAAATTGTTTTCAAAAAATTCAAAAAATATTGGTTGTTCATATCAGATCTAACTTTTGTTTACAAAAATCAGCTGGACCACCAGTGACGTGAAAAATTCTGCATATATATATGAACATCGGTCTATTCTATCCACCGGTGATCATAGACCTATAATACGAATGGACTGGGTCCGTCGCATAAGCGCAATGCTGGCGAAGTGATTTCAGAGTGAGATGGGGCTAGTCCAAAATTTTGAATTTCTTCGTTATTTTTAATCAGAAAAAATTATAAAATACAGGGTGTTCAATTTAACAAAATTATATGTATTTTGAAAAAACTTGAAAACGCAATGCTCGATTCTTTTTTTGATTTGACCATCTTTAAAGAGCGTCAAAAATTCTACTAGATCGCCAATTCAAGCTTTTTTCTATCTTTAATAATAACAAAGTTACCAAAGACGGACAATCAACTTGGAACACCCTGAATATATGCCAGAACAAAAATATCTGTAGCTACCTATTTTTCTTGTAATTTGACTTCTTAATATTTTTTAAAATTAAGTTTGCAATAGTGCAAAATTTTTCTGGGCCACCCTGTACATTATTTATAGTACTTTATGGTGTTTTGTAACTTATAGGTGGTGACCTAAATAAAGGACACAAGGTAGGCATTCTAGACCTGTGAACTTAATGTCCTAGGAATATTTTATTAAATTTAAAAATAGACTAGTTTAAATTAGGTTTAAGTATGTTTTTAAATGAAAATTCGTATTAAACTCTACCTTTCTAGATCCTAGGGAAATTGCAAAAACTTCTTTACTTACAATAAAGTCGTTTTTCTAACTCAAAGCTTCGAATTAATTTAAAAAATAGTTATTTCCTATACAATATAATGCGTTTTTGTCCGTGTTTTGCCCGGACTAGCCCCATCTCACTCTCAAATCACTTCGCCAGCAGTGGGCTTATGCGATAAGCCCAAGCCATTCGTATTATAGGTCTATGATATGCTGGTTCACTATAACGACCTCTAGGGGCAACCGCTTGTACTTTAAATCTGTAAGAAAATAGCGGCTTACGTGTCGTCGCCCTCTATTGGAGGTTACGTATGAGTCTAAGATCTATCTAATTATTTTAGCTCACACATATACTATACTATAGAAGTGTGAGCTATGGTGATCCTAATTTTTTCGAGAAAAAAAAAGTTGCTCCGATTTCAAATTTTTTTATATATCTTTGCGTTTCAGATGATTTTGAAACTTTTTTGTTGCGCCGTCTGTCTCTCTGTATGTCTGTCTGTCTGTCTGTCTGTAACGACCAACGCGCATAACTCAAAAACCGCTTGGCCGATTTTAATTAAATTTGGCACCTAGGCTGGGTTTTGGGCCGAGATGGTCCCATTTAAAAATGAACAAAATCCACCGAACACAAACCAAATAAAAGGGTGGGGGTAGATTTCAAAAATTAGAGTTTAAGTGAAAATATGGCGTGTGTGATATCAAACGAAAGGTAATTGAGTCTGGAGTTAAACAAAATACATTTTAATTTATTTTAAAAAAAGGTGGGGGTATATATTTCAAAAATTAGAGTTTAAGTGAAAATATGGCGTGTGTGATATCAAACGAAAGGTAATTGAGTCCGGAGTTTAACAAAATACATTTTAGTTGTTGTTTTTTTTAAGGGTGGGGGTAGATTTCAAAAATTTGAGTTTAAGTCAAAACATGGCTTGTGTGGTATCAAACAAAAGGTAATTTAGTCTGGAGTTGAATAAAATATATTTCAGTTTTTAGTTATATTAGCTCACACGTACACTATAACTATAGTACCTAGTGTGAGCTTAGGGGCCCATATATTGGCACAGTATTTATATATCTATGCTTCGCACAGTCATCAATAAATAAACACGAAACGAACCAGAAGGACCTCATCACTCACCACTTTGTTGTCCTCCCAATACTTTGGTAATTCATGATCTGGAGGGTATTTACAGCAGGAAACTTCCAGGGTGACCTCCATACAACCGTACCACACGTAGTTATAGTCCTGCATACCTCCTGTCAAAGGATACCATTCTGCTCCGTTGGTAATACCCTAAAAGACATGGAATGGATATAAAAGAGAAAGAGAAGGCCTATCAAGATTCGATGAGTACCAAACTGTTATTTGTCAGTATCTGGTGGTTCTATTAGAAATAGAAATAGTTTATTGTACCAAAGAGACTTCAAAAAATCAATGCCATTTTAAAAGGTAAGAACAAGGCTATTTGCTTACCCTTCTAAAACTGCTCTGTGACGACTTGCATGAGACTCCCCTGCTCATTTTGGCATGGTTAGTGGAGTAGGTCAAAGCCAAATGCTTGAACACGTCATCATCAGGTGTCAAAGAGGGCCCTCCTCCATAGTTTGAAAACACTATAAACAATAAAATTTATGAAAACTTTATCAACATATTAACGCAAACCTCAATTCAATCAATAGATATTTAAACAGATTCCTTTAGTTTCTCGTTAGAACTTTTGTCACTTGCCGTAAGATGGCATACTAAACAGACAGTGCTTGTAGTAAGGGAGTTGACCAATAGATTTCTTTAGTTTCTTCAGGGCTATCAAAATGGACGGGCCACGATCCTCCACTTTGTTGACGTCACATCCGGGGCTGATTTTTTTTTGATGGTCACGTTACGACACAGCTGATTGTCTTTAAAATATTGAAGTTGGAATGACGGTTCATGGATATTTGATATTTTTTTATTTAAAGCCGTTTTTGAGATTGTTTTTACTTTATTCTGGCAGAACAATTTTTTAAAATGTATAGTAAGCCCTAATTTTTCATAGCCGCTTTATTAGCTCACACAAAAATTAAGTTTAAAGCAGAAGCGAATGTGACAATCACATATGACAAAGCCAATTACATGTCAAATATAACAGTTGGCATTTGGTACATGGCGGGTAATTTGAATTCAAAATAAGGAATGCTAAATCTTGAAGATTTTAACCTTTTAATCATGTTGCTTCCTTACAAACCTTTGGTGGAATATCGGGATGGTGTCTGAGAATATTCCACTGAAATTTTGCGGAAATCTGTAGTGCCATTTTGAAAATATCATAAAAAAACGTCTGACCTCCCATAAGACCCAATGTAAAATTCAGCCCCGGGAGAACAGCTGATTTTTTCAGGGTCGTGGCCTCTATTTTTGTGTTGGCCTTGGTTTCTTGCTAGAATTTTCAACAGTTGCCGTAAGATGGCATTCTAAACAGAAAATGCTTGTAGTAAGGGAGTTGACCAATATTTTTGTCTAATCCACCTCAAACGCATAATGGTACTTACTTCTGCACATCACTGAAGAGGCACATATCCCTTTTTTGCGAAAGCAGCGTGAAACACTTTGAAATAATGAAAATTTTTGATGAAAAACTACCACAACAACATAATAATTAACAATACTAAATATTTTAATTTTGCCTAGATTTTTCGTTTATAAACAAGACTTACGAGAGTTGGGTGTGTTGTCAAAGGGATAACTAGCGACTAGGGCGCCACCGTGTAGACTGCCCGAAAGTACAAATTGTATTTTTTGAACCCAATCCTTCACTGCTTCAGTCTCAGGTTGGGTTCGTTTGTTGTTTTGCTTGAAATAATCTGGAAAGTTACGATTTAGATCGAAACCTCTTGCATTGTATCTAAAAATCAAGAAAAAAACTTGTTTGATTTGATACCCTACAAATAGTCCTCACAAAAAATTCAAAATATAGTTAACTTTTTTATTTCTAGTTCGATTTTTATAATTGATACACCAAAGTACTCAAAATAACGTTATTTGTCAATCGCAAATGACAGATTGAACCTACCTGCCCTGTCCACCATCACAACTACCTTCTTTTGATACCTCAAATCCATCTGGGTTCATGGCTGGCATGATGTGGATTCTGGTGTTGTCTAAGAGCCATCTTATGTAGGGGTCAGTACTATAGCTAGTCACCAAGTACTAAAAATATAAACAAAAATGGGTTATAGACCCAGTCAAATTACACTTTGAGAGAAAAATAATTATTAACAGGACCTAAAGCATTGGAAATTGTAGAGAGGCGAAAAACAAAGTTAAAAAAAAATAAATGCGTGAGCAGGGGCCTTGCGGGTTAGATTTGGGGGGGTAAAAAGGGGCAAGGAATCGTATTATTGCGATTTCTGGTGAAAGTTGACGTTGGAGAAAAAAGTGATATATATAAAAGTGATATGCCATAAAAATATCTAAAACTTTTGTAAATTTAATTTTTTACATAACCTTAAAATGTTTGAAAAAAATTAAAAAAAAACCATATTTTATTTTATTTTTTGTGTTTTTTATTTTTGCAAAAATAATGTCAGTTTAAAAAAAACTTGGTAAGAGTAAAGCTCTTTAGGTGCTAAATGTCTACAATATTTTACAAACAAAAAAAATTAAGATATTTCTAAGATATTTGTTTTTTCCGCTCAAAAAAACTTTTAAATGAAATTTTAAAACATTTTAGATTTTAATAGACCTTTTCTTCTTGATTCCAATTAGATTGGGTTTATTTAGTTTATTAGTTTTGGAGATATATGCGTTTAAAAAAATTAAGTTTCAGCCATGAAATAGACAATCGCATTGACACAAAAAGTGATGCTTACAAAAGTTTAAGGTGTATAATTTATTAACATTAAACACCTTAACGCCTTCTACCATAGGGGTTTAACTTACGTGAATGAGTTGTAAAAGCAATTCTCGACTAACTGGCTCATTGCCATGAATATTTCCGATGTATTTGACGTCTGGTTTGCCTAGCATGTGCTCGTAGGGTGAGGCTGACACTACCATCACCCATAAATCCCTTCCTGAAATACAAAATAAATTAGTATCATCAATCACCAATCATGAGTTTAAAACAAGGGGTTATATAAGAAGTTTGTATTTAAGAGCCGTAAATATTTGTAGTAATAATGAAGAATTAACCACAGAAATTAACAACATTAAAAAGGACTTACAACAGAATGGTTATTCCGAGAAATTAATAAACTCAATGATATTTAAAATTAAAAACATACCAAATGTAGCAAATTCTCAAAATAATAATCCGTTGTGTGTTATTAACATTCCATATGTTCTAGGGATTTCAGAAAACATAAGACGAATGGCCAAACTCTATATTATAAAAACAGTATTTTCTTCGGGAAATACGATAAGAAGTTTTGTAACTAAAGCAAAACCCGAAAATCTCTTAACCCTCGTAAACCCATGGTCAAAAACTTACATTAAATACCAACTGGGGTGCAAATGTACCCCAACAATTTTTTTTGTTTATTATTATTCCTTCAATATTAGAATTATTAAAAATAAAACACATCCTGTTTATAAAAAATATATTTTTACATAATGACACACATAAGAATAAAAGTTGTAAAGATTGATCAATAAATAAACAAATCCTGAAAGAAATATGAAATGATTAGATATAATAAACACAAAAATAATGCTAAAAAAGGAAGAATTTTAGTACCTAACATTTTCAATAATGATTTAATTATCACACTATTATTATAATAAGCAAACCAATAAATGCTTCCAGTTCTTCTTCAACAAAAGGAGAAAATGCTTTCTCATTTTTCGCATAATAGGACTGGGCTTTTGTATTCGTCTGCGACAAAATCACGTCCATAATATCTTGTGAAAAAAATAGTTCAAAAGCTTCTTTTATGGTAGAAAATTGGAGTCAAACCTGTGGCAACCTTTTGAGTATTGCATTTTCTTCTCTTTATCCTCGTAGTAAGTGGAACTTTTGCCCAGACACTACTATTTTTCGACGAATAAGTTGGATGATCAGTATAAGATTCTACTGACAGCATTACCTTAACTGTAGAATTTGTCGACTCATTTTTACAATCACTCACTTGCAAAACGTTATCTATATCATCAGTTTCAGTCACTATGTCAGTCTCTTCAATATCACTTAAACAATCCCCTAGTGCTAAATCATTTAAATAACTATCGTACTTGTCCGTTGCTAATATCGCCAATAGTTCTTCGTCAGTTAGCTTATTTTCATTTTGAAACGTTCGTGGTCCACTCATTTTTATAAGCGCGCACTAGACAGTCTCTGAAAACGTGGCTAAACACACTAAAATTATAATGACATAAACACGTGCACAAAGACAAGACGCTAGCGCTACCAAGTCCACTTTCAATCCCTGGCTTCGCAAGCGCAGATCTACCAATATTATTTACCTCATGTCTTAGAATAGATGCATACAGGGTGATTTTCACTTGAATGATTCTAACCACATGAAAATAGAAAGTTTCAAAAACCTAACCTAACAAAACCTAATCAAATCTAACCGAACCGAAGGAAACTGAACCAATAATTTTTTTCAAAAAAAAAACTTTCCTTACTTCCTGCCCGGGATCCTAGAGGATGTGAATCCGAACCGAACCAAACCGAACCTAACTAAACTGAACCAAACCTAACCTAACCTAACTAAACTACAACACGTACTGCTAATTAGGTTTAGTTGGGTAGGGTTAGGTTTGGATAGGTTCGGTTCGGTACGGTCCGGTTCGGATTCACATCCTCTAGCATCCCAGGTAGGAAGTCAGGAAAGTTTTTTTTTTGAAAAAAAATATTGGTTTAGTTTGCTTTGGTTCGGTTCGGTTAGATCTGATTAGGTTTCGTTAGGTTAGGTTTTTGAAACTTTCTATTTTCATGTGGTTAGAATCATTCAAGTGAAAATCACCCTGTACATCGATTCTAATACATGAGGTAAATAATATTGGTAGATCTACGCATGCGAAGCCAGGGATTGGAAGTGGACTTGGTAGCGCTAGCGTCTTGTTGCACAAAGCCGCTACTGAGTAAATTGGGAGTCCCCGACACCGTTGACGCCAAGCGCCGGGGAATCCCCGTCGCTTCAACGCTTTGGGGTTTACTTGTACCCCGGTTGGCAACGTATGCAAAATATACACCAGTCATTACGTATCGTGCGGGGTGCAGTTGGACCCCAACTAACAAAACTCTCTATAATTAGTTACAACAAAAAGCTATTTATTCCAGCTTTTTTATACTAATTTAGAAATATATTTAAGAAACATAGCTGGAAGAAAATTATGTAAAAGAAAATATTTTAGAAAATATCGCAAGAAATTCATGTCTGGGGTGCAACTGTACCCCGCTCGGGTTTACGAAGGTTAAATAATAAGGAATGTATTTACCAAATCCCGTGTGAGTGTGGTAAATCATATTTGTAGGTGAAACGAATCACTCTCTCAGGTTAGAGTAAATAAACATTAAAAAAGTACTCAATTAGGGGATATTGAAAAATCCGGTTTAGCGGATCATGCATGGTCAAATGATCACAGGATTCAGTAGTCGGAAGCTAAAGTTTTGTATAAGGAGTCGCATTGGCGAAAACGACAGTTTATTGAAGCTGCGTTTATAATGCAGAATAAAAAAGTTTTCAGTCAACCAAGCACGGACATACCAAACAAATGGAAACCACTCCTTAAGGAAAACAGGTGTCTTAGGATTATAAAGGGGCAGGCCGTCACACCTGACTGCACACGAAGTACTATAAGTAGTGGCCTAGAGACTAGATTGTTTAGTTTAGACTTGAAAACGGTTAGATACTTACTAACCGAAACGTCATGTTCAAAATTCATTGTCTACGAGTTTCAAACAAAGAATATAACTATAATAATATAAGTTTATCTTTTCAATGAATTCAAATATGTTTACAAATTCAAAAAAGTTTAAAACTACTTCAACTAACCTTGTACAGACTTCCCAATGGAATACAATGCCGTCAAACTTGGAAATCTGGCAGTAGTCTGTCTCAAAAATTGTGTCATTTTCTTGTAGTCATGGTATTTGTACTCTATGGTATAAGGTTCGGTATACTGAGTGTCCGAATTTAAGTTGAGACCGTTGCTCGAGTCTTGGTACCGTCGCTCTTCTGGTTGTTGGAACCCAGCGTCCTCTGGAATCGGTTGGTAGGAAGATATTTGGTCACTCTGTACAATAACGATAGTTAGACCTTATGCATTGTGTAGTTAATAATCAATACTTTATAAAGCCTTTTTTTTGGAATAAAACCGAAATCTGGCTGTCCCGGGCCAAAAAAAAATAAAATTCTTGGAGGCTTAATACCTAAACTTTTAATTTAAAAATAATTTTAAGGAAAGACGTCCTCACTCCACAAATTTCTGATAGGTTGAGAAATAATAGTTTCATTGGCGTAGCTAGGGGGGGGGGGTTAGGGGGGGCCTGCCCCCCCCCCTGAAGTCCCTCAGGCCCCCCCTAAGATATTTTAGGCCTCCCCTACCGACTACTAGTAAAAGAACATGACGCTGAAAATACATACTTTTCTATTATTATTCGGGAAATATTCAAATAAAATAGGTGCATTAAAATTTAAAATCATTCAGATAATGTTTACATTTCAGGAAAAAGCCCTTGTCTTGCGGAATTAGGCTTTTTCTCTTTAAATTATCGGTATTTTTTCTGCACTTATGCAATTTCCCGAAAATATTTTTTAAATTTAAACATAATTATGCATATTGAATATTTCATACATATTGGCGACATCTTGTAAAATATTATAGAAGTGTAAGTTGAATTTTGCATTTAATAAAGACAGCGACCTTTGCCCCTCTGTTTCCGAAATCGGGTTGTAGATGTTGTAAGGTTATAAAAGACCTTTTTAAACTGTATTTCTAAAATAAATATAATAATCTTTTTAGTTTTTTTGAGGTTAGCGTTTAGTATCATGGAAATTTTCCGATTTTGGTGACAATTTCATAACCATTTTCATATTAAGTTTTCCCACGTCGTTAAATGGAATAAATTCGTCGAGCAATACCGGGAAATTTTTAATATTAATACTTCTGCTCTAAGAGCAGAAATGACCGTTTTAAAGAATTGTATTTTTCGGTTAAATCAAACTGTTGGTCATGATTCTATCAAACAACATATAGCAGAAAACACCTATCCAAACCTCTACCAACTTTTTAAAGTTGCGAGTATTCTTCCAATTTTAAGTGCAACTTGCGAGAGGTCTTTCTCTGCCATGAGGAGAGTTTTTAATTGGCTTAGAACAACTATGACTCAAGAGAGACACTCAGGTTTGTCATTGTTATTCATAGAAAAAGATGTTGAGGTCGACTTAGACAGTGTGGTAGACGCTTTCAGTCAGCGACGTAGAAAACTTTCTTTGTAGAATTGCTGAATTACATACTTCCTGTGTATACATATAAATAAGTTGGTAAATGTATTATTAAATTTGTTATATTAAAATATTAGAACATTTAATGCGCGTATTTTTTTTTATTCATTGCATACTTTGCACGACTCTTTAAAACATGTTTGCTTTTTGTTCAAGACAGACCGGGGCCACGGCCCCCCTGAAAAGCAAGGCTAGCTACGCCAATGAATAGTTTGGATTAAGTTATGCTTAATTTATTTCCAAAATACAAGTATTATTCTGATTCGAGAATAACTTTCAAACCACTAGACAATATAAAATCTTTGTTTTCCAGGACTAAAGATCCTTCACCAACTGTTTGTCAAAGTAGTATATACAGGGTGTTCGGCACATGAACCGTCAAAATTTTTTGGGATATTGTTGGGGTCATTTGCTACCTTTTCAACCTTGGAACTTGGGTCCTTAGAGTCACGGCTAAAGAGATGAATTTTTAATTTTTTTTTCAAATTACTTTTAATCCCACCCTTAAACACCATTTTTTTTTATAATTCTGTAATCTTATGCTACTTCAACTAATTAATAGATTTGTTAAAATTTATGTACCAAAGGGACATACGAGATTTTTTATTGAAGAACATTAGTGATTTTGTGAAAGAAAATCAATTTCAAAATTAAAAATTAAAAAAAGTATCGACACTTGAGAACTTCATTTTCTTTTAAAAACTTCTCTAGTTGATTACCTTTCTAACGGTATGCTACACATTGATTTAAAAAAAAACAATTCTGCTTTAAAATACGGATATTTAGTGAGACGGGCAATAATCGTTCGGACTTGATAAGAAAAACAATTTGATGTTTATGATCGTTTCGAACAAAATTTATAAATAAAGAACACAATACATTAAAAGTTTAACTTTTGTTTAAGTAGGTAAACGATCATAAACATCAAATTGTTTTTCTTACCAATTCCGAACGAGTCTCGCCCTTCTGACTGAATATCCGTATTTTAAAGCAGAAATGTTCTTTTTAATCAATGTGTAGCATACCGTCCCAACTAACATTTATAGTAGCAGCTACATGTTCTAAAGGCTTTGCTACTTTCTTATAGTAGAAATGTGGTGATCCCAACCAAAATTTGTTACTTTTTAGTTCTAACTACTATTTAGTATCAGGAAATAGTAGATGTTTCGTAAAAACGACCCTCTAAACTACTTCATAGGATTGTTTCTTGATAGTCGATTCTGATAGTCTTCTCTACCACAATAGGACGTTGCTAAAGTTTTACTTTCTTTTTAGTCGTTATTTCGTAGTCGCCCTGACTTTTATATCCTACTTAATTACCACTAGAAAGTTAAGCTTCATTGGAGTCCCAAACAAGTGTATCCGACAACTACATTATAACTTTAATTTTTACCACAAAAGTTTGTGTCATCATAGTAACATCTGATGTAACAATGTAGACAACATAACTTTTTGCATCAACTTTAAAGCCGCAACTACTTTCAAGTAACCTTTTCGACTATCAGGGAATATAGTTTGGGACGCCATGTTTTTATGTAAGAAAGAAAATTTAATATTTTTGTTGTCGTTTTATGAGCTCATATTAAAGAGCCATACTATTTTATAAACAAATTAGTTGAAGCTTACCAAAAATGCACTTCTTAAGCACCATTTGTTGGAGTTAACCGTCGATTATGAAAACATAACCTCCAAAATCACAACACAAAAATTCCATCGGCTACCAGAAAACGGCTCAATTTTACGGGCGCACCGGTTTTTTGCAATATATATAATACATGTTATACAAAAAACTTTGCGTCGCACTCGAATTTTGATCCTCTGCTCGTAAATTCTCACACTTTTGGATAACATAGTTCATATTATAACCATAACCAAACAAAAAAACTAAGCGAGTCTGTTTACTGTTGTGTCCACCATATTGTGTAACAATTCTACCAAAAAGAAACGATTATATTATTTGCAACTACATCGCAACTTTTATGCCATTACGGAAAAAAAAACAGCCTCTACGACGTAGTAGATACCTGGCTACGACGTAGTAGTGTAGTTGTTACTACAGTGACTTTAAACACTTGGCCAAGTAGTTATAACCAGAAATTGGTTCCCCACTTAGGGAATTATAACGTCGCTGTATGGTATACTGAGACGTAGCGGGAGTACGTTGCGGTTACCTTTAAGAAATTCTTTGTAGTTGGGGTTTCGTCGTTACAACTTTAATTGTTTGTTGGGGTTAGAAAGGTAATCAACTAAAGAAGTTTTTAAAAGAAAATGAAGTTCTCAATTGTCGATACTTTTTATGATTTTTAATTTTGAAATTGATTTTCTTTCACAAAATCACTAATGTTCTTCAATAAAAAACCTCGTATGTCCCTTTGGTACATAAATTGTAACAAATCAATTAATTAGTTGAAGTAGCATAAGATTACAGAATTATAAAAAAGAAATGGTGCTTTTCCAGACATTAATAAAAAGCTTACGGAGGTTTCAAGGTGGGATTTTGGGTAATTTGAGAATTTAAAAAAAAAATCATATCTCTTTAGTCATGACTCTTAGGACCCAAGATCCAAGGTTGAAAAAGTAGCAAATGAGCCCAACAATATCCCAAAAAATTTTGACCGTTCATGTGCCGAACACCCTGTATAAACTTAGTTGTGCTGATTGTGCAGCGTCTTATATTGTTCTGTAAAGAACTGGAAAACAGAATAGTAAAAGCAAAACATTTAACATATATGAAACGATGGTGAAAATCACGCTGTTGTATGGAATCAAGACTTTGCGTAACAGAAAAATACAAAACAAAAATGGAAAGTGTCGAAATGGATGCAATAAGAAGATCAATAAGAAAATCTAGAACAGATCATGTAAGAAATGAGATCATAAAAGAAAGAATGGGAATCGAGGGAAGCATAACGGATGACATCACTAAAAGGCAACGGATATGGTTTGGCCATGTACAACGGATGAACGACGAAATATTACCAAAGCAGGTCTTATAATGGCAACCAATAGGGCGCAGAAAAAGAGGGCGTCCTAAACTAGAACGGCAAAACAGTCAATCCAAAGATCAATAAGTCGAAAAAATCTGACAGAAGATGATTGTCAGGATCGAAGGAGTTGGAGAATAGGCGTCGGACAACGTATAAAAACGTTTTAAACCGACATTATGTTATTTTTTTGATTTTTTTTTTACCTGAAAATTTTGCGTTGGCAATGCTTGGTTGGGATACTGAATTGACTCGTCACCGACGCTGATTCTTGACGAAATTTTGGTCTCTCTTTGGTGTTGGTTGCTTAAATCTTGAGAATGCGCCGGCGCCGCTCTCAGCACAAGTTGCATTAGTAGAAGACATTTTATCACAGGCACAGGCAGTAGTCGCTTCATTATTTTTTGGTATTTGGTTTTAGTTTACTAAAAAAAAATTAAGAAAATTTTTGTAAAGAAAACAATCTTAACAAAAACATTTCATGTAAAAAGAGGCCAAGTACGCGAAAGTGGTATTCAAAATGAAAGGTTTTTACTGGTTTGGAAATGTATTTTTAAATTTTGCTATTCCAGCCAAACTTCTTTATATTCAATTTAGCACTGTGCCTAAGAGTCATTTGTAGCCGTAATAGCCAAGTTAAGAAAAATATTTCCAAACTAGTAAGAACCGTTTTTAGCTCACACATATATTATACTATAGTAGTGTAAGCTATAGTGATCCTAATTTTTTCGAGAAAAAAAAAGTTGCTCCGATTTCAAAAATTTTATATATATCTTTGCGTTTCAGATGATTTTCAAACTTTTTTGTCTCGCCGTCTGTCTGTATGTCTGTCTGTCTGTCTGTATGTCTGTCTGTAACGACCAACCCGCATAACTCAAAAATCGCTTGTCCGATTTAAATTTATTTAAATTTGGTACCTAGGCTGGGTCTTGGGCCGTGGTGGTCCCGTTTAAAAAGGAACGAAATCAACCGAACGCAAGCCAAATAAAAGGGTGGGGGTTGATTTCAAAAATGAGAGTTTATGTGAAAATATGGCGTGTGTGATATCAAACGAAAGGTAAATGAGTCTGGAGTTAAACAAAATACATTTTAGTTTTAAAAAAAGGGTGGGGCTAGATTTTAAAAATTAGAGTTTAAGTCAAAACATGGCTTGTGTGGTATCAAACAAAAGGTAATTGAGTCTGGAGTTGGATAAAATATATTTCAGTTTTTAGTTATATTAGCTCACACGTACACTATATCTATAGTACCTAGTGTGAGCTTAGGTGTCTATAGATTGGCAGAGTATTTTTAAATTTGTACTGAAGAACTTGGCTTTACTTTTATCTCAATTCTTTTTACGGAATACTTCGCGTACTTGGCTTTTTTTACACAAAATGTTTTTGTTATGATTTCACTTCTTTTTTAAAGTATTTGGATAATACTTGTTTAAGTTTTAAACTAGTAAAATATGCGGAATATTGTTCAAAACTTTTGCAATGCATTCTTAAAAATTTTGAGATTTTTTTTATATTTTCCTATCCTTTTATTATAGTTCCTATTAGACTTCCAAAGCTCAGCTCTCTAGCGTATTCCTGGAAGTAGGCAATGTTAATTTTACATAACTTTACATTTATAGGGGAAGAAAGTAAATTAAAATTTGTGCCTCGCCAACTTCGCTGTTTTTAATTGTTTTCCTTCCCAAAGGTATTTTTACTAGTCTACAAATTATATTAAACTTCTTTTTATAACATTATCCACCTTTTCTTTTAGGTACCTTCTCACTCTTCATCTTAATAATTTCGAATAACCACCTTTTTTTTCGGTGTTCCGCTTCTTTTTCTTCTTTCAATTTTTTTTCGACAAAAATTTTTTTTTCAGATAACGCTAAAAATGTGTTATTTGGATCTATTTTGACCTATCCTAGCAATATCGTCGTGATGTCTGTCTGTGTGTGTACAGTAGACTCGCGTTAGTGTGAACACGAAAAAAATCTGCACGTTCATACCATGGAGACCGTTCACACTACGGAAGGTCTATTCTAAAACCGAAATATTATTGGTAAGATACAATAAATCCATACCTATCAACTTTTAAATGTAACTATTGTTATAATTTAGAGCAAATCTATAAGTTTCTGCTCACAATGACAATTTAAAGTATCGACAAATATTACAATTATTAATTTTTATGAAACTTGCTGACCAATGAGTGGCTACGATCTCAATATTTCTTAGGCTCTAACATCTATGTTGTTTGTTTTTGACTATAATGTAACCACTTTAAGTGATTCCAAAACATACTTTACTGCACTTTTTTTAGGTATGTTCATTTCGTTCTCAGATTCGCCTTCCAAACTTACTTCGGGGAGCAAGAATTAAAAACTTCTTGGTTTTTACCATTTTACAAAGCAAAACATGAAATTGTACTAGTATTTACCACAAAAAACGAATTAAAACTAAGTAATTCTCGGTAATTCCCCTAAATTTTATCATTTGATTAACACTTCTTTTCCCTTTTTATACAATCGAGACTCGTTACTCTTTATACTACTATAATACATTAATCTTCACTGTTCGCACTACTGGGAGATTCACACAAGCTGTGTTCACACCATCGCGAGTCTACTGTATATTATTTCCGTCCGTAACACGATAGCTCCTAAACTACTAAACCGTTTTTTATAAAATTTTCAGGTAAAATAGTGTTCGACACGCTTATGAGCTGATTAGATTTTGGTTAAAATCCATTACTGCTAAATTTTTGACAATTAAAAACTTAAAGAAATGCTAACTTTTTAATGGAGCATCGTATCAATACACTGTTTTCGGAATATATCCCAACTAACATTTATAGTAGCGGCTACATGTTCTAAAGGCTTTGCTACTTTCTTATAGTAGAAATGTGGTGATCCCAACCAAAATTTGTTACTTTTTAGTTCTAACAACTATTTAGTATCAGGAAATAGTAGATGTTTCGTAAAAACGACCCTCTAAACTACTTCATAGGATTGTTTCTTGATAGTCGATTCTGATAGTCTTCTCTACCACAATAGGACGTTGCTAAAGTTTTACTTTCTTTTTAGTCGTTATTTCCTAGTCGCCCTGACTTTTATATCCTACTTAATTACCACTAGAAAGTTAAGCTTCATTGGAGTCCCAAACAAGTGTATCCGACAACTACATTATAACTTTAATTTTTACCACAAAAATTTGTGTCATCATAGTAATATCTGATGTAACAATGTAGACAAAATAACTTTGTGGATCAACTTTAAAGCCGCAACTACTTTCAAGTAACCTTTTCGACTATCAGGGAATATAGTTTGGGACGCCATGTTTTTATGTAAGAAAGAAAATTTAATATTTTTGTTGTCGTTTTATGAGCTCATATTAAAGAGCCATACTATTTTATAAACAAATTAGTTGAAGCTTACCAAAAATGCTCTTCTTAAGCACCATTTGTTGGAGTTAACTGTCGATTATGAAAACATAACCTCCAAAATCACAACACAAAAATTCCATCAGCTACCAGAAAACGGCTCAATTTTACGGGCGCACCGATTTTTTGCAATATATATAATGCATGTTATACAAAAAACTTTGCGTCGCACTCGAATTTTGATCCTCTGCTCGTAAATTCTCACACTTTTGGATAACATAGTTCATATTATAACCATAACCAAACAAAAAAACTAAGCGAGTCTGTTTACTGTTGTGTCCACCATATTGTGTAACAATTCTACCAAAAAGAAACGATTATATTATTTGCAACTACATCGCAACTTTTATGCCATTACGGAAAAAAAACAGCCTCTACGACGTAGTAGATACCTGGCTACGACGTAGTAGTGTAGTTGTTACTACAGTGACTTTAAACACTTGGCCAAGTAGTTATAACCAGAAATTGGTTCCCCACTTAGGGAATTATAACGTCGCTGTATGGTATACTGAGACGTAGCGGGAGTACGTTGCGGTTACTTTTAAGAAATTCTTTCTAGTTGGGGTTTCGTCGTTACAACTTTAATTGTTTGTTGGGCATGGCTTCACTTGAAGTGTGATAATAGACTAGCAAGGTGTCAGATCCATTTTATTTTAAAATATTTTTATTTTTTAAAAGCTAAATTAACCGCGCCACTGGCGTAAAGTAGGCATAAAGAATGATTGTAGGTCAAGGACTTTCATTTCTTCAAAACGAACTCATTTCACGCCGGAAGAAATTGAAGAAAATCAGCCGAAGAAGGCGTATATACCAAATAAATCGACAAGAGAACTACATTTAAAACCGTTGGTTTCTGATACATATCTGACATACTTTAAAAATAAACAATTTATGTTGAAATTTTATTAAATACAGTCTGTAGATATAAGGTGTATTACAGTAAATGTAACTCCCATTTTCTTCCTGAATAGATAGGCTACAATAGTAGTTTACCTAACTAGTGCGGAAAGTGCCTCTTTTCCGCACGCGATTGCAGATGGCCAAACGACGCGATAGCGGAGTTTGGCCAGCAATCAAGTGCGGAAAAGACACTTTACGCACGAGTTAGGTACACTATTTTTTCTATAAGCGTGAGGAAAAAACTAAAAATTAATCAGAAAATTATTTATATTCAAAACGTTTTAATCAAATCAATTATTATTATTCACATTCTAGCGGCTTCTAGAACTGACTGGGGTAGATCTTCGTCCGAAGAATCCATTAAAAATCTGATTTTTTTGTTTGAAAAATTCAAAAGACGCTTGTATCTGCAAAATTGGCTTTGTTTTGACAGTTTGTTTGTACTTTGTTGCTATGGTGATTTAAGATGCCAAATCTAAAACCACTAGTGTTCATTGTTGTTTGACATTGACAATGACGATATTTATACCGGGGAGGTTTAAAACATAATTTGAACCTATTTTACTGAAAACTTTATTTTATCGAAAATATTGAAAATATAGCAGAATTTTAGTCAATTTGAATATTTTTAGGATATTTCGTGTGCTAGGAAACATACAAATGTATTTTGAACGGTCTAAATGTTATAGAACACCTCAAAATCGTAACAAATTTACTTTTCCGCACTAGTGCGGAAAAATATTTTTCGGAAAAGTGGCACCTTCCACACTAAAATGCGTGCGGAAAAGTGGACTTTTCCGCACGCTTATAGAAAAAAAGTTTTTCTTTAAAAAATTAAACGTGGTTTTTTTTATTTTAACTGAAAAGATGTAAGTTGAGTATTGTTCATACTCGTCTTAGTCTTTTGTTTTTGATTAGTCTTTGTCCTTTGATTAGTCTAAGCTGTCTTTAATAAAATCGGCTGTTCATACTCGTCTTTTGTTTTTGATTAGTTTTAGTCATAACCCACTGAAAAAAAAATTCAATTTCAATAAAAAGGCCCTCTTCAAAAGTCATTTTCTACACAAAACAATCTTATTTAACCTAATCTGTGCACAAAACACAGACACGAAAGACCAAAAGCGAAAAAGAAAAAAAAAACAAATAAAATTTTGAGGTTATGTTGAGATTTTCTGTTAAAAACATGATTAATGGCGGTAAATTCAAAATTTCGGCCGCGCGCTTGCGCTCTTCGGACGCCCTGTAAAAAAAACAACAAATATCAGCTGATGTCTATCACTCGTCTTAGTCGTTTTCCTAAGGATTGAAAGTTGGCAACTCTTAAGACAAAGACTAATCAAAAACAAAAGCAAAAACATTGTATGAACACTCCCATAAGAAACAGTGGTTTTAACTTTCTTATGACAAGACATATGACTAAACCAAGACAAAAGACTAGACGAAAGACGAGTATGAGCGATCCATTGGTTACATTTTTACCTATTTCTGATTTCAAAAATATGTAAGTAAATATGTCTATGCTGTCATAAACATATTTTCTGGGATATAACCACTCCAACGATAGTTCATTTGTTTTAATAGTAAATCAGGGCTATCAAAATGGACGGGCCACGATCCTCCACTTTGTTGACGTCACATCCGGGGCTGATTTTTTTTTGATGGTCACGTTACGACACAGCTGATTGTCTTTAAAATTTTGAAGTTGGAATGACGGTTCATGGATATTTGATTTTTTTGTTAAATAGAGCCGTTTTTGAGATTGTTTCTACTTTATTCTGGCAGAACAATTTTTTTTAAATGTATAGTAAGCCCTAATTTTTCATAGCCGCTTCATTAGCTCACACAAAAATTAAGTTTAAAGCAGAAGCGAATGTGACAATCACATATGACAAAGTCAAATACATGTCAAATATAACAGTTGGCATGTGGTACATGGCGGGTAATTTAAATTCAAAATAAGAAATGCTAAATCTTGAAGATTTTAACCTTTTAATCATGTTGCTTCCTTACAAACATTTGGTGGAATATCGGGATGGTGTCTGAGAATATTTCACTGAAATTTTGCGGAAATCTGTAGTGCCATTTTGAAAATATCATAAAAAAACGTCTGACCTCCCATAAGACCCAATGTAAAATTCAGCCCCGGGAGAACAGCTGATTTTTTCAGGGTCGTGGCCTCTATTTTTGTGTTGGTCTTGAGTAAATTTATGTGAGCTACCATAAACTCGTTTTATGAGTAACAAAAACATTTCATGTCAAATGAAGCCAAGTACGCGAAAATGGTATTCCGTTCTCCAACACAAATTTCAAAATGAAAGGTTTTTACTAGTTTGGAAATGTTTTTCTAAACTTGGTTATTACTACGGCTGCAAATGACTCTTAGGCACAGTGCTAAATTGAACATAAATAAAGTTTAAAAAAACATTTCCAAACTAGTAAGAACCTTTCATTTTGAAATTTGTATTGGAAGACTTGGCTTTACTTTTATCTCAATTCTTTTTACGGAATGCCATTTTCGCGTACTTGGCTTTTTTTTACATGAAATGTTTTTGTTATGATATAGTTTACATAAGTTCAAATAAGAAAAAGAATCATGAACTTTTTATTACAAATTAATACCTAATTTGTTTCCACATTAATAATTGTTGAACCTACCACTTTTTTAAGTACTTACGTTGATTACAAGACCTGCATAATTAAAAGTAGTTAAGTACTTATCTAAGTTACATAACTAGGTAAAAATATGCAATTTAAAAGTTAATGCTTATTTTATATAATTTCTTAGTTACTAAAAAGTATTTATTTATGAACAAAAACATTTTTAAAAGCAAATTTTCAATTATAATTAATTATTGCTGAGATACCTATATGTACAGGGTGTCCCAAATTGGGCACTTTTAGGGGATTTAAGGTACTTCCAGGGGAGACAGAGAAAAACTGACCACGCATTGCGAGGCTCAAATTTCAAGAGAAGACTTATAGTGAAAACCGCATATTGAAATATCGTCTCGTCTTTGAGCTACGGACGCTATTTGAAAAGTCTGCATTTTGGAAGGGGGTCTATAACTTCGTTATTAGTGGAAATTTTGATTAAGAGTAAATTGCAATTTTATAGACTTTGTCACGAGGAATTCACCCGCTAAATTAAAATTTAACTGTCTTAACTTAACTTTTATTTTTTGAGATATGACATAAAGTTGTATTTTTTCTTATGGAATGGCGTATATTTTAATTAATTTTCGAATTAGTCATTGAATTCTTATCAAAATGATGTATCATATGTCACAGTTTTATTAAGCGGTTTCGGAGATAATTAAAGTTTTTTATTTTTTGTCTAGATGCGTTGAATGACGTCATGCGCCATTGACATGAAAGCCTTGCGGTCAAATCCTACTGTTAACTACTCCTACAGTTTTTTTGTCTGATACTATGCAAATCAAGTTGTCCTTGCGTCTTGGCGTTTTGTCATTGTTTTTAATTGTTTAAACAATTTGACATTCCGCTTTGATATGAAATTATTTTGTACAAAAGCGTTTTTAATTTTATTTTGCAATATGTATCAAAACGATGAAAAGTATGACATGTTAAAATGTTACTGGGAAAGTAATGATAATCGACAGGGCGCTGGAAACTTATATATTCAAAGGTATCCCGAACGAAGACAACCGTATATGGATATATATATCTCTTTTTCAAAACCGCGGGCCAAAATATATGACGTTAGGAGGTACCGTGAGTTAGAAGAGATAGGCATTATTCGTGAGTTAGAACAAAATAATTTACGATCATTGAGACAATTAGCTGTTACAGGCATACCGAGAACTTCAATCCACCGAACACTTAAACGGAATAATTATAAGCTTTGAGGGCCGTCAGCTGAATTATAATTTTCCAAACCAGGCTTATTATCAATTTTTGACTGTGTAAAATAATAAAAATACTCTGCCAATATATGGGCCCCTAAGCTCACACTAGGTACTATAGTTATAGTGTACGTGTGAGCTAATATAACTAAAAACTGAAATATATTTTATTCAACTCCAGACTAAATTACCTTTTGTTTGATACCACACAAGCCATGTTTTGACTTAAACTCAAATTTTTGAAATCTACTCACACCCTTAAAAAAACAAAAAACTAAAACGTATTTTGTTAAACTCCGGACTCAATTACCTTTCGTTTGATATCACACACGCCATATTTTCACTTAAACTCTAATTTTTAAAATATACCCCCACCCTTTTTTTTAAATAAATTAAAATGTATTTCGTTTAACTGCATACTCAATTACCTTTCGTTTGATATCACACACGCCATATTTTCACATAAACTCTAATTTTTGAAAGCTACCCCCACCCTTTTATTTGGTTTGTGTTCGGTGGATTTTGTTCATTTTTAAATGGGACCATCTCTACCCAAGACCCAGCCTAGGTACCGAATTTCATTAAAATCGGCCAAGCGGTTTTTGAGTTATGCGCGTTGGTCGTTACAGACAGACATACAGACAGACAGACAGACATACAGACAGACAGACAGACAGACAGACGGCGCAACAAAAAAGTTTCAAAATCATCTGAAACGCAAAGATATATAAAAATTTTTGAAATTGGAGCAACTTTTTTTTTCTCGAAAAAATTAGGATCACCATAGCTCACACTACTATAGTATAGTATATGTGTGAGCTAATACTGGAGTGCCTTGACCTGCCTCAGCAGGAAATCATAGCGCACTAGAAATAAGTGAAAAAGCGGAATATCTCCTAAACCGCTCAATCAAACTATGACATATCATACATCATTTTGAAAAGAATTCAATGGCGAATGCGAAAATTAATTAAAATATAGGCCATTCCATAAGAAAAAATGCAACTTTATGTCATATCTCAAAAACTAAAAGTGACAGTTAAAATTTAATTTAGAGGGTGAATTCCTCGTGACAAAGTCTATAAAATTGCGATTTACTCTAAATCAAAATTTCCACTAATAACGAAGTTATAGACCCCCTTCCAAAATGCAGACTTTTCAAAAAGCCCCCGTAGCTCAAAGACGAGACGTTATTTCAAAATACGGTTTTCACTATAAGTCTTCTCTTGAAATTTGAGCCTCGCAAGGCGTGGTCAGTTTTTCTCTGTCTTCCCTAGAAGTACCTTATACCCCCTAAAAGTGCCCAATTTGGGACACCCTGTATATACCAAAAAATCGTGAAAGTGTAAAATTGAACGTGAAAACACGTTTTAATTTAATTATAAACAGAAAAACAACTGACAAATTTACAACAATTGGATGTTCTTAATTATTATTTTCTGAATTGTACAGGACATACGGTCTAATTGTTGTTCAAATTTTACTCTTCATATAAACAACATTTAATTTGATAATTGTTGAAAAAGAGAAATTTTAATATTTTCCTCGAATTTTTTTCGTGTCCCCAGTCTAGCAGAGGTCATTCAAAATTACAAAAAACTGCAAATTAATAACAGGATTTTCCAAATAAGCGATAATATACAGTTATTGTATAATACCAAATAATATTTATTTATTTGATTAGCAACTATACATACAAGGTGTTTCACGAACATCGGAACAGAGGTCTTTTTGAGTATTTAGAGTTATATTTAAGGTATCACTAGACCTACTTTCCCTATTCAAAATATAGGGGTAAAGTATACCCCTCGCAGGGGGTTCGTGCTACAAAAATTTCAAGAGAGCCAAAAAGTGTCCCCCTTGCAAACAAAATCGACGTGTCCGAGCGTTTCTCCAAATTCGCACGAAAAATACCCAAAAACAACTCTGTTACCTTTTAGTTGAAACACCCTGTATGTTCTGCTTAAAATAAAAAAATAGTTTTTGCAGTGGTATTAGATTTTTTTGGAAATTAGCTGTACCTTTTAAAACAGTAAAAAATTAAAAATAAATGGGTGGATCTGATCTGATACCTTCCTGGCCTATTAGAACACTCCAAGTAAACTTTATGCCTTGAAAACAGTTTTTTGTAAATATCTCAGAAATGAAATCTCCTACGAAGTTTTTGGTTATAACAAAAATTATTGAGAAAAATGTGTTATATTCTATATTTTCAATTTTTAAACTGTCAATAATCTGTCACTAGCATTAATTGATTTCGACCAAAATCTAAACAGGTCTTTACAGTATTGTACGCTATTTTACCTGAAAATTTCATGAAAATCGGTTAAGCGGTTTTGGAGCTATCTTGAACCGGACAGACATATACACACACTCACAGACGTCTTGACGATATTGCTAAGATAGGTCAAAATACAGCCAAATAACACATTGTTGGCGTTATCTTAAATAAAAATTAAAAACAATACCTTTTCTAACCTTCGCGGACTAGGAAGGTAAAAATCCGAAGGCAGAGAAGACCGAAACACTGTACATTAAATGACAAACAAAACAAAAATTAAAATAGCTACTAGTTGTCCTTCACAGTATATCATGCAATAAAAAATTATAAATATACTTACATGGTTTTAAAAAAACTCTTTTTTAATAATTGTTTCTCATTTGGTCCGTCTTAGTGAGTTCTTGTCTTCCTATCACTTTCTCAAATAACTTCCTCTACTCTTGTTTTAAACACTTTTTCACCTCCTTTCTTTATTGGTTTACTCACTGTCTTTTTAAAAAATGATTTACCATAAAGAAAATTCTCGATTCTTCGGCCTTCTTTAAAATTCAACTTTAAAATAAGGTAGAGAAGAACAAAACACCCTGTACATGAAATAAGAATTGATATAGGAAATCAGACAAAAATTAAAATAGCTACTAGTTGTCCTTCACAGCATATCATGCAATAAAAAATTATAATTATACTGAAATGGTTTTTAAAAAAATACTTTTTAATTGTTTCTCATTTGGTCCTTCTTAGTGTGTTCTTGTCCTCCGATCACTTTTTCAAAGAACTGCCTCTACTCCTGTTTTAACACACTTTTTCACCTCCATTGTTTATTGATTTACTTACCGTTTTTTTAAAGAATGATTCAGCATAAAGAAAATTCATGGCTCTTTTGATCCTTCTTAGTGAGTTCTTGTCCTCCTATCACTTTCTTAAATAACTTCCTCTACTCTACTCTTGTTTTAAAACACTTTTCCCGTCTTCTTTATAGATTTCTTCACTGTCTTTTTAAAGAATGATTTACCATAAAGAAAATTCTCGCTTCTTCTGTCTTCTTTGAAATTCCACTTTAAAATAAAGAAGAGAAGACCGAAACACCCAAACAAAAATTAAAATAGCTACTAGTTGCCCTTTACAGTAGATCATGCAATAAAAAATAAAAATTTTTATTATACTTACATGGTTTAAAACAAACTCTTTTTTTAATGATTGTTTCTCATTTGGTACTTCTTGGTGAGTTCTTACTTACCATAAAGAAAATTCTCGCTTCTATTGTCTTCTTTGAAATTTAACTTTAAAATAAGGAAGATAAGACCGAAACACTTTGTACATTAAATGAGATTTGATATAGAAAGCAAAATAAAAATTAAAATAGCTACTAGTTGTCCTTTAGTTTATACTTACATGGTTTTAAAAAAAACTATTTTTTAATCACTGTTTCTCATTTGATCTTTCTTGGTGAGTTCTTGTCATCCTATCACTATCTCAAATAACTTCCTCTACTGTATTTCTAAAACACTTTTCACCTCCTTTCTTTATAGATTTACTCACTGTCTTTTTAAAGAATAATTTACTATAAAGAAAATTCTCGCTTCTTCTGTCTTCTTTGAAATTTAACTTTATAGTAAGACAGAGACCAAAACACCCAAACAAAAATTAAAATAGCTAAGTTGTCCTCTACAGTAGATCATGCAGTAAAAAATTATACTTTAAATTATACTTACATGGTTGAAAAAAACTCTTTTTCAATCACTGTTTCTCATTTGGTCTTTCTTGGTGAGTTCTTGTCCTCCTATATCTCAAATAACTTCCTCTACTCTTGTTTTAAAACACTTTTTCACCTCCTTTCTTTATAGATTTACTCACTGTCTTTTTCAAGAATAATTTACCATAAAGAAAAATCTTGCTTCTTCTGTCTTCTTTGAAATTTAACTTTATAGTAAGACAGAGAAGACCAAAACACTCAAACAAAAATTAACATAGCTAAGTTGTCCTTTACAGTAGATCATGCAATAAAAAATTATACTTTAAATTATACTTACATAGTTGAAAAAAAACTCTTTTTCAATCACTGTTTCTCATTTGGTCTTTCTTGGTGACTTCTTGTCCTCCTATATCTCAAATAACTTCCTCTACTCTTGTTTTAAAACACTTTTTCACCTCCTTTCTTTATTGATTTACTCACTGTCTTTTTAAAGAATAATTTATCATAAAGAAAAATCTCGCTTCTTCTATCTTCTTTGAAATTTAACTTTAAAATACTTTCAACGCTTGATCAACTTTTCATTTGGATGTTTATACCATTTTAAAAACAAGTTTTTACCTTGAACAAAATTGTTCATCAGCTACCGCATAATTTTGTTCTTCTCACCTATATTAAAACTTTATTATTATTATTATATTGTTGATTGTATTTTTGTTATAAATTTTTTTTTCGGGGTTTTGTAGAAAAAAATTTCGCGGTCAACTGTGCGCGTTTATAGATCGAGAATCAAGTTGCGCAAAGGTGTAGATTCGCGGTTAAAATTTTCGCGGCGCGATCCACGTTCCGGGTCGCGGGTTATTGAAAAACGTAAGATATAGTCGCCAGTATAAATATGAGAGACTGATAATACAGTTTTCTCATTATTTTTAAATTGTTAAACTAACAAATCACCTGGAAAAGACAGAGTAACGGCAGAAATGCTCAAATACGGCGGTAAAGCTGTAGTTAGTACCCTATATATTCTCCTGAATAAAATACTAAAAGAAAAAATAATCCCAAACAACTGGAAAGAATCAATAACCATTATTATACACAAGAAAGGCGATAGGACAGACCTAAAAAACTATCGACCTATAACACTGCTCAATGTAATTTATAAGCTTTTCACGAATAGATCACAGATACACAGACTTAATAGCCAATATATATAGCGAAGCAACATCATCAAAATCCACGAAGGAACCAAACCAATCCGCATAAGAAGAAGTGTCAGACAGGGTGACGGAAATACTTACATAGGTCGGGATATACAGGATGTGTCAGTGTAGGCTAGCCATAGGGCTATAAGGTATCACTAGACCCACTTTCCCCATTAAAAATATAGGGGTAAAGTATACCCCTTGAAGGGGGTTCGTGCTACAAAAATTTCAAGATGATGAACCAAAAAGTGTCCCCTCGCAAACAAAATCGACGTGTCCAGTGGCGTAGCGTGGGGGGGGGCGCGGGGGGTTCGTCGCCCCCCCCCCCCGCCCCGAGGGTAGTGGCGCCCCATAGGTGGCCGAAGCGCCCTCAGCTTTATTAAGTCGGGCCGGTAATGGCCAATTGAGTGGGTGCCAAAGGAAACTAACGACATGAAGACCTTTTTTTTTTGGTCGCAAGATTCGTGAGAGGCGCCCTTGTGACTTATCGGCCGCCCCCTCACACATGATGACCTTTTTTTTTTTTTTTGGTCGCAAGATTTGTGAGTGGCGCCTTTTTGACCTTTTTGTTTTTTTTTGCCACAAGATTTTTCATCAGTTTTCAGAGGCGCCCTTTTTAGCTGTCGCCCCCCCCCCCCCCCCCCCGCCCTTTCGGGCACGCTACGCCGCTGGACGTGTCCGACCGTTTCTTCCTTGTTTTAAAGCTCTCTTAAATATCTTGACAACCGTGTAAAAATTTCGAAAATCAATCGAGTAGTTTTTGAGATATTTGCTTTCAAATTTAACATGGAATGATAAAATAAAAATTAAATCCGAAAAATATAAAATTCTAATTAAATTTTCCTTTTATCAGTCCATGTTAAATTTGAAATTTTGAAGGCAATTATCTCAAAAACTAATGGATAGATTTTTGAAATTTTTACACGGTTGTAAGGACATTCAATTCACGAGACCCACTATAAAATATAGTGTGCTACAAAAATTTCAAGATAGCCAAGAAGTGTCCCCCTAGTAAACAAAATCGACGTGTCCGAGCGTTTCTCCAAATTCACACTCTAAATACCCAAAAAGGTCTCTGGCTCGATATTCGTGAAACACCCTGTATATCAAATTTTGAGTCGTTTTAACAAAAAAACTTTTGTCTATAAAAGGAGCCAAAAATTTTTAAAATCGGCCAATTTTGCCCAAAGTAATGGAGCGTTCAAAAAGTGACAAATTATTTTGCCCACTTTATATGTATAAATATTTATTGGGAGCAAAATCAACATAAAGCTGAGATCAGTTTTATTTGAAGATGGTTTTATTAAACATACTAAAATCCTGATACCTGCCATTAGGGGAACATTACGAAAATGACACCGCCATCTTGGAGTTTAGTTTACTGTTCTTTTCCTAATTTTTTCGAAAAAATATTGTCAGTATAGAAAATTCTGTATTAACTCTAAACATTCTAAGGAAATGAACTTCTGTATATACAGTTCAATTTGTATTAAAACGTGTAATAAATTATATATGGAATAAAAATCATATGTGATTGACCGGGCATCGATGATGTTTATACAGCAAACAAAACACATCTCACACATAAGCTGAGAACGTAACGTCCCACACGTAGTTAACATTTTGTAGACAAGATGTATTTAATGTGTTACGTCACGATAAAACCCCCTCGTGGCAATATATCACGCAGCCAACGATAAAGACCGGCCATGGCGCGTTATAGGTAAATCGGCGGTCACGTGATCTTAGGAGTCCCAGGATTCTTATTGTATTGCTTAATATATTATATGTTTTTACACAATTTAAATAAATTAATTTTTTGTTCTTTTATAGGCAAAAATTGAAAAAATTATTTTGCTGATATATGTGTTTTTTATGGATAAAAGAACTGAATCTATAAAATAAAAAATTATACAAAATTTGCACTCTAATTTCTTCAGGTACATATATTAGGTACATAATATCGTTAGTAACTTCAAATCTATACAAGTCTTTCAAAATTCAACATATTTTTAATTTTTCTTTGAGTGTCATCATCTTTGTCTGAGTTTTTATTCAAATATTTATTAGCAGACACTAAATCATTGTGCTTTTTAATAAAATTATTTTAAAACACTTTACATGCCCTTAAACTAATTTTTTCAAGCTTTGACAATAGTTTTTCTCCACAAAAACACTCGGTAGAGTTATCTAAAGAAAAATTTTCAATATAAAACATTTCACAATAATTTATTAAAAAGAAACAAGTGATTTTGTGAATAAGAGAGATGGTTTTCACATTCAATGAACTGAATGTAGTGGTCGTCAATAATTTTTCGAAAAATTACCCAGCAGTCTTTCTCGTGGGCTGCGATATATCTAAGCAGATAAATTAAGGAGCAATAAGAAACTTATAAGGTTGCCAAGGTACACAAGGTAAATGTTCCCCTATATAGTGATTCCCTGCACTGTCTAAAAGAAATTTTTTTATTAATTTTTTTCAAAAACTAAGCTTTTTGGATGAAAATGTGTAAAGACGCCTTATTGTACAGGTCTTCGGGCATCTTCGGAAACCAAACCAAACCAAAACAAATTATCTACGGGGGATGCTTGACAGCTATGACGTCACGTTCGCCTTGTCTCTTATAATTTTACTTGTTCCTATATGTGCCTTAACCGGACTCGATGGTTTACTTTCAAAGCTAGAGGCCCTGTATACATTTGACTGATGTGTGTAAAATAACAACTGTCAAACTGTACAGGGGCCTCTAATCAAAACGAGTCACCTTTGATTTTTATAGGAAGATGCTGTTATTTTTGTTTTTATCTACGCTTTACTACGTTTCCTTTGATATCCCACAAGCTATACTTTCTATAGTGATAGAACTGGTAGAATTTTTGACGCTCTTTAAGATTTTCTAGCCGCCCCCTCCCCCCCGCTTTCCATCAGGCTAATTTTTGCATACGCCACTGGTATCACTGGCTGTTGCAGACCAATTTTCAGTCAACACGTATAAACAATACGTACGTGGCATAAAAGCTTTTTCGAGGGTCGTGAAGAAGTTAAATATTGTAACAAATTTAAGTTATTTAAATTTTATAATTAGAATTTATTTAGGTTTAGTGTAGTATTAGGTTGATTTACCTTATGGTTGTACTCTTAGTCTAGGTTTTAGTTGCGTTATCTTTGACTGACTCCATACGCGGCGTCCGGCCTTATATATATAGGGTCTGCCTACTATTCGAGAACCCTTCCATCCTTCTTTGATTCACGAGCATTCTCGTCTCTTCCAGAAGGTACGCGGCCGTGTATGAATTTGTCATAGATAGCGCAACTAAAACCTAGACTAAGAGTACAACCATAAGGTATATCAACCTAATACTACACTAAACCTAAATAAATTCTAATTATAAAATTTAAATAACTTAAATTTGTAACAATATGATGAACGAGAAGGGCGCTCCAACACATCCAAAACAGCGATACTCATCAACGCACCGGCCCACAATGCCCTATCCATTAAGCAGTTTTTAGCTAATAAGAAGATCCCCGTCGTTAACCACCCACCATATTCACGAGACTTGGCCCCTTTGCGACATCTACCTGTTTCCGAAAGTGAAGAAATCGTTAAAAGGAACCTGTTTTAAAATATTAGAACATGTCAAGGAATAAACGGAAGACTTCTTAACAGCCTCTCTTCTGATAATTTCCAAAATTGCTTCCAACATTGGAAAAAACGCATGCAAAGTTGTATTAGTGTTAAAATAAAGTAGACTTCACCCGAATGAGCGTTACATAGCCGAGCCTGAGGGCTCAGTTCAATTCACTACCCACAAAAACTGTTAAACGCGCCTAAAGAAGTTTACACTTCAAAAATCGAACTTTTGCTACTTTTGACTGTGTATTAAAATAAAAGGAAAAACATTTTCTAGCCCCCCCCCCCCCCGCCTTCTACCAGGCGCCCTTTTGCATACGCCACTGGTATCACTGGCTGTTGCAGACCAATTTTAAGTTATATATATATATATATATATATATATATATATATATATATATATATATATATATATATATATATTCATCGGTTTCACAACGTTCTTCCGATACCCAATCTCCACTCGTTTCTGTTTGCCCATAATTCATCATCTAGGCCTCTTATTCTTATTTCACTGTCTATTCCTTCTCTCCAGCTTCTCCTTGGCCGTCCTCGTTTTCTTCGGCCAGTTGGTTTCCATTGTAGTATTTGTTTAGGTAGTCTTTCATCATTCATTCTTTGTACATGTCCGTACCACACCAGTTGTTTTGTTCTTATATCATCCACTAAAGTACGTTCACCCACTGTCATAATTTCTCTTATTCTTTGATTTCTAACTCTTTCTCTTTTTGATCTCCCTGCTGCTCTTCTCCAATAGTCCATCTCCGTAGCGGAAAACATTTTTTCTGTTCTATCCTTGATTGGCCATACTTCTGAGCCATACATAATAATACTTTTTACAATGGTGTTATATATAAGCTTTTTGTTATGTTTTGATATACTTTGGTCGAGACTTTGGTCCAAAATTATTCCATTTAATAAAGGTATTGCTTTTCTTCCTTGTACGTTTCGATCTTTTATAGCTTTGTCTAGTGTTCCGTCAGCTGTAATTTTTAGACCTAAGTATTTATACTCATCACAGGACTGAATTCGCTGCCCGGTATTTAAGATTAGATCCTGTTTCATTCCACCGATACACATATACTCTGTCTTATTGAGATTAACCTCTAGTCCCCACTTATTGTACTCTTCTATTAGTTTTCGTGTCATATATTCGAGGTCGTCATAATCCTGAGCCACTACTATCTGATCATCGGCGAAACCTAAAGTATACAAGGTGGTTTCGTCCAACGGAATTCCCATGTTTTGGCATTTTCTCTTCCATACTTTAAGGACTTGTTCCAAGTATATCTTGAAGAGCGTAGGCGAGATACAGCAACTTGTTTAAGACCTTTATTTACTTGAAAGCCTCTGGTTAGTTTTGCTTTTATTTTAACTTTTGCCTTACTATTGCGGTATAACTCTTTGATAGCCTTATTTTAAGTCAACACGTATAAAACAAAAGAAAGCAAACGTATTTCCAATTAGAAGCAATTTAAACAGAAAAAAATGTTTTAGGAAAAAAGAAAATATTTTCTTTTTACATTTTACGTATTGGAGAGAGTAGTTGTTAAGTTACAGTTGTAGTTATAATTGTAACAAAGATTGCACTCGGTAGAAGCAATAATAGTCCACAGTACACCGCGGCCATGCAAAGCAAAAACCTAGTAAGTCGACTTACTCGAAAATGAGATTTTAGCTTACACTACTACTATACTATAGTAGTGTGAGCTATAGTGATCCTAATTTTTTCGAGAAAAAAAAAGTTGCTCCGATTTCAAAATTTTTTATATATCTTTTCGTTTCAGATGATTTTGAAACTTTTTTGTTGCGCCGTCTGTTTGTCTGTCTGTATGTCTGTATGTAACGACCAACGCGCATAACTCAAAAACCGCTTGCCCGATTTTAATGAAATTTGGTACCTACGCTGAGTTTTGGGTCGAGATGGTCCCATTTAAAAATGAACAAAATCCACCAAACACAAGCCAAATAAAAGGGTGGGGGTATATTTCAAAAATTAGAGTTTATGTAAAAATATGGCGTGTGTGATATCAAACGAAAGGTAATTGCGTCTGCAGTTAAATAAAATACATTTTACTTTTAAAAAAGGGTGGGGGTAAATTAAAAAAATTAGTGTTTATGTGGAAATATGGCGTGTGTGATATCAAACGAAAGGTAATTGAGGCTGGAGTTAAACAAAATACATTTTAGTTAAAAAAAAAGGTGGGGGTAGATTTGAAAAATTAAAGTTTAAGTCAAAACATGGCTTGTGTGGTATCAAACGAAAGGTAATTGAGTCTGGATTTCAGTAAAATATATTTCAGTTTTTAGTTATATTAGCTCACACGTACACTATAACTATAGTACCTAGTGTGAGCTAGGTGCCCATAGATTGGCAGAGTATTTATATCATTGACATCGCCGTAAAAAACGGCGCCAGCCAGTTTTTTTAGAATGTGGCTATCTTAAAAAACAAGGAAGTTATGTAGTTAGTATGTAGTTAAATAAACTATAGTTAGTATGTAGTTAAATAAACTTCAAACTCTATTTCCCAACACACTAGTTTTTGTAATTTTTGTATTTTTTGTAAATTTTGTAAATTTTGTAATTTTTGTAATTTTTGTAATTTTTGTAATTTTTGTAATTTCTGTAATTTTTGTAATTTTTGTAATTTTTGTAATTTTTGTAATTTTTGTAATTTCTGTAATTTTTGTAATTTTTGTAATTTTTGTAATTTTTGTAATTTTTGTAATTTTTGTAATTTTTGTAATTTTTGTAATTTTTGTAATTTTTGTAATTTTTTGTAATTTTTTTGTAATTTTTTTTAATTTTTGTAATTTTTGTAATTTTTGTAATATTTTCTTTTCACAACATTTTACGTATTGGAGAGAGTAGTTGTTAAGTTACAGTTGTATTTATAAGTGTAACAAAGATTGCACTCGGTAGAAGCAATACTAGTCCACAGTACACCGCTGCCATGCAAAGCAAAAACCTAGTAAGTCGACTTACTCGAAAATGAGATTTTTATATCATTGACATCGCCGTAAAAAACGGCGCAAGCCAGTTTTTGTAGAATGTGGCTATCTTGAACAACAAGGAAGTTATGTAGTTAGTATGTAGTTAAATAAACTATAGTTAGTATGTAGTTAAATAAACTTCAAACTCTATTTCCCAACACACTAGTTTTTGTAATTTTTGTATTTTTTGTAAATTTTGTAAATTTTGTAATTTTTGTAATTTTTGTAATTTTTGTAATTTTTGTAATTTTTGTAATTTTTGTAATTTTTGTAATTTTTGTAATTTTTGTAATTTTTGTAATTTTTGTAATTTTTGTAATTTTTTTGTAATTTTTTTTAATTTTTGTAATTTTTGTAATATTTTCTTTTTACAACATTTTACGTATTGGAGAGAGTAGTTGTTAAGGTACAGTTGTAGTTATAATTGTAACAAAGATTGCACTCGGTAGAACCAATAATAGTCCACAGTACACCGCTGCCATGCAAAGCAAAAACCTAGTAAGTCGACTTACTCAAAAATGAGATTTTTATATCATTGACATCGATGTAAAAAACGGCGCCAGCCAGTTTTTGTAGAATGTGTAGGGTTACCAGATGAAAACGTCTCTAACCAGGACCAGCCGTCAAGAAAATCCGGACCAAATCCGGACGTCAAAATTTTTTCGATGCCACACACAAAAAATCAACTTTTTTTTTTATTGAAACAATAACTAATAAATAACATAATATACCTACTATTTTATAGGTACTTTTCACTGCTTTGTATTTTATTCAACAGCGTTGAATTTTTAGGCAGAAGTACAAAATCGTAAAATTCTGAGCCGCTCATATTTCTTAAATTGTATGACGTCATGAGTATTCCTTTTACAGAAGATAAAAGCAGCCTATTTCATTCTTTGGTCCACTGGGTAGAAATACTTGCATTAACATATTTTGCCCATTTTTCGTGGGTAGGCAGATTGTGGTCATCAGAAGTAAAATTGTCTGATATGTACTTTTTTAGATTACAAACTTCATCAAAAAAATTGGGTGTGCTTAAGACCACACGGCAGAAGTGTAAACTTCAACAAGGCTAAATTAATAATACTACTTTAAGCGGGGTCTTTACATAACGTTTTACCTTACGTCTTGCCTGTCAGTCAAAAGGGTCAAGTATGACGGTTGAAAGACTAGCGTAGACACTTGATAGTTTTAACGTACGTTTTTAGATCAGTTTTTGATACAAAACGATGGTTTTATTGGAAAAAAATGCGTGATCCGGTCAGTTCTCTAGGCGGTCTTTCGTCTTAAATCAGTTCAAGTAAAACGTCCGTTTTTCCGCCTACACACAAAGTTTTACTTGATGCGTTTTGAGTGAACAGGCAAGATGTAAGGTAAAACGTTATGTGAAGACCCCGCTTAAAGGTGAATTCACACTGCTAAATTTATCGACGATTATTGTTTAATTACATTTTTTGAAACTAGTTTATTTTGCATTATTTGATGTTTATAAAGGCGGCTACTTTAAAATCCGGACGGTTATGAAAAATCCGCCCGGACCCACCCGGACGTAGTAAAAATCCGGACATGTCCGGATTAATCCGGACGTCTGGTAACCCTAAGAATGTGGCTATCTTGAAAAACAAGGGAGTTATGTAGTTAGTATGTAGTTAAATAAACTATAGTTAGTATGTAGTTAAATAAACTCCAAACTCTATTTCCCAAAACACTAGTTTTTGACTTACTAGGTTTCTGCTTTGCACGGCAGACCGGTCAAGTTTTTAAGTAATTAGTAACAGGCTGAATTTTTGTAAATATAATCAGTGGCGCACCCAGGAATATGTCTTGGGGGGGCCGAGGTCTCTTGGGGGGGGCCGAGGTCTCTTGGGGGGGGCCCGAAGTCCCATGAAGTCGAATTTTAAGCTATTTTTTGTGTTTTTTTTCTGAAATATGTCGAAAATATGTAAAAAAATCAGAGGCTTGGGGGAGGGCCCGGGCCCCGGGGCCCTCCCCCTGGGTGCGCCCATGATATAATAGCTACATTTTGCCAGGTAGAAATTACTTTCAAAAATTTTCGCAGAGAAAAAAGATGGGTGTTTGGACATAATTAAGCTATCATCTAGGACATTTATTGAGTTTTATTAGCTTTATGCAAGGATGGAAAATTGTGTTTTTTCACTCCTCTAACTTTCAAAAACACAAAGTTACATTACTTGTTTCTTGTTTCGCGACAAGAATATCATAAATAAAAATTTAAATTTTCTCAAAGAAGTCTAGAAAATATCTATAGAATAAGGTTTAAGCCTAATTGTAGCTACAAGCTGTCTCAAATTCTACAAAAAATAACATGATGAGTATATTTTCAAAAAATTTAAGCGGTTTCAAGGTCCAAATTTATTTAGTTATTAGAAAAACTGATGAAACTTCCATCTGTCCCTGGTAATCGTTACTTTGAAATTGTGTAAACTCCGATTCTAAACATTTCGAGAAAACGGGTTTAAAGCCATATACGTAATATTCCAATACCCACGGTAATTTCCAGTTCTTGATGAAAACATTAAGAAATGGCAATATCAAATGTACATAAGAGTGTCCTTCTTGTAGAATGTAGTATAAAATGTCCTGATTGGTTATTTTTAAACACATGCTTTAATTTACTCATGCATATTATTTTATTGGTGTATATCGTCCCCACACATTTGACCCGTGTCGTCACATTGATTTATCGGCGCACAGTGGCCAAAAACCCTATCTATGTAAATGTACAACTACATCTTTAAATAACGATATAGAGATTTTTTTAAAGAGTTTAATCGCAAGCAAGTTTTTTTCAAATAAGGCAATTTCATTTGTGGCGCCTTTTTGGAAGGCTTCACATCGTCTCCTGGATCAATAAATAATGTGACAGCTTTGACCAACGTCAAAAATGATGGAAAGGTTAATAGGCTAAAAAGGGCACTAAACTGAGAGATTCTCGTAAGACCTATTAACGGCAATAATCTCTATATGCAAAGTGAGGCAAAAATATTGATATTTTTTGTAGAGAGAGCACGCTGCGCAGGAGGTGCTACTGACAACATTGACAAACACTTTAATGACAAATCACAAATGACAATCTCCTTGAAGTATTAAGTTCACAGAATACCACAGGTGATTAGAACTAGAGAGAGAAAGATTGCAATGCTTAGCATTTATTGTATGTTGTCACTCTAAAAAAACTGTTAAATTTTTGTCTCAGTGTCTCATATAGCCGTGGTCGTTCCAGTTACTTCGTATATAATTCATTAAGTTGCGGGTAGTATAATTTTTACATATAGATAATATTCAAAAAGTACTTACTATAGAGGGTGTCCCAGATAAAAGTAACTACATGGGGTCTTATGAGAATTTTGGAAATGATAAGACATATTATAATTCTGGTTAAATGGAAAAAACTGACTATATTCTGAGCCCAATCAGGTGCTGTATTAAAATTTAAAATAACCACAAGGGTTTTTCCAAATATCAAGCAAAAACTAAAAACTGCTTTTAATAAAAATAATTTATTTATTGCTTGATTTTTTAAAAGTCTTTATAGATATTTTTATTTTTGAAATAGACTGGGCTCGGAATAGCGCCAATGTTTACCCAATAATCCAAATTTGTGTGTAATTGTTTTCAAAATTCTCATAAGAAACCGTGTAATAACTTTTATCTGGGATACATGGTATACCACAACTATTTTTTAAAGTTTCTAAACAAGTAACGATAACTTTCAATGTGTTATGCAAAGTTTATATAGAAAAGAAATATCGAGTGTGCACAAATCTATCTTTCACATGGACTGCCTAGGCTTATCGGGGCAAATAATGTGTTTGCGCAGGCCTTAAGTTAAAAACGGGGTGATTGGAAAGTGACAAAGACAGAGTAATAAATAAACTTGTCACAAAAAATTATATTAAAAAATAAATATATACCACGTGACTGTCCCAAACCTATTTTGGTTTCACTTCTTATATCATACTAATAAATATAATTTTGGCTTTCTTATTTATTCTGCACTTAAATCTTATTTACACTCTGTATACAGTGGCAGATCCAGAATTTCCCGGGGGCAGGGGTCAAAGTGGCAGCAAACATCAAAAACATTTTTTTTAGTGGTTTTTGATAGAAATTGAGATGTGAAATTTAGTAGCTAAATAAGAATAACAGCGCCGCAGGCGAAATTAAAAAAAAAATAAGTAGAATTTTTGACAAATTTTAAATAAATGATGCTGCTAAACTAAAAAATAAATTATATGTTCGGGTGGGGGGGGGCCTCTGGCCCCCCCCTGTATCCGCCACTGTTTGTATATATTGTTTATTTTAAATACACTCTGTTTTGACTACATACACACATTGAAAACACTGTATTAGATTACACAGAAAGAACAACTAATTCAACGTTCTTGTCATAACAAGTCAAAAAATTTACCATGACTCTACACGGACATCGCAACGCAAAAGCATTGTTTATTAAGGGAAACAATGGCAAAAGCGAGATAATCAACGAAAAGCGATCTTACGTGTGTCTCGACTAATAGAGTCGCGTTTCGCCTGTCCCGCCATGCATTTGTAAAATATGTGACCCTTCATCACTCTTTGCTACTTAAAAAAAAACTATGCGTCCGATTGACATTTTTCTAAAACCGTTGTGATCCCTGATCTTTGATACACAAAGTTTATAGAAGGTGTTTTTTTTGATTAAGCAAAGGGTTCTCGAGTTATAACAAGTTATAAATTATTGTAAATACGCGTTTTCAGGGCGAGCACTTGTTTAATAGGGAACTCCATATAAAAGCATTGGGAACGATATTTTCAACATTGAAAAATAAATATTTCTGATAGAAATATTACTATATGCTTTTGGTGGAATCATGAGCACAGTTTATATATTTAAACAATGCAAAAAATTTTTTCTAAATTTTTGGAAAAATTACCCCCACCACGTCCTGCACACGACGATTTTTGGACGACCAATCGATTTTGCATTCTTAGGGTGTAAGAAATGATTTAAATTGTATCTTACATTTTAGCAATGAAGTGCACACGAAAATCGGTTCTAGAAGCCTTTAACTCGCTTGAAAACTCTAATAGTCATATACGTAAATTACGTATATGCTAATAGTAGGTAACGCATTTCTGGCATAGACCACTGTGCCTTGCGCTTTTACTTCGCCTCCAGAGCCGGTTACGCTCTCGTCACGCCCGAGGAAAACTATAAAAATAGTGTTTTGAGGAAAGAAACCTATTCCGCACTAGTGCGAAAAAAAACACCATGACAAAAAATTAAAAACAAACGTGTCAGACAAAACAATATACGTTGTCAAAATTTAATATAAATGAATACTTGTAAAATTTTGTTTCACTTAATTGCTGGCCCGGCCATCTAAGCGCGTTATTCGGCCATCTGCAATTACATGCGGCAAAGTAATATTTTTGTACTTGTTAAATTTACTATTTTCTACTAGGATGTGGAAAACTTCACCTTTCTGCGCGCAAGAAGTTAGTTTTTAGGGAGTAACTGACAGAATAATTAAATAGTCTGCTATAATTTTTAATAAAATAAAGAGAAACTATATAATATGTGTTTAAATCATTTTGCGAAAAGATGATTTTGCATATTGGGTGTACCGGACCCGCACCACTTGGAGATCTTGGAGCAACGCGGTAATAAGACAACTTCAATATTTATTTACATTTCAATTTCGTCTAATGTGACATGTTTATTTATAAATTACATTAAATTTTTTGAAAAAAAAGGTACTCATACGTAAAATATTGTACCTATCACAGGCGGAAAGTGTCTCTACTTACCGCCGTTCGATAAAGGTACTTTACCGGACCCGCACCATTTGGAAACCTTAGCAACGCAATAATAAGACAACTTCAATATTTGTTTACATTTCAATTTCGTCTAATTTGACATGTTTATTTATAAATTACATTAAATTTACAAAAAAAGGTACTCATAGGTAAAATATTGTACCTAACACAGGCGGAAAGTGTCTTTTCAACCCTTAAATAACATATGGAGCATCCAATTTACAAAAACTATCCCGAAGCCTCATGATGTCGAATTTTAAGCTATTTTTTGTGTTTTTTTCTGAAATATGTCGAAAATATGTAAAAAAATCTAAGGCTTGGGGGGGGGCCGGGCCCCGGGGCCCCCACGTGGGTGCGCCCATGAATTTATAAATAAACATGTCAAACTAGACGAAATTGTTAAAATGTAAACAAATATTGAAGTTGCCTTATTGCCGCGTTGCTAAGGTCTCCAAATGGTGCGGGTTCGGTAAAGTACCTTTACCGAACGGCGTGCGGTAAAGTAATTACTTTACCGCACGCGAGTAGGTAAATTATTTTTTCTATAAGCGTGCGGAAAAGTCCACTTTTCCGCACGCATTTTAGTGTGGAAAGTGCCACTTTTCCGCACTAGTGCGGAAAAATATTTTTTCCACACTAGTGCGGAAAAGTAAATTTGTTACGATTTTGAGGTGTTCTATAACATTTAGACCGTTCAAAATACATTTGTATCTTTCCTAGCACACGAAATATCCTAAAAATGTTCAAATTGACTAAAATTCTGCTATATTTTCAATATTTTCGATAAAATAAAGTTTTCAGTAAAATAGGTTCAAATTATAAGTTTTAAACCTCCCCGGTATAAATATCGTCATTGTCAATGTCAAACAACAATGAACACTAGTAGTTTTAGATTTGGCATCTTAAATCACCATAGCAACAAAGTACAAACAAACTGTCAAAACAAAGCCAATTTTGCAGATACAAGCGTCTTTTGAATTTTTCAAACAAAAAAATCAGATTTTCAATGGATTCTTCGGACGAAGATCTACTCCAGTCAGTTCTAGAAGCCGCTAGAATGTGAATAATAATAATTGATTTGATTAAAACGTTTTGAATATAAATAATTTTCTGATTAATTTTTAGTTTTTTCCTCACGCTTATAGAAAAAATAGTGTACCTAACTCGTGCGTAAAGTGTCTTGTCCGCACTTGATTGCTGGCCAAACTCCGCTATCGCGTCGTTTGGCCATCTGCAATCGCGTGCGGAAAAGAGGCACTTTCCGCACTAGTTAGGTAAACTACTATTTCCACACACGACTGCTTGACCGAACTTCTTAGGCGCAACATGTCGTCAACGGCTTAAGGAAAAAACCAAATACGTAATATATTTGGAAAAAACCTTAAATTGTATTTCTCCCCTTTGGTGCACTAAAGGCGTAAGTTTCCTTTCATTACACGCGCAACTGACGTCCTTATTGTTTGGTACAATAAGTGCGAAGGCTACGTGTGTAATGAATGTGACTCACGCCCTTAGTGTACCAAAGGGGAGATTTCTTTGTATTAAATTTTGTCAAGTTGGGGTTTTTAGTGATTTTTATGACTATAACTTTGTTGCTACGGGAAGGTTTCTTTCCGAATTAATGCGGAAAAGTGCAATTTTTCGCACGCAAAATGCATGATGATACAAAACAATATTATTTATTAATTTTTCAGAGAGATATTTACTAGAGGCAGTAGTTTATTTTTCACGCCTGTAGAAAAATAATATACCTATCTACCTACCTTGTTCGGCCATTTACAAATGCCTACGTATTTTATTATTTTCTGCTCGCATGCAAAAAATACCTAGGTACTTTGGGAACTGTTTAAGGATAAGTTTGGTGCGAAAGGTAGAATTTTTGACACTGTTATTAGATTATATAGAAAATCGTAAAATTAATTGTTTGAGTTTTAGCACTTCTATTGTAAACTAACACAGCACCATTTTAAAGACAATAGTGTATCTGTAGCCAGCGGCGTAGCGTGGGGGGGGCGCGGGGGGTTCGTCGCCCCCCCCCCCCCCCCCCGCCCCGAGGGTAGTGGCGCCCCATAGGTGGGAGAGGCGCCCTTGTGACTCATCGGCCGCCCCCTCACACATGATGACCTTTTTTTTTTTTGCCGCAAGATTCGTGAGTGAGAGGCGCCCTTGTGACTCATCGGCCGCCCCCTCACACATGATGACCTTTTTTTTTTTTTTTTTTTTTTTTTTTGGTCGCAAGATTTGTGAGAGGCGCCTTTTTGACCTTTTTGTCACACGATTTATCATCAGTTTTCAGATTTCCAGAGGCGCCCTTTTTAGCTGTCGCCCCCCCCCCGCCCTTTCGGGCACGCTACGCCGCTGTCTGTAGCGTAATATAAAATTTTGAATCTAATAATTACAACAAATTTAATTCTATAAACTTTTTTATACTCTTTATGGAATTTAGAAAACTATTCTTCAAGGGAATACCAATAGTCTAGTGACGGCGCTGATTCGTTCGGGCGTGGCCGTTTTCGTATAAGTGTAAAGGACAGACTTATGCAATTTTCGTATTGTCATCCTTTAATGTGATACTCAAAATCCACTTATAGAGTAAATAGCTAACCGGGTGTATTGGAATATTACGTATATGTTTAAAGCTTTATAGTTTTTATTGTCTTATAATTTTTAAATACTACTGTTGGTTTAGAACATTTTTCTACGTTGTTCGACGCCTATTCTCCACCTCCTTCGATCCTGACAGTCATCTTCCGTCAGGTTTTTTTGACTCATTGATCTTTGGATTGACTGTTGCCATTCCAGTTTAGGACGCCCTCTTTTTCTGCGCCCTATTGGTTGCCATTCTAGGACCTGCTTTGGTAATCTTTCGTCGTTCATCCGTTGTACATGGCCGTACCATATCAGTTGCCTTTTAGTGATGTCATCAATTATGCTTCCCTCGATTCCCATTCTTTCTTTTATGATCTCATTTCTTATATGATCAGTTCTGGATATTCTCATTGATCTTCTTATTGCACCCATTTCGACACTTTCCATTTTTGCTTTGTATTTTTCTGTTACGCGACAAGTCTCTATTTCATACAACAGCGTGCTTTTAACCATTGTTTCATATATGTTAAATTTTACGTTCTTTTTTATCTCTCTGCTCCAAAAAATACTGTTAAGACATCCAATAACTTTTTTTGCTTTTACTATTCTTTTTTCCAATTCTTTACAGTCTGTACCTGTCTCATCAAATGTGACACCCAAGTATACATACTCATTGCATGGAGATATTGTTTGTCCATTTTCTAGTACTAACTCACTGGATTCGTTTCCAATACATAAGTACTGTGTCTTGTGTCCACGTTCACTGTTAATCCCCATTTTTGGTATTCTTCTGTTAACTTTCTCATCATATACTCCATGTCTTCTTTATCATTAGCCACAAATACTTGGTCGTCTGCAAACTGTAGTGTGTATATGGTAAATCGGTCGTTAAGTTGTATTCCCATGCCGTGGACTTTACGTTTCCAGTTTTTTAGAGCTACTGTGATATATATTTTAAAAAGAGTTGGAGAGATACAACATCCCTGTCTTAAGCCTTTTGTTACCAGGAATTCTTTTGAAAGTCGATTTCCAATTTTAATTTTAGATTTTGACCCTTTGTATAGTTCTTTTATCGCTTTTATGTATGTATGATTGATATTAGTTTGTTCTAACACTGTCCATAATTTTTCTACTGGAACGGCATCATATGCTTTTTGTAGGTCCACAAAGGTAACATGAGTCTCTATATTTCTGGCGCTCCTTTTCTCAATTACTTGTTTAAGACAAAAAACATTATCACTACAAGATCTGCCTGCGCGAAACCCACATCAATTTTAAAACAAATTTTAATTGAACACCATGTATTTTATAATTTTTCCTGATAGGTCTTTCAATTCTAAACCAAAATTGACTTCTGATTTTTTTCCTAAAGTTAAAAATAACGAAGATTTTTCAAATTTAAAATTTCAATATGTAATTTTGAATTCAAAATAGCTTGCTTATTTTTAAGTTTAGGAAAAAATCTAAAGATAATTTTTGTATAGAATTCAAAGACCTAATAGAGAAAATTAGAAAATACAGGGTGTTTAATTAATTTTATTTGTTTTTTAAAAAACTCGAAAACTCCAAAAAGCCATAGATACTCTATTTTTTTTTAACTTTTGTGATTTTTTTTAATGTCGAATTCTACATAATATTTAGGTGTGTTTATGTATCGATATTTCCAACATTTAAAATAATATTTAATTAGAAATATTTTTAGCAAAAAATTAAAAAAAAAACTGACTTTTTTACTTAATTTTAATAATTGTATTCTTTTTTATCAGATTATATTATGTATACTTAATACAGTCATAACATACAGAGTCCTTCTGAAATCCTAAAATAGGATACTCTGTATAAGATTATTAAAAAAAAATGTCTTAACTATATCATAAAAAAAGCGAATTTAACTTATAGTATAAAAAAATTCTATTTTATAGGGTATTAATAACGTATGTGACCAAACTTCAAAGTGATATTTTTTACTCAATAGGGACTTGTGCAGTAATAGTGCCGGGCACTATTCTGACAGTTTTCCATTCAAAACTGTCAGTTGATCTTTCAAAATTGATATACCAAAGTCGAATTTATAAATCCAGTCGTTTATTTTCCATTAATAATGACCGCACTATTAATTCCAGCTCTTATAATACAAAATGGCCTTATTTTAAAAGAAGACAGCTGTTCTTATAATGCGAAACTGTCAGAATAGTGCCTGGCACAATTACTGCCTGACCTTGCAATAAGTCCCTATTATTAAAACAAAAAGTTCTTATAAACATAGGTCTGCAAAAGCTTCGTTGCCGATAAACAGGGCATGCCACAAACTTTATTAATATCCTGTATAAAAACTATAAATTCCAACTAATAATGTATACTAATTTTTAAGAAGACTTTTGAATATCCACTGAAATCATTTTGGTTTTAAAATTTTTATCTGTGTTTTCTTGATAGTTGTTATTCCAAAATTATATACAGTGAAATCCCCTATAAGCGGACACTCACGGTTTCGTCGATTTCGTCCGTTTATTGGAGGTGTCCGCTTATGAGAAAGAACTGCGAAATTTTAATATATATATATTTATTAACAATTTCCGCTGCTTGAGTTTTTCCGATATTAAATTTTTCACCGATCTTTCTTCCATTTTTTCACGTAAATTTTAACTACCCAACTGAACAATAAAAATAAAACACAGCAGTCCCGCCGAATAAAATATATTGTAAATACGACAGAACTATATTTAGTATCCGCATTAAAACGGAAAGAGGTAATTCCCCGGCTGCAGAGTGCGTTGTTGCCAACATACTACAAAATATTTATGCTCATGTCGTGCAGTGCTCCGTCCCGTTGTCAGAGGTTCGCTTCCGGTTAAGGAAGGTTTCAGAATTTTTTAATAAAACGAAAATTGTCCGTGTCTGGTTATTAGAGTGTCCGGTTATAGGAGTGATTTTACATGTAAAGAAATAGGGAAAAGCTTGGTTCCAATAAATTTGTCCGCCTAAAGGGAGTGTCCGCTTAATAGAGGTATCTGCAAGGAGAAGTTTCATTGTATTTATATTAATTTTTAAGATTTTTGAATATCCACTGAAATCCTTTTGTTTTTCAAATTTTTATCTGTATTTTGTTGATAGTTGTTATTCCAAAATAATATATTTAAGCATTTTTAACCTTGTGGAAGTGAGATGTATCAAAGGTTTATTGGGTAGATTTTTCCCACCAAAACGTTTTTGTTAATTCTCTGTCTAAATTATTTAAAACAGTTAGTAATTATACATTTTATAGAACATTTTTTGTTTTCGGATTTTATTGATTTTTACAGGAGAAAAGAGGAGAGGAATGCAAGAATATATTGAAAAACTTGATAAAAATTATTATTCCTCAGTTTTTAAAGGTAAAAGACGTTTCTAACTTTATAAAAAAACACAAAAAAAACAAAATGCTTGTAACAGACACCCAAAAATACTTTTTATCGGGAATACAATAAAACATATTACAACTTACGTAAGTCCAAAACAAACACACTTCCATCGGATGCGCTGGCCCCCACTTTGTCCCCCCTCGAGTTCCAACAAACCTCAAAAATACCACCAGTGCCCTTATAACTGTGTACCAACTGTCCACTTTGAGGGGACCATATCTGGACTCATTTGTCACAGCTCCCACTGGCTAGAAACTTGCCGTCAGGACTAAATGCCACTGAATAAACGGGTTCCAAGTGTTTTGAATTTTTAAGCATTTTTAATCTTGTTTACCATGTAGAATGAAGAAGGAAATATTTTTAATAAGGCAAAGGATGTTTTTAGAAAAAGAAAGATATATGAAACTTATTATTATAAGTTGGAAATTTTATGTTATCCTGGAAAAACTGTGGAACATTTTTGTGTTTCATTTTTAGAAAAGAAAGGGGAAAAAAGGGTGTTTTTTGCAAGAAAATGTTAAAGAACCCAATTAAATTCAATATTCTTCAGTTTTCGAAAGTAGAAAAAGATTCGAACTGTATAAAAAACAAAATGGTTTCAATGGACACCTAAAAATACGTTTTATCGCGAATACAAATAAAACATATTACAACTTACGTAAGTCCAAAACAAACACACTTCCATCGGACGCACTGGCCCCACTTTGTCCCCCCTCGAGTTCCAACAAACCTCAAAAATACCACCAGTGCCCTTATAACTGTGTACCAGCTGTCCACTTTGAGTGGACCATATCTGGACGCATTTGTCAAAGCTTCCACTGGCCAGGAACTTCCCGTCAGGACTAAATGCCACTGAATAAACGGGTTCCGAGTGTTTTCAATTTTTAAGCAATTTTAACCTTGTTTACCGTGTAGAATGGAGAAGGAAATATTTTTAATAAGACAAAGGATGTTTTTAGAAAAAGAAAAATATATGAAACTTATTATTATAGGTTGCAAATTTTATGTTATCCTGGAAAAACTGTGGAACATTTTTGTGTTTCATTTTTAGAAAAGAAAGGGGAAAAAAGGGTGTTTTTTGCAAGAAAATGTTAAAGAATCCAATTAAATTCAATATTCTTCAGTTTTCGAAAGTAGAAAAAGATTCAAACTTTATAAAAAACAAAAAAAAACAAAATGGTTTCAATGGACACCTAAAAATACTTTTTATCGCGAACCAAAAAGAAACATATTACAACTTACGTAAGTCCAACACAAACACACTTCCATCGGACGCACTGGCCCCCACTTTGTCCCCCCTCGAGTTCCAACAAACCTCAAAAATACCACCAGTGCCCTTATAACTGTGGACCAACTGCCCACTTTGAGTGGACCATATCTGGACACATTTATCAAAGCTTCCACTGGCCAGGAACTTCCCGTCAGGACTAAATGCCACTGAATAAACTGGTTCCGAGTGTTTTGAATTTTTAAGCATTTTTAACCTTGTTTACCGTGTAGAATGAAGAAGGAAATATTTTTAATAAGACAAAGGATGTTTTTAGAAAAAGAAAGATATATGAAACTTATTATTATAGGTTGGAAATTTTATGTTATCCTGGAAAAACTGTGGAATATTTTTGTGTTTCATTTTTAGAGAAGAAAGGGGAAAAAAGGGTGATTTTTGCAAGAAAATGTTAAAGAACCCAATTCAATTCAATATTTTTCAATTTTCGAAAGTAGAAAATATTTCTAACTTTATAAAAAACAAAATGGTTTCAATGGACACCTAAAAATACTTTTTATCGCAAATACAATAAAACATATTACAACTTACGTAAGTCCAAAACAAACACACTTCCATCGGACGCACTGGCCCCCACTTTGTCCCCCCTCGAGTTCCAACAAACCTCAAAAATACCACCAGTGCCCTTATAACTGTGTACCAACTGTCCACTTTGAGTGGACCATATCTGGACACATTTGTCAAAGCTTCCACTGGCCAGGAACTTCCCGTCAGGACTAAAAGCCACTGAATAAACTGGTTCCGAGTGCTTGGTTAAGGTGTGTATACACGCGCCTCTTTCCACGTCCCACAGTCGTACTGTGGAGTCGAAACTTGCCGAGGCCAGGATTAGGTTCATGTTTGGGTTCTGGGTTCCTGGGCCTGTAGGGCTCCATTTTATTGTGTAGATTTCTTTCGAGTGAGCCTAAAATAATTTAAAAAAAAAAAGACAATTTATTTAACTTTGAACAATAACCGAACCGAACCAAAACGACGCACAGTGCGGACTCCTGTGGGCAATATTCGAAAAACTGAGGTTACATTTTAAAAGTTTTAATATTGCAAAAGTATAGATAAATGTCCAGTTTATCTGTAATCATAACCTATTTTTTAGTCACACTTGCGAAAGTGAACAAAATAAATAGTTAAAGTCGTTATTTTAAAATAGGTATGTACAAAAAAATGGTATAAAATACCTACCAGAAAATTAATTTTACTGGTTCTGCATTAAAATATAAAAAAGAAATTTCTTTAAGTATTACAGTGATATATATTTACGCTATTTGTTTAAATAAAATTTTGTCAAATTGATGTTTCGCTTTTAAAATAATTTAATTAAAAATTTTATGCTTACAAAAAAAAGTATTTTTTTAAATTTATTAAGGTTATAAAAAATTGCAAAGTCTGGCATATATCCAAAATATTAGTCCAATGAATTAGCAAAAAGGTAGCATAAATATTTTAGCTCACACATATACTATACTATAGTAGTGTGAGCTATGGTGATCCTAATTTTTTCGAGAAAAAAAAAGTTGCTCCGATTTCAAAATTTTTTATATATCTTTGTGTTTCAGATGATTTTGAAACTTTTTTGTCGCGCCGTCTGTCTGTCTGTATGTCTGTCTGTAACGACCAACGCGCATAACTCAAAAACCGCTTGGTCGATTTTAAAGAAGTTTGGTACCTGGGCTGGGTATTGGGTCGAGATGGTCCCATTTAAAAATGAACAAAATCCACCGAACACAAGCCAAATAAAAGGGTGGGGGAAGATTTGAAAAATTAGAGTTTATGTGAAAATATGGCGTGTGTGATATCAAACGAAAGGTAATTGAGTATGGAGTTAAAAAAAATACATTTTAGTTTTTTTTTCTTCAAAAAGGGTAGGGGTAGATTTAAAAAATTCGAGTTTACGAGTTAACGAAAGGTAATTGAGTCCGGAGTTAAACAAAATACATTTTAGTTTTTGTTTTTTTAAAGGTGGGGGTAGATTTCAAAAATCTGAGTTTAAGTCAATACATGGCTTGTGTGGTATCAAACAAAAGGTAATTTAGTCTGGAGTTGATTAAGATATATTTCAGTTTTTAGTTTTATTAGCTCGCACGTACACTATAACTATAGTACCTAGTGTGAGCTTAGGGGCCCATATATTGGCAGAGTATTTTGCTACTGGCTGCTACTAAGGGTGCTATATGTTTTTAAATAATATATTTCAATCCTAATAATTTATAACACATTGGTTACCACCCCAGTTGAGAGGCCTCACATCATCTCCTGTTTAGGTATACCCTTAAAACCAGTCTTGCCGCCATTTGGACAAATATAAAATTGTGAAAGCTCTTATCAACGTCAAAAATGGCGGCAGCAAGGCGTCAACAATGGTACTAAATCTGGAGAAGATATGAGGCTTATTATTCGGTGATGGCGAGTGGTTATAGGTGATAATAAATTTTAAAAAACATTTCCAAAATGTTTATGGTACTAAGTCACCTTATACTACTGTGAGCAAAATGGAAAATTAAATATTTTAGAATCGCATATCGTATTGGCCGTTTTTTGTCAATGGGAACGCACAAAAACAATAATTTCAGGTAGTCAATAAAATTATAAAAATACTGCTCAGTCTCAGTCTTAAAATATATATGCCAAAAATTATTCTGGTGTTTGTGTGGGCGAATATTTTTTAAAAAAATAGTTTTTTTGCACTTTGGAGATCAAAAGTGCGCTTTTTATCACAAATTTTAGGGATCACTTTTCATCACAATAAAAAGTGACGTTCAAAGATAAAACGTAAAAATGGGAAGTCTGTTTTTCTTGCAAAATAATTTAATAAAAACGGGGCCCAAAAATGACTAGAGTTGAACTTTTGAGCACTCGGCGAACTGTAGCTACATACAATTTTTTCTTCTCGGGATAAAAGTGCCACTTAAGTCCCTAAGAAGATAATATACTATTTTATCACTTTTTTTTACTTTTAGAACGCATAAGCATAAAACATTCAACTTGTTAAATGAGTGGCCTCTCACGAAAATCTGAAGGTGTTAAATATTTTCAAAAAAAATTAACCCTTGTTGGGTTTAGAAGAATGTTCTGACAAAAATAACCAAATTCTAAATAAGGCATCATTAAATTTTTGCAAAAGTCTCAGTCTCAAATGGAAGCTATCGGGACGAAACAAAATTTATTTTCAAAACCGTTATTTCGAATGGTTAAATAAATATATTATATCTGAGAAATTTTGTTATAAAACGAATTCAGAAAAATCAAAAAATACAGATTTGGAAACAGAGGCCGTACCCGGACCGAGGCGTGAACGACCTAAAACGGCTTTCTTAGAATCATCTTTAAAAACAAAGAAACTGAGGGTGCAATGTGTGTGTGTATGGTAAAAATAATTATTTTGGGGTTGCTATTTTAACCTTTAGACTACACTTTATCACATACCCTATAACAAATTTAACTTTGTTGAAAAACAACAAAGATATTGATTTTTGTCCAAAAAACCCTAAAGTGCATTCATCAAACGGGGTGATAAACAACCAGAATAATATCTTAAAATTCTGCTTGTTCTTAAATGTAAATAATTCACTTACTTTTACAAACAAACAGTATTTTAAAGTGTTATTCTTGTTATTGATTTTCGTTTTACATTAATTTTTTTACCAATCTATTGTGTAAGCTAGCTATTATTTAATTTTAGTTTTTTTTAATGCATTTTAATCTAACCCTAACAAAGGATAATGATAGACCACAGTGAACGCCGCGTGGTTATAGGACGCCGGAGGGTGTTCGAGACCTTAGGGGGGCGGCAGAGGTGGTATTGAGCCTCAAAAGTAGTTCCGTGGAGTTCATTTAGTACTTTTTCAAGACAAATATGATAATTATAAGTAGTAATGCCTTTTTCAAACTAAAATCGAAAATTTTTAGAAAATATTGAAGTAATGTTACTTTAAATGCTTGCAGGCGACATGCGCCACAGGCAAAAATGTTTTAAATTCAAAAGGAACATTTTTAAACGAAAATCGATACAACAAGAAAAGTTGATACCGTAAAACGAGGTTATTTTGCTTCACTTTTTTGAGTTAATTCGAAAAATTCAAAGAAATAACCAAAAGTTATACCATAAAAAACGTTTTTTTTTGGTTATAATGAAAAACACATGGCATAGGTAATTAACAAAGGACATTTTTATTACAAAATACTTAGTATTATAAATATTTTTTTCCATAGTCCGAGGTTACTTTGCCCCACTTTAAAAAAAAGAAAAAAAACACACCCAATATTTAGTTAGCTTTTCCCCAAACATTCAAAATGGTGAATAAAAAAATTTAGAAATATTTGTTTTTAAGTATTTATTGCACAGAAATCGATAACTCCACTAGACACCAAATTTTTCGAGGTTAAATTTTAAAGGAATTTCAAGCTGCAATTCACTCTGGTATTAAATCGAGAAGAATAAGCGGTAAACAGCGGCTACCGCGTCTTTGAAAAGTCAAATTCGCAACGGATAATTCACGCACGAGCGGCTAGTTCACAACTTGCATTCCATTTGCTATTGGTTGACATACTCAGGCGGGATTTTTAAAATTAAAACTCTCCTGTCCTCGTTTTGGGAGGTTGAAATCGGTGTTAAACCAAACTGAAACAAAACCTAACCGTGGTCAATTGATGGGAAACGTATCCTAACCGGGGCATGTCTGGACAGGTTAGGATAAGTTGTAGAATAATTTATCAGGGTTAGGTTAACACCGATTTCGACAGGAAAACAGGATAGGGAAGCTAATTTAAACTATATATCATAATTTTTGAGATAACTTTTTGACAGTTATCAGTTGTTTACCCGTTTACCATAACAAAAAGCATAGGCCAACAAAAAAAAGTAGTAAAAAGTTGTCCCAAAAATAATGACATGAACTGTAAAAGAATATAATATGTTTTTAAAAAACAATAAAAAAAAAATCATCGGCATATGCATAAAAATAGTTAAATTCAATAGGTATGTACTGCACAAACCACTACACTTTCAAATCACTTACACCTGGTATATATTCGTATTTTACGCCGAAAGCTGTAAACATAATGTTTGTTAAATGCTTGACTGGTGGCACCATCTCTTAATATAATATAATAATAATCTTAAACGGCAACGTTCAACATCAAAAAGTCAGCTGACTATTTCGACCAATAGGGCTGTCTAACAAAACATATGATCAAATCCAAGATGTCTTCCATGGGACAAACAAACCGATTTCCCATAAGCCGTAATGTTAACAAAAACGTAAATTTTACAAAAACGACAAGAGCTTTAGTCTCAAAAATTAATCAGTTTTAAAAATAGATCCTTTGTGCATATGAGAAAAATGCGTTTTTCTTAAAAATATTAAACTAAAGCGAGAAAATCTGAAATAAAAGGGACCATGTTTTCTTCAAAAAAGTAGGTTATGTTTTTGTTTATTTTGTTTTTTTTTAAACTTTTTTTCTAGTTTTTTCACTTATTTTGAATTATTACATGAGCGCACCAAGGGGGCGGGGGGCTAGGGGGCCGGACCCCCCAAACCACATATTTTTTTAGATATTTTCCATATATTTCATGAGTAAACAGAAAAAATAGCATAAAGTACATCATGAGACCTCTGGGGCCCCCCAAAGGTTTTTGAAGTTTTTTGACCAATGAATCAATGAACTATCAGCCCAAGGTAGGGGAAAGTAGTTCTATTCAAAGAGCTCACTTCAAGGCTCACTTAACAGAGACGAAATTGAAATAGACTAAACTTTTCTCATCAGATTCAGGTTTTCTATTAAGATCTTTTGTTGTACTTGACTAAACCTTTTGCTAAGTAATAGGCCTTCTATAGCATTAAACTGTGAAAAATATTTCACTATGATTTTTAGGTTTAGACAAAGTTTAATCACGGATCATCTTAACAAAGGTGATCCGTGGTTTAATTGTTTTAACCCTCCAGTAGTGACATTGAAAAGAGGCACAACTTATAGGTAGGTCAGTCCAACAGATCAATATGCACATATAAGTTCCAACCAAGGTTGGTCAAGCAAACTTCTAATAAGTACTTTACAAAATATGTTTATTTAAAAAAATATAAGTAAACATTATATAAAAAAAAAACTTGCAAAATTAAAATACAGTTTTTTCTTGTCATTGGCCTCACACACCGTACATCACCATATGATTTTCCATGAACTATAATACATAGGGCTTAAGTACGGTCAAATTCATCAGCTCACAACAGTAAGTACTGTTCAAATTTTACAACAGTACAATATTCGCTGTTGTATTACTACTGTTACTATTACTTTTATTACTGTTTTTTTGTAACAATATTTGCTCAATTATGTATCTAAAAGTTTATGCAAATAAACATATACTCTACTCTACAATTGGGCGTAACAGCATATGACCCATTAGGAGTATTAGAACCCAAATTTTTTTGAGAGAAATTGAAAAAAATATCTGAGAGAACTTATTTGTTTTTCTTGTGGTCATCAAAGTCAACAAAGATTACTTTTTTATCCATCTATTATTAATGATGGCAAAAAAATTTTTTTTGCTAATAAGCTCAGTACAGTACCGGAGAAATTTCACAACAGGACTTGTAGTAGGTCCAGTCAGATACTATACAAATTTTACGGTGTACAAGTTTTAGGTGTCAAAAAGCATGGAAATAAAGAAAAATTTGAACCAAAATAGTTTAAGATAAAAAGAGGTTTGAGTTAGGGAGACTGTCAAACTCACCAGTTTATTCTAAACTGTTTTGAGGTCTGTAAAATAAATATTTATTAAAGAAAAAGAAACTTTGATGATACAGGACTTCACTCGACACTATACAGGATGCTACACTACCAAAAGTTTATTTAAGGTTCTGTAGGATGGTGTACAAATTTGGTTCAGCTCATTATTCACACTTTAACCTCATATTGTTTTCCTTTTCTTTCTTCTCGGGACCCTTTTTTCAACCATCATTTTTAAAATTTTTCAACCGTTTTGAAACAATGGATGAATGGATATTCAGGAGAGACCCAGTCATGATCATTGCTGTATTGTATTGCCTAGAATAGTAAAAAAATCATAGTGAAATATTTCTTACAGTTTAACACAATTCTATGTTACACTTCTGCAAAAGGTCCACTCAAGCACAAAAAAAGATCCCAATAGAAAATGTTGCCAAAATGGCAGTTGCACATTTATCCAAAACAAACCTGACCAAAAACTTTCGAATATTTCAATTTATCCTCTGTTAAGTCAGGTAATAGAGCACTTATCCACTTTCTTTTCCCTTCTTTGAGCTGATACCTAGTTCATTTAAATCAAGATGATTTTTTAAGGTCAAAATACTTGGCATTCCATCAAAACTAACATTATCAAGCTCTCCCCAGCTGCCACAATTCATAACAGCACAGAAACTAATAATAATGATTCAAACTGAGTAAAAAACTGGAAAAAAAGTAAAAAAAAACAAAAGTAAATAAAAACATAACCTGACTTTTGAACAAAACATGGTCCCTTTTATTTGAGATTTACTGGCTTCAATTGATTTTTTTTAAGAAAAACGCATTTTTCCCATGTGTACAAAGGTTCAATACTTAAAACAGCATCTTTGTTGTAAGTTAAATCGTTTCACTTTTTTTAAAAATTACGTTTTTGTTAACATTGCGGCTTATGGGAAAACGCTTTGTTTGTCCCATGGCGACCATCTTGGATCGAAAAACAGCTGATCGTGACAGTTCGTTAGACAAGCTAATAGCAAACGGAATGCAAGTTGTGAACTAGCCGCTCATATTCACGCGTGGTGGCGTTGTGGTGCATGCGCAGATTTTTAATGTGGAATATCTCAGAACTTTTTTTCGCAATGGAGCAAAGTAGGACCAGGGGGCGCAAAGTTACCTCGTTTTATAGGGTCACTGCATCACGAAGACGTAGTTTCTTCTTATGGAGACGCCAGGCTTCCAGGATGCAGTGACCCTATCGTTTTACGGTAGTAAAGTAAATTGTTTTAGGGTAAAATTGGTTAAATAATACTTTTTTCTATAAGCGTGCGGAAAAGTCCACTTTTCCGCACGCATTTTAGTGTGGAAAGTGCCACTTTTCCGCACTAGTGCGGAAAAATATTTTTTCCGCACTAGTGCGGAAAAGTAAATTTGTTACGATTTTGAGGTGTTCTATAACATTTAGACCGTTCAAAATACATTTGTATCTTTCCTAGCACACGAAATATCCTAAAAATATTCAAATTAACTAAAATTCTGCTATATTTTCAATATTTTCGATAAAATAAAGTTTTCAGTAAAATAGGTTCAAATTATAAGTTTTAAACCTCCCCGGTATAAATATCGTCATTGTCAATGTCAAACAACAATGAACACTAGTGGTTTTAGATTTGGCATCTTAAATCACCATAGCAACAAAGTACAAACAAACTGTCAAAACAAAGCCAATTTTGCAGATACAAGCGTCTTTTGAATTTTTCAAACAAAAAAAATCAGATTTTCAATGGATTCTTCGGACGAAGATCTACCCCAGTCAGTTCTAGAAGCCGCTAGAATGTGAATAATAATAATTGATTTGATTAAAACGTTTTGGATATAAATAATTTTCTGATTAATTTTTAGTTTTTTCCTCACGCTTATAGAAAAAATAGTATACCTAACTCGTGCGTAAAGTGTCTTTTCCGCACTTGATTGCTGGCCAAACTCCGCTATCGCGTCGTTTGGCCATCTGCAATCGCGTGCGGAAAAGAGGCACTTTCCGCACTAGTTAGGTAAACTACTATTAAATAACCCTTTTTTTTACCAAAATCTAATACCGACATAAAACTTGTGAATCAATCATATTGGGATAAAATTGTTTGAGGTGTTCTTGAATGTATTGAGACAGATCATTTATTTTATTATCAGATCTAGGTGTTTTAAGAACTAAATAACTCACATTTAATAAAATTTTAAAAATAAAATGTTCACGTTCTTAATAGTCCACTTCTTGTATGGTGACAAGACAAGCAATAATTCTCGCCCTAAACAATTGTTTCAGATTGTCCGCCCCTTGACGAGTGCGATCGCGTGCGCCTGTAGTAATTTATCAAGGTTACCTTTGACAACGCTGCAAAGCTTTCTGCGAGACTCGGGCGTATCGCGGTCTCTTTTTAATAAATAAATAAATAAATAAATAAATAAATAAATAAATAAATAAATAAATAAATAAATAAATAAATAAATAAATAAATAAATAAATAAATAAATAAATAAATAAATTAAAAAAAAAAACGTCATATACTCTATCTGTTTTTTATCCTCTAATGGAAATTTATACCTCTAGATGTAAACCTGTTCATGCGGTATAATAACTGAGCTGAAAGAATTGTGTTTTACTCACCTGTAAGTCATGGACGCATGTATCTTGCTTCATCGACCAAATCTTAAGTGTCATGTCGTCAGAACAAGAAGCCAAGAGGTTCCCTTGAGGGTCCCATTTGATCGCATTCACCTAAACAAAATCATAACCTTTTAACCTTTATCATATACAAAGAAAAACTGGAACTACTTTGGAAAGCATTGGAAAACACAAACATAAGCGTACAACTAATTAAGGCCATCAAAGAGTTATACCGCAATAGTAAGGCAAAAGTTAAAATAAAAGCAAAACTAACCAAAGGCTTCCAAGTAAATAAAGGTCTTAAACAAGGTTGCTGTATCTCGCCTACGCTCTTCAAGATATACTTGGAACAAGTCCTTAAAGTATGGAAGAGAAAATGCCAAAACATGGGAATTCCGTTGGACGAAACCACCTTGTATACTTTATGTTTCGCCGATGATCAGATAGTAGTGGCTCAGGATTATGACGACCTCGAATATATGACACGAAAAATAATAGAAGAGTACAATAAGTGGGGACTAGAGGTTAATCTCAATAAGACAGAGTATATGTGTATCGGTGGAATGAAACAGGATCTAATCTTAAATACCGGGCAGCGAATTCAGTCCTGTGATGAGTATAAATACTTAGGTCTAAAGATTACAGCTGACGGAACACTAGACAAAGCTATAAAAGATCGAAACGTACAAGGAAGAAAAGCAATAACTTTATTAAATGGAATAATTTGGGACCAAAGTATATTAAAACATAACAAAAAGCCTATATATATAACACCATTGTAAAAAGTATTATTACATACGGCTCAGAAGTATGGCCAATCAAGGATAGAACAGAAAAAATGCTTTCCGCTACGGAGATGGACTATTGGCGAAGAGCAGCAGGAAAATCAAAAAGAGAAAGAGTTACAAATCAAAGAATAAGAGAAATTATGACAGTGGGTGAACATACTTTAGTGGATGATATAAGAACAAAACAACTGGTGTGGTACGGACATGTACAAAGAATGAATGATGAAAGACTACCTAAACAAATACTACAATGGAAACCAACTGGCCGAAGAAAACGAGGACGGCCAAGAAGAAGCTGGAGAGAAGGAATAGACAGTGAAATAAGAATAAGAGGCCTAGATGATGAATTATGGGCAAACAGAAACGAGTGCAGATTGGATATCGGAAGACGTAGAACGTTGTGAAACCGATAAATATATATATAAAGAAAAACTGAATGTCTTCTCCACTAAAGTCTTTATTGTTTCGGGTTTTATTTAGGACATGTTTCGAGTCTAAAGAGACACACCAAAACTGACGCATGCGCAGTAACCGAAATCCTGTCTAGCCGAAAAAGGAACATTAAGAATTAAATAGGGGTCCTGTTTTCAAGCATCGCGTGTGAGAATGCATGGGTATGTCCCATATTTATGCTTTAATGATTTGACGAAATGAGACCATAAAGGAAAGAATGGGAATCGAGGGAAGCATAACGGATGACAACTGATATGGTACAGTCATGTACAACGGATGAATGACGAAAGATTACAGATAGTAGTAGTAGTTACTTATTATATGGATGATTCTACAAAAATGTTGCTGTGGAGTGGGAATGCATATTTTTTAAACACAGACTGCAAATGAAGTATAGTTTTAGTTATAAGATTTAAATCGAAATGTTTTCTTTATGGAGCATTTGAGTTTAATAAAAAAAATTGCAAATTTATAATTTTTTTTATTACAAAGCAAATACCTCATTCCTCTGGTGTAGTCCCAAACCAAATATTAAAAACTCAGATTGAAAAAAAATTCCTAATAAATAATATTTAACCAAGTCTTAACTATTTATCAAAAAATTGATAAAACTTAAGTTTGCAGTCACATTTTTGAAAATCCGAATTTACTCCGGAAAATTTTACAATTTTAAACGTGCTCCATTTTTAATAACACAATATTTGTGAATACCACCGGTTAATTTCTAGAAAATGAGACGGCCCTGGATATCTAATTTACTTGTGAGGGTGACAAGTTGTGACAGATAATGTCAACTTTAGTTTGGTTTAAGTTATAGATCTTTTTATTTTCGGCAGAAAATTAGTTTTTTTCGGAGAAATCAAAAAGGAACGCTTCAATGATCATTCCTCTGGTAAGTAAATATTCAACTGATATCAATAGTATAATTTTTGTTGTTGATTGTTTTAAAATTATAAGTATAGGAACTTTGTTTATATAAAACTTAAGTTGAGTAGTCTAAATAGATTTTGATTTAAATTGGAAAACCATTAAAAAACTCATTCCTCTGGAATTTTTATGCAATAATTCCTAAAATTCGGGAAAATAAATGTTTCTTAGCTTACACCTAATTAGTTACATAAATTTAAAAAGACAAAATTATTTACTGTGCTGTACTGTTATTTAAAGGCAATGACCAAAAATGATATCCATATAGCCCACTTTTGGTAGAATCATCCATATATATGTAAAGGGCGATCATTTATATCTGCACACGCATCTAGAGGGCTTATTTGAAGATTTAAAATATTCAAACAAAAAACCGGTAAAATAAGATTGGCCAAACATTAGTTTGGCCCAAAAATTTTTTCCTAAATGTCAAAAGTTAACCAATTTTTTTTTTTTTTTTTTTTTAATAACAATTTATTACAGACCTCAAAACAGTTAACAATAAACTGGCACCGAGGCCTTATAACTTAACATAACATTCTTTTTCGTGTCCTTCATTTTCTTAAATTCGTTGACCCCTTTTCAATAATCTTTTTCGATTCTGCTAGAAATTCTCTAAATAGTAAATAACACAATAGAAATCAGAAACATTCTTTGAATTTTGAAAAACAAAGCACTTTGAGTTGATGTAGCCGCTTACTAGGCATTTTTTAAAACAAATTAAAAGGTATTATCGTTAGATAATGGGTGTTTTTAAACTTTAAAAAGAGATGGCGCTGAGAGCTTTAAGTTTTGACAGGTAGTTACGTTAAGGTCACTCATCGTCAAGCAAGCTTTACAGGTAGCGAAACCTAACTCTGATTTTCTATTTTTAGGTTATAATTTTTGACATGTTTTTCTCGGTTTCGCATTGTTATTTTACAAATGTGGTTTTAACACAGTCTAAAGATCTATTTAATAATGATACAGTTTCTAGATAGTTTGCAGCATAATAACTTCTAATTACATAAATATATATAGTTTAGGTACCTTTATACTGTGTAAAACAACATCTTCAAAATAAAACAGAACCGCCAATGCGAAACCGAGGAAAACATGTCAAAAATAATAACCAAAAAATAGAAAGCCTGACGTTAGCTTCGCTTCCTATAAAGCTTGCCTTTACGATGAGTGTCCTTAATTTACCCCAACAAACAATTAAAGTTGTAACGACGAAACCCCAACTAGAAAGAATTTCTTAAAAGTAACCGCAACGTACTCCCGCTACGTCTCAGTATACCATACAGCGACGTTATAATTCCCTAAGTGGGGAACCAATTTCTGGTTATAACTACTTGGCCAAGTGTTTAAAGTCACTGTAGTAACAACTACACTACTACGTCGTAGCCAGGTATCTACTACGTCGTAGAGGCTGTTTTTTTCCGTAATGGCATAAAAGTTGCGATGTAGTTGCAAATAATATAATCGTTTCTTTTTGGTAGAATTGTTACACAATATGGTGGACACAACAGTAAACAGACTCGCTTAGTTTTTTTGTTTGGTTATGGTTATAATATGAACTATGTTATCCAAAAGTGTGAGAATTTACGAGCAGAGGATCAAAATTCGAGTGCGACGCAAAGTTTTTTGTATAACATGCATTATATATATTGCAAAAAACCGGTGCGCCCGTAAAATTGAGCCGTTTTCTGGTAGCTGATGGAATTTTTGTGTTGTGATTTTGGAGGTTATGTTTTCATAATCGACAGTTAACTCCAACAAATGGTGCTTAAGAAGAGCATTTTTGGTAAGCTTCAACTAATTTGTTTATAAAATAGTATGGCTCTTTAATATGAGCTCATAAAACGACAACAAAAATATTAAATTTTCTTTCTTACATAAAAACATGGCGTCCCAAACTATATTCCCTGATAGTCGAAAAGGTTACTTGAAAGTAGTTGCGGCTTTAAAGTTGATCCAAAAAGTTATTTTGTCTACATTGTTACATCAGATGTTACTATGATGACACAAACTTTTGTGGTAAAAATTAAAGTTATAATGTAGTTGTCGGATACACTTGTTTGGGACTCCAATGAAGCTTAACTTTCTAGTGGTAATTAAGTAGGATATAAAAGTCAGGGCGACTACGAAATAACGACTAAAAAGAAAGTAAAACTTTAGCAACGTCCTATTGTGGTAGAGAAGACTATCAGAATCGACTATCAAGAAACAATCCTATGAAGTAGTTTAGAGGGTCGTTTTTACGAAACATCTACTATTTCCTGATACTAAATAGTAGTTAGAACTAAAAAGTAACAAATTTTGGTTGGGATCACCACATTTCTACTATAAGAAAGTAGCAAAGCCTTTAGAACATGTAGCCGCTACTATAAATGTTAGTTGGGACGTAGGTGTGACAACAAAGACAACTGCGGCATTTGTTTCACAGCCAACTAAGTGAAAATGGGCTGAGAATAGCGCAACTTTTTTCTCATTTAAACAAACTCGTATCTCTTACCGTTTCCGAAATCGCCAAGTAGTTGCCTGTATAAGTACATGTACTCACCTCATTTGTATGTCCCTGGAAAGACTTAATAGGTTTGTCCATGGAAAGTTTACAAACATGGATACATTGGTCAGTGGAACAGCTAGCAAACGAAGTATTCGTCTGCCAGTCAACATCCAAAGCTGGGGCGCTGTGAAAGGAAAACTGTTGGGTACACTGCCCACTTGCCGCGTCCCAAATGATGGTAGTCTTGTCCACACCAGCTGACAAGATGTAGTTGCCTCTTTTGTTCCATTTCAGCGCGAAAATGGGGCCTTTGTGTTGGCCCAGGGTTGAAGCCAAACGGCCGTCTGTTGTCCAAATTCGCGCGTAGCCGTCGTAGCTGCCTGTAGCTAGGAGGGAACCGTCGCAGTTCCAGTCCAGGGATGTGACGTCCTTGTTGCTTGGTACCTAACGTTACAAAAGTTTGAGTTACTTCCCGTTTTTTGAAAAACACGCTTTTGGAACAAGTTTTTTCAAAGACGTTTTGATGAAAAACTCCACATTTTTTTTAATTAATTTTTTTTTAAACAATATTTTTGATTGAGAATTTGATAAAAAAAGAATAATTAAAAATTAAATTCTAATAAATTATTTTCAAGATTAGACATTTAAAATACTCTGTCAATAAATGGGCACCTAAGCTCACACTAGGTACTATTTATAGTTATAGTGTACGTGTGAGCTAATATAACTAAAAACTGAAATATATTTTATTCAACTCCAGACTCAATTACCTTTCGTTTGATACCACACAAGCCATGTTTTGACTTAAACTCTAATTTTTAAAATCTACCCCACCCTTTAAAAAAAACCTAAAATGTATTTTGTTTAACTCCAGACTCAATTACCTTTCGTTTGATATCACACACGCCATATTTTCACAGAACCTCTAATTTTTTAAATCTACCCTTACCCTTTTTTTGTTCATTTTTAAATGGGACCATCTCGACCCAAGACCCAGCCTAGGTACCAAATTGCATTCAAATCGGGCAAGCAGTTTTTGAGTGAGCATGTTGGTCATTACAGACAGACAGACAGACAGACAGACAGACAGACAGACAGACAGACAGAAAGAAAGAAAGACAGACAGACAAACAGACAGACAGACAGACAGACAGAAAGAAAGAAAGACAGAAAGACAGACAGAAAGACAGACAGACAGACAGACAGACAGACAGACAGACAGACAGACAGACAGACAGACAGACAGACAGACAGACAGACATACAGACAGACAGACAGACAGACAGACAGACAGACAGACACAGACAGACAGACAGACAGACAGACAGACAGACAGACAGACAGACAGACAGACAGACAGACAGACAGACAGACAGACAGACAGACAGACAGACAGACAGACAGACAGACAGACAGACAGACAGACAGACAGACAGACAGACAGACAGACAGACAGACAGACAGACAGACAGACAGACAGACAGACAGACAGACAGACAGACAGACAGACAGACAGACAGACAGACAGACAGACAGACAGACAGACAGACAGACAGACAGACAGACAGACAGACAGACAGACAGACAGACAGACAGACAGACAGACAGACAGACAGACAGACAGACAGACAGACAGACAGACAGACAGACAGACAGACAGACAGACAGACAGACAGACAGACAGACAGACAGAGACAGACAGACAGACAGACAGACAGACAGACAGACAGACAGACAGACAGACAGACCGACAGACAGACAGACCGACAGACAGACAGACAGAGAAAAAATTATGTAAATTTTTTTCCTCAACATTTTTTTGACAAATTTTTTCAATATTCAAGAAGAGAAACATATTTTCAAACACATTTATTTTTTCCTTTAACATTTTTTTTAAAAGACAAAAAAACATTTTTTTTTAAACTTCCTTTTTACATTTTTTTTTCAATTTTTATTCAAATTTCAAACAATAATTTTTTTTTTAATGACATTAAACATTTTTTGCAAATAAAATTGTTTTTAAAAATGCATATTTTATTTTTCAATATTAAAAAAAAATCTTTTTGGGAAAATGTTTAAAAAAAAATTATATTGAAAAAAACTCACTTAAAAAAAATAATTTCAATAATTTTTTTTTCCAAAAACATTTTTGTCAAATTCAATTTTTGTGAGTGACTTTTTTTTCAATATTTAAAAGAAAGAATATTTTTAAAAAAATCATAAAAAACAACAACAAAAATTTTTGTTACTTTTTCAAGTTACATATTTTTCAATATTTAAAAAAAAACACTTTTGTCAAAAACATTTTTTTAAGATGACAAAAAAATACTCTGCCAATCTATGGGCACCTAAGCTCACACTAGGTACTATAGTTATAGTGTGAGCTAATATAATCAAAAACTGAAATATATTTTATTCAACTCCAGACTCAATTACCTTTCGTTTGATACCACACAAGCCATGTTTTGACTTAAACTCAAATTTTTTCAATCTACCCCCCACCCTTTTGAAAAAAACTAAAATGTATTTTGTTTAACTCCAGACTCAATTACCTTTCGTTTGATATCACACACACCATATTTTCACTTAAACTCTAATTTTTGACATCTACCCCCACCCTTTTCTTAAAAATAAACTAAAATTCATTTTTTTTAACTCCAGACTTAATTACCTTTCGTTTGATATCACACACGCCATATTTTCACATAAACTCTAATTTTTGAAATCTACCCCCACCCTTTTATTTGGCTTGCGTTCGGTGGATTTTGTTCATTTTTAAATGGGACCATCACAGCCCAAGACCCAACTTAGGTACCAAATTTCATTAAAATCGGACAAGCGGTTTTTGAGTTATGCTGGTTGGTCGTTACAGACAGACATACAGACAGACAGACAGACAGACAGCAAAACAAAAAAGTTTCAAAATCATCTGAAACGCAAAGATATATAAAAAATTTTGAAATCGGAGCAACTTTTTTTTTCTCGAAAAAGTTACGATCACCATAGCTCACACTACTTATAGTAGTTGTGTGAGCTAAAAATTCCAAAACTATTTACTCATAGTTGCACTATGCTGAATAAGTTATGGGACAAACCAAGAGTACCAACACAATATTGATATTATTACATACCTCTGTACCACCTTTCTGAATACAATGTCTCAAAACAAGTTGATTGGGGCTAGCACTACTATCTGACATATCCCATATCCTTGCTGTGCTATCTCCTGATCCACTGGCCAACAAATCAGTTGTAGGATTCCATGCACAGATGAACACTTCAGATTCATGACCTCTGAGTACAGTGGCTTTACTTGGGGGTATTTCAATTGACTGATCCACCTGAAAAATCAATCAAAATTCTTCAAAAAAATGTCAACCCCATAGACCACAAATTTTTATAGAAAAAAAAACTCTAAAAAAGCTGAAACTGTGTGAAAAACAAAAAACACCAAAATATTTGTATGTTCAACAGATAAAAATAACTCTAAATAGCTCTTATACCTCCATATTTTCTGTCTGAACTGTAGGGGTTGCCTCTTCTCCGTTGGGTTCAGTAGTCTCATTTTTTACTGCTTGTTTTTGTTGATTTTGCTGATTTTGTCTGCTTGCCACCACATCTGGCATCACTGCATCAATCAGACTTAAACTGTCTACAAGTCTTTGCTCTACTCCATCTTCTCCAATGCTAAAAATATAAGATTGCTGAATAAATCATAAAAAACCCCATCTAACCAACTAGGTTTTGCATTTCTCAGTGTAAAATGTTTCATATTATATTAGGGAACATTTATATTATTAACAGCCTCTTCTCCTGTTGTTAAACATTAAGTGTAAAACAAGGTTAAATCCCTGACCCAACCTCAATGTTACATAATTTAGGAATGGTCCCTTACATTTTGATCAAAACTAAACCCTTTACATCAACAAATATGAGAAAAATTATAACATTCACCCCAAACTATGCACCACTAAAGGTTTACGAAGATAAGTACAAACCTAATTTCAGCTTCAGTGTATTGCAGACCCTTCTGAAGAATACTTAATAATGCAGCAGGAGGTACTAGAGCCCCATTGATATTTGACTGTGAGATGTGTGACTCTATGCCAAAGGTGTAGGCTGAATGCTGAAATCCTGATTCCTGGAGGTATCGGTATACCAGGAAATTTACCTCGTCACTAGAGAAGCTCATGTTTAATATCCTTTATTATTTTATCCTATAATTTAGCACAGGTGACTATAAAACCACCTTAAAATTACCACATTCTCCAAGTTTTTGTTCACTTAAGTCTGGTTTGTTACAGTGCCACGTTTGGTGAGAAATTTTGGCAAATTTCACAGGAAAATCAGAAAAAAACCAACAAATTTTTGGAAAAAAACAACCATAGAAAATAACACAAAATAGATGGACAGGTTGTCGACCTTTTGGCGTGTAAACTGTCAATTTGACATTTGTTGATTTGGCTATAACTCTGGCTATAAGGCCAGGGCAGATTTCTGTAATTTGAAAATATCATTACAGATTTCTGTAAGAACAAATTTCTTAACCTTAAAATTTGTTTTCGTTTTGTTATCAGCTGTTTTTTGTTTAGGTCATTTTGGTTTTTGATTTCGAGTTTTTGAGATTTTTGTGAAAAAAATGAATGAAGAAAGTGAAACGAAACTGGAGAACACTGAAAATTCCGTAGAAACTCCAAAGGAAGACAATGAATACGCCTATCTGGACAGAGGCGAATTTTCGTCAGAAAATTTTAAAGTTGAAATTAAGAATATGCCCAAATATTATGGGATTAGTGTAGGTTTATAACCATATTTATCGATAGGGGCTTGATTCACAAATACCGTTTTCCATCAATGATTAAAAGCCACTCCCAAGTGATCCAAGATCAATCTCAAAAAGATTGGTCTGTTTAATTTATTGTTGGTAAACATATTATGGAAAAATAAATTTCTCTTTTATTTTAGGAACTTAAAAAACTGCTCAATATTAAGCTTAAGTTGAATCCAAATAAAATCAAGACTCCATTCAAAAATAGTCATTATGCATTTGTGTGTTTCCGAAGTGAAGAAGACAGGGACAATGGCATTAAAATTATTTCTGAATTTACATGGAAAGGAAAACAACTACAAGCTATTGTAAGAATCAATGACTTCAGTAAAAGCTTTTGTTAGGGAGTCATATTTTTATGTGTTTTATTTTCTTTATCAATTTTTTTAAATAATGATTTTGTTTCAAAAATTTCAACTAAATTATTTTTTCTAATAAAAGTTTTTCTGATTTTTATTTGTAGAAAGCTAAGCCTAGTGCTGATCCCTTGGTAAAAAAGCGAAAAGAAGAGTCAAACCAAAAAAATCAACCAAACAAAAAATCTAAAATTGACAGTAACCTTCCAGAAAATGAAAGAATAAAACAGTCAACAATCCCATTATGTGATGTAGAATACACAGAACAACTAAAAATCAAAGAAGATGAAATAAAAATCATTTTAAGAGAGCTAGGAGAAGAACTTGGTAAACAAAACTTGGAAATAAAAAAATGGCTTGAAGAACAAAAAACCAAATTTGATGGATTACCCTGTGAACTGATGAATATTAGATATTCAGAACAAATAGACAGGTATAATTTTTACCTTCCTAGCCTGCACAGCAATGACTAGAGAAGGTATTGTTTTCCATGATTTTTTTTTTCAGATCACACTGAAATGTCTGTTTTGTGTACTTTTTCAAGAAAATTATTTATTTCCTACTATTTTTCAATTTATTTTTATTTTAACAAATGTTGAAATTTGGTGAGAATTTAGCAAAAACATTAAGGAAAAAAAGAAATGTTTAAAAATTTTTTAAAAACTATTTTTTTTTCAAAATTTTAATTTTGTTTTTTTTTTAACTTTATCATACCTTATTCAAAATCTTTCAAATAAGCCCTAGATCATTATATTGCTGTAAGTAGTTCTCGAGATATCTTAATGTTTGTTAGTAGATGTCAAAATTGGCAGTCTTTTTTTGATATTCAAAATTTATTTAAAAAAAAACTACTTATCAGAAAATTTTAAAATTTAGATTTAACATCTGCTTTGGGCAGAATAAATGTATCAAAAATTATTAAAATTGTGAGATCTCAATTTTTTTTGGTTCATTTCAAATGAAATTAGGTATTTAAAAATGAGGAGTTTTTAGGTATAGAAATAAATGTGAGTTCACAGTAGGAATCAGTGAAGAAACCCAACAACCCACAGTAGGCTTCAGAGTGGGGGCCTACGTCACTGGAGTCACAGGTGTCGCTTCAATAGACCACCTTAGACACATACCAATTGGTATGAAATTAGCAGTCAAGGCTTTTCAGAATTTTGTGCAATTGTCTAAGGATTTAAAAGTTTTCAATCCTGAAAATCAAAGTGGACACTTCAGGTACAGGTTTACAAAGGGCGTTGAGTGTTAACATATTTTTGAATTTTGTTTATATAACTTAGTTTTTCGAAAAACGACCTTAAATAATTATTTGTGTGTTATCGGGTAAAAATAAATTTTGTTTCTCTCATATTTTTCCGTGGGTAGCTCGAAAGCTTAACCTCACAAGGGTCCAAGATCTAATTGACACCTAATAAGTGTTGACAGTTAACTATTTCGTCCTTATGGGACTCCTCAAAACACTGCTTGGTCAATGTGAGAAAACCCTCGCAAGAAGTGCCATCTACCGAGACACGAGAGAAACTAGAACAAGAGCTACATATAGGGTGTCCCAGAACTAATGGTACATAGTTAAACTGTAGATTCCCTGGGTCAAAATATTACGATTTAGCCACACTTACCTTAATCCAAAAGTTCGTACTAACCGAGATACAGGGTGTTAAACTTTATTTTTTCAATTCGATTTTCTTTAATAACTTTTTTACTAATTAATATTTTTGCAAAAAATAACCAGCGTGTAAGTTGAAAATTTTGATGTATAGTGTACAGGGTGTTCCCTGGACCACTAGCATTGCATTAAAATCAGTGACTTTTTTTGTGCCTCGGTGTATACCAGTTTTTATGTAAAATAATGGTTTTCCTATCCTTTTTATGTAAAAAAGTTATACTGTTTTAAAGTCGCTCAGAGCAACGGTTTTTGAAATTTTTGCATTCAAAGTTTTTATTGCATGTGAGTGATATGCCTAATTTATGTATGATACTTTCTTCAATTCATTCTACTAATTAATATTTTTGCAAAAACTAACCAGCATGTAAGTTTCTCTGAAATTTGTAAGACGATTCTGTTAAAAAATTTGATGTACAATGCACAGGGTGTTCTTTGGACCACTACCATTGCATTAAAATCATCAGTGTATTTTTTTGTGCCTCGGTGTATACTTAGACAGGTTTTTAAACAGAATTATAAATAACAAAAAATTATATTATAAATTTTATTATTTAATTATAAATAACAAAAAAAAAATAAAAACTAATTATAAAAATTATACATATTTTATTGCAACAACAAATTTTTAGATTGAAAAACAAAAAAAAATCTACAATAAATGTTCAAAATGGCCACCGTTTACCTGAATACGTTTGTTTATTCGTTTATTATACGAACGTCTGATTTTAAAATAAAGATTTGTATTTCTGAACGCCTCTCCAGCATTTTGAATTTTTTGAAATAGTTTTTCTCGGGTATTTATCTAGCCTACAATAATAAACAGTTTTAAGTTTGATTTACTATTTGTCGATTTAAAAATTTTAACTTAGTTGCTGAGAGCGCCATGCTTAAGAAATTTTATATTTTTTTAAATAAATAATAAAATATTAATTTATTTATTAATTAAAATTTTCTTTCAAAACAATAAAAAAATACTTGCATTAATAAAGTATACGTTCTAACCATTTTTAAAAAAACTAACACGAAGAGGTTTTTGTTCCTCATTAAAAACAAAGCCCTACCCAGTTGCAATAACGAACAATGATAACACACTTATGATAATTCAAGAACCACCCTGTATATTTTTTAACTTAATATTTCTTAAGAAAACATCCAATCTTAGAATGCTATAAAAAAGTATTGATTATTGCTAATATGTATGAAGTAGGTAAGAATTTAATCAAAAATCTTTTACGCATACAATAAAAACTTCTAATTTAAATATCTTGAAAACCGTTCCTCTAAGCGACATCTAAACGCTATAACTTTTTTACTTAAATAAAATTAAAAAATATTTGTTTTTAGTAGAATCTTGTATACACTGAGGAAAAAAAAAGTTAGACCTATTTTAGTGTAACGGTACCGACCCAGAGATCACCCTGTATAATATTTTTTTTACCAAAATTAAGTTGTCCATGCCCAAAAACCACCAAACCGAATTTTTTGTGCAAAATTATTAATTAGAAGAAAGAGTTGAAGAAAGTATCATATATAAATTAGGCATATCAATCACATGCAATAAAAACTTTAAATGCAAAAATCCCAAAAACCATTGCTCTGAGCGACTTTAAAACAGTATAACTTTTTTACATAAAAAGGATGTGAAAACCATTATTTTACATAAAAACTGGTATACACCGAGGCACAACAAAAATACACTGATTTTTATGCAATGGTAGTGGTCTAAGGAACACCCTGTACATTGTACATGAAATTTTTCAACGGAATCGTCTTGCCAATTTTAAAAAAACTTACACCCTGGTTAGTTTTTGCAAAAATATTAATTATTAAAAAAGTTATTAAAGAAAATCGAATTGAAAAAATAAACTTTAACACCCTGTATCTCGGTTAGTACGAACTTTTGGACTAAGGTAAGTATGGCTAAATCGTAATATTTTGACCCAGGGAATCTACAGTTTAACTATGTACCATTAGTTCTGGGACACCCTGTATATCGATCTTTCAGGCCAGAGCAACGCTGATTAGCGTTTTTATCCACCATCAGACGCGAGCGTCGATCAGCGGAATGTTTAAGCCAAATTATACTAAATTTCACGTTTGTTAGAATTATTTTTTAAAAAATAAAATTTTTTGTTTTTTTTTTATACATTAGTTTTTTGAAAAACAAAGTTTTTTTTAGACAACTCTGTGCCAGGTCGACTCAAGACGAACAACTGATGTTAATTGTCGGTATACATCCTCAAAACTTGACTTCAGACCAACTGCAAAAGTTCAAAGATGATTTGGTGCAATTTTTCTCAGAAGGCGAAGGAAAAGAGGTTAATGTAACTTCTTTGTATTATCAGGAAATCGTTAAGAAGTGAGTCAAAATGGCCGCGAAAAATGTCCCTTTTGACGTGACCAATTGTAACTTCATATCTGATATATGAGGTGTGACCGAGGGGTCATCAGTCAACAGTACTGTACAAATTTCACAACAGGACCCGACAGTACCACGACAGGAGCCAACAGTACACGACAGTACTCAACAGGACCCAACAGTACTCGACAGTACCCAACAGTACTCAACAGTACACGACAGGACCCAACAGTACTCGACAGTACCCAACAGTACTCAACAGGACCCAACAGTACTCGACAGTACCCAACAGGACCCAACAGTACTCGACAGTACACGACAGTACCCAACAGTACTCAACAGGACCCAACAGTACTCGACAGTACACGACAGTACCCAACAGTACTCAACAGGACCCAACAGTACTCGACACTACCATGGGCGCACCCAGGGGGGCCCCCCCCAAGCCTTAGATTTTTTAATATATTTTCTACATATTTGATGATAAAACATGAAAAATACCTTAAAATTTGACATCAGGAGGCTTCGGGCCCCCCACACATTTTGAGGGCGCGCTTTGTAGCTGTCGGGCCCCCCACACATGATGACCTTTTTTTTTTTTTTGGTCGCAAGTTTTTTGAGGGCGCGCTTCGTAGCTGTCGGGCCCCCCCCCCCCAAGACACATTCCTGGGTGCGCCACTGACACTACACGACAGGACCCAACAGTACACGACAGTACTCAACAGGACCCAACAGTACTCGACAGTACACGACAGGACCCAACAGTACTCGACAGTACACGACAGGACCCAACAGTACACGACAGTACTCAACAGTACTCGACAGGACCCAACAGTACTCGACAGTACTCAACAGGACCCAACAGTACACGACAGGACCCAAGTCCTGTTGGACGCTGTACAAAATTTTAGGGTGCCGATGACCCCTCGGGTGTGACAATAAAATTATAAGACTGTTGTAAAAAAACTACTTTATTTAAATGCAACTTAATGATGTTCCCCATCATTACATTGGCGTAGCTAGCCTTGCTTTTCAGGGGGGGGGGCTGTGGCCCCGGTCTATCTTGAACAAAAAGCAAACATAGGTTTTAAAGAGTCGTGCAAAGTGTGCAATGAATAAAAAAAATACACGCATTAAATGTTCTAATATTTTAATATAACAAATTTAATAATACATTTACCAACTTATTTATATGTATACACAGGAAGTATGTAATTCAGCAATTCTACAAAGAAAGTTTTCTACGTCGCTGACTGAAAGCGTCTACCACACTGTCTAAGTCGACCTCAACATCTTTTTCTATGAATAACAATGACAAACCTGAGTGTCTCTCTTGAGTCATAGTTGTTCTAAGCCAATTAAAAACTCTCCTCATGGCAGAGAAAGACCTCTCGCAATTTGCACTTGAAATTGGAAGAATACTCGCAACTTTAAAAAGTTGGTAGAGGTTTGGATAGGTGTTTTCTGCTATATGTTGTTTGATAGAACCATGACCAACAGTTTGATTTAACCGAAATATACAATTCTTTAAAACGGTCATTTCTGCTCTTAAGTATTGTTCATACTCGTCTTAGTCTTTTGTTTTTGATTAGTCTTTGTCCTTTGATTAGTCTTAGCTGTCTTAAACAAAATCGGCTGTTCATACTCGTCTTTTGTTTTTGATTAGTCTTAGTCATAACCCACTGAAAAAAAAATCAATTTCAATAAAAAGGCCCTCTTCAAAAGTCATTTTCTACACAAAACAATCTTATTTAACCTAATCTGTGCACGAAACACAGACACGAAAGAACAAAAGCGAAAAAAAAACAAATAAAATTTTGAGGTTATGTTGAGATTTTCTGTTAAAAACATGATTAATGGCGGTAAATTCAAAATTTCGGCCGCGCGCTTGCGCTCTTCGGACGCCCTGTAAAAAAAAACAATAAATATCAGCTGATGTCTGTCACTCGTCTTAATCGTTGTCCTAAGGATTGAAAGTTGGCAACTCTTAAGACAAAGACTAATCAAAAACCAAAGCAAAAGCATTGTATGAACACTCCCATAAGAAACAGTGGTTTTAACTTTCTTATGACAAGACATATGACTAAACCAAGACAAAAGACTAGACAAAAGACGAGTATGCACGATCCATATAATGTTTTTGCTTTTCAAGATAGTTTGGAGTTTCAAGTTAGCATAACTTTTTAATTTTAATTACATAAATATATATAGTTTAGGTACCTTCATATTGTGTAAAACATCTTCAAAATAAAACAGACCCGCCAATGCAAAACCGAGGAAAACATGTCAAAAATAATAACCAAAAAATAGAATGCCTGACGTTAGCTTGCCTTTACGATGAGTGTCCTTATTCATAATATGCAAAGAGCAACAAAAAAAAAATCTGAAAAATGGCATATCTTTGAGTTGCTTTTATCTGTGCGTTTTTTTTGTCAACCTACAGTCACCATTTTTAGCTCACACATATACTATACTATAGTAGTGTGAGCTATGGTGATCCTAATTTTTTCGAGAAAATAAAAGTTGCTCCGATTTCAAAAAATTTTATATATCTTTGCGTTTCAGATGATTTTGAAACTTTTAGCTCACACTACTACTATACTATAGTAGTGTGAGCTATAGTGATCCTAATTTTTTCGAGAAAAAAAAAGTTGCTCCGATTTCAAAAATTTTTATATATTTTTGCGTTTCATATGATTTTGAAACTTTTTTGTTTCGCCGTCTGTCTGTCTGTCTGTCTGTCTGTCTGTCTGTCTGTATGTCTGTCTGTAACGACCAACGCGCATAACTCAAAAACCGCTTGGCCGATTTTAATGAAATTTGGTACCTAGGCTGGGTCTTGGGTCGAGATGGTCCCATTTAAAAATGAACAAAATCCACTGAACACAAACCAAATAAAAGGGTGGGGGTAGATTAAAAAAATTAGAGTTTATGTGAAAATATGGCGTGTTTGATATCAAACGAAAGGTAATTGAGTCTGCAGTTAAACAAAATACATTTTAATTTATTTAAAAAAAAAGGGTGGGGGTATATTTTAAAAATTAGAATTTAAGTGAAAATATGGTGTGTGGGATATCAAACGAAAGGTAATTGAGTCCGGAGTTTAACAAAATACATTTTAGTTTTTTGTTTTTTTGAAGGGTAGGGGTAGATTTAAAAAATTTGAGTTTAAGTCAAAACATGGCTTGTGTGGTATCAAACAAAAGGTAATTTAGTCTGGAGTTGAATAAAATATATTTCAGTTTTTAGTTATATTAGCTCACACGTACACTATAACTATAGTACCTAGTGTGAGCTTAGGGGCCCATACATTGGCAGAGTATTTTATCCAGAGACAATGACAGTTTTACCTTTAATTTTATACCAACATAACATATTTACTTTTTAATATATTTCTGGTTAGGAAATATGTTTATTTCATGTCAAAGTCACAAAAGTGTAACTGCATATGGCAAGGACTCTATAAGTATGTGGTTTGTGTTCAATAAAATGTGCTTAAATGTTGTTTACTTTTAGGAACCCTGGAGACAACCCTGTTCCAGCGACGCATCTATGGGGCGAAACGCACATTTTCGAAACCATTTTGGGCCTGAAGTTTCGTATATCTCCCGAAGCCTTTTTCCAAATTAACACGAAAGCTGCCGAAATTTTGTACGAATCCGCCATTGAATTGGCTCAACCTCGGGAAGACAGTGTTGTGTTAGACGTGTGCTGTGGCACTGGAACCATCGGCCTGTGTTTCTCCAAGGTAACTTTTAACGGGGCAGTGCCCTCCCAAAACAACAAAACAAACAGTATTTTTAATTGATTTATTAAACAGTAAACAACAGTATTTTTAATTGATTTATTAAAAAAAAGTCTGTATATTATATAATTAACTGGGCAAATTTAAATACGTTGACATATGAACTTTGATTACAAATAAAACCTTTAGGGTCACATAGACAGAACCTAAAAATCCTAAAAATTAACCAAAATTTTAGTGCAAAATTATACGATGCTGAAAACTGGTTGTGCGGTTGTGAAAAACGAAATGCTTTTTTTTGCTTTATTTGTCTTAATCTCAACCGTTGTTTTTTTTGAATTATTTAAAACCTTAGAACATTCTCAATAGTAATAATACAAAATCGTGTAGGTATAATACATTTAAAACAATGTGGCAGCTTAAGACCCGGCTGTTTGTTTACATAACAATGCTAAAAATATTTAACTACGCCTTTGTTTTGTTTACAGATAAATAAGCTGTTTACTTAATTGTAAAAGGACCGTTTATTTCCTACGGCATAGAATATTTTATACACCTTGCACTTTTTTCCCATATTGACTTTAACGCAAAAAACAATAAAAAATCACAAAATCACATGCTTTTTAGCACGGATTACCTTTTAGTCCACAACGATTCAAAATACAATGACGGGCATCAACAACAAGTGACAGTACGTCATCGACCACGCCGTTGTTGGCGAGGTTGCCGCGCTGTTAATTTTTTCGAACGTTTAAAGAACACAATTATTATTAATTAATGTAATTTGACAAAAGTAAAAATATTTTATGGTATTTATCTTGGTGAAAAATCTGTCTTAATCTCAACCGTTGTGACATCGCTGTCGTCAACGAAATTTTCTTGAATTATTTAAAACCTTAGAACATTGAACTACTAGAAGCAGCATAACCTCAAACCATAGGCAGGTTTGTTTGAGTAAATGATCTCCAGACATTGTTGTCAAGTCAATTGGAAAACATTCCTAAACCTTTAATGATACAAACATTTCTTTGTAAATCTTAAAAACAGTACAAAACCATAATACAGCATTAAACCAGAGAATACTTTTGTATATTAAAAATGATTCAACATTCTATTGTAGCAAGTATATTATTTTTTGAATCTCAATAGTAATAATACAAAATCGTGCAGGTATAATACATTTAAAACAATGTGGCAGCTTAAGACCCGGCTGTTTGTTTACATAACAATGCTAAAAATATTTAACTACGCCTTTGTTTTGTTTACAGATAAATCAGCTGTTTACTTGTTTGTAAAAGGACTGTTTATTTCCTACGGCATAGAATATTTTGTACACCTCGCACTTTTTTTCCATATTGACTTTAACGCAAAAAAACAATAAAAAATCACAAAATCACATGCTTTTTAGCACGGATTACCTTTTAGTCCACAACGATTCAAAATACAATGACGGGCATCAACAACAAGTGACAGTACGTCATCGACCACGCCGTTGTTGGCGAGGTTGCCGCGCTGTTAATTTTTTCGAACCTTTAAAGAACACAATTATTATTAATTAATGTAATTTGACAAAAGTAAAAATATTTTATGGTATTTATCTTGGTGAAAAATCTGTCTTAATCTCAACCGTTGTGACATCGCTGTCGTCAACGAAATTTTCTTGAATTATTTAAAACCTTAGAACATTGAACTACTAGAAGCAGCATAACCTCAAACCATAGGCAGGTTTGTTTGAGTAAATGATCTCCAGACATTGTTGTCAAGTCAATTGGAAAACATTCCTAAACCTTTAATGATACAAACATTTCTTTGTAAATCTTAAAAACAGTATAAAACCATAATACAGCATTAAACCAGAGAATACTTTTGTATATTAAAAATGATTCAACATTCTATTGTAGCAAGTATATTATTTTTTGAATCTCAATAGTTGGGGCTCCCTGGTGGTCCAGATAGGAGAGTTGTCTGGAATTTAACGGTGTCAGATGTGGACTGTAATTTTAAGGGAATAAGGTCATAGGCTAAGCTGGTACAAGGGATTCTGAAATGGTCTAGTTTACCTTCTAGGTTAGTGTAGCAATAAACAAATGTATGTAAGGTAAAAATAATGCATTTTCACTTACCATTTTTATACAGGAAGCGGAACTCATGGGAGGACACGCTGTTAAACCGTGCTTTTTGCACCCCACATGAATGTGGTAGGAGAGTCGCTAACACGCGTGTGTTCTCGTTCGAAGGCGAAACGGTTCTCTCTGATGCGGCAGCAGGTATCGCTGCTGCGTTCATTCTCCCACATGGCGCCCAGTGGCGTCGTTAATCCATAGGCGTAGGAGAAAAGGAATAAGTAGGAAGGAATGAGATTACGAAGGTCCATATTAAAGGAACTAGGAACCTTAGTAATTCAAAATGCATTTTATGTAAAGTAAATTAATTATAGCAAATTGTAATATTTGCCTCTAAAACCGCGGGAGTTTCAAATGCAAATAACCCAGTAATTTTAAGTACTTAATTAGTTAATTAATACTAAATAAACAAAAAATAGAAAATGCTCTAGTGAATCACCAAATAGCCTAATTCGAACCAATTTGGTAAATTATAGTAAAAAGAACATATTTACAAAAAGGAAGGCGGGACGAACCATTTCCCACCCCCCTGAGAATGCCCAGGGGCATTTCAGAGAGTTTAATTTGTAGGCAGGGCGCATAGTTTTACCAAAGGCCGTTTGTAGGTACCTTTAGTAGTCTTTACAATAGCAACCCGTGGAACATTATCAGAACCTTTAATAAGGTCTTCAATGCGGCCTAGGGGCCAATCCAATGGAGTGGAATTTTCATCTTTGATCAGTACCATAGTACCAATATCAATGGAAGCAAGAGGTTGGTGCCATTTGGCTCGCTGTTGCAAAGTGTGCAAATATTCGCGATGCCAGCGAATCCAAAAATCGCGGTGCATTCTTTGCAACAGTTGCCACCTGGACAGCCTGTTTAACGCAATATCGCAGTAGTTTGGATCGGGTATTGTACCTGGAGGCCTCAAATTTAAAAAATTATTAGGAGTCAAGACCGCCAGATCAGTAGGATCGGTGCTTAAGGCACATAAAGGACGTGAGTTCATTATGGCTTCAACTTGGGTTAAAACCGTATTTAATTCCTCATAGGTGAGTATTTGATTTCCAACTACCCTGTGAAGATGAGTCTTTAAAGATTTAATGTTTGATTCCCAAATGCCTCCCATGTGGGGAGCAGCAGGTGGGTTAAAAGACCAAACTATACCTTCCCCCTTCACGCAATCAGAAAAAATTTGTCGCAAGTATTTTTCAGAGGCCACGAAGTTGGTCCCGCAGTCTGAAGAGATCTTTGAGCATAGTCCTCTTCTAGCTATGAAGCGGCGCAGAGCAGCCAGAAAGGCTTCTGATGTCATATCAGAGACTAACTCTAAATGCACGGCTTTAACAGCGCAACAGATAAATAAACAGACATATGCTTTCATGGTTTTTGCACCTCTGGTCCGACCAAGAGTAATCGTGAACGGACCACAAAAATCTATACCTACATTTTCGAACACCTTTGCTTCGGAAACTCTAAATTTCGGTAGGTGACCCATAGGGGGTTGAAGGGAGTTAGGTTTAGTTTTCCAGCAAGTATGGCAAGAACTTAAAACTTTTCTCACTACCTTTTTAGCAGACAATACCCAGAAGTTTTGCATTAGTAAAAAAGTTGTGGTCTGTATACCACAATGAAGATTGCTGCGATGCAAATCTAAAATCAGTAATTCAGTGAATTTTGCACTAGAAGGCAAAAGAATTGGAAATTTTTTATCGTATGATAAATTTGAATGGCATAAACGGCCTCCAACACGAAGCAAATCGTAGCTTTCATTATGCAAAAATGGACATAATTTTTGAAAAGCTTTTGGAAGCTGTTTCTTATCTTTTAGTAATTCAATTTCTTTTTGGAAAGAAAAAGATTGTACGCATTTCGAAATAAAAAGTAAGCTTTTGTAGTAATCCTGATTTGTAAGGTAATCAGTAGCAAAATTGTATGAGGGATTTTTAAACTTTTGTAACCCTCGCAAAAAGTAAGCAACTATTCTCTTAATTTTAAAAAGAGAACTGTATTTTTCAAACAAGTTGTTTACATAATATTCAACTGTTTGTTCGCAAGTAAAAACGTTAAAAATATTTTTTCGCTGTTCTTCCAAAACTGCATTCCCATCGTAAGTAACTGTCATAAAATCCCAAGTATTTGTAGGTTGGTTTAGAAAAGAAGGCCCTTCTAACCAAAAATAAAATCTTTGTAAATCAGAGGGATACATTTCCCTAGTACCGCAGTCAGCAGGATTTTGTTCAGTAGGAACATAATGCCAAAACTCAGGGCTAATTCTTCCTTGTATATAGGCAGTTCTATTCGAAACAAATGTTTTAAATTTGTGAGGAGATCCCTGAATCCAAGATAAGGTCACTGTGCTATCAGTAAAAGCAAGAATTTTATCAAATTTAATTTTTTCCGAGAACGTTTCTAGTAAAAAATCCATTAATTTAGCCAACAAAACAGCTCCTAAAAGCTCTAGTCTTGGTAAAGTTAGTTTACGACGCAACGGTGCGACTCTAGATTTACTACAAACAAAAAAAACTTTAATGTTTCCATCAGAATAAAAAATTCGAATATAAGCGACAGCACAATAGGCCCGTTCTGAACTATCGCAAAATCCTACTAGCTGGATTTGACTAGCATTAGGCAAAATTATTTGACGAGGAATTTTAACAGAATGCAAAAACTTTAATTCATTTTTAAATTTTTCCCATTTAAAAACAATTTCCGGACTGACAGGGTCGTCCCAGTTTAAGTCTTCTGCCCAGCAGTATTGAACAATTAATTTTAAAATTAAAACTATTGGCGCCAAAAAAGACAGAGGGTCGTAAATGCGGGCCAAATTACTTAAAATTGTTCTTTTAGTGCATGTTTGGAGAGAACAGTCGAAAGTATAAAAAAATTCATCAGTATGAGGGTTCCAATTTAAACCGAGAATTTTCAAAGTTGAATTTTCAGCATCTAAATCGAGAGAAAGAGCCTTCATCGAAATGTGTGACTCAGGAAGATCGGATAGTAACTCGGGACAATTGCTCGCCCATTTACGCAATTCGAATCCACCTCGGCTAAGTAGCTCGATTAATTGATTTTTCATCTCAGTGGCCTTAAAAAAGTCATCACTTCCCGAAATCACATCATCGACAAAAACTGCCTCCTCAATGATTTTTGAGGCAAGAGGAAGGTCCTCATGCTCTCTAGCAAGTTGCAGCAAAGTTCTGATAGCCAAAAAGGGGCTACAAGAGACCCCGAATAAAACTCTATTTATTTCGAAGTCTTGAATAGGCTGGTTAGGATCAAACCTCCAAACTATTCTTTGAAAATTAGTTTGACTAGGGTCAACTAAAATCATCCTGTACATTTGACGGATGTCGCAACAAAAGCAAAATTTATGCAAACGATAAAGTAATAAAATTTTTTGTAAGTCCCTTTGTAAAGGGGGCCCAGTATAAACAGCGTTGTTGAGCGAGATTTTGCCAGGGGCGTGCATGCTCGCATCAAAAACCACCCTCAGGGGGGTGCTAGTAGAATCTTTTTTAAACACCGCATGGTGTGCAATATAAAAATGATTTGAAATTTCGGTCGGCAAAGGTGCAGAAACCGGTTGCATATGATTATTATCTAAATAATCTTGTAAAACAGAGCTGTAGGCAGCATAAAAATCAGGGTTTTGTAGCAATTTCTTCTCAAGGGAGAAAAAACGACGTACGGCAATGGATCGAGTGTCGCCAAAATCTGGAGCAGTAACTTTAAATGGTAAAGATACAATATATCTCCCCTCCTCATTTTTTGAGGTAGTTTTCAAAAAATAATTTTCGCAAAACTCATCTTCGGGGTCAATGGCCTTGACATTAGGTATGTCATCTATTTGCCAAAATCGTTGTAGATTTTTATCTAAATTGACAAAAGAATCGTTCATTGACGTAGTAAAAAATGTTTTAATTTGATTTGTAGTTGAAGGTGAAAGTGAAAGATTGCCCATTATTCCCCAACCAAAAATAGTATTAATGCAGACGGGGTTGTTGGGTCCCGTAGACAAACGACCATCTAGCAAAATGTAAGGGTACACATCGCCGCCCAACAATAAATCAATTTTATCGCTTTTATTAAAGCCTGGGTCAGCTAGTGCTAAGTTGGCGAGAAAAGGAAAACTTTTAATCGAAAATGAGGAATGAGGTAAATCACTACAAATTTTATCGAGTATTATCGCATCAAAATTAAAAACAAAATTATTATCACGCAAAGAGGATATATTGCAATTAATTCCAGATTTTGCCGAAGTTGTCATTCGATCTAAGCTTTGTAGAGTCATGGCGATATTAAATTTAGGAAGGCCCAAACTATCAGCACATGACTTAGATATAAATGAAGATTGAGCACCAGAGTCACAGATGGCGCGCACTGTGTGCCAATTTTGAAAAACATCCTGTATTTGTATTAAAGCGGTACAGAGAAGTACTTCGCGATCATTTAAAGACATACCAGTAACAATGGTGTTAGTGGTTCTATTAAATTCGGTAGCCACGGGGCTCCTCGGGGGTTGCACTGCAGAAGTAGAGGGGCTACTCGCAGAACTAGGTGTAGAATTAATAGGAAAAAAATGTAAGAGACTGTGATGAAATTGGCCACAATGTAAACATCTTTTTTCTGATTTGCATTGCTGGGGTAAATTATGCTTTGAGCCCAAACAGTTGACACACGCTTTATGTTGTTTAACAATCTCAAAACGTTGCTGGGGAGTTTTCGCCAAAAAATGAGGACATCTGTATATTATATGATCGCCACTTTTACAGAGAAAACAAAATTTTTGAGGGTTTGGAGTATTATTTAAGCCACTTTGGCCATTTGGAGACTGGGAGGCATTTTTGGAGGCTCTCTGAGTATTAGCAAACAAAGCAGATCGATTTTGAAACTTTGCTTGATTTTTCTGACTTGAAATTGACAAATCTTTATTTTTTAAGTAATCTTGAGTTTGTTGTATTTGTTCCAACGCAATGCAATGGCTAGAAACAAAAGCACGAATTTTATCATAAGAGGGGATCTCATTGGAGCAATAATTTTGCTCAAATGCCTTGCGCGTGGTTAGGTCCAACCTATCCAAGAGCATTTGTGCCATAATATAATCCCAAAACTCCGTTTTAAAACCCATGACTTTTAAAGCACTTAAGTTTTTCGAAAAACAATCAAGCAAATTCCTCAAATTCGTAGCATTCTCTTTAGTAAGAGGAGAGAAGCCTTCAATTGCCTTCCAGTGAAGGTAAGCTTGTAATCGTTTATTTGTATACCTATCCACCAAGGTGTGGTAGGCATTTAAATAATTTTCAGCAAGGATAGGAATGTCAGAAATGACATCCAGGGCAGGGCCCTTTAAATTAGAAAAAAGCAAATTGAATTTTTCAAAGTTTCCCAGCGACCTATTATTGTGCACGGTAGCATTAAAGGCTTGCAAAAAGGTTGGAAACTCCTTAAATTCCCCTTGAAAAAGAGGTATTTTTATCCTAGGCAGTAAACCATGCTGGTCTGTGGAGGCACAGGGACTGCCCATGGGATTTATCGTACTGCTCAAAAGCCCTCCATCTTCAAAGGGTAGTTCGAAAAGTTCGTAAAATATAGTGGAAATCTCGTCACAGCGTTTGCAAAAGTCCATAAACACTTTGTTTTCTACTACTAAGCGATCCTCATCAGAGGCTACCAACGTCAACAAAGTATTATGGTGCTTTTCAAAATCTTTTTTGATTTTTGACAATGTCCGAAATTTGACTTTAAAGCCGCTGTGATAGGCAGGGTCATTTTTTGCGAGGGTCGCGGATTCAATGATCAAATTTAGCTGTGAAATCGCACTATAGCGCAAGGCTTTAGCCTTTAAAATTTTATCCGAACTAGACATGATTTAAAAAAAAATCCAAAAAATAATTGACAAAAATTAGGTAAACTGAAAAAAAAATCAAAATTTGGACACCCTGTATAAATATTAATGTCCTACGTTTAATTACAATAATCAAACTATAAGCGCACAAAAGTAAAGAAAATACCCGATGCAAACTAATGATAACAAAAAACTTGTGTATAAGTTTTTTTATCTTCGCCTCGCGAATTCAAATAAGTAGGTACCTACTATGTATTAAATTTAAAAATAAATACCTACAAATCAAAAGCATTTAATTTGGTAAAACTATTTATCTGCCTTTACACGAAAACAAATTCTCAAGTTAAGAATTAAATTTCCTTCAAAATTTATTATGCACGCAAAAAATGGATACAATCATAGCCATTTGCAGACAGATATTATAATAGTAAATTAGAAATAGATATATTCATAGCAATTTTTACGCAAAAACGAATATAGTAAAGCATCCGCAATCGGATATAGTCATAGCAATTTGCAATAAGCAAAAATGAATATGGCAATGTGGAGATTTTTTTCGAGCAAATTGGATATAATTATAGCAATCCACAAATGTGAAGGCACAACGGCTAAAATAATAGCACTTTGCAGACACTATTTTAAACTATTTCCAGTGACAAACAAAAAAACACCCAAATTCCATACGGTTTTTTTTTTACAAAAAAGAAACGAAAAAACTTGATTTATTCGAAACAAAAAAAAGCATAGTAGTTTACAGATTTTATCTGTGTTTGGTTTTTCGCATGAAAAGGCTAAATTTATTGTTAAAAATATTTAATTTTTACACAAAAAAAAATCGCAAAATGTATTTTAGAAACCTAGGGGTTTTCTAAAGTAGGCATGTAAGAAAAACAAGGGTTTTTCTTGCATTTGTTTTTACACAAAAAAAATCGCAAAATGTATTTTAGAAACCTAGGGGTTTTCTAAAGTAGGCATGTAAGAAAAACAAGGGTTTTTCTTGCATTTGAAACCAGTAAAAAAGGCATTTAGGAAAAACAAGGGTTTTTCTTGCATTTGAAACCAGTAAAAAAAACTAACCTAAAAAGGCAAAAAAACGATTCCAGAAATCCGGCTCGAAGGACCAAAAATGGGGCTCCCTGGTGGTCCAGATAGGAGAGTTGTCTGGAATTTAACGGTGTCAGATGTGGACTGTAATTTTAAGGGAATAAGGTCATAGGCTAAGCTGGTACAAGGGATTCTGAAATGGTCTAGTTTACCTTCTAGGTTAGTGTAGCAATAAACAAATGTATGTAAGGTAAAAATAATGCATTTTCACTTACCATTTTTATACAGGAAGCGGAACTCATGGGAGGACACGCTGTTAAACCGTGCTTTTTGCACCCCACATGAATGTGGTAGGAGAGTCGCTAACACGCGTGTGTTCTCGTTCGAAGGCGAAACGGTTCTCTCTGATGCGGCAGCAGGTATCGCTGCTGCGTTCATTCTCCCACATGGCGCCCAGTGGCGTCGTTAATCCATAGGCGTAGGAGAAAAGGAATAAGTAGGAAGGAATGAGATTACGAAGGTCCATATTAAAGGAACTAGGAACCTTAGTAATTCAAAATGCATTTTATGTAAAGTAAATTAATTATAGCAAATTGTAATATTTGCCTCTAAAACCGCGGGAGTTTCAAATGCAAATAACCCAGTAATTTTAAGTACTTAATTAGTTAATTAATACTAAATAAACAAAAAATAGAAAATGCTCTAGTGAATCACCAAATAGCCTAATTCGAACCAATTTGGTAAATTATAGTAAAAAGAACATATTTACAAAAAGGAAGGCGGGACGAACCAATAGTAATAATACAAAATCGTGTAGGTATAATACATTTAAAACAATGTGGCAGCTTAAGACCCGGCTGTTTGTTTACATAACAATGCTAAAAATATTTACCTACGCCTTTGTTTTGTTTACAGATAAATAAGCTGTTTACTTACTTGTAAAAGGACCGTTTATTTCCTACGGCATAGAATATTTTATACACCTCACACTTTTTTTCCATATTGACTTTAACGCAAAAAAACAATAAAAAATCACAAAATCACAGGCTTTTTAGCACGGATTACCTTTTAGTCCACAACGATTCAAAATACAATGACGGGCATCAACAACAAGTGACAGTACGTCATCGACCACGCCGTTGTTGGCGAGGTTGCCGCGCTGTTAATTTTTTCGAACGTTTAAAGAACACAATTATTATTAATTAATGTAATTTGACAAAAGTAAAAATATTTTATGGTATTTATCTTGGTGAAAAATCTGTCTTAATCTCAACCGTTGTGACATCGCTGTCGTCAACGAAATTTTCTTGAATTATTTAAAACCTTAGAACATTGAACTACTAAAAGCAGCATAACCTCAAACCATAGGCAGGTTTGTTTGAGTAAATGATCTCCAGACATTGTTGTCAAGTCAATTGGAAAACATTCATGATACAAACATTTCTTTGTAAATCTTAAAAACAGTACAAAACCATAATACAGCATTAAACCAGAGAATACTTTTCTATATTAAAAACGATTCAACATTCTATTGTAACAAGTATATTATTTTTTGAATCTCAATAGTAATAATACAAAATCGTGCAGGTATAATACATTTAAAACAATGTGGCAGCTTAAGACCCGGCTTTTTGTTTACATAACAATGCTAAAAATATTTAACTACACCTATGTTTTGTTTACAGATAAATAAGCTGTTTACTTGTTTGTAAAAGGACTGTTTATTTCCTACGGCATAGAATATTTTATACACCTCGCACTTTTTTTCCATATTGACTTTACCGCAAAAAAAACAATAAAAAATCACAAAATCACAGGCTTTTTAGCACGGATTACCTTTTAGGCCACAACGATTCAAAATACAATGACGGGCATCAACAACAAGTGACAGTACGTCATTGACCACGCCGTCATTGGCGAGGTTGCCGCGCTGTTAATTTTTTCGAACGTTTAAAGAACACAATTATTATTAATTAATGTAATTTGACAAAAGTAAAAATATTTTATGGTATTTATCTTGGTGAAAAATCTGTCTTAATCTCAACCGTTGTGACATCGCCGTCGTCAACGAAATTTTCTTGAATTATTTAAAACCTTAGAACATTGAACTACTAGGAGCAGCATAACCTCAAACCATAGGCAGGTTTGTTTGAGTAAATGATCTCCAGACATTGTTGTCAAGTCAATTGGAAAACATTCCTAAACCTTTAATGATACAAACATTTCTTTGTAAATCTTAAAAACAGTACAAAACCATAATACAGCATTAAACCAGAGAATACTTTTGTATATTAAAAATGATTCAACATTCTATTGTAGCAAGTATATTATTTTTTGAATCTCAAAACTACAAAATCGTGTAGGTATAATACATTTAAAACAATGTGGCAGCTTAAGACCCGGCTGTTTGTTTACATAACAATGCTAAAAATATTTACCTACGCCTTTGTTTTGTTTACAGATAAATAAGCTGTTTACTTACTTGTAAAAGGACCGTTTATTTCCTACGGCATAGAATATTTTATACACCTCGCACTTTTTTTCCATATTGACTTTAACGCAAAAAAACAATAAAAAATCACAAAATCACAGGCTTTTTAGCACGGATCACCTTTTAGTCCACAACGATTCAAAATACAATGACGGGCATCAACAACAAGTGACAGTACGTCATTGACCACGCCGTTATTGGCGAGGTTGCCGCGCTGTTAATTTTTTCGAACGTTTGAAGAACACAATTATTATTAATTAATGTAATTTGACAAAAGTAAAAATATTTTATGGTATTTATCTTGGTGAAAAATCTGTCTTAATCTCAACCGTTGTGACATCGCTGTCATCAACGAAATTTTCTTGAATTATTTAAAACCTTAGAACATTGAACTACTAGAAGCAGCATAACCTCAAACCATAGGCAGGTTTGTTTGAGTAAATGATCTCTAGACATTGTTGTCAAGTCAATTGGAAAACATTCCTAAACCTTTAATGATACAAACATTTCTTTGTAAATCTTAAAAACAGTACAAAACCATAATACAGCATTAAACCAGAGAATACTTTTGTATATTAAAAATGATTCAACATTCTATTGTAGCAAGTATATTATTTTTTGAATCTCAAAACTACAAAATCGTGTAGGTATAATACATTTAAAACAATGTGGCAGCTTAAGACCCGGCTGTTTGTTTACATAACAATGCTAAAAATATTTACCTACGCCTTTGTTTTGTTTACAGATAAATAAGCTGTTTACTTACTTGTAAAAGGACCGTTTATTTCCTACGGCATAGAATATTTTATACACCTCGCACTTTTTTTCCATATTGACTTTAACGCAAAAAAACAATAAAAAATCACAAAATCACAGGCTTTTTAGCACGGATCACCTTTTAGTCCACAACGATTCAAAATACAATGACGGGCATCAACAACAAGTGACAGTACGTCATTGACCACGCCGTTATTGGCGAGGTTGCCGCGCTGTTAATTTTTTCGAACGTTTGAAGAACACAATTATTATTAATTAATGTAATTTGACAAAAGTAAAAATATTTTATGGTATTTATCTTGGTGAAAAATCTGTCTTAATCTCAACCGTTGTGACATCGCTGTCATCAACGAAATTTTCTTGAATTATTTAAAACCTTAGAACATTGAACTACTAGAAGCAGCATAACCTCAAACCATAGGCAGGTTTGTTTGAGTAAATGATCTCTAGACATTGTTGTCAAGTCAATTGGAAAACATTCCTAAACCTTTAATGATACAAACATTTCTTTGTAAATCTTAAAAACAGTACAAAACCATAATACAGCATTAAACCAGAGAATACTTTTGTATATTAAAAATGATTCAACATTTTTTTGTAGCAAGTATATTATTTTTTGAATCTCAATAGTAATAATACAAAATCGTACAGGTATAATACATTTAAAACAATGTGGCAGCTTAAGACCCGGCTGTTTGTTTACATAACAATGCTAAAAATATTTAACTACGCCTTTGTTTTGTTTACAGATAAATAAGCTGTTTACTTGTTTGTAAAAGGACTGTTTATTTCCTACGGCATAGAATATTTTATACACCTCGCACTTTTTTCCCATATTGACTTTAACGCAAAAAAACAATAAAAAATCATAAAATCACAGGCTTTTTAGCACGGATCACCTTTTAGTCCACAACGATTCAAAATACAATGACGGGCATCAACAACAAGTGACAGTACGTCATTGACCACGCCGTTATTGGCGAGGTTGCCGCGCTGTTAATTTTTTCGAACGTTTAAAGAACACAATTATTATTAATTAATGTAATTTGACAAAAGTAAAAATATTTTATGGTATTTATCTTGGTGAAAAATCTGTCTTAATCTCAACCGTTGTGACATCGCTGTCGTCAACGAAATTTTCTTGAATTATTTAAAACCTTAGAACATTGAACTACTAGAAGCAGCATAACCTCAAACCGTAGGCAGGTTTGTTTGAGTAAATGATCTCCCCATATCCTATATCAATGTCCTCTGAACTATATAAACATTGACAACCTTCACAATGGTGTCACAGAAAATGAAGAAAATAACCTGGAAAAACTGCTGTTTGATAAAATAACCAAGAATAAAGTAAGAAAAGTGTCAGAATTTCAGGGAACTCTCCCTAACAGATTATAGAAGACAAATAGATCGTTGCTGGCCGGATTGCCCTAGTAGCACAGGCCAATCAAATGAAATGAATGGAATGGAATGGAATGATCTCCAGACATTGTTGTCAAGTCAATTGGAAAACATTCCTAAACCTTTAATGATACAAACATTTCTTTGTAAATCTTAAAAACAGTACAAAACCATAATACAGCATTAAACCAGAGAATACTTTTCTATATTAAAAACGATTCAACATTCTATTGTAGCAAGTATATTATTTTTTGAATCTCAATAGTAACAATACAAAATCGTGCAGGTATAATACATTTAAAACAATGTGGCAGCTTAAGACCCGGCTGTTTGTTTACATAACAATGCTAAAAATATTTAACTACGCCTATGTTTTGTTTACAGATAAATAAGCTGTTTACTTACTTGTAAAAGGACCGTTTATTTCCTACGGCATAGAATATTTTATACACCTCGCACTTTTTTTCCATAATGACTTTAACGCAAAAAAACAATAAAAAATCACAAAATCACAGGCTTTTTAGCACGGATCACCTTTTAGTCCACAACGATTCAAAATACAATGACGGCCATCAACAACAAGTGACAGTACGTCATTGATCACGCCGTTATTGGCGAGGTTGCCGCGCTGTTAATTTTTTCGAACGTTTAAAGAACACAATTATTATTAATTAATGTAATTTGACAAAAGTAAAAATATTTTATGGTATTTATCTTGGTGCAAAATCTGTCTTAATCTCAACCGTTGTGACATCGCTGTCGTCAACGAAATTTTCTTGAATTATTTAAAACCTTAGAACATTGAACTACTAGAAGCAGCATAACCTCAAACCATAGGCAGGTTTGTTTGAGTAAATGATCTCCAGACATTGTTGTCAAGTCAATTGGAAAACATTCCTAAACCTTTAATGATACAAACATTTCTTTGTAAATCTTAAAAACAGTACAAAACCATAATACAGCATTAAACCAGAGAATACTTTTCTATATTAAAAACGATTCAACATTCTATTGTAGCAAGTATATTATTTTTTGAATCTCAATAGTAACAATACAAAATCGTGCAGGTATAATACATTTAAAACAATGTGGCAGCTTAAGACCCGGCTGTTTGTTTACATAACAATGCTAAAAATATTTAACTACGCCTATGTTTTGTTTACAGATAAATAAGCTGTTTACTTACTTGTAAAAGGACCGTTTATTTCCTACGGCATAGAATATTTTATACACCTCGCACTTTTTTTCCATAATGACTTTAACGCAAAAAAACAATAAAAAATCACAAAATCACAGGCTTTTTAGCACGGATCACCTTTTAGTCCACAACGATTCAAAATACAATGACGGGCATCAACAACAAGTGACAGTACGTCATCGACCACGCCGTTGTTGGCGCGGTTGCCGCGCTGTTAATTTTTTCGAACGTTTAAAGAACACAATTATTATTAATTAATGTAACTTGACAAAAGTAAAAATATTTTATGGTATTTATCTTGGTGAAAAATCTGTCTTAATCTCAACCGTTGTGACATCGCTGTCGTCAACAAAATTTTCTTGAATTATTTAAAACCTTAGAACATTGAACTGCCAGAAGCAGCATAACCTCAAACCATAAGCAGGTTTGTTTGAGTAAATGATCTCCAGACATTGTTGTCAAGTCAATTGGAAAACATTCCTAAATCTTTAATGATACAAACATTTCTTTGTAAATCTTAAAAACAGCACAAAACCATAATACAGCATTAAACCAGAGAATACTTTTGTATATTAAAAATGATTCAACATTCTATTGTAGCAAGTATATTATTTTTTGAATCTCAATAGTAATAATACAAAATCGTGTAGGTATAATACATTTAAAACAATGTGGCAGCTTAAGACCCGGCTGTTTGTTTACATAACAATGCTAAAAATATTTAACTACGCCTATGTTTTGTTTACAGATAAATAAGCTGTTTACTTACTTGTAAAAGAACCGTTTATTTCCTACGGCATAGAATATTTTATACACCTTGCACTTTTTTCCCATATTGACTCTAACGCAAAAAAACAATAAAAAATCACAAAATCACAGGCTTTTTAGCACGGATCACCTTTTAGTCCACAACGATTCAAAATACAATGACGGGCATCAACAACAAGTGACAGTACGTCATCGACCACGCCGTTGTTGGCGAGGTTGCCGCGCTGTTAATTTTTTCGAACGTTTAAAGAACACAATTATTATTAATTAATGTAATTTGACAAAAGTAAAAATATTTTATGGTATTTATCTTGGTGATTAAAAATAATGTTAATTTTTAAAGAAAATACCGTTTATTTAATTATGCCTTTTTAGTTATCTTATGTAAACGTGGCAATTTGGGTTCTTTTTCCCCCTGGCCTCTTTGTAAGTATTAAACTTAATCAATAACAAAACATGCTGCTTCTACTACTACTATGTCGGTTTAGAACGTTTTTCTACGTTGTCCGACGCCTATTCTCCACCTCCTTCGATCCTGACAATCATCCTCAGTCAGATTTTTTTGACTCATTGATCTTTGAATTGACTGTTGCCATTCTAGTTTAGGACGCCCTCTTTTTCTGCGCCCTATTGGTTGCCATTCTAGAACCTGCTTTGGTAATCTTTCGTCGTTCATCCGTTGTACATGGCCGTACCATATCAGTTGCCTTCTAGTGATGTCATCCGTTATGCTTCCCTCGATTCCCATTCTTTCTTTTATGATCTCATTTCTTATGTGATCTATTCTAGATATTCTCATTGATCTTCTTATTGCATCCATTTCGACACTTTCCATTTTTGTTTTGTACTTTTCTGTTACGCGACACGTCTCTATTCCATACAACAGCGTGCTTTTGACCATTGTTTCATTTATGTTAAATTTTACATGCTGCTTCTACGGGGTTTAACGTTTGAAGTTTAAAACATATTTTTTACCTTTTTATTGTAGAAATGTAGCAAAGTCCTGGGCATCGAAATTGTACCACAAGCAATCGTAGACGCAAGAGAAAACGCCAAAGTAAATCAAATAGAAAACAGCGAGTTTTTCGTGGGAAAAGCGGAAGATATCTTAGGGTCGGTGTGTTACAAGGCACCTGAAGAGGGCGCTGATGTTATCGCTGTCGTTGATCCTCCCAGAGCCGGACTTCGTAAGTATTTTTGTTAGTTTTGAGCAGAGATATGCCAGGTGCTGTATTCTTGAATTCCGTGCCCGTAAGTGAGTAACTTCTTACTTACTTTAACCCAGGCAATTGTGAAGGAGGATAGCTGCACTCACCCTGCACTCAACTCAAGGACCGTCAAGAATACGGCCTCAAGACATAGGGAATAGATATTTTTACGACGAATTTCTTGGAAATTTTGTGGTTCTATATATCTATCTATTTAGCTTTCTTCAATCTATTGATAAACTGTATAGTTTTTAAAATATTAATTTTTAAACTTTGGTCATTTTGGTCTTATGAGATTACTTACTCTAAATTTCGCTAAATAACGTTTTTCCGAATCTTAACTCAGGGTGTGGTTTTTTCGTATCTCTATGGCCCCACAATACTGCAACTCGGTGCTTTTGTTGATGAACTGTATAGTTTTTAAAATATGAATTTTCAAAGTTTGGTCATTTTGGTCTTATGCAAAAACATTCAACTAAAGGTAGACCCCGTATAGAAATCCTAAACTTCATCAGACACAAAAAGTATTATACTGGGGATTTCTTTCAAATTCGCAACAATGTTGCCAGTACTTTTATAACTTTTAATTTTGATGTAGGTACATAAGTAAAATGGTAACTAATAAAAATCAAAAAAATATTCTGTTTTTGAATTCGGCTTACGTTTTGGATTGCTATACATGTATCTGTAATAGAATATGTTTACCATCCTATGTGAGAAAAGGATTGTTTTCATTGATTTTTTTTTTGAGATCTTATCATTAATAACGTTTTTCTATACAATTTAATTCTAGGTTGTAAGTATAACCTCTAGATATGTATGTATGCATGTCTGTCTGTGTACCTATATGCACATATGTATACAAATGTTTGAAAAAAAGTTTTTTTTTAAGTTAGAATATGTTATCCAATAATCAATCGGTAAATTTTTGTTTACATAGGTACCTAAACTTAACAAAAATCATAAAACATTTGCTTTTAAGTCCCTGTTGTTATAGATCTATGTGGCGGTTTAAATCCTTATCTATTTTGAATTAAAAGGAAAGTATAAATTAGAAATAATCAGCTAAAGTTGGTTTTTTTCGAAGATTGTTGATTGTCGATTTTTATAGAACGTACAACGATTAGCACAAAATTGCAATTTTTGTGCAGTCAACCAACTTGAGCTTGTTTTTTGCAGGAACACAAAATAACTAGCGGCGATATCCTGTAATGCAAACCATTTTTTTAAACTGCACATGCGCACCTCTCTTTTTCTGATCACATAAAATTATCTTCCTCTTACTAACTTTACACATGCTCGACCACAGCTGAGAGGGAGATATTTTATGTGAGAAGAAAAAGTACGGTAGCGAATGCGCAGTTTAAAATATTGATTTGGTTTTCGGTTTTCTGAAAAAAACGGGACTCCATTTAAGTGTGAAAAACGTTCAACTGAAAGTAAGTTTAATTAAATTTCTTTGGTGTGAGGTTAGAGTTCATAAATAGTTTATTAGTTTGTCTTCCTAATTGGTATTTAAAAAGTTATTAAAACCAGATGACTAAACTGCAGTTTTACTACACTACAAATGTTTTCGGTATAAAAATAACTCTTGCTTTTAGTCCAAATAAATTTAAGTTAAATGTTTTGATCACGAAAGTTAAAAAAACCTTTTCTTTATATAATATATATATATATATATAAAAATTAGTCTACAACCCTCTCCTGGGCAACTCTGGAAAACTCAAAAAGAGTTTTGATTTGATTTTACGCGAAAATGGAACGTCGCAGAGAAAACCTTTGTTGACAAAAAAAATTGTGTGTGCTTAAGACCACATGGCAGAAGTGTAAACTTTAACAAGGCGAAATTAATAATACTGGCCTTCATCTGCATCATCATATTGCTCGCTGAATGTTCCTCTCACAGTTAGTCGACTCGAGCCGACTTCACCCGAATGAGCGTTACATAGCCGAGTCTGACGGCTCAGTTCAATTCAGTACCCACAAAAACTACTAAACGCGCCTAAAGAAGTTTACACTTCAAAAATTCCTTTACAATTTTTCTTAAAGGTTATAGCTCTAGTCTTACATGTATAGAAGATAGAGAGCACCAAAATTGACAAAAATCAGTTTTTTGCATTTTACACAAAAACGGTAAGTCGTAGAGAAGAATTTTATTTAAGAGAAATATTACCCATACGAGTCTTCACAATCAATCTCCATAGTCTATAGGTCTACAACGACATGTTTAGAAGGTAGATGGCAGCTAAGTTGTCAAAAATTGTGTTTTTTTTAGTCGTAGAAAGAAACTTTATAAACATAAAATGTTAAAGGACACAATTTTCTACATTCTTTCCTTTTGGGCCACAGGTTTACAACTACGTGTAGAACATATAGGGCGCCAAATTTGCAAAAATTATTATTTTATTTTATGTAAAAACGGTGGGTCCTAGAAAAACACATTATAGACAAGAAATCTCCAGGACGCCATTCTCTACAATTCACCTATGTGAGTCATAGCTCTATGACTTATGGTTTTTGCGTAAAACGAAAAAAAGTATATAATGGGCATTTTCGGCACCCTCTGTCTTCAACACATATGGTTGTAGAGCTGTAAATTGTCATTGTCGCGTTGTAGAGAATTGTGTCTTGATCATTTTATGTCAATAAAGTTTTTTTTTATGACTTACCGTTTTTGCATAAATTGCAAAAAACATAATTTTTTCAAATTTTCTTCTAAACGTGTGGTTGTAGACCTATAGACTATGGAGACCGATTGTAGGGAATTCTATGGGTAATATTTCTCATACATTAAATTTTGCCCTACGACGCGTAAAATGCAAAAAACTGATTTTTGTTCGCTATTTTTCAGAAAAAAAATTAATAGCGGCAACCATGTAGACCAAACGTCACCCTTGCATCATTTATTGTTGCCTTTGAGAGGTTATCCGAATAAACGTGCGTTTTCGTTGTTTTTTTTGCAATATTGATCACAAAATTAAGATTTTTTTTATTAAATAACTTTAAAAATGCCTAAGAAGTGTGACAAAAGTGAAGAGAAGTGGCTGGATTTATCATTTCACCGGTAAGTTTGAATCTCTTCCAGAAACCGTCATATTGTTTACGATTTGGTAAGACAGAGGTGTGGTTTATAACTTTTTTTACAAAATATTAGTGATTTATTTTACAAAGTTTTAAGAAACATTATTTATTGTTGCAAATTCCCTTATTTTCCCACCTCTAGTGTTTGGGTTTTTTTGGAAAAGTTTTTGAATTTATTCTGGCAATAATATAAAAAAAATATATTTCTTATGTAAACAACCATTTTCACTCTGTAATGTTATGTTATGTCATGCTACTGTACAGTTATTAAACATTTTAAAAATATTCAAATTTATGAGTTTACTAGGTTCCCCACTGATCCAAACAAGAGAGAGCTTTGGAGGGAGATTATTGGCCTTAATAAGGAGAAAATTCTGTCAAAATGGGCATTCTTTGTTCTGACCACGTTGATCCTCAGTATGTTCGTTTAGCACCTAGTAGGCACTATCTTGTACGAAATGCCTTGCCCAAGGTCAGGTGTTAAAGACTAGTTCAAATTAAGAAAACTACTTACTACTAGTGGTTGGTAGTTAAATATTCAACTATCTCTTTTTATTATAAAGTATACATAATATATTATCACTGGTTGTTTTTGATGTTCGATCATCATATAATGATGTAAAAAAGTAGTTAGAATTAACAAATATAACTATAAGAAGAAAAAAGGTAGTACCTACTTTTACACAGAAAAAAAAGAGTTTTAACTTCCTTTTCACTTACTTACTGCATAGTCCCTGGTGATTAATTAAAAGAGAGCCTTGAGTCAAATGGATTAAAATATTGTCCTTAATTCTTATATTTGCCAAATTTAATAATGTTTGTATATATAGGGTGTCCCATAACTTAGGGGCCATAGGCCAACAAGTGATAGAGGAGGTCATGTCTGATCAAAAACTTGTTGTTGGCAATTTTTTAACTTTTGTGATAATAACTTTAAAAAAACGCAGTAAAAATATGAAATTGGGTAGTCTTGTATTAGAACAAAAGCAGTAAATTGAAATTAATTTTAAAAAATTAATTTGAAAAAAGTTAGTCAGTCAATTTTTTTAGAAAATACTATTTTTTTGGTATGAACTTTTATGAATGCCATATTAAATGCAATGTTTTTTAAATATTTTTTGTTAATAAAAACAAGTCTCTAGCGAGACATAATAATAAAATATTATTGATATTTTTTAAAAGAGAAAGCAAAAATTAATTTAAAAAAATATATTATTTTTTATACATTTTCGAGGTTATTTTGACAGCCCGTACCTCCTTCACTTGTAATATTATCAAAAAAGGAGTACCACATTTTTTAATCACAATTAGCTGAGTATTCAGCTGGCTGTCACAGATTTTTTTTTGTATAACCGGTTTTCACCCACTCCTCTTTAAAAATCCTATATCTTAAAAACAGATGAATGTTGACCCCATGTTATATAAACTTTTTTCTTGGAAATAACCTCCTCTATCACCTGCTGCACTACGGCGCCTAAGTTATGGGACACCCTGTATAATGGTCACTTAATTATAAATAATATTTTTTCATTTTTATTTTATTTGGTAAATAAAAATTAAATAGATTTTTTTATGGAAATCAAAAGTATTTTGGTGATAAAACTGAATAAGTCATATTTTTTAACATTTGCAAATGTAAAAAAACACAGACTCAGACCAAATATTTTCTAAAAAAACTAATTGCTAGAGTTTAATAAACTAATGAATGGATTTTGGTAAAATAAACCAATGAGTGCTTTTTATTTCGAGGCAAGAGTTTTGCTGATAAAATATAACAAAAAATCTATATTATAAATATAGGCTGTCCTATTTTTTTCATTTGGGTGGTTTCGGGAACTTCTAGAGAAGATTGAAGAAAAAACGACTACACCTTAGTGTGCTTTAATTTGAAGAGAATAATGATGGTAAACATCGCATATCAATATTATAAAGATAGAAACCGAAAACACTCAAAAGTGTCGAAAATGCACCCTGTACACTAGGGGATCAAATAGACTCTTTAAATCCTGATGCAAAAATTTTGATAAATATCTCAAGGTCTGAGTATATAATTCGGAGTTTTTGACTTTTTTTAACAGAACAAATCTACTTACTGTAAAAAATTTACTAAGAGCAATGTATTACCAAGGTGAAAGAGTAAAAAGCTAAAAAAACACCTTTGACAATTTGAAATAAAAAGAAACACTTTTACCTGTGTTTTAAATTTTAGGGATTAAAGTAACACTTTTCTATATCCAGAAAAAAATAATATAAAGTAGATTTCTTATCTTTAGGGAAAAATAATAAAAATCAAAACTACGGATATTACCAGCTGTAAATAAGTTATTGATTTCTAATATTAAAAATCGATAAAAAAATTAATTCTGTAAAAATAGAATGGCTGTCAAAGCTGTACCGGTAATATTTTACACTTATTTAAATTTTATAATTTTGGGTGCAAAAATTTTATAGGAAAATGTCTATAATATATTTATTTTATTTTCAACAAAATCTGCACGCCCATGGTTTTTCATCGATTTCTCTTTTATACCTCTTACAGTGTTGCCTGCGAGGATTCGGCGAAATTTTCTGAGATTTCATGCATGATGAATGAATTTGCGTATTAAATAATGGGGATGCGTCTTCTAGGGTTCCTTGAATTTCTTTGGTCTTATGGGATTCCCTACCCTAAATTTCGCTAAAGTTTTTTGACAATTAAAAACACTGTTTTCGTAATATAGTAGACTATATTTTGCTCAATAATTCGTGTTATAACCAAAAACTTCGTAGGAGCTTTAGTTTCTGAGATATTTACAAAACACTGTTTTCAAGAGCTTAAAAATTTCAACCGATTTTATCTCGAACCTTTTAAGTGGTACTTTTTTCATATGTATTTTAACCTGTGTAATTCGAGTTTCTAGATAACTCGAACTCTCCATAACTCAAACTGTTTTGGTTGTCCCTTTGAGTTCAAGTTATAGAGGTTCGACTGTATTATTTTTTAAATTAATCTTAGATCAAAAAGCAATCAACCAGCTGCGTAAAATCAAAAAAATCAACCGACTGGTCTACATCTCTTGCAATCCAAAAATGGCTCTGAAAAATTTCATCGACCTTGGACGCCCTGAATCCAAAAATATGCATGGAGAGCCAATGGTTCCGACGAAGGCTGTCGCGGTGGATCTTTTTCCTCACACCAGGCATTGTGAATTGGTAGTACTGTTTCAAAGATGGGACCAAGTGCACAACTCGTAGGTAAGTCTCAAGTTGACGTGTACCATGTGCGTAGTAGGACAAAGCGACTTGTACAGTCGGGGACTTTTTAATTTGCCGTCCCCGAAAATACAAAATATTCTCATTTGAAATTCGGAAAAGTATTTTGAACCAAAACAAAAAAATTGTAAACCTTACCTTTGTCTGTATACATACATATTTAAATAAAAATTGATTTCTTTAAATGATTAATTTTGACAGAAAAAATATACAGCGGCAATTTAAAAACTCCCCGACTGTACCTCAGTTCTGTTTGTGAGGTTTAGGGAGCGATTTAATTTTGTTATATATTTTTTTACATTACATAAAATATAAACAAAATAACTTGAATTTGAGTTTTTTATGAGCTACTAATATAATAAAATAAATAATCATAACAAAAACATTTCATGTTAAAAAAAGCTAAGTACACAAAAATGGTATTATGTTAAAAGAATTGAGATAAAAGTAAAGCTAAGTTCTCCAGTACAAATTTTAAAATGAAAGGTTCTTACTAGTTTGGAAATGTTTTTTTAAACTTTGTTATTCCTTGGACGCCCTGAATCCAAAAATATCCATGGAGAACCAATGGTTCCTACCAAGGCTGTCGCGGTGGATCTTTTTCCACACACCAGGCACTGCGAATTGGTAGTACTGTTTCAAAGATGGGACCAATTGCACAACTCATAGGTAAGTCTCAAGTTGACGTGTACCATGTGCGTAGTAGGACAAAGCGACTTGTACAGTCGGGGACTTTTTAATTTGCCGCCCCCGAAAATACAAAATATTCTCATTTGAAATTCCGAAAAGTATTTTGAACCAAAACAAAAAAATTGTAAACCTCACCTTTGTCTGTATACATACATATTTTTTTAAAAAAATAATTTTGACAGAAAAAATATACAACGGCAATTTAAAAAGTCCCCGACTGTATCTTAGTTCTCTGTTTGTGAGGTTTAGGGAGCGATTTTATTTTGTTATATATTTTTTTACATTACATAAAATATAAACAAAATAACTTGAATTTGAGTTTTTTATGAGCTACTAATATAATAAAATAAATAATCATAACAAAAACATTTCATGTAAAAAAAAGCCAAGTACGCGAAAATGGTATTACATAAAAAGAATTGAGATAAAAGTAAAGCGAAGTTCTCCAGTACAAATTTTAAAATGAAAGCTTCTTACTAGTTTGGAAATGTTTTTTTAAACCTTGTTATTCCTTGGACGCCCTGAATCCAAAAATATGCATGGAGAACCAATTGTTCCTACCAAGGCTGTCTCGGTAGACCTCTTTCCTTACACCAGGCACTGCGAATTAGTAGTACTGTTTCAAAGATGGGACCAAGTGCACAACTCGTAGGTAACTCTCAAGTTGACGTGTACGATGTGCGTAGTAGGACAAAGCGACTTGTATAGTCGGGCACTTTTTAATTTGCGGTCCACGAAAATAAAAAATATTCCTATTTGAAATTCGGAAAAGTATTTTGAACTAAAACAAAAAAATTGTAAACCTTACCTTTGTCTGTATACATACATATTTAAAAAAAAGTTAATTTCTTTAAATGATTAATTTTGACAGAAAAAATATACAGCGGCAATTTAAAAAGTCCCCGACTGTACCTCAGTTCTCTGTTTGTGAGGTTTAGGGAGCGATTTCATTTTGTTATATATTTTTCTACATTACATAAAATATAAACAAAATAACTTGAATTTGAGTTTTTTATGAGCTACTGATATAACAAAATAAATAATCATAACAAAAAAATTTCATGTAAAAAAAAACCAAGTACGCGAAAATGGTATTACATAAAAAGAATTGAGATAAAAGTAAAGCGAAGTTCTCCAGTACAAATTTTAAAATGAAAGGTTCTTACTAGTTTGGAAATGTTTTTTAAACTTTGTTATTCCTTGGACGCCCTGAATCCAAAAATATGCATGGAGAACCAATGGTTCCTACCAAGGCTGTCTCGGTAGACCTCTTTCCTCACACCAGGCACTGCGAATTGTTAGTACTGTTTCAAAGATGGGACCAACTGCACAACTCGTAGGTAAGTCTCAAGTTGACGTGTACCATGTGCGTAGTAGGACAAAGCGACTTGTACAGTCGGGGACTTTTTAATTTGCCCCCCCGAAAATATATAAATAAATTCGGAAAAGTATTTTGAACTAAAACTAAAAAATTGTAAACCTTACCTTTGTCTGTATACATATTTTTTTAAAAAAATTAATTTTGACAGAAAAAATATACAGCGGCAATTTAAAAAGTCCCCGACTGTACCTCTGTTCTCTGTTTGTGAGGTTTAGGGAGCGATTTAATTTTGTTATATATTTTTGTACATTCATAAATATAAACAAAATAACTTGAATTTGAGTTTTTTATGAGCTACTAATATAACAAAATAAATAATCATAACAAAAACATTTCATGTAAAAAAAAGCCAAGTACGCGAAAATGGTATTATATAAAAAGAATTGAGATAAAAGTAAAGCGAAGTTCACCAGTACAAATTTTAAAATGAAAGGTTCTTACTAGTTTGGAAATGTTTTTTTAAACTTTGTTATTCCTTGGACGCCCTGAATCCAAAAATATCCATGGAGAACCAATGGTTCCTACCAAGGCTGTCGCGGTGGATCTTTTTCCTCACACCAGGCATTGTGAATTGGTAGTACTGTTTCAAAGATGGGACCAATTGCACAACTCGTAGGTAAGTCTCAAGTTGACGTGTACCATGTGCGTAGTAGGACAAAGCGACTTGTACAGTCTGGGACTTTTTAATTTGCCGCCCCCGAAAATAAAAAATATTCCTATTTGAAATTCGGAAAAGTATTTTTAACCAAAACTAAAAAATTGTAAACCTTACCTTTGTCTGTATACATATTTTTAAAAAAAATTAATTTTGACAGAAAAAATATACAGCGGCAATTTAAAAAGTCCCCGACTGTACCTTAGTTCTCTGTTTGTGAGGTTTAGGGAGCGATTTAATTTTGTTATATATTTTTTTACATTACATAAAATATAAACAAAATAACTTGAATTTGAGTTTTTTATGAGCTACTAATATAACAAAATAAATAATCATAACAAAAACATTTCATGTAAAAAAAAGCCAAGTACGCGAAAATGGTATTACATAAAAAGAATTGAGATAAAAGTAAAGCGAAGTTCTCCAGTACAAATTTTAAAATGAAAGCTTCTTACTAATTTGGAAATGTTTTTTTAAACTTTGTTATTCCTTGGACGCCCTGAATCCAAAAATATGCATGGAGAACCAATGGTTCCTACCACGGCTGTCTCGGTAGACCTCTTTCCTCACACCAGGCACTGCGAATTGGTAGTACTGTTTTAAAGATGGGACCAAGTGCACAACTCGTAGGTAAGTCTCAAGTTGACGTGTACCATGTGCGTAGTAGGACAAAGCGACTTGTACAGTCGGGGACTTTTTAATTTGTCGCCCTCGAAAACAAAAAATATTCCTATTTGAAATTTCGAAAAGTATTTTTAACCAAAACAAAAAAATTGCAAACCTTACCTTTGTATGTATACATACATATTTTTTTAAAAAAATAATTTTTACAGAAAAAATATACGGCGGCAATTTAAAAAGTCCCCGTCTGTACCTCAGTTCTCTGTTTGTGAGGTTTAGGGAGCGATTTAATTTTGTTATATATTTTTCTACATTACATAAAATATAAACAAAATACCTTGAATTTGAGTTTTTTATGAGCTACTAATATAATAAAATAAATAATCATAACAAAAACATTTCATGTTAAAAAAAGCTAAGTACGCAAAAATGGTATTATGTTAAAAGAATTGAGATAAAAGTAAAGTCAAGTTCTCCAATACAAATTTCAAAATTAAAGGTTCTTACTAGTTTGGAAATGTTTTTTTAAACTTTGTTATTCCTTGGACGCCCTGAATCCAAAAATATGCATGGAGAGCCAATGGTTCCTACCAAGGCTGTCTCGGTAGACCTCTTTCCTCACACCAGGCACTGCGAATTGGTAGTACTGTTTCAAAGATGGGACCAAGTGCACAACTCGTAGGTAAGTCTCAAGTTGACGTGTACCATGTGCGTAGTAGGACAAAGCGACTACAGTCGGGGACTTTTTAATTTGTCGCCCTCGAAAACAAAAAATATTCCTATTTGAAATTCTGAAAAGTATTTTTAACCAAAACAAAAAAATTGTAAACCTTACCTTTGTATGTATACATACATATTTAAAAAAAAAAAAATTTTGACAGAAAAAATATACAACGGCAATTTAAAAAGTCCCCGACTGTATCTTAGTTCTCTATTTGTGAGGTTTAGGGAGCGATTTAATTTTGTTATATATTTTTTTACATTACATAAAATATAAACAAAATAACTTGAATTTGAGTTTTTTATGAGCTACTAATATAACAAAATAAATAATTATAACAAAAACATTTCATGTAAAAAAAAGTCAAGTACGCGAAAATGGTATTACATAAAAAGAATTGAGATAAAAGTAAAGCGAAGTTCTCCAGTACAAATTTTAAAATGAAAGGTTCTTACTAGTTTGGAAATGTTTTTTTAAACTTTGTTATTCCTTGGACGCCCTGAATCCAAAAATATGCATGGGGAACCAATGGTTCCTACCAAGGCTGTCTCGGTAGACCTCTTTCCTCACACCAGGCACTGCGAATTGGTAGTACTGTTTCAAAGATGGGACCAACTGCACAACTCGTAGGTAAGTCTCAAGTTGACGTGTACCATGTGCGTAGTAGGACAAAGCGACTTGTACAGTCGGGGACTTTTTAATTTGTCGCCCTCGAAAACAAAAAATATTCCTATTTGAAATTTGGAAAAGTATTTTGAACTAAAACAAAAAAATTGTAAACCTTACCTTTGTCTGTATACATATTTTTTTTTTTAAATTAATTTTGACAGAAAAAATATACAGCGGCAATTTAAGAAGTCCCCGACTGTACCTCAGTTCTCTGTTTGTGAGGTTTAGGGAGCAATTTAATTTTGTTATATATTTTTCTACATTACATAAAATATAAACAAAATAACTTGAATTTGAGTTTTTTATGAGCTACTAATATAATAAAATAAATAATCATAACAAAAACATTTCATGTAAAAAAAAGCCAGGTACGCGAAAATGGTATTACATAAAAAGAATTGAGATAAAAGTAAAGCGAAGTTCTCCAGTACAAATTTTAAAATGAAAGGTTCTTACTAGTTTGGAAATGTTTTTTAAACTTTGTTATTCGTTGGACCCCCTGAATCCAAAAATATGAATGGAGAACAAATGTTTCCTACCAAGGCTGTCTCGGTAGACCTCTTTCCTCACACCAGGCACTGCGAATTGGTAGTACTGTTTCAAAGGTGGGACCAATTGCACAACTCGTAGGTAAGTCTCAAGTTGACGTGTACCATGTGCTTAGTAGGACAAAGCGACTTGTACAGTCGGGGACTTTTTAATTTGTCGCCCTCGAAAACAAAAAATATTCCTATTTGAAATTTGGAAAAGTATTTTAAACTAAAACAAAAAAATTGTAAACCTTACCTTTGTCTGTTTACATATTTTTAAAAAAAATAATTTTGACAGAAAAAATTTACAGCGGCAATTTAAGAAGTCCCCGACTGTACCTCAGTTCTCTGTTTGTGAGGTTTAGGGAGCGATTTAATTTTGTTATAATTTTTCTACATTACATAAAATATAAACAAAATAACTTGAATTTGAGTTTTTTATGAGCTTCTAATATAATAAAATAAATAATTATAACAAAAACATTTCATGTAAAAAAACCAAGTACGCGAAAATGGTATTCCGTAAAAAGAATTGAGATAAAAGTAAAGCCAAGTTTTCCAATGCAAATTTCAAAATGAAAAGTTCTTACTAGTTTGGAAATGTTTTTTTAAACTTTGCTAATACAGCCAAATTTCTTTCTTTAATTTAGCACTTTGCCTAAGAATCATTTGCAGCCGTAATAGCCAAGTTTTGAAAAACATTTCCAAACTAGAACTAGAACCTTTCATTTTGAAATTTGTATTGGAGAACTTGGCTTTACTTTTATCTCAATTCTTTTTCCGAAATGCCATTTTCGCGTACTTGGCTTTTTTTACATAAAATACTTTTGTTATGATTTCAATTCTTTTTTAAAGGAATTGGATAATATTTAATTTTTAAAGTAGTAAAGTATGCGGAATATTGTCCAAACTTTTGCAATGCCTTACTTATTTTGAGGTTTCTAATTTTTCTCAAGGTTTTATCATAGTTCCTATCAGCCTTCCAAAGCTCAGCTCTCTAGCGTTTCTGAAAGTGGACAACGTTACTTTTACATAACATTACATTTATAGGGGAGGACAGTAAATAAAAATTTTGGGGGTTTGGTTTGGTTTTATCATAGTTTCCATCAGCCTTCCAAAGCTCAGCTCTCTAGCGTTTCTGGGAGTAGGCAATGTTACTTTTATAGGAGAGGAAAGTAAGTTGAAATGTTGGTGTTTTTAATTTTTTTCCTATAGTAAAATCATAGTGTCTTTTAGTCTTAAAAAGCTCAGCTCTTTAGCATTTCTAGAACTGGGCAGTGTTACTTTTACGTAACTTTACATTTATAGACAAGGAGGGAAGTAAATTAGAATTTTGGGGTGTTTTAATTTTTTTTGTATTATAGCTTTATCATAGTTACTATCGGCCGCGAACTTGGCGAGGCACTGCCGTGCCCTCAAATAATCTGTGTTATCACTGAATTTCACAAAGAAAAACGTTATTTTTTGTCATAAAGTGTAATCAAATAAAACATTTGGTAGGATTATAGATAAATATATTAAATTAAATAATTTAGTAACTACATAGATCTGGCCAAATCTATACTTTAAAAACTCTTAAGAAATTGGTAGTGCAGAGTTCATAAAACAATCAAAAATATATACAGCCTTAATTGGTAACTAAAAAAACACACAAAATAAAGCGTGTTCAAAAAAGTGGTTCCAGTCTTCTTATGTACTTTACAAATATAAATGCAAACATTTAGATAAAAATACTAGGTAGGATATACCATGTGTCCCAGAAAAAAGTAAGAAAAGGGAGTCTTTTGGAGATTTGGGAAAGGGTAAGATATACCTATTGTATATATATTGTATAACCCAAGTTATTGAAAAGAAAATGGCATACGGACAAGAGCTGCATCTGCTTTACGTCGATTTGCAGAAGGCATATGATAGTATACCACTAAATCTACTTTGGAAAGCGTTGGACAACACAAACATAAGCGTACAACTAATTAAGGCCATCAAAGAGTTATACCGCAATAGTAAGGCAAAAGTTAAAATAAAAGCAAAACTAACCAAAGGCTTTCAAGTAAATAAAGGTCTTAAACAAGGTTGCTGTATCTCGCCTACGCTCTTCAAGATATACTTGGAACAAGTCCTTAAAGTATGGAAGAGAAAATGCCAAAACATGGGAATTCCGTTGGACTAAACCACCTTGTATACTTTATGTTTCGCCGATGATCAGATAGTAGTGGTTCAGGATTATGACGACCTCGAATATATGACACGAAAACTAATAGAAGAGTACAATAAGTGGGGACTAAAGGTTAATCTCAATAAGACAGAGTATATGTGTATCGGTGGAATGAAACAGGATCTAATCTTAAATACCGGGCAGCGAATTCAGTCATGTGATGAGTATAAATACTTAGGTCTAAAAATTATAGCTGACGGAACACTAGACAAAGCTATAAAAGATCGAAACGTACAAGGAAGAAAAGCAATAACTTTATTAAATGGAATAATTTCGGACCAAAGTATATCAAAACATAACAAAAAGCTTATATATAACACCATTGTAAAAAGTATTATTACATACGGCTCAGAAGTATGGCCAATCAAGGATAGAACAGAAAAAATGCTTTCCGCTACGGAGATGGACTATTGGAGAAGAGCAGCAAGGAAATCAAAAAGAGAAAGAGTTACAAATCAAAGAATAAGAGAAATTATGACAGTGGGTGAACGTACTTTAGTGGATGATATAAGAACAAAACAACTGGTGTAGTACGGACATGTACAAAGAATGAATGATGAAAGACTACCTAAACAAATACTACAATGGAAACCAACTGACCGAATAAAACGAGGACGGCCAAGGAGAAGCTGGAGAGAAGAAATAGACAGTGAAATAAGAATAAGAGGCCTAGATGATGAATTATGGGCAAACAGAAACGAGTGGAGATTGGGTATCGGAAGACGTAGAACGTTGTGAAACCGATAAATATATATATAAGATATACGATTTTGGTTAAATTGGAGAAAGGCGGCGCTGTTCCAAGCCCAATCAGATATTGTACGGGAATTTAAAATATCTACAGAGGTTTTTCCAAATATCGAATACCTTTATTATTAATAATTTAAAAAACTATCGACCTATAACACTCCTCAATGCAATCTATAAATTTTTCACGAAAATATTAACAGATAGACTAACAATAAAATTTGACGAATGTCCATCAAAAGAACAAGCAGGCTTCAGAAAAGGTTTCAGTACAGTTGACTACCTATTAACCATTAAAATCTCAATAGAACGAGCCAACGAATACAACATTCCACTATATATTGCGTTTATAGACTTTGAAAAAGCTTTCGATAGCATTGAACACTGGGCAGTGAAAGCATATTTAATTAATAGCCGAATAGATCACAGATACACAGAATTAATAGCGAATATATACATGGATGAGCTAACAAAAGCCCAAAGATCAATGGAAAGACAAATGTTACATGTAAAGCTAACAGATAGAAAAAGGAATTGATGGATACGAAATAAAACAAAAATAAGGGATGTCAGAGGAGAGGTAGCAAAATTTAAATGGAAATTTGCCGATCATAATATCAGACAGAAAGGCGATGGAACAAATGTATTGTAAACTGGATACCTTGGGAAAATAAAAGAAGTAGGGGAAGACCCCAAATGAGATGGGCGGACGATTTGAAGAAACATGCGGGACCTAGATGGATGAACACTGCGACAGACAGAGGAAGACAGTGGAAGATATTGGGGGAGACCTATGTCCTAAGATGGATCGAAGAAGACTAAATAGATAGATAAATATATTTTTTTTGCTAGATATTTTCATTAAAATATAAAATTATATGTCTTATCATTTCCGAAATCCCAATAAGACCCCATGTAGATATTGTTTTCTGGGACAACCTATATATTGGAATAAAAATAAAAGCATTTTAGTTAATATTAACCACATTAAAACACAGGGAAAAAGTCAAAAATTGGTCTATCTAAAAGTGTTTTTTAGTTAAACTCTCTGAATCTCAAATAATTTGACGTCAGTGTCGTACCATATGGGTGGTTCCATATTCCTGAAAGAAAAAAAAAACAAATATGATCAACCCAACTTCTGACGTTACGCATGCCCAGCTTTGGCTGGTCACTGTTTATTTGTAGTACCAATAAAGAGTAGCAACCACGAGCGGCTAGTTCACAACTTGCATTCCATTTGCTATTGGTTGACATAGTCAGGCGGGATTTTTGAAATTAAAACTCTCCTGTCCTCGTTTTGGGTGGTTGAAATCGGTGCTAAACCAAACTGAAACAAAACCTAACCGTGGTCAATTGATGGGAAATGTATCCTAACCGGGGCGTGTCTGGACAGGTTAGGATACGTTGTCGAATAATTTATCAGGGTTAGGTTAACACCGATTTCGACAGGAAAACAGGATAGGGAAGCTAATTTAAACTATATATCATAATTTTTGAGATAACTTTTTGACAGTTATTTACCCGTTTACCATAACAAAAAGCATAGGCCAACAAAAAAAAGTTGTAAAAAGTTGTCCCAAAAATAATGACATGAACTGTAAAAGAATATAATATGTTTTTAAAAAACAATTAAAAAAAACTCATCGGCATATGCATAAATATAGTTAAATTCAATAGGTATGTACTGCACAAACCACTACACTTTTTAATCACTTACAATTAGTATATATTCGTATTTTACGCCGAAAGCTGTAAACATAATGTTTGTTAAATGCTTGACTGGTGGCACCATCTCTTAATATAATATAATAATAATCTTAAACGGCAACGTTCAACATCAAAAAGTCAGCTGACTATTTCGACCAATAGCAAACGGAATGCAAGTTGTGAACTAGCCGCTCATGTAGCAACCGGTGAGCCTTGCAAAATTGACGGGCAGATGGCGCTGAAATAAATAGGGTGTTTGACAGTAGTAAAAAATAAATATATATTTATTTTTAGATATCTCTTTAGGTCTTGGGAATGCTAAAAACAAACTTTTTTGTTTAATTTTTTATCAAATTTATAGTTATTTTAATTAAATAAATTCATTGAATTCAAACAATTAGCCACGTGATTCAAAACAGGCGGTTTACCAATCAGCTGCAAGTGACGTCACAAAACAGTAAACGCCTCGAATGAACTTATTTTCTGTGTTATTTTCTTATGGATGGTAATGTTTGCTTTGGTTTAAATTGCGAATTATCGTCCTAAATTAGATTTTATTTTGTGTTTTGCTTATAAAAAACATTCTTATGACCCTTCATAACAAATATGCACTGTTCAGTCCTACATTTAGCCTGCATGTGCACTGCCTCATCCTGCATTTAGAGGTACTCCCTAGTCCTGCCTAATAACTGCCTAGCACCGCCTAAAAATTTGTACACCTTTCTGCCTATTATAGTTGTTCACCCCTTGTAATAAACATAACCTCAAAAATTTCATCGTCATTTACGAAATAGTTATATATATTATAGACAACGTGAGAAAAATTAATAGAAACAATTTAGTTATACTCACATTAAAGTGATGTTCACAAATGTAAAATGAAGATGTATTAGATAAGACCCTTGGGTCTCTTCGAGCAAGTTCTAGCCACTTTTTCCGTTCTTTTACTGCTGTAGGCACATAAATAAATAGTTTTTCAGGTGTTTTTATGCTAGTATTCGAACACTGAGGCACTACACACCACTTATAGGACATTTTTTTACATAAAAAACAGTAAAAACACAGACCAAAAACAAATAAACACTTGAATGCCGTGTATCTGTCCGCGAGTTTACTGCGCTGTGACGTCATTGCAACGTCATGCTAGAAATGAGCGTTTTAGCGGCAAATTCAAATCGAAAATTAGAAAACTTGATTTTAAATGTAGTCATGATATAATATACTATTTTAATAATTTTGCGTAGCAAATTAGGGATGTAGGTATCATTCTAAACTCTTTTCTAAAATTTGTCAAATACCGTATTCGTCTAGTACGCAATATTTAGAGACTACTAGTACGATTTAGTTACATATGCGAGTTCCGAGGTTCATGACTATCATACAAATGTCATTAGATCATAGTAGTTGTCTTTGAATATTGCGTGCTGGACGAATTTATTTCAGCGCCATCTCCCCTCAATGTTGCAAGGCTCGTCGGTTGCCACTCTATATGGGTCATATTGTCAAATAGGTAAAATATTAAAATCAGATTTTCATAAAATTTATTCTTTTAAAATTGTTTAAAAAACAACTTTCTCCTAAGTGCTGATGAGACAGTGCCTTATAAAAGTTCAGTGAACGAACTTCGCTTTTATGTGTCAGCAATTATGGCCCTGGCAACGACCCATCGCCAATAAGTGCTGACGCAGAAAGAAAGTTATATATTTATTTAAATGTAACATTAAATAGCTTTGAAATGAAAACAATGTAATGGTTTAAGACATGTATTGGTAATATTAAAATTCCCTTTCTTTTATAACATTATATCCAATATAAATATAAAGATACTTACAGTATTACTTGTAATAAAACTAAATACAGGTCAGGACATATCTTTGGGCTCTGTACTCTTTTACTTTCACTTACTGACTGATACCCGCTAATGAGCCAGCACCTCCCAATATAACTTTCTTCCTGCGTCAGCACTTATTGGCGATGGGTCGGTGCCAGGGCCATAATTGCTGACACATCAAAGCGAAGTTCGTTTACTGAACTTTTATAAGGCACTGTCTCATCAGCACTTGGGAAAAAGTTGTTTTTTAAATAATTTTAAAAGAATAAATTTTATGAAAATCTGATTTTTTAATATTTTTCCTATTTGACAATATACTCACTCATTGGTAGTACTGTTAGGTCTGTCTTACCTTAAGTAAATTACTCCCCACATATACGTTCGAAACCAAGTGGTCGTACCCGAATTAGCTTGGTACTTCCTGATCAGAATTGGATGTGGCACCGGTAACAACCCAACCAGGGTTCCGTGCTGCAGGAATTTAAGAATCTCGCTTTCGTCAGTCAAACCTCTGCAAAAAAACCAATTTTAAAGATCAATCATAGATGGGGCAGTTTTTTGCTCGTCCTTTAAGCAAATGCCACAAGATGGCGTACGTAATCACATAACAGTTTATAGCAATGAGTATATAACCAATTAAACATTTTTTTTTTATTCCACATTTTTTTACTAGCCTGTATTTGTTTATGGAAAATAGAGAATGATTTTCATGAACAAGAAGAAGAAGACCAAAGTGGGTTTCGTGCAGGCAGATCTTGTAGTGCTAATGTTTTTTGTTTTAAACAAATAATTGAAAAAGGGAGCACCAGAAATATAGAGACTCATGTTAACTTTGTGGACCTACAAAAAGCATATGATACCGTTCCAGTAGAATCAATCATACATATATAAAAGCGATAAAAGGACTATACAAAAGGTCAAAATCTAAAATTAAACTTGGAAATCGACTTCCAAAGAATTCCTGGTAACGAAAGGCTTAAGACAAAAATGTTGTATCTCTTCTTCTCTTGGCAGTGGCTCTAAAAAACAGGAAACGTAAAGTACATGACATGGGAATACAACTAAACGACCGATTTACCATATACACACTACAGTTAGTTGACGACCAAGTAATTGTAGCTAATGATAAAGAAGATATGGAGTATTTGATGAGAAAGTTAACGGAAGAATACCAAAAGTGGGAGTTAACAGTGAAGGTGGATAAGACACAGTACTTATGTATTGGAAACGAATCAAGACAGTTAGAACTAGACAATGAACAAACAATATCTCCATGCAATGAGTATGTATACTTGGGTGTCACATTTGATGAGACAGGAACAGACTGTAAAGAACTGGAATAAATAATAGTAAAAGCAAAAAAAGTTATTGGATGTTTTAACAGTATTTTATGGAGCAGAGAGATAAAAAATAATGTAAAATTTAACATATAAGAAACAGTGGTGAAAAGCACGCTGTTGTATGGAATAGGGACTTGTCGTGTAACAGAAAAATACAAAACAAAAATGAAAGGTGTCGAAATGGATGCAATAAAAGGATTAATGAGAATATCTAGAACAGATCATATAAGAAATGAGATCATAAAAGAAAGAATGGGGATCGAGGGAAGCATAACAGATGACATCACTAAAAGACAACTGATTTGGTACGGCCATGTCCAACGGATGAACGACGAAAGATTACCAAAGCAGGTCCTAGATTGGCAATCCATAGGGCACAGAAAAAGAGGGTGTCCTAAACTAGAATGGCAACAGTCAATCCAAAGATCAATGAATTAAAAAAACCTGACGGAAGATGATTGTCAGGATCGAAAGAGATGGAGAATATACGTAGGACAACGTAGAAAAACGTTCTAAACCAACATCGTAGTAGCATTTGTTTATTATTACTTACTTATCAATGCAAATTTTCTCGACTTGAGGCACGAGGACTTGAAGCAACCTCATAATGGTTTGCAGGGGTAACTTGCTTTTCCAGGAATGCACCCATTCGCCCGTCGGTACCCACTGCCCGTTTGGGTTCTCCTGCGACACCAAAGGTTCTTTTGCTACTCTTAGGCTGTTCCTCTGGAAAATATTAAATATTAGGGATGGCCGGAGCAGTAAATTTGCCGGAACAGGTCTGACCTGTTCCGATTTTTATTATGACCTGTTCCGAAACATCTGCTCCTGCTCCAAACTGTTCCGGACTTTTCAAGGGAAATAAATTGCAACTGTTCCGCATTTTATGAAAGAAACAATTTGTTCCTGCACTGCAGGAACAGATGTGCTGCATGAAATCTAACTATGCGTGTGCTCTGTTATTGGTGTTACAAGGTATATAAATGAGCTACAGGGTGTTAACCGCTATATCTGGTTATCGCTTATAACAATTTTATTTTTTTAAATAGAAAAAGAAATGCAATTTTTACAAAACGCTTAACTTTTTGCTGTTTTCCTTATTTCACGTAAATTTTATTGGATTAAAGGTTTTTTATATTCAATTTCAAATATTTTTATTGTTTCCTACTTCCTTGCTTTGAACGAAAGAAAACCCGGCAAGAAACGCCACTGTTAAAGATAATCTGCCGTGCGTCTATCTATCAGCAATTTTTACGAGTTGCCCCAGTGCGCACTAAGTGTATCTCTGTCGTTTTTCAAAAGAATAATTTAGAAAAGGACGAAGATACACCCAGTGTGTGTCTCATAAAGGTTACGTAGCGAGCCTGAGAAAGATGCAGCTAGCTGAAGTGTAGACTCGAAACAGGCGTAAAAGCAGGGAGCAAGTTGTTTCTGTTATGTTCTGGCTCTCTCGAAGTTTCCTTGTCACTTCTGCTCCGGCGGAACAACTTGTTCCGGAAATTCATACCTGTTCCGACTTGCTCCGGGCACAGACCTGTTCCGAAAAGAACAGGTACTGCTCCGGAGTGCCATCCCTATTAAATATACAGTGTGTTTCACGAACATCGAAACAGAGGCCTTTTTGGGTATTTAGAGTGTGAATTTGGAGAAACGCTCGGACACGTCGATTTTGTTTGCGAGGGGGACACTTTTTGGCTATCTTGAAATTTTTGTAGCAAGAACCCCCTTCGAGGGGTATACTTTACCCCTATATTTTGAATAGGGAAAGTGGGTCTAGTGATATCTTGTTTTGAAGCTCTCTTGAATATCTTTACAACCGTGTAAAAATTTCGAAAATTCATCGATTAGTTTTTGAGATATTTGCTTTCAAATTTAACATTGAATGATAAAATAAAAATTAAATCCGAAAAATAATAAAATCCTAATTAAACTTTTATTTTATCAGTCCATGTTAAATTTGAAAGTTTGAAGGCAATTATCTCAAAAACTAATGGATAGATTTTTGAAATTTTTACATGGTTGTAAAGATATTCAAGAGAGCTTCAAAACAAGGTATCACTAGACTCACTTTCTCTATTCAAAATATAGGGGTAAAGTATACCCCTCGAAGAAAGTTCGTGCTACAAAAATTTCAAGATAGCCAAAAAGTCTCCTTCTTGCAAACAAAATATACGTGTCCGAGCGTTTCTCCAAATTTGCACGAAAAATACCCAAAAAGGTCTCTGTTTCCATGTTCGTGAAACACCAAAACAGAGAAACTCCCTAGAATTGTATACAGGTCCTGAAATTAGACGTCTATATTTTAACCACATATTATAAGGCCCGAAATAGAGGTAAAAGGTCATTTAAACTAGGGTCCGATATTGCTTCATTTCCGAGATATAAGGTGTTAAATTTAAAAAATAAAAATCGTATTTTTTAAATATTATGAACAGTTTTGAACGTCCTATTTTCAAAATTAGTACTCGTGGTTTTTTTGGGATGTGAAACCCGAATATGGACACCTTTTCACTGTGGCCGCTAGAGGGCGCTTTACACTGCAATTGCCATAACTTTTTTCTCAATGTAATTTTTTACGTTTTTTGTTAAGAAAATAAACGAAAATGCTTCGGCATGTTTAAAATTTTATTTGTAGACACAATTATTAAAACTTAAGTTAAGAGAACAAAAATACTTACAGTGTTGACAGATCTCTTAAAATTAGAACTTTCAGGGCTTGCTGGTACAGATTCCGCCGGTATATCTTTCAATGGCTCCTCCTTAAAAAAAAATTGTTTATTTAAAAACAGATTAAAATAAAGAAGTCACCCTTTGAACGATAGCAATGAGTATATGACCCATATAGAGTGGCAACCGGCGAGCCTTGCAACATTGAGAGGCAGATGGCGCTGAAATAAATTCGTCTAGTACACAATATTCAGGGACAACTAGTACGATTTAGTTTCATGTGCGAGTTTCGAGGTTCCTACCTATCATACAAATGCCATTAGATCATAGTGGTTGTCTCTGAATATTGCGTATTGGACGAATTTATTTCAGCGCCATCTGTCCCTCAATGTTGCAAGGCTCGCCGGTTGTCACTCTATATGGGTCATATTGTCAGGATAAAAAATAATGTCCTAATAACTAAATGGCACAAGTTAAGTTTATAAGCAAGTGCACATTAACCCTAAACAATCTGAAGAAATTAACTTCTGTGTATAGTTCAATTTGTATTAAAACGTCTAATAAACTGTATACGGAATTAAAAGCAATAAGCGATTGACCGGTCATCGATGATGTTTATACAGGAAACATAATAAACACATATATCAGCAAAATATTTTTTTCAATTTTTGCCTATAAAAGAAAAACATTTTTTTGTTAATATATTTAAATTGTGTAAAAACATACAGTGTGTCCACGTAAGTTGGCGGCATATGGGAAACTTTTTTATTATTAGCTTTACGAAAAAAAGTTATTCTTCATAAAAAGTTCTGCATGGTCCAAAACCTAAAATGCAACCATCAGATGTTAAATTTTTTCATCATATTACGAGGTTTGTCAAAAAATGTGATTTTTGCTCTTGAGTAAAGTACCTTTCTTTTTGACAATATCGAAAATTGTTATAAAGAAAAGATGTTTAGAATTAAAAATAGCTTTCAAATATTCAACATTGTTTATTTACATTATTATTATTTGCATCCTAGATTAATTATGCTTTAATGTGCAAACTTAAATTTCCAACGTAATCGCAGAAAATGTAGAAAAAAAATATTTTTTAATGTAAATAAACAATGTTGAATATTTGAAAGCTACTTTTAATTCTAAACATCTTTTCTTTATAACAATTTTCGATATTGTCACAAAGAAAGGTACTTTACTCTGGAGCAAAAATCACATTTTTTGACAAACCTCGTAATATGACTGAAAAAATTTAACATCTGATGGTTGCATTTTAGGTTTTGGACCATGCAGAACTTTTTATGAAGAATAACTTTTTTTCGTAAAGCTAATAATAAAAAAGTTTCCCCTATGCCGCCAACTTACGTGGACACACTGTATAATATATTAAGCAATACAATAAGAATCCTGGGACTCCTAAGATCACGTGACCGCCGACTTGCTTATAACGCGCCATGGCCGGTCTTTATCGTTGGCTGCGGTAACCACATTCGATGCGTGTCGCCCTCTATGTTCCTATATGCAAAATATAAACGATAGCCCCTCGTATTTTATATTCACCTTTTCAGTACTACTCTCTCCATTCTCTTCCACTTTTTCACTCTTTTGCTCGCCACCAATAGTAACGCTCGTTTTGGTGGGCGTGTTTATCACGATTGCCGCCATGCCATTGGTCAAAGGCACTTGTTCCAAGTTGGATTGCGAGTTGCTTAGGTGCGCGGATTCTCGTTCTGTCATTTGTGCTATTTGAGGGGTATCCGGCAACGTGGCCTAAAAAAATAACTGATAAAATATTCTACGAAATGAGAAATAAACCAAAGAAGTGGAAGAATGTTTTTTGTCTTAAACAAGTAATTGAGAAAAGGAGCGCCAGAAATATAGAGACACAAGTTACCTTTGTGGGCCTACAAAAAGCATAAGAATAATGTATTGGAAACAAATCCAGTGAGTTAGAACTAGACAATGGACAAACAGTATCTCCATTTGTATACTTGGTTCACATTTGATAAGACAGGACCAGATTGTAAAGAACTGGAAAAAAGAATAGTAAAAGCAAGAAAGGTTATTGGATGTGTTAACAGAATTTTATGGAGCAGAGATAAAAAAGAATGTAAAATTTAACATATATGAAACAATGGTAAAAAGCACAATGTTGTATAGAATAGTGAGACTTGTCGCGTAACAGAAAAATACAAAACAAAAATGGAAAGTGTCGAAATGGATGCAATAAGAAGAACAATGAGAACAACTAGAACAGATCACACAAGAAACGAGAGAGAGATCATAAAAGAAAAAATGGGAATCGAGGGAAGCATAACGGATGACATCACTAAAAAACAACTGGTATGGCACGGCCATAAATATTACCAAAGCAGATTCTAGAATAGCAATCAATAGGGCGCAGAAAAAGAGGGCGTCCTAAACCAGAATGGCAACAGTCAATCCAAAGATGAATAAGTTAAAAAAACCTGACAGAAGACGAGTCGTTAAATACCGAGATGAATTCCAAGACGTGCGCAAGCGTTGTTCTGTCACTTCTGCCAACCAATCAACTGAGAGATATTTCAGTATGGTTTTATACAGCAAAACTTTAATAATTTCCAGTTCTTTTTTATGAAAATTCGTCGTTTTTGTGCTGTGAAAATGCCGGTGACGTGCAAGTTGTGTGACAAATTATTTAGTGCCCAATTTAATTTGAATAAACACTGTCAAAGTAAACAGGGCATACAAAAACAAAGGTATTCCTATGCAGAAAGTGTTTTTATGTTTAGATGCCTAGAATGTAAATGCTCCTTCCCAAAAAACTTGGATCTGTGTGATGATTTGAAATACAAACACAATCAAGAAATACTTGAAGAAACATTGGAGTTGAGAGTCAATACTCCCATGGCAAAACAAAATAAACGTGAAATGCATATAGAAGAAATACTGCATATACCTCAAAAAATATTAATCGCAGCACGTAGATATTGTATATTTTTGAAATCAGAAAGAAAAGACGAATCTTAAAATGCAAAAATATACAGGGTGTTCCCTCTCAAAAAATCGACTTCATTGTCACACCCTGTACAGGGTGTTCCAAATTCGTTATTTTTTTGTGGTATCGGGTATTTCTAGGGGAGATAGAAAAAAACTGACCCCCCTTTGCGACGCTCAAATTTCAAGAGAAGCCTAAAGGTGAAAATCACATTTAGATATAGCAAGCTGTTTTTAAGCTACGGAGTGTTTTTGTCTGCATTTTGGGAGGGGGTCTATAACTTTTTTGTTTATGAAAATTTTGTTTTTGTGTAAATAGCTTTCTTATAGATCTTTTCTTGAAGAATTGACAGATGTAAACGGTTTTTATTTATCTCTTTTGGTTTTTAAAATATTGCATAAAGTTGTTATTTTTCTTACAGAATAACTCTTTTTTTATTCGATTTTTAAAATCAGCTTAAAATTTCCTTTAAAATGATGTATCACACTCAATATTTTATTTTTTTATTGTTTTCTTTATTTTTATTTTTTAATCACCTCTTTATTATTTTTTTATTTTTATAATTTTATAATATTAAAATATTTTAAACAATTAAGCAAACTAAAATATGTGGTAAAAATAAAAAAAAAATACAAAAATATAAAGAAATAAAGGGATCCTCCCATAAAGAAAAATTAATTTTATGTGATATCTCAAAAACTAAACGTGACAAATGAAATTTAATTTAACAGTTGAATTCCTCTTAAAAAAGTGTCTTAAGAATGTTTTCACAGAAATAAAAAATATTAATAAATAAACAAGTTATAGACCCCTTCCCAAAATGCAGACTTTTTAAAAACACCCCGTAGTTTAAAAACGGCTTGCTATATCAAAATGCGATTTTCACCTTTAAGCTTCTTTTGAAATTTGAGTGTCGCAAAGGGGGATCAGTTTTTTTTAGCCCCTCTAGAAATACCCGAAACCCCCCAAAAACATTGAATTTGGGACACTATGTACATGGTGACGGATAGAAAAAAATTATGTTGGCTTTTAAAGTTGTCATAATTAACCAAAAAATCTCAATTTATTTTCAATAATAAAGTTGCTGAGTGCTCCGGTTATAAAAAACCACCCGATACCTACATAAAATCATACCTAAAAATTAGAATTGACCATTATTTTATACCTTGAATTTTTTATTATACGTTAAGCTCTTCGATCTCGCGCCAATCACGGTATTCGCGCCAATAATTTAAATTAGACATTTTGACGTTAATTTTGGCGCATGCTCCTTTGATGGAATTCATCTCGGTATTTAACGACTCGTGACAGAAGATGATTGTCAAGGTCAAAGGAGGTGAATAGGCATCGGAGAACGTAGAAAAACGTTCTAAACCGACATAGTAGTAACAAAGAAGTGGGTACCTTTAGGGTTCCTGGTTCGGCAGGTAACGCTGGGTGGGAACCTTCCATCATATCCTCGGAAATATTTTCGGTACTTGCGGAATTCGTTATCTTGTGTTTGACTTTTTTGTTGATCGATTTCGTAATAGTTCCATAATCACTAGGCAAATTGGCTAGGCTATGGAATACCTATAAATAAAAGCAAGAGTTCAGTGTGCTCAGAGCTGTCAGAAGTACATTATGTATGTACTTCAAGTACAGGGTGTCTCATTATATTTTTCCCACCCTTTTAAACCATTAATAATTGATGTAGGAATATAAAAAAAATTGTGTTCGAATTCTCGAAATTTTTACTTTTAAATTGCATCTTGACTTTATTCCTGATGCTTACCGTATTTGACAGGCGCTCAAATTTTTAGTTTTTGTAAATTGGATGCTCCTTATATTATTTAATTAATAGATTAGGCTTGGAATATACTTTCCAAAAATACCCCATATGTCGCAATTTTGATAAATAGTTTCTGAAATATTAGCGATAAATTTTTAAATGATAAAAAAATAACATTACCACTTTTGTGTTAATTTCAGTGTCCTTATTTCGAACTATGTTAAAGCCTTTTTCCTCGCAGTAACTACAAGTTACCAGGTAACCTGGTTACTCGTTTTCTGTTTTTCTTCGCTGAGTAACACTAACTATGACGTCACGAGTAATCACACAGTAAGCCTTTTTCCTCGAGGTTACTAGTCACTCATTTAAGTTACTCGAAATGACGTCACGGTTACTCGGAGTAACCGCTCTATGACGTCAGACAGTCAGCTGTGGATGACATTTCCAATTGTTTGTTTTTGTTTTTACCAGGAGCTTCCGAAATGCAGAAATGCAGAAAATAATTCATTGTTTCCACCAATGCATGCCCACCCCGATTCAAAAAACGTATCACGGGACATGGATTTACACCAGTTTTAAATGCAGCGTTACCTGATGCGTTTTTTGAATCGGGGCGGAAACAGGGTGCTCCTTTGGTATTCTGTGGTAAGGCCGCAGTACCACAGAACACCAAAGGCTGTTACATTTTAAGACTAGTTGCAGTTGAATTGATATAGGACCAACTTCAACGGATGTGCTTCATTTTCTACCGTTACCAAACATAATTCGTTGGTAATATATATATTAAAATCATTGAGTTGTATAACGCCCTATAGGGTATAGTATATATCAAACATTTTGAAAAAAAAAACAAAACAAAACGATCTTAACCTCAAAATATTTCAGCAACCACGTCTGCTAGGCTGGTTACACTGTGTGGTTACTCGTGACGTCATAGTTAGTGTTACTCAGCGAAGAAAAACCGAAAACGAGTAACCAGGTTACCTGGTAACTTGTAGTTACTGCGAGGAAAAAGGCTTAGTGAAACCAGCCTAGCAGACGTGGTTGTTGAAATATTTTGAGGTTAGGATCGTTTTTTTTTGTTTTTTTTTTTCAAAATGTTTGATTTTAATATATATATATATTAACAACGAATTATGTTTGGTAACGGTAGAAAATGAAGCAGATCCCTTGAAGTTGGTACTATATCTTAGAGTAAGTTATTACTCTGAGTACTATATCAATTCAACTGCAACTAGTCTTAAAATGTACGGCCTTTGGTGTTCTGTGGTACTGCGGCCTTACCACAGAATACCAAAGGAGCACTCTGTTTCCACCCCGATTCAAAAAACGCATCAGGTAACGCTGCATTTAAAACTGGTGCAAATCCATGGCCCGTGATACATTTTTTGAATCGGGGTGGGCATGCATTGGTGGAAACAATGAATTATTTTCTGCATTTCGGAAATTGCTGGTAAAAACAAAAACAAACAATTGGAAATGTCATCCACAGCTGACTGTCTGACGTCATACAGCGGTTACTCCGAGTAACCGTGACGTCATTTCGAGTAACTTAAATGAGTGACTATAGTAACCTCGAGGAAAAAGGCTTTTAGTCTCCATGTATAAACAGTGACAATGACAACTATTTTTTTTTAATGACGCTCAAAATGACAACCGGTAACGACAACACAAAGCCTTTTTCCTCGCAGTAACTACAAGTTACCAGGTAACCTGGTTACTCGTTTTCTGTTTTTCTTCGCTGAGTAACACTAACTATGACGTTACGAGTAACCACATAGTGTAATCAGCCTAGCAGACGTGGTTGCTGAAATATTTTAAGGTTAAGATCGTTTTTTTTCTAAATGTTTGATTTTAATATGTGTGTATGTTTGCCAACGGTAGAAAATGAAGCAGATTATAACAGATTATTAATTGGTAAGTTATTTCTTAAAATGTTTCGTAGTAATCTTTTTTAAAGCTAGGTTCACATGAATTAATAACAGGTCTTCCAACTTGTACAAGTCAAGAAATTAAACTATCAACCCCTATTAAATTAACTATTTGAAAAATAGTGCTCAGCTATTAATTTCACCCACCCTTCTTTTTCTATGGAATACAAGGGAGCGTGAGTCAATTGAAAATGTCATCCACAGCTGACTCTCTGACGTCATACATCGGTTACTCCGAGTAACCGTGACGTCATTTCGAGTAACTCAAATCAGTGACTAGTAACCTCGAGGAAAAAGGCTTAAAGTCACTGTTGATACATGGGGACTAACATAATTTGAAATAAGGATACTAAAATTAACACAAGGGCGGTACTGTTATAATTGCTAATATCTCAGAAACTATGGCTCTAAACTACGGCATATCGGGTGTTACTGGAAAATATGTTCCAAGCCTAATCTATTAATTAAATAATATAAGGAGCATCCAATTTATAAAAACTATAAATTTGAGCGCCTGTCAAATATGGTAAGCATCAAGAATAAAGTCAAGATGCAATTTAAAATTTCGCGAATTCGAACACAATTTATTGTATATTCCTATATCAATTATTAATGGTCTAAAAGGGTTGGAAAAAATATAATGAGACACCCTGTACTTGAAGTACTTTGAATGTACTTGAAGTACTTATAATGTACTTGAAGTCAGTGGCGTATATAGAAAAGTTTCGGGGTGGGCCCGAGGCAGTTTGGGGGGGGGGCCCGAGACCCCATGAGGCCGTATTTTATGTTTGTATTCAGGAAATATGTGGAAAATATCTAAAAACTGCTTGAAGTACTTTAATTGACAAAATCAAGTACGTTTCCAAGTACATTGTTAAAAGTACTTCAAGTAGCAAGTACAATTACCGGGTTGTAGATGTACAGGGTGTCCCAAATTGGGCACTTTTAGGGGGTTTAAGGTACTTCTAGGGGAGACCGAGAAAAACTGACCACGCATTGCGAGGCTCAAATTTCAAGAGAAGACTTATAGTGAAAACCGCATTTTGAAATATCGTCTCGTTTTTGAGCTACGGGGGCTTTTTGAAAAGTCTGCATTTTGGAAGGGGGTCGATAACTTCGTTATTAATGGAAATTTTGATTAACAGTAAATTGCAGTTTTATAGACTTTGTAACGAGGAATTCACCCGTTAAATTAAATTTTAACTGTCACTTTGAGTTTTTGAGATATGACATAAAGTTGCATTTTTTCTTATGGAATGGCCTATATTTTAATTAATTTTCGAATTTGTCATTGAATTCTTTTCAAAATGATGTATCATATGTCATAGTTTGATTATGCGGTTTCGGAGATAATTAAAGTTTTTTATTTTTGTCTAGTGTGCGTTGAATGACGTCTTGCGCCATTGACGTGAAAGCCTTGCGGTCAAATCCTACTTCAATGCTCCTATAGTTTTGTTGTCTTATACTATGCAAATCAAGTTGGCCTTGCGTCTTGGCATTTTGTCATTGTTTTCAATTGTTTAAACAATTTGACATTACGCTTTGATATGAAATTATTTTGCACAAAAGCGTTTTAATTTTATTTTGAAATATGTATCATTTTTGTTACTTTTTATAACTAGGCTTTGAGGACCGTCAGCTGAATTATAATTTTTCCAAACCAGGCTTACTATATTTTTGACTGTGTAAAATAATAAAAATACTGGAGTGCCTTGACCTTCAAGAAATCATAGCTCACTAGAAATAAGTGAAAAAGCTGAATATCTCCTAAACTGCTCAATCAAACTATGACATATGATACATCATTTTGAAAAGAATTCAATGACGAATTCGAAAATTAATTAAAATATAGGCCATTCCATAAAAAAAACTACAACTTTATGTCATATCTCAAAAACTAAAAGTGACAGTTAAAATTTAATTTAGCGGGTGAATTCCTCGTGACAAAGTCTATAAAATTGCAAATTACTCTAAATGAAAAGTTCCATTAATAACGAAGTTATCGATCCCCTTCCAAAATGCAGACTTTTCAAAAAGCCCCAGTAGCTCAAAGACGAGACGATGTTTCAAAATGCGGTTTTCACTATAAGTCTTCTCTTGAAATTTGAGCCTCGCAATGCGTGGTCAGTTTTTCTCTGTCTCCCCTAGAAGTACCTTAAACCCCCTAAAAGTGCCCAATTTGGGACACCCTGTACTTCAAGTACAGTACTTGAAGTACTTGTAAGTACAATTTCAAGTACTGAACTTGAAGTTCTTTTATTTGCATTCGATCTTTTCATTGATCGATATTGTAAAGCAGTGTTTTTCCCTGCTTTTGGTTTTTTGTTTCTCTCGTATCTCGGTAGATGGCGCCTCTTGCTATAGTTCGCTCACTAATTACATTTAATTAGAGACAAAACCGTCTGATTGACTTCGCAAGATTTGTCACTTGACTAGCAGTGTTCTGAGGAGTCCCATAAGGACGAAACGGTTAACTGTCAACACTTATTAGGTGTCCATTAGATCTTGGACCCCCGTGAGGTTAAGCTTTCAAAGCTACCCACGGAAAAATATGAGAGAAACAAAAAACTCCTTTTTGCCCGATTAGCCATGAAACTTGTTTGATTTTTAAATTCACGGGTACGAAATTTCACGTTTGGTACCTGACAACTATGTTTAGGAACTATCGTGTTTTCCAGAGAGTATGTTCTTACCTGTCTTTTCCTTATAATGGTATAAACCAAATTCGAATTTCCATCGAACTGATACTGTATGATATTGTTGAAAATTTCCAACAAGAAAAACACCAAATGGTGGTTTTGAGGCGCCGAAAACAGGAACCAAGGGGTACTAAATGCCTCCAAAAGGTGGAGCAGTTTCGTTGATGCCACCATTGAAAGCGTTTTTAAGTAAGGAGACACTGAAATAAATCATATCGTAAAAAATTTGAAATTTTTAGATAATTTTTTTATTAATTAACTGTCCAAATTATTGTAAATACTCTGCCAATATATGGGCCCCTAAGCTCACACTAGGTACTATAGTTATAGTGTACATGTGAGCTAATATAACAAAAAACTGTAATATATGTTATTCAACTCCAGACTAAATTACCTTTTGTTTGATACCACACAAGCCATGTTTTGATTTAAACTCAAATTTTTTAAATCTACTCCCACCCTTAAAGAAAACAAAAACTAAAATGTATTTTGTTAAACTCCGGACTCAATTACCTTTCGTTTAATATCACACACGCCATATTTTCACTTAAACTCTAATTTTTAAAATATACCCCCACCCTTTTTTTTTAAATAAATTAAAATGTATTTTGTTTAACTGCAGACTCAATTACCTTTCGTTTGATATCACACACGCCATATTTTCACATAAACTCTAATTTTTGAAATCTTTCCCCCCCCCTCATTTTATTTGGTTTGTGTTCGGTGGATTTTGTTCGTTTTTAAATGGGACCATCTCGACCCAAGACCCAGCCTAGGTACCAAATTTCATTAAAATCGGCCAAGCGGTTTTTGAGTTATGCGCGTAGGTCGTTACAGACAGACAGACAGACGGCGCAACAAAAAAGTTTCAAAATCATCTGAAACGCAAAGATATATCAAAATTTTTGAAATCGGAGCAACTTTTTTTTTCTCGAAAAAATTAGGATCACCATAGCTCACACTACTATAGTATAGTATATGTGTGAGCTAATAGACCGGTGTACTATAGACTATACGTACCATTGACTAAAATAGTCAAAAGACAATCAAACAAAGGCTGTAATCTTTGATGTCCTGTAGTAATGATCTTGTGAAAAACAATAATCAACAGGTCGGCGTGAGTGCCGGTAAAAACCGGTATGTCCATGGGGATGGTAGCTGTGTAGGGTTTGTTCAATCTAACGCCAAAGTTTCTTTCGCCAGAAAGTAGGAGGAGGATGAACACTCCGATATGCATTAGGCCTACTCTAGCTAAAAATTAAAATCTTGTTTTAAAAAAGGTCTGAAAAAATCATAGAAATAAAATAATAAATAGATGGCTTGTCAAACCTGCGCAGGCTTGAAAAAAATGGGAATAAATTGATATCGTCATTTTTTTGAATTCACGTCACTGGTGGTCCAGCCGATTTTTGTAAACAAAAGTTAGATATTATATAAACAACTAATATTTTTTGAATTTTTTGAAAACTAAGGCAATTCCTACTGTTTTTTAGTACATCCTTATAAAATATAATTTTTTAGACGTATTGTCGTTATTTTTTTTAGCCCGCTTTATTTTTTATTACACAAAACTTAAAATACAAGTCAAACTGAATGTGATCGTTTAGTATCAAAGGTAAACCGAGGACTTGGGAAGTAAACAAAGGTGTAGGTTAGCGGATTACTTTTGAAGCTGAAACGAACACAATATTTTCTTCGAATTTTAATTTTTGTGTAAAGAAAAATGAAGCAGGCTAAAAAAATAACGACTGGTATGTCTCAAAAATATTATTTTATAAGAATATACTAAAAAATTGCCTTAGTTTTCCAAAAATTTTAAAAATATTAGTTGTTCATATCATATCGCAGCCCACGAGAAAGACCGGCCCGAGCGCGGAAGTATCACGTGACCGTAGGAGTCCCACAAGAAAACGCCTCACGGCCCGCTGTCATTATATCACGGCCCGCTGTCATTATAAAACATGTTTGTGTTCAGTTTTGGTATGTTTGTTTACGTCGATTTTTTTTTAATTCGGGCACGAATTTTATGTGAATTTTATCAAAGTTATTAAAATAACGCAGCCCACGAAAAAGACTGTAGTGGGCTGCGTTAAAATAATTAATGGCTAATGAGTAAATTATAAAGAAAATACCTATAAGATAAACAATGCCGCGAACGTGTAATTAGTGTTGTTCCTTGTCGGTCCAACTATAAAACTGAAACCTAATATGTTGCAAACTGGAAAGAAGTGGTAAAAGATAAGATCTTGGATAAGATTGATCAAGTAATAGACATCCTTAGTGACATTTTCGATAGTGAGAGTGAAAAATGTGTTCAGTTGTCATTTCTTATTGAACAATTAGGTCTCTTGAAAAGGTAACCTGAGAGTCGAAGATATGGTGGATACACTTTAATGTTGGCTTCATCTTTGTTTATCCAGTCATCCAGTGCATACACGTGAATTTACAATTCTAAGGTAATATGTCTTCCGCACCCTCGCAATATTAAAAAACTGATTTGTAAAATATTGTTAACAGATAGTAATCTCTCTGGTAGTGTAAAATATTTAAAAAGTAAGATACAGCTTTTAAAAGAACATGAGTTGGTAGTTTACTTACACTTTATTGAAATAGATATTAAACTGTGTGCTGGGTAATTTTTCAAAAAATTATTGACGACCACTACATTCAGTTCATTGAATGGGAAAACCATCTCACTTATTCACAAAATCACTTGTTTCTTTTTAATAAATTATTGTGAAATGTTTTATATTGAAAATTTTTCTTCAGATAACTCTAGCGAGTGATTTTGTGGAGAAAAACTATTGTCAAAGCTTGAAAAAATTAGTTTAAGGGCATGTAAAGCTTTTTTAAATAATTTTATTAAAAAGCACAATGATTTAGTGTCTGCTAATAAATCTTTGAATAAGAACTCAAAGATGATGACAGTCAAAGAAAAATTAAAAAACTAAAAGCTTAGGTTTGATATGTCCAATTTTGAAAGACTTGTTGTATAGATTTGAAGTTACTAACGATATTATGTACCTAATATATGTACCTGAAGATATTAGAGTGCAAATTTTGTATAATTTTTTATTTTATAGATTCAGTTGTTTTATCCATAATAAACACATATATCAGCAAAATATTTTTTTCAATTTTTGCCTATAAAAGAACAAAAATTTTTTGTTTATTTATTTAAATTGTGTAAAAACATATAATATATTAAGCAATACAATAAGAATCCTGGGACTCCTAAGATCACGTGACCGCCGACTTGCTTATAACGCGCCATGGCCGGTCTTTATCGTTTGCTGCGATATCATACCTAAATGATCTAACTTTTGTTTACAAAAATCAGCTGGACCACCAGTGACGTGAAAAATCTGAAGAACGGTCTCTACCAGGGACCGTGTTGCGTACCCGCCTGGCGGTTAGGGGGTTATTTTCGCCGACCAAAATGGTTAAAAATTTAATTAGACATAAATCGCAGTGGCGCACCCAGGAATATGTCTTGGGGGGGGGGCCGAAGCCTCGTGATGTCCAATTTTAAGCTATTTTTTGTTTTTTCATGAAAAATGTGGAAAATGTATAAAAAAATCTAAGACTTGTTTTGGCAGAGTATGTTTTTAACAATCGACACCCAAACAACCGTACTATGTACAGGGTGTCCTAAATTGGGCACTTTTAGGGGGTTTAAGGTACTTCTAGGGGAGACAGAGAAAAACTGACCACGCATTGCGAGGCTCAAATTTCAAGAGAAGACTTATAGTGAAAACCGCATTTTGAAATATCGTCTCGTCTTTGAGCTACAGGGGCTTTTTGAAAAGTCTGCATATTTGAAGGGGGTCTATAACTTTGTTATTAGTGGAAATTTTGATTTAAAATAAATTGCAGTTTCATAGACTTTGTCACGAGGAATTCACCCGCTAAATTAAATTTTAACTGTCACTTTTAGTTTTTGAGATATGACATAAAGTTGAATTTTTTCTTATGCAATGGCCTATATTTTAATTAATTTTCGAATTCGTCATTGAATTCTTTTTAAAATGATGTATCATATGTCATAGTTTGATTGTGCGGTTTCGGAGATAATTAAGGCTTGTTTTGGCAGAGTATGTTTTTAACAATCGACACCCAAACAACTGTACTATGTACGTTACTATACAATTTCTTTTCACTTTAAAAACTCTTTGAGGTAGTTTTACTTACACTGATCTGCCCTGGAATCGTTTAGATGGTACAAAATTGGAACCAAGACTTCCAGAACGCTGCTGCTCTTTAGTACAAAGTACAAAAATTTCTAAAAAAAATAAGATTTTTTTGTAATTTTGTTGTAACAAACCGTTTTTAAGATACAGGGGTTTTTTCGAAAAGTCTCCAATTGGAAAAGAAAGCCTCTAATTTTTTTTATTAATCAGTGTAGGGGGTGGTTGCGTGCACTGCACCCTCTTTATTTTTTATTTATATAAAAGTTTTAGAACTCCTCCCAAAATGCAGACTTTTCAAAAACTCCTCGTAACTTAAAAACGGATTGCTATATCAAGGAGCGGTTTCCACCTTTAGAAATACCTGAAATCCCCCAAAATATTTAGGACACCCTGTACCTTTTTGTTTGAAATCAAATGTAGCAAATTCTCAAAGTAATAATCCGTCGGGTGTATTTACCAAATCCCGTGTGAGTGTGGTAAATCATATGTAGGTGAACCGAAACGCCCTCTTCAGGTTAGAGTAAATGAACATCTAAAAAGTACCCAATTAGGGCATGATCGAGCGATTGAGTGGTCAGAAGCTAAAGTTTTGCATAAGGAGTCGCATTGGCGAAAACGAAAGTTTATTGAAGCTGCGTTTATAATGCAGAATAAAGAAGTTTTCAGTCAACCAAACACGGACACACCAAACATATGGAAACCACTCCTTAAGGAAAACAGGCATTTTAGGATTAAAAAGGGGGCCCCTGTACCTTGTTATAATCGCACATTTTCCAGAAAAAAACCAATAGTTCTTGATGAAAATGGACTTTTTTCGTGGAATTCGGCAAGTAGGTTTGTAGCAATGGATTGTTCAGTAGTCTGGTAACACCGTTCAAAATAAACTGAAAATCTTCATCCCTATGGATTCGAGATAAGTAGTTGATGAATAAGTTATCGGGAACAGAAGTCTAAAATTAAAAGAAAAAAATAAATGGATCAATGATGGATCGGATACCTTTCTATAGTCCAAATTATACGCATTTGCATTGAGTAAATAACCCATATAGAGCTTTACCATATTGAGGGGCAGATGGCGCTGAAATAAATTCGTCTGGTACGCAATATTCAGAGATAACTACTATCATCTAATGGCATTTGTATGATAGGTATGAGCCTCGGAACTCGCACATGTAACTAAATCGTACTAGCAGTCCCTGAATATTGCGTACCAGACGAATTTGTTTCAGCGCCATCTGCCCCTCAATATGGTAAAGCTCGCCAGTGGCTCCTCTATATGGATTATTTACTCAATGGCATTTGTAATGACGTCATTTTTGTTTATCTTTGTTTAGTATGGGCGAGTTTGTAAAGTAATCTAATTTGGCTCACCGATTACATCGGTTTTTTGACATATGACGTTCATTTGACATTTTCATTCGGTGAGTCCGATGAACACTAGAAAATAAAAAAAAAACGCGATGAATCAGATATCTAAACTTCGCTTTTTTCGATTTTGATTTATTTTCTAAAAGATTCTCTGCATTAATACATGGAAACAACATTTTCAACGTAACCCTCAATCCTGGCATGCCGCGGTCTGATGATATCAAAATTTTAAAAACAAAATAAAAACAGGATTTGTTTTTTCATATTTTATAAGTGTTTTAATGTTATTTAAAGTTTTTTTAAGCTTTTGTTAAGGTAGGCTTTTGTGCCTTTGTATAGATTAGGTTAGGATTAGGATAAGGAATTTTACTTGAAAAATTTACTCTAATTTAAAACAACTAAAACTCATTTATTTTAAAAATTCATATTAGCATATAAACTTAGCATAAAATAATAATGGTAAAGGGCTCTCGAGATTAAGGTCTTCTGCTCTTCAGAATAATAACTCGTATATAAATAAAGAAATTGAAATTAACGCCAGATCTTCATCATCCGAGTCTTGAGTCACTATTTATATCTTTTAAGATAACCATCGAAACTTTGTTTACCACAATGTGAAGCATTTATCAAAAAAAAACAACAAAAAAGATATAAAATTACACAGCCGAAAAAAAAACGCAAAAAACAGCTGATTTTGACGTAATTGACATTCATCGAAGATTGCTCACCGACTCTCAGGGTCGGTGAGCATTGATGCCATCAATTGGTGCCTTGGTGAAATTCATCAGATAATTTACGAACCCGATGGATTTCAATGAATTGCACTGATTAATTTAAAAACTTTATTGTTGTCATCGATGAGCTCATCGATGCCTTTACGAACTCGCCCTATATTATAAACAGCGGTGACAATAAACTTTTAAAAAAAAGTAGTGTCTATGATTAATTTATTTTTTAAATAGATAGGTAATACAAGACGTTAGCCCTACCAAGTCCACTTCCAATCCCTGACTTCGTATGCGTAGATCTACCAATATTATTTACCTCATGTATTAGAATAGATGTCTGAGGGTGATTTTCACTTGAATGATTCTAACCACATGAAAATAGAAAGTTTCAAAAACCTAACCTAACAAAACCTAACCTAACAAAACCTAATCAAATCTAACCGAACCGAACCAAAGGAAACTAAACCAATATTTAAAAAAAAAAAAACTTTCCTGACTTCCTACCCGGGATCCTAGAGGATGTGAATCCGAACCGGACCGTACCGAACCGAACCTATCCAAACCTAACCCTACCCAACTAAACCTAATTAGCAGTACGTGTTGTAGTTTAGTTTGGTTAGGTTAGGTTTGGTTCAGTTTAGTTAGGTTCGGTTTGGATTCACATCCTCTAGGATCCCGGGCAGGAAGTCAGGAAAGTTTTTTTTTGATAAAAATTATTGGTTCAGTTTCCTTTGATTCGGTTCGGTTAGATTTGATTAGGTTTTGTTAGGTTAGGTTTTTGAAACTTTCTATTTTCATGTGGTTAGAATCATTCAAGTGAAAATCACCCTGTATTCATCTATTCTAATACATGAGGTAAATAATATTGGTAGATCTGCGCATGCGAAGTCAGGGATTGAAAGTGGACTTGGTAGCACTAGCGTCTTGTGGTAGGTAATTGGTTATGTGAAGTATCCGTCACTGACAATCAAAAACATGAGTTTTTGAACTTGAAATTATTTTAAAAAGTTGTAAAATGCCGAGAAACAAATATAATATGTATAATGAACAATCGTAGCTGATAATTTTAAATATATTGGCTTTTTTTCAACTGGAAAGAGAACAAGTCCGAAATGGAATCGCACTTCAATTTGAGAATGTGATACAGCGAGCCGCAGATGCAACAAAATTGAGCCCAACAATAGTAAATATAAAAAAGAATTTTCTAACCAAATATTGATTGGCAAAAATATCTACGCCACACATTTTTTTCTCACTTGGTGACGTCATTACAAATGCGTATAATTTAGACTATAGCAGTGACGGGTGCTACAGGGAGGGTAACAGGGCAAGCTTTCAATTTCACACGTTTTTCATCGGGGTATCGGTGGATGTTCTCGAGTGGGGGCGGGAGGAATGTTTGTTTTAGTTGACGTCGGCCATATTCATCGTGCGAAAACGTTCGTTGCCCTTCCGACGTGTTGCCGGTTCTATCCTTAGTAAAGACGTATGAGTTTGTTTTGATTTGGGGTAGATCAGTAGTTAAAAGCCTTGCCGGTCGCGTGACCATTGTTTGTTTTAGTTTGTTGTTTGTTTTGAACCGAACCACTGCTTCCTAAGCACATTAAAAATAACTGTCTTGTATAAATCCTAAATAATCAACAAAAACAATCAAAAGTGGCACAAAATCACCACATTCTACGGGATGCTCTATGCAGTCAAGTCAATTGACGAACCTCCTAATACGGGGTTCTATCGGTTTCATGAAATTTTGCTTGATTCTGCCCTTCAAAAATTATCCAAATTCATATAAAATCTTCCTGGTATAATTTCAACCCTACCAACAGAAAAGAGACGCGGCTCTTTTCGGTCCGACTACAAAGTATTTGTTTTCCGACCGACCGAGCCCAGGTGGATGGACGGCACCTGATTGGTAGATTTTTTTGAGATGCGCTTTTAATGGCTTTCGGGTGTGCTTTTCGGGACCTTTTTAGCCGGCAGTATGCAGAGTTAGAAAATAAATCAGTGTCGTTCCTGTAGGCCTAGGAATAGAAAGTTTTATTATCTATTTTTATTTCTTTAGTTTACGCCACAATTAAATGAAATAATTTTCATGGGTATATCTACCGCCGCTCATGTCACTTTCTATAAAGGATATCTTTGTTCAATTGACTTTGCAATCACTATAATAGATTCTTACATCTTCAGATTCAGCAGGTGTGGAACTACTAGTGTCATGATCCAGGGTAACAATCAAAATCTGTAAGGCTGCCTCAACCAAAGGCTCTAGGGAATCGTTAAAAATCAGATGGTTGTAAGGCACTCCGAGCCCTACAGGATCGTAAGCTGACACTGTGTTCAGAAGAGACGTGAACATTGGTAAAGCGTGTCTATTTTCTGCTGATGTAAAGTGCCTAAAAAACATAATTGGATTTGTGACGGAATCAGGGCTCTTAACAGATAAACAGCAAAATAATATGAAAAATATGACATTTTTTTAATAAAATGAAAAATATGAAATTAAGAAAACAAAATACTCTGCCAATATATGGGCCCCTAAGCTCACACTAGGTACTATAGTTATAGTGTACGTGTGAGCTAATATAACTAAAAACTGAAATATATTTTATTTAACTCCAGACTAAATTACCTTTTGTTTGATACCACACAAGCCATGTTTTGACTTAAACTCAAATTTTTGAAATCTACCCCCACCCTTAAAAAAAACAAAAATGTATTTTGTTAAACTCCGGACTCAAATACCTTTCGTTTGATATCACACACGCCATATTTTCACTTAAACTCTAATTTTTAAAATATACCCCCACCCTTTTTTTTTAAATAAATTAAAATGTATTTTGTTTAACTGCAGACTCAATTACCTTTCGTTTGATATCACACACGCCATATTTTTACTTAAGCTCTAATTTTTGAAATATACCCCCACCCTTTTTTTAAAATAAATTAAAATGTATTTTGTTTCACTCCAGACTCAATTACCTTTCGTTTGATATCACACACGCCATATTTTCACATAAACTCTAATTTTTGAAATCTACCCCCACCCTTTTATTTGGTTTCTGTTCGGTGAATTTTGTTCATTTTTAAATGGGACCATCTCGACCCAAGACCCAGCCTAGGTACCAAATTTCATTAAAATCGGCTAAGCGGTTTTTGAGTTATGCGCGTTGGTCGTTACAGACATACAGATAGACAGACAGACATACAGACAGACCGACAGACAGACAGACAGACGGCGCAACAAAAAAGTTTCAAAATCATCTGAAACGCAAAGATATATAAAAATTTTTGAAATCGGAGCAACTTTTTTTTCTCGAAAAAATTAGGATCACCATAGCTCACACTACTATAGTATAGTATATGTGTGAGCTAATATGAAAGAAATATGAATAAAAAATTAAGTTGTTTTTGGGTCCTCTACCAAATGGCTTGTTATGTCAAACCCAACTTTTTTTTAGGAAAACTCATTTACTAAGCAAAAATACATATTTCTTAATTTTATTTATTAAGAAAAGTATTAACAAACATTTTCAAGTTGAATTAGGCCTGGATGGGGTATGGCCAAACAAAAACAAGGCACATTTTTTTAAAGCATATTTTACAACAAGGTATAAGGTGTTTCTGTATTTTTAAACCTAGGTCTACTGCAATTATTCATAGAAATAGAAAAAAATTATAAATGCAAAAGTTGTAGACTTTATCCTATACCATCAAAAAAAATTATAGAAAAATACAAACATTGTACATCTCTTACAGAACATCCTGCAAATTATTATGTTAATGATTTAACTTTAAAAAAATAGATATTTCGTTTCTAAACTCAAAAATATATGATAAACTGCCATTTGGTAAAGCCACTGTTAAAATATTAGCATCTACAATTTTTAGCGGTTTGTGACCTACTCTACATTTCTTGAAAATAGGTACCCTATTTTCTATCTCTTGAAATAAGTGCAGTAGACCTTTGTGGAAATATACCAAAACACCCTGTACAGCGTGTCCCATTTTCGATGGGATTAAATGGGAAACTCGGTTATTATTAAAGATATCGATTTTCTGATTGCACCTTACCGTGCTCTTTTTTGGAGCCCTTAAAAATGGTGTAATCAGATTTTTGCTATACCCTGTGGTTTCGCTAATACAGGGAGTTTTTGAAAAAATTGCATTTTAATTAATTCCTTGTATCTCGCTTATTTTGCAAGATATTTTTATTCTGTAAAAACCTTTCTATGGCAACTTTTTTAGTGCAAAATAATGACGTTGTCAATTTTTAAAAATATTGTTTAGTTTTTGAGATATGGTATTTATCATAAAAAAATTAAATACGGACCTGGATTTTTTTTATTACTACTTTGATTAGTTCCATGCTATTATTACCTTAAAATGATAAAACTTTTATATTTTTTTGATTTAAGGTTAAAAAAAGCTATTTAATATTTGAAAAAAAAATTATAGTCCGAACCTGGAAATTTCCAACGTTATTATAAATTAAAAATTGCAAGACACACTAGTTGAACGATTTTTAGTTTATCTGTTTTGAAATGATAATTAAAAGATTTATAAATAAAGTAAAAAACGTTAAAAAGTTACAAAAATAATATCATACTAATAATTTGATAACCGAAGAGCAGGTAAAATTTACAAAACAAAAGCGTGGAATTGACATTGTCATTTTACTTGTCATTTTTGTAAATAGCTTACAATTATTTTAAACTGGCTAGAAATCGACCATATCCAGATTTTGAAAAATGTGATATGTTTGACTGCTTCATTCAAGCAACAAAATCCCAATATTTAAATGGCAGAAATATTTTTATGCAAAATGCGTTAAGAAAATTACTCAAAAATGCCAACAATGTCTTACACATAATGGTAATCAGAAAGATTAGTTATTTTTTATAATTTGTTTTTTTTTTGTATTTTTCGTAGACTTTGTTTCAAATAAATCTGGAAATTAACGTAAAACCATTTTAATATGCTAAGTATCAAAACAGTTAAACTAAAAATTGTTTAACTAGCAATTTTTAGTTTATATTTTTGTTGGAAATATTTAGGTTCGGACTAATTTTTTTTAAATATTAAATATTTTTTTGAACCTTAAAACAAAAATTTTTTAAATTTTTATTATTTTATGATAATACTAGCATGAAACCAATCAAAAAAGTAATAAAAAATCCAGATCCGTATTTAATTTTTTTATGATAAATACCATATCTCAAAAACTAAACAATATTTTAAAAAATTGACAACTTCATTATTTTCTTCTAAAAAAGTTGCCATAACAATGTTTTTACAGAATAAAAGTATCTCGCAAAATAAACGAGATACAAGGGATTATTAAAAATACAATTTTTTCAAAAACTCCCTGTATTAGCGAAACTACGGGGTATAGCAAAAATCTGATTACGCCATTTTTAAGGGCTTAAAAAAAAACGGTAAGGTCCAATCAGAAAATCAATATCTTTAATAATAACTGAGTTTCCCATTTAATCCCATCGAAAATGAGACACGCTGTACATCTAGTAACACAGAAAACTTAAGTATATTCTATGATATACTTGGTATACTTTAAATACCTATTTCGAGCTTAAACATTTAAAACAACTCAACATTATAGAGTAAAAGAATAAATTTCATGAAAAAGCCCTGCATTATTAGACTTTTTCAGAGCTAACCACAGATGACCAAAACAACTAATTAACATAAAAAATGCAACAAACATAAGAATAATAAAACAAAAGGCAAAAAAGCCCTACTTTATTCAGACTTTCTCAGAGGCAACAAACTAATAATAAACTAAAAGAAACTCAAAATTCAAGACTAGGAAAAATACTGAAAATTTTCACACTTATTTTATGACTGAAGTTTCTTCATTGGAGAAAATATGAAGGTTTTTCTAATAATAGGAAGTTTTATGAAGTCTGAAAAAAATTATGAACATTTTCATAAAATATGAAGGTGTTGAGAGCCCTGCTTAAGTTATTCAACACTTAAATTATGTAATTGAATTTTGAAACACCCTGTATTTTTATATACATTAAAGCAAATAAAGTTGTACAAGGAATGAGACAGCTTAGCTACTACTAAACTTACATTATCCACTTATTGGGGCTTTGAGTGATATCAGTCGGAGGCTGATACATAGTCTCGCTGAAGCACGTCAAAAGCAACTTTAAAAGCTCTGTTCTGTTGGAGTCAAAAGTGGGGTTTCTTGGGGGTGAATGGGCAAAACCCACCCCTGCTTCCCATATGTATTCACAGCTGTCTATGAGAGCCAGATCTTCAGCTTTATCCTAAAAATCAAATTGAATAAAGATTTAAAATATTGTCACCTTTGTAAACAAATATTGTCACCTCCATCACAAAATATTGTCACCTGCATCACAAAATTATTGTCACGTCCGTCATAAAACTATTGTCACGTCCGCCACAAAATTATTGTCACGCCCGTCACAAAATTATTGTCACGTCCGTCACAAAATTATTGTCACGTCCGTCACAAAATTATTGTCACGTCCGTCACATAATATTGAAATGACAGCCACAAAATTTTGTCACATGTCACAAAATATTGGCACGTCCGCACAAAAAATGTCGCGCCCGCCACAAAAAATTGTCACGCCCGTCACAAAAAATTGTCACGCCCGTCACAAAACTGTCACGCCCGTAACAAAAAATGCCCTGCTTAACATAATATAAGATGATGACTACTTACAGGTCCACTTTTTCTTCCAGCAACAACAGTAAAGTCAGGACAGAACAAGAGATCCTAAAAATAAAAAAACCAAATTAAATCTATTGTAAAAAACCTGTCTAATTTGACTTCACTTACACATACTGCATTCAACAAAGAGTGTGCTAAAGGAATACTTTGGTCATCTTCATCGGTCTGAGGGGGTAGGGTTGACCAGAAAAATCCCTTCCACTCAGCATCCTCAAAAATGTATGGCAGCAGTCTCGTCAAAAGTCTTGCACAGTTCAAAACTAACAAAAAAATTAAACTTTACTTGATTAGACACTTTTTTAGATTCAAAAAAAAAATAAAACTAAACTTTTTTTCACACATTTTTGCCTTCTTAGCCTACTTTTTTATGATTTTTTTATGAGTTTTTTTATTAACTTCTTTTATAAGTTTTTTTTTTACTTTTTTTATAACTTTTTTGTAGAATATTTTTTGTAACTTTTATGTATAATTTTTTCTCATTTCTTTTTTGATAATTTTTTGTAGAATACAACCACTATAAGGGGTAAGCTTTGCCTTTATATTTTGAAAAGGGAAAATGGTTGGGTTCTGTTCGGTCCTCAGTACATTCATTTCGTGTGGATGTTAGAATTTAGTTATTTTAATTTTACTTTTTATTGGATTAGATATTTTTTGGCTCACTGTGTAGAATTGGGATTTGTCCACCTTAGCAGTAGCTTTTAGAAAAATATAATGAAAATTCAGTGTGAATTTGTAGTTACAACGGGATATATCGTTTCAAATCCCTATTCAATCACACGGTGTGCAATCAAGTGAAGCACTTTTAGTTAAATAATTTTAAGTAAATAGATTTACGAATTTTCGCGAGTGTTTTCCCTCGTCCTCCCTTCCTTAAAACCTCTGCAATGGAAACCCCTCAACAGAACTGCTGAAGCCAGGATAAAGGCGGCCGCCCATCGATCCCACAACACAGCAACGAACAGTGAGTAGAACAAAAACCCTTTATACAGTCCATTTTAAATCTCTCCTGAGTAAATTACTCAACACCCCCACATTTTTGGTCCTTTTCGCCAGATCCTTTCTAGCGTTACTCCTACTTTACTACCCTAATCGTCGTTTTTTTTATATAGTAGGTAGACTTTTTGTTAAAAATACATAGTGACTTTGATCCGCCTTTCACTAAACTCAAAGTTAGGAGTAAACTAATCGGCATATAGTCATTAATTAACATAAATTTTTAGAGTTCTTGCTGTAAAACATTCACACAAAATTTCCAATTATAGGTCGTGCATTTATTCAAATTGAATAGAAATCAATTTCTTTATCGCCTTTTTTTGCTTTGTTTCGAAGCCGGCAGTTAGCAGCCGGTCTCTGTCGTGTTAGTAATGGGAATGGATTCTCATATAGTATAGAACGTATAGTCGTCTCAGTTAGCGCTTGATTCACCGTTGATTTCACACTCGCAATTAGAATTTAGCCACACTCCATATTAGAATTTACTGTATGCATTGCTTTAGTACTGTGTCCAGCCATTAGTCATACACAGTGACACGTATAAATTGAAAATTGTAGTAGCTTTTTTCTGAAACCATAAAATAATTAATTATAGATGCTAATTAGGTAAATAACTGATAAAATTAATTGCGTATTTAGTAGTAGGAGCATTTTTTCTTAAAATTTCCAATTGATTGCTCAATTTATTAGTTGAGAAAAAATAGTAGAAAAATTTTGTTTTCAACAAATAGTAGCACTCGTTTACCACGTTTAGACAACTTCATTAAATTGGTAGTTAGTAGATTTCTCGCCATTTATTAAGTTTAAAATTTAACTTAGGAAATAAAAAAAAAAAAAAAATTTTTTTGTTATTTTTTTAAATTTAAAAACAGATTTTTTTATAATTTTTAATTTGGTTTAATTATTAAGCTACAATGTCAGATAAAGTTAGAAAAGCAACAAACTTAAGACTGAGTGAAATTAGTCGCATGACTGAAATATACGATTTTGCTATAAAAGCTGAGACTGATAGCAAATATCATGCTTCACTCAAGGTTCGCTATCAAGACCTAGAACAAATTAGAGATGATTTCAGTAAACAGCATAACATTTTGATAGGTTTATTAGATGAACAGGATGATTTTCAAGCTGAAGATAAAGTTCGAGCTGATTTTGAAAATAAATTCTGGCATATTAAAAGCATATATTTTAGCTTATTTTCTCATACAACTAGTGAAACGCAATCTTCTGTTTCCTTATCAAGGGCACCTCAGTTTACTAACAATCTTAAACCTTTAGATTTACCTATTTTTAGAGGAGATGTAACTTCATTTCCTAGTTTCAAAGATATGTTTGAAGCCCTGGTTCATAACAATCCTCACTTTTCGGATGTAACTAAATTCGAATATTTACTGAAAGCCCTTGAGGAACAGCCAAAACTCCTAGTTCAGCATTTACCACTAACTCATGCTAATTATTCCATTGCTTATGATACTTTGTGTAAAAGATATTATAGAAAACGAATCATAGCAGCTAGTCATTGGTCAGCTATTGAAAATGCTAAAAAAGTATCTTCAGAAAATCCTCAAGATTTACGTACCCTGTTAGATACCTTTAACGATAATTTAGAGGCCTTGCGCAATTTACAGTTACCTATAGACGCCTGGTCATTTCCATTAGTTCAAATGATTAATAGAAAAATAGATATTTCCTTAGCAACCAAATTTGAGTTACAGCTTTCTGATTCCAATAAAATGCCTGATTATAAAGAGTTAATAGCGTATATGGAAAAACACTGTGAAGCTTTAGATAATGTAGAATTAACCCGAAAAGAAGATAAAAAATTCTTTAAAAAATCTATAAATAATAATAGTAGTAGTTTTAAATCAGGTAGCTCCAGACAAACTTCCAATGTTTTTCTAAGTCAACCCAATCAAAATAATAATAAAAATACTTGTGTAGTTTGCAAACAGGGACCTTATCACACTCTTTTTAAATGTCAGTTTTTTCGCTCAAAAACTCCCAATGAACGTTATAAACTTGCCAAGGCAAATTATTTATGTTTAAATTGCCTTTCTAGATCGCATAGTATAAAGGAGTGCCCCTCTACTAATTCCTGTTTTCGTTGCGGTGTTCGTCACCATAGTTTACTTTGTTTCAGTGGAAATGATAGTTCCAATCAAGTTAGCACCTTATATAGTAGTCAGAATAATAGTAGTCAGAATAATAGTAGTCAGAATAATAGTAGTCAGAATAATAGTAGTCAAAATAATAGAAATTTTCAAGCCTGCAGTACTGTTACACACCATAATAGTCAGGGTACTAAGTACAATCCTGTACACAATCATAGTCAGGGTCCTAACCCCCATTTTAGTAGCTTTAGTTCCACTCCAAATTATTATAATCAGAGTGTCAATACTCATTGTAGTCCAGTAGCGCATTCTAGTTCTAGTTTCCCGAATTCCATTGGCCACCCCACTAGTTCGGGTGCCAACCACCATGCCAACCATAGTAGTATAGTTTCCAATAATGCTAACTCTGTAGCTCAATTACCTCATATTGATAGTCAAAATTCACAAAGCAACCCCAATGCTTTTGTCGGATTAACTGTAGACAACCCCTTATGTTTAAGTAGTAGCATCGATTCTTCGGGTGTATTATTATCCACCGCAATAGTAGAAATTTTAGATAGCAAAGGCGATTATCAACCTATTAGAATAATCGTAGATTCAGGTTCAACCTCAAATTTCATAACGAAAGCTTGTGTTAAACGTCTTGGTTTACATAGTTACAAATCAGATATCGATGTGCAAGGCATTGGTGAAGCCCCTATGCTTAAAAGTTGTGAGAGCATTTCTTCTACCATTCGTCCTTCAGGAAAATCTAGTCCCCTTTTAGAATTTAGTGCCGTAGTTATCCCTAAAATATGTGGAAATCTTCCACTTTCAACACTTTCCACTACTAATTGGCCTTTCTTAAAAAATTGTCAGCTAGCCGATCCTTATTTTTACAAATCTAGACCGGTTGATATATTAGTAGGAGCTGATATATTTGCAAGAATACTTAAAGATGGAAAGATTGTTGCTGGTCCTAATGATCCAGTGGCAATTAATAGTATTTTTGGTTATTTGCTTATGGGTAAAACTTGTTCTTCGTCTAAAGTAATTAGTCAATTCATTTCTCAAACATTTTTGGCAATGGACACCCTCGAAGATACCATTCAAAGATTTTGGCTTGTCGAGGAAGTTCCCAAGGTCAATTCAATGTCACCTGAAGATAGTTTAGCTGAAAAAATATTTTCTGAAACCACTTATAGAACCGAGACAGGCAGATTTGTAGTATCTTTACCTTTTAAATCTAGTGAACCTTCTTTTCCCAACAGTAGAGAGTTAGCACTCAAGCAATTCTTAGCATTAGAACGTAGATTGTTAAAAAATTCTGATCTTTACATGCAATATTCCGATTTTATGAAGGAATACTTATCTTTAGGGCATATGAAAATAGTTTCATCTTTGGCCATTCCAGATAAAAGTTATTATATCCCACATCATTGTGTACTAAAGCCTTCTAGTGTCACAACTAAACTTCGCGTGGTTTATAATGGCTCTGCTAAAAGTTCTAGTGATCCTTATTCATTAAACGATTGCCTGCTTCCTGGTCCCAAACTTCAAGCTGACATATGTCAATTACTTCTGTTATTTAGATTGGAAAAATTCGTATTTACAGCGGATATCTGTAAAATGTTTAGACAAATTCTAGTTACTCCTCCTCATCAGGATTATCAACGCGTTCTTTGGCGTTTTCAGCCTGATGGTCCAATCGAAGACATAGCTCTCTGTACTGTTACTTATGGATTAACATGCAGCCCTTATTTAGCTATCAAATCATTGCTTACTTTAGCTGAGCAGGAGAAAGTTAATTACCCTGAAGCTTCAGAACTAATTATCTCGCACTCATAGGTAGATGATATAACTGGCATGCATTGTGACCTTGAAGGTGCCAAAAGGATTCAGAAAGACCTAATTTCTCTTCTTGCCAAAGGTGGGTTTGAATTGCGCAAGTGGTGCAGCAATGACCCAAGACTCTTGGCAGACTTTCCTTCTTCTCATCTGTGTAATGAAAATTTATCCTTTGATGCTGATTCCAATAATACTCTTAAAGTTTTAGGACTTGAGTGGAGTCCATCATCAGATTGCTATCAATTTTCGATAAACTCAATTTTGTCACCGTGTACAAAACGTAATTTACTTAGCAACTTAGCTAAGATTTTTGACCCTCTAGGTATCTTAACCCCTGTTACTTTTTTCCTAAAACATTTAATACAGAAGCTTTGGGACTTAAAGCTCAATTGGGATGATCCACCCTCGATAGAAATTAGTAGAATATGGGAAAAATTTACAAGTGAAGTTAGTTTGCTATCTTTATGTAAAATAACTCGTAGAGTAGTGCCTGATAGTTACCAATCAATTCAGATTCATGGCTTTTCAGATGCCTCTGAAAAAGGCTATTGTGCTGTTGTTTATTTTAGATTTTCATTAAAAGATAATGAATTTTGTGTCAAATTTGTGACTGCAAAATCCAAAGTAGTCCCTTTAAAAACAATTAGTATACCCCGCCTTGAACTGTGTGGAGCAGTTCTGTTATCAAAATTGTTACATTATGTTCTAGGAATTTATCAGCCCAGGCTAAAAATTAGTGAAATATACGCTTGGTGTGATTCAACTATAGTCCTTTCTTGGATAAAGTCTTCCCCACATAGATTTACCACTTTTGTTAGTAATAGATCAACTTTCATCCAAGAAAAAATCCCTTCCTCGCATTGGCATCATGTCATATCTGAGAACAATCCTGCAGATTTAGGTAGTCGTGGTCTCCTCCCATCTGAGTTGTCAGAAAGCTCAATGTGGTGGTATGGCCCTAGTTTTTTGTCGCAACACACCGACACATGGACAGAAATAAATATTCCATTGTCTGATGAAGACATTCCTGAACATAGACAAACATGTCTTCTTGTAGCAGAATTAGAACCCCATTTGTTAGCTCAACTAATAGAAAATATTTCTAGTTTTGATAGATTACGTAGAGTTTTAGCATATATTTTAAGATTTTTGTCGAATTGTAGAAACAAAATCAAAGTAACTGAACCTCTTACTAGTTTAGAGTTACATCAGTCTGTCATGCTCTTAGTAAAGCATGTACAAACTTTAGCTTTTTCTCATGAAATTGATAGAATCCAACAGCATCTTTTACCCTCAAAATTATTTAGAAGACTAAGCCCCTTTTTAGATGATGAAAGCATACTTCGCCTTGGTGGCAGATTAAGAAATTCTACTTCGTTGTCCTATCAACAAAAATTTCCTGCTCTATTGCCCAACAATCATCGATTTACGGAACTTTTGGTTAGTTATGTACACTTGAAATATTTCCATGCAGGAATTCAATCAATTCAATACATAATCGCACAACAATTTTGGATAATTTCCTGCAAAAATGTAATTAGAAAGGTAGTTTCTAAGTGTATTACTTGCTATAAGATAAATCCAACCCCTGTTCAAGCTCCCATGGGTGATCTACCCTTACTTCGCGTGAGCCAAGTTAAGCCTTTTCCTCACACAGGTGTTGACTTCGCAGGTCCCTTTAATCTGTTAATGACTCGCTACCGAGGAGCTCGCACGACGAAAGCATACCTTTGTCTTTTCGTTTGTTATGCTACCAAAGCTTTGCATTTAGAGCTAGTTTCAAGCTTGTCTTCCGATGCTTTTCTGGCAGCCTTACGTCGCTTTGTAGGCCGTAGAGGCAGACTTGTTTCACTCCACAGTGACTGTGGAACTAATTTTACTGGAGCTTATAGAACTTTATGTAATCTAATGCGTGATGCTTCGAAAGCAGAAACAATTTCGTGGCATTTTAATCCCCCCTCTGCACCCCATTTTGGCGGTCTTTGGGAATCTTCAGTAAAATCCGTTAAAACTCATTTGTTACGTGTAGTTGGATCTCAAATCTTAACATACGAGGAGATGTACACTCTGCTTGTACAGATAGAAGCTTTTTTAAATAGTAGGCCTTTAACCCCCCTTAGTAGTGATCCGAATGACATTTCGGCAATCACCCCAGGTCATTTTTTGACCTTAGAGTCTCTTAGTGCACTTCCCGAACCCAATTTTAGTGACACCCCCCTTAATAGATTAGATCGTTGGCAATTGCTCCAGAAGTTGCACCAGGATTTTTGGTCTCGGTGGTCTAAAGAGTACTTACATACTCTTCACCAACGTGCTAAATGGCATGATAGTAAAGGTTCACTAAAAATTGGTAACCTTGTGGTTATAAAAGAGGATAACACTTCCTGTATGCAATGGCGACTGGGTCGTATTGAGGCAGTGTATCCAGGTTCGGACGGTGTAGTACGAGTGGCAAGCGTGCGTACCACTAACGGTACTTTAAAGCGACCGGTTGTTAAGCTGTGTCCGCTCCCCATTGAAGACAATGTAGATAGTAGTTAAAATTAAAAGGGGTAAACCCCTTTTGGCCGGCGGTATGTTCGGTCCTCAGTACATTCATTTCGTGTGGATGTTAGAATTTAGTTATTTTAATTTTACTTTTTATTGGATTAGATATTTTTTGGCTCACTGTGTAGAATTGGGATTTGTCCACCTTAGCTGTAGCTTTTAGAAAAATATAATGAAAATTCAGTGTGAATTTGTAGTTACAACGGGATATATCGTTTCAAATCCCTATTCAATCACACGGTGTGCAATCAAGTGAAGCACTTTTAGTTAAATAATTTTAAGTAAATAGATTTACGAATTTTCGCGAGTGTTTTCCCTCGTCCTCCCTTCCTTAAAACCTCTGCAATGGAAACCCCTCAACAGAACTGCTGAAGCCAGGATAAAGGCGGCCGCCCATCGATCCCACAACACAGCAACGAACAGTGAGTAGAACAAAAACCCTTTATACAGTCCATTTTAAATCTCTCCTGAGTAAATTACTCAACACCCCCACAGGTTCAGTTTAGCCTGTTAAATAAAAAAAAACTCCCTCTGTATATAATAAAATTTATAAAAAATGTTTTTTAATTTTTGAAAAAGAAGAAAAACTAAGTGAAACGATTTACTGACCTGTTTGTTGTTCCCTGTGAGTTCTACAACTGTTATCAACTGCCTTAACAAGTTTTTCAACTGCCTTGTAACACAATGTTGCCAAGTTTGATGGGGCATCTTCTCTAAGTTGTCTTATCTCTTGAGGAGGAATTAAAGTAAAGATGTCTGTTACATTTGAGACATTTTCACTCCAAAACTGTTCCCAGAATGAGTCGTCATTTGTGTCAATCGGCTAAAGAAGGAAAAAACATATATTATGAATTGTCTTTTGTAGATACTACACAGTTTATTACTTCTTAAGAAAGATCTAAATTTGCCATTTTGTGGAGGACATATAAATCAAGCCTTATCTACTGCCCACACAGCAATATCTTTATCCAGCAGTATGGTGAATAAAATTCCGCTTGTCATCTCTACATTTTACATGAAACGTCCCTTACCTTATTTTCCGCAATGAGTTGCACCACCGCTTTACGAAAATTTAATTTCGTGTCCACGTTTCCCATGTTTTTCCCGAAATTTTTGCCAGGAAAATTTTTGTTGACAAAGCTGGTAAACGTCACAACAAAAGATCCATGTCAATGTAAATATATCGGTACAGGCGCTCTCTAGCACATTTTCGTTTAAACACATTGCTTAATAATTACAAATCTAATCAAGAGAGGGCGCCAAATGAGGTATTTTGCCTGTATCGCTTATAAGTTATAAATAATCCCTATATTTCAGATTTTTGCTTTAGAATAGAGGGCACCAGAAGCATCAAATCGATTTCGTGAAAGTAGGGCACTGTTATGAAGGCCTTTGTCAATTTTTTGACAAAATAGGGCTGTCTAACAAAACATATGATCAAATCCAAGATGTCTTCCATGGGACAAACAAACCGATTTCCCATAAGCCGTAATGTTAACAAAAACGTAAATTTTACAAAAACGACAAGAGCTTTAGTCTCAAAAATTAATCAGTTTTAAGAATAGATCCTTTGTGCGTATGAGAAAAATGCGTTTTTCTTAAAAATATTAAACTAAAGCGAGAAAATCTGAAATAAAAGGGACCGTGTTTTCTTCAAAAAAGTAGGTTATGTTTTTGTTTATTTTGTTTTTTTTAAACTTTTTTTCTAGTTTTTTCACTTATTTTGAATTATTACATGGGCGCACCAAGGGGGCGGGGGGCTAGGGGGCCGGACCCCCCAAACCACATATTTTTTCAGATATTTTCCATATATTTCATGAGTAAACAGAAAAAATAGTATAAAGTACATCATGAGACCCCTGGGGCCCCCCAAAGGTTTTTGAAGTTTTTTGACCAATGAATCAATGAACTATCAGCCCAAGGTAGGGGAAAGTAGTTCTATTCAAAGAGCTCACTTCAAGGCTCACTTAACAGAGACGAAATTGAAATAGACTAAACTTTTCTCATCAGATTCAGGTTTTCTATTAGGATCTTTTGTTGTACTTGACTAAACCTTTTGCTAAGTAATAGGCCTTCTATAGCATTAAACTGTGAAAAATATTTCACTATGATTTTTAGGTTTAGACAAAGTTTAATCACGGATCATCTTAACAAAGGTGATCTGTGGTTTAATTGTTTTAACCCTCCAGTAGTAAAATGAAAAAGAGGCACAACTTATAGGTAGGTCAGTCCAACAGATCAATATGCACATATAAGTTCCAACCAAGGTTGGTCAAGCAAACTTCTAATAAGTACTTTACAAAATATGTTTATTTAAAAAAATATAAGTAAACATTATATAAAAAAAAAACTTACAAAATTAAAATACAGTTTTTTCTTGTCATTGTCCTCACACACCGTACATCACCATATGATTTTCCATGAACTATAATACATAGGGCTTAAGTACGGTCAAATTCATCAGCTCACAACAGTAAGTACTGTTCAAATTTTACAACAGTACAATATTCGCTGTTGTATTACTACTGTTACTATTACTTTTATTACTGTTTTTTTGTAACAATATTTGCTCAATTATGTATCTAAAAGTTTATGCAAATAAACATATACTCTACTCTACAATTGGGCGTAACAGCATATGACCCATTAGGAGTATTAGAACCCAAATTTTTTTGAGAGAAATTGAAAAAAATATCTGAGAGAACTTATTTGTTTTTCTTGTGGTCATCAAAGTCAACAAAGATTACTTTTTTATCCATCTATTATTAATGATGGCAAAAAAATTTTTTTTGCTAATAAGCTCAGTACAGTACCGGAGAAATTTCACAACAGGACTTGTAGTAGGTCCAGTCAGATACTATACAAATTTTACGGTGTACAAGTTTTAGGTGTCAAAAAGCATGGAAATAAAGGAAAATTTGCACCAAAATAGTTTAAGATAAAAAGAGGTTTGAGTTAGGGAGACTGTCAAACTCACCAGTTTATTCTAAACTGTTTTGAGGTCTGTAAAATAAATATTTATTAAAGAAAAAGAAACTTTGATGATACAGGACTTCACTCGACACTATACAGGACGCTACACTACCAAACGTTTATTTAAGGTTCTGTAGGATGGTGTACAAATTTGGTTCAGCTCATTATTCACACTTTAACCTCATATTGTTTTCCTTTTCTTTCTTCTCGGGAGCCTTTTTTCAACCATCATTTTTAACATTTTTCAACCGTTTTGAAACAATGGATGAATGGATATTCAGGAGAGACCCAGTCATGATCATTGCTGTATTGTATTGCCTAGAATAGTAAAAAAATCATAGTGAAATATTTCTTACAGTTTAACACAATTCTATGTTACACTTCTGCAAACACTTTCGAATATTTCAATTTATCCTCTGTTAAGTCAGGTAATAGAGCACTTATCCACTTTCTTTTCCCTTCTTTGAGCTGATACCTAGTTCATTTAAATCAAGATGATTTTTTAAGGTCAAAATACTTGGCATTCCATCAAAACTAACATTATCAAGCTCTCCCCAGCTGCCACAATTCATAACAGCACAGAAACTAATAATAATGATTCAAACTGAGTAAAAAACTGGAAAAAAAGTAAAAAAAAACAAAAGTAAATAAAAACATAACCTGACTTTTGAACAAAACATGGTCCCTTTTATTTGAGATTTACTGGCTTCAATTGATTTTTTTTAAGAAAAACGCATTTTTCCCATGTGTAAAAAGGTTCAATACTTAAAACAGCATCTTTGTTGTAAGTTAAATCGTTTCACTTTTTTTAAAAATTACGTTTTTGTTAACATTGCGGCTTATGGGAAAACGCTTTGTTTGTCCCATGGCGACCATCTTGGATCGAAAAACAGCTGATCGTGACAGTTCGTTAGACAAGCTAATACTGGTCAAGTTCAAAGACAGGAAATTTTTATTTTATAAAAAAACAATGAAAGAAATCATAAAAAATGTGATTTAATTGAAAAACAACATTGAGAATTAATGGGACTCTAACTAGAATCTGTTATTGAGGTGAGGATTTACAAATTTTTGTTTGTTTGTTTACATTTTGTGTTAAAGAGGGATTTATACAATTCTTACTTATTTTTTATAGACAGATGGAGTCAGAACGCATCCTCGTAGCAGCAGGTCTTACCGCTGCTGCCGTAGTAGGCGCTTTTGTTTTTTGGGGCCCCACCACAGGCTCAGGAAGCCGTAGAGGCAGATTAGCAGGCCTTGTTAACTTGGGAAGAACCTGTTTTTTAAATGCTATTCTACATGCCCTCGCAGCTTGTCCACAGTTTGTTTTGTGGCTTGAAAAAGATTCTTATTTGGTCAAAGAAACAAGCTTAAGGAGTACCTTGGCTACTGTACTTTCTGGTATGTCCTTCAGGTGCTGTATTCTTGAATCCTGTGCCCGTGAGTGAGTAACTTCTCACATACTGTAACCCAGATGATGTGAGAGGATAGCTGCACTCACACTGCACTCGACTCTCGGACCGTCAAGAATACAGCCTCTGATTACCTTTTCGTCCATATTTTTTAGTGCAATTTTTGTATACTTATTTTTGTTTAAATTTTAGTTGTTAATGGAACAAATAAACAAGTTCAAGATAGCTTTGCACCTGCAGCAGTGATAAATGCCTTAAAAAGGTTGGGCTGGGTTATCCCAGAAGGTGAACAAGATGCTCACGAATTACTGAATGTAATTCTGACAACCTTGGATGAAGAGACTCATAAATTGGGTCGCAAAGCTGGCTGCTTGTCTGATGCATTGGGTAAATTGTCACCTCAAAATCTTTCTTTTTTTTTATTCTTAGACATTGTGAACTTTTTTTTTATATCAATGACCGCTTTAGGTATGAATGAACTGGATTTTGAACCAGAAGAACCCATGCCTGAGCCTGAATTCCATTCAATGGGTAGTGTTATGTCTCTAAATGAACTTTGCAGACCTTCTAGTTGGAAAGGAGGTGCCATAAGAAGAAATAGATGGATATCAAGGTAACTTAAAACATTGTCATGTATGTTACAAAACCTTGTCATGTCCTTACAAAACGTGTCACGTTCGTTACAAAACGTGTCACGTTCGTTATGAAACTTGTCACGTTTGTTACGAAACGTGTCACGTTCGTTACGAAACGTGTCACGTTCGTTACGAAACTTGTCACGTTCGTCACGAAACTTGTCACGTTCGTCACAAGACGTGTCACGGTCGTCACAAAACGTGTCACGTTCGTCACAAAACGTATCACGTTCGTCACAAAACGTGTCACGTTCGTCACAAAACGTGTCACGTTCATCACAATACGTGTCACGTTCGTTACAAAACGTGTCACGTTCATCACAAAACGTGTCACGTCCGTTACAAAACGTCACGTTTAAAAAAATTGTAACGTCCGTTACAAACCCTTGTCATGTTACAAACCATTGTCACGTTACAAACTTGTCACGTCCGTTACCAATCCTTGTCACGTCTGTTACAAAACCACAATATCTTTTATCACACTTATTTTTAATTACCTTTTTAGATCTTGTCGAGCCTTACAAATGTCAGGCCCTCCTCAACAACCTCAAACCCATCCATTTACTGGTACTCTAACAAGCCAATTAAGGTGTACTGATTGTGGATATAAGGTAAAATATTTTAAACAAAATTATTTATTGTGGTAACATTTTCTTACTTTCCTTTTCGTTTAGTCTGCAGTCCGTTACGACAAGTTTGAAAGCCTCTCTTTGGCTCTGCCCAGTGGCGCGGGCGACTTAGGCTGGGGACGTCACAAGTTGCATCAACTGCTTTCAAATTTTGTCACCCCAGAAGTTGTACAAGATGTGCAGTGTGAGGGCTGCAATAAGGATAGGGACCCTACCATGCCTGTGGTTTTGAGTAGACAGATTAAAATATTAAATTTTGGCAAGGTAAGAAACAGAAATACTCTATTTACTCCAGTGACATTTCCATATTTTTGTTTAGAAATTTTACATGTGTACCTACTTGTTTTTAGTTACCAATATGTCTTTGTATTCATATATCGAGAAACACTTGGCAGCCTAGCGGGATCTCCAAGAGACAGGACTATGTTCAGTTTCCCATGAGACTTTCTATGTCTGCCTATACATTTATACAGGTAAGGCGTTTTTTCACGCCCGTCACAATTTTTGTAACGCCCGTCACAATTTTTGTAACGCCCGTCACAATTTTTGTAACGCCCGTCACAATTTTTGTAACGCCCGTCACAATTTTTGTAACGCCCGTCACAATTTTTGTAACGCCCGTCACAATTTTTGTAACGCCCGTCACAATTTTTGTAACGCCCGTCATAATTTTTGTAACGCCCGTCACAATTTTTGTAACGCCCGTCACAATTTTTGTAACGCCCGTCACAATTTTTGTAACGCCCGTCACAATTTTTGTAACGCCCGTCACAATTTTTGTAACGCCCGTCACAATTTTTGTAACGCCCGTCACAATTTTTGTAACGCCCGTCACAATTTTTGTAACGCCCGTCATAATTTTTGTAACGCCCGTCATAATTTTTGTAACGCCCGTCACAATTTTTGTAACGCCCGTCACAATTTTTGTAACGCCCGTCACAATTTTTGTAACGCCCGTCACAATTTTTGTAACGCCCGTCACAATTTTTGTAACGCCCGTCACAATTTTTGTAACGCCCGTCACAATTTTTGTAACGCCCGTCACAATTTTTGTAACGCCCGTCACAATTTTTGTAACGCCCGTCACAATTTTTGTAACGCCCGTGACAATTTTTGTAACGCCCGTCACAATTTTTGTAACGCCCGTCACAATTTTTGTAACGCCCGTCACAATTTTTGTAACGCCCGTCACAATTTTTGTAACGCCCGTCACAATTTTTGTAACGCCCGTCACAATTTTTGTAACGCCCGACACAATTTTTATCACACCCGTCACAATTTTTGTCACGCCCGTCACAAGTTTTGTCACGCCCGTCGCAAGTTTTGTCACGCCCGTCACAAGTTTTGTCACGCCCGTCACAATTTTTGTCACGCCCGCCACAATTTTTGTCGCGTCTGTCGCAACTATTGTCGCGTCCGTCACAACTATTGTCGCGTCTGTCACAATTGTTGTCACGTCTGTCACAATCGTTATTACGTCCGTTACAAGTGTCGCGCTTGTCAGAATAGTCACGTCTGTTACATTTTTTCCCTTTTATGGCATTTCTTATTTACGTCCGTTAAATTTTTGTCATGTCCGTCACAATTGTAGTTACGTTTGTTACAATATTGTCACGTCTTTTACAAATGTTATTACTCCCGTTATAATTTTTGTCACGTTCGCTACAATATTTGCCGCGTTGTTTACAATTTTTGTTTAATTTGATACATTTTCAGGTTCACTACCAAAGAAAAATGCCCGGTTCGACCTACACAAGCACCAGTGAGGGAGGTAGTCCCCTGTCCAGTACACCCCTAGGGTGGGCAGGAAATTCTCTTGGTGACATGGCCAATGAGTTCCGGAACGTTTTTCAGTTGGAGGCGGTTGTAGTCCACACAGGGGACGCCCATTCGGGACACTTTATCACCTATAGACGAGGTCATCAAAATAGCAGGTAAATTCTATCAAATCTGTAGAAAAATTTTGATACATCCATTACAAAATCTTGTCACCTCTGTTACAAATTCTTGTCACCTCCGTTACAAATTATTGTCACCTTCGGTACAAATTATTGTCACCTACGTTACAAATTATTGTCACCTACGTTACAAATTATTGCCACCTACGTTACAAATTATTGTCACCTCCGTTTCAAATTATTGTCACCTCCGTTACAAATTCTTGTCACATCCGTCAGAAATTCTTGTCACCTCCGTTACAAATTCTTGTCGCCGTTAGAAATTCTTGTCACCTTCGTTACAAATTCTTGTCACCTCCGTTACAAATTCTTGTCACCTCCATTACAAATTCTTGTCTACTCCGCTACAAATTCTTTTCACCTCCGTTAAAAAATCTTCTCGTGTCCTTTATGTCTGTTAGAAACATTTTCATGTCTGTCACACAATTATCACATCCATTTTTTTTAGGTGGTACTACACGTCTGACGTCGAAATTAGAGAAGTTACTGTAGACGAGGTACTGCAGAGCACCGCCTATATGTTGTTTTATGAAAAAACTGCTTCAATATGTGGAATTTAAGGTATTTTTTGTTTATTGATGTAGAGTAAATGCTCCAGAATATTTAAAAAAAATTGTGGTGATCTATTGTTAAGTTTTTAAAAGATCTTTTGTTTTAGAAAGTACAGTTAATAATATGTTGACCTGCATTTAAATTTGCATTTAACAATTTTCATTTTGTAAATGACAATTTTATTTTAGGGAACAGTTATTATAAACACATCATTTTTATTCATAAAATAATTTTATCTGTATTAAGTTTTAAAATTCAATATTTTTGATGTGAAAAATATATAATTGTAAATCACGAATAAATGAGATTAATAAAACTGTTGTTGCTTAAGACATAAAAACTAAAGTTTTTTTTTTAAATAAAGTTAAATATACTTATTCCTCTTTGGCAGACATTGACTTGGCACAATAATGTTTGGCATTTTAATGCTTGCGTGCCTTTTTGCAACAATTTGCCTTTTGGTCCTCTTGGTATTTTAGCTCGTACAGTTCAGGAGTTAGAGAAGGGTTTATCCCATGCAGCTTGAGTTGTGCCACAATGTCAAACAGGTAATCAAAACATTCTGTCATAGTTTTAGCTTGCTGCCATGTGTCACCCCACACATAAACCTACAAAAAAAATTATGTAAAATTTTAGGTCACACCTAAAGGCAAAAAACAACCTAAGCTAGTATTTTGCTAGATTTTCTGTGATACAGGGACCCTAGCAAACACTTACGCCATGTCTTCTGACTAGCACAGCACAAGTGTGAGGATAGTTTTTGATGGCGTCCTCTAGTCTGTCAGTCAAATCTTCTTCAAAAGGCGTGTTTTCAATAATTGGAACCACCAACTCTTCATCATAACGAAAGTTTCTGCCCAAGGCCTGATTTTTAATACCTAAAAGAAAATAAAATGTTACGCCATAAAAAAGATACTGTCTCTCAGTTTGTCACGCCCGTTACACATTTTGTCACGCCCGTTACACATTTTGTCACGCCCATTACAAATTTTGTCACGCCCGTTACAAATTTTGTCACGCCCGTTACAAATTCTGTCACGCCCGGTACAAATTTTGTCACGTCCGTTACAAAGTTTGTCACGCCCGTTATGAATGTTGCCACGTCCGCTACAATTTTACCGCGCCCGGTAGATTTTTGTCACGTTTGTTAGGAATTTTATTTCGCCCGTCACAAATTTTGTCACGCCCGTCACAAATTTTGTCACGCCCGTTACAAAGTTTGTCACGCCCGCTACAAAGTTTGTTACGTCCGTTACAAAGTTTGTCACGCCCGTTACGAATTTTGTCGCGTCCGTTCCAAATTTTGTCGCGTACGTTACAAGTTTTGTTGCGTCCGTTAAAAATTTTGCCGCGTCCGTTATAAATTTGCCTCGTCCGTTACCAATTTTTGGACGTTTGTTGTCAATTTTGTCACGTCCGCTACCATTTGTTTTTGCTAATTGGACGTGCTTTACCAATTTTGTCATGTATGTTACCAATTTTGTCAAGTGTGTTGAATTTAGTCACGTCCGTGACAAATGTTAACTCGCCCTTTATACTTATTTAAGTTATAAATTTTGTCACGTCCATTGCCAATTTTGTCACATCCGTTACCATTTTTGTCATAGCTGTTTTGTTGCATCCATTACAAATTTTTTCATATCCATTACCAATTTTGTTTCGTCCGTTACGAATTTTGTCACGTCCGTTACGAAATTTTATCACGCCATTTCATGTCGATTTCATTATGAATTTTGTCGCGTCCGTTACGAATTAACTATCTTTTTTTCTATGTGATTTTTTTTTTGTTTACTATTAGGTAATTGGTACCTTTAATCATTTCTAAATGGGTGCACTTAAACTCGGTTCCTGGAAAGATCATAGTAGCCAGGAGTGCAGCTTTGGAGTGGGTGTGTATAACTGCCCCTGCCTTTCTCATGGTATAGGCCAGCATAAACAGTGGCGTGCATTGACTCTTTTTCAGTTTTTTCTCTGGGGGTGGTAGCTCAATGTCAACTCCTAAAAAAAATATTTTGTCCTGTTACAAAATATTTACATTATACTGGATGCTACATACCTTTGTCACTATTGTGACAAACAAATGTCAGATTTGTAATATAATTTGTCACATTTGTGACATAATTTGTCACATCTATGATATAATTTGTAACATCCATGACATAATTTGTCACATCTGTAACATAATTTGTCACATTCATGACATACTTTGTCACAGCCATGACATAATTGGTTACTTTACCCTCACAAAATTATGGCACAGACTATAATAGAAATAATCTTACCTTCAATATTTTGAATAAACATATCGTCTGGTTGAATTCTTTCTTTTTGCACAGCTGAAGGAGCAATAAAGATTTTTTCACCATTTTTTATACTGATTCCACCACCTACAAATTGGAGGATATTTTAAAAGTGTTAATTTTTCACAAGCTCTATTCTTTAGTATAAAAAAAAACATAATTTTGGTTCCATTTGTTATTTATGACTTACCTGTTCCAGTCACCCATCCCAAATGATAAAACTGCTTGCACAATTCGGGAATAAGACTTCTAGGGTGCTCATGATGTCCTTCTGGATATTCCTGCACAGACATAATTGTTTCTTTTATTTTAAGCACTTACCCCGAATGCAGAAGATAGATATCTAAAAATAATGTTTGTTGAAAAACTAGAAATTTTTTTTTACTTTATCTAAAAATTACTGATAAATTTTTGTGGTTTCATTCTTGATAAACAAAAGGTCAATGTTGATCGTTTAAAGCTTTTTAAAATAAATTTTACTTACACAATTAAAAACAATCTAAATATTTTTGTTTTGTTTGGTTAGGGACAAAAAATATAAGCACACTAAATCATGAAATCGGCACAATTGCAGATTTCTACAGGTTAATTAATAATATTGATTGCAGATATTCACGGTGAGCTGGGTGAGCGTCTGCATTGAGTAAATAACCCATATAGAGGAGCCACCGGCGAGCTTTACTATATTGTGGGGCAGATGGCGCTGAAATAAATTCGTCTGGTACGCAATATTCAGAGATAACTACTATCATCTAATGGCATTTGTATGATAGGCTTGAGCCTCGGAACTCGCACATGTAACTAAATCGTACTAGCAGTCCCTGAATATTGCGTACCAGACGAATTTATATCAGCGCCATCTGCCCCTCAATATGGTAAAGCTCGCCAGTGGCTCCTCTATATGGGTTATTTACTCATTGGCGTCTGTGAATTAGAAGCACCGATAGAGGGAGCCACAAAAAAATACGCACAATTTAAAACTTTTAACCGTTTTAATTGGTCCTTCGAACCGGATATCCAGCAGTATCGTTTTATCTTGGTGTTCTGTGCGTTTTATGATAGAGCACTCCCTAAAAAAACAGTAGTATCTTTCCAGTGATTGCTAAACCCAGACCTACAAATATTATTATATAAATATCCAAATAACTATACTATATAAACTTTATTATTTGATAAAAATATAAACAAACAAATTTATTCTTATACACTACAAATAATTAGGTACCTACAGAAAAAATATCACACTGTTTACTTTTGTCCTCCCTTAAAAAATAAATCAAAAAACGTAAAAATATTTACAGTCCCCGCATCGGAACTAGCCGAAATTTGTTTTCGATTGGAAGACCTATCAAATCTGACATCTTCGCAAAACTGACCGTCGACCATCACTTTTTGTGCTTCTCGTTCTAAACAAACTTGTAGCATTTGCTTATTCAAAACTGGCACCAACAAATTAAACTTTGCAATTTTTTTGTTCAACTTTTGAACAACATCTTGGTAACTATACACCTTGTTGCTCCATTCAATATTTTCTTCCACTGATAATGGATAAGGTCCAAAGTATTTTCGTTCTGAAAAAAGGTTTTTTCTAAATTCATTAGCTTCTTGTCGAATTTCTTTTTGAAGCAAGATCCATTCTGGAGTAAACCCATTTTCTATAAGCACTTCGTTGAGTTTGTGCGTGACAAAATCAACATAGGGGTTTCGATTTTGACCTGGTAAAGGTTTGCCAGAGTTTTTTAAATTGTTAAATTCGCCTTTTGACATTGACTCTTGAATTAAATCTTCCACTAATCTTTCAAAACCATATTTAGTCTTAATTTTGTGCTTTAAAGGAACCTAAAAATAACGAAAATAACAAAATACCACAGCACACACAAAAATAATACACTGTATGAACCAAAAGGAGAGAAACTGATCCTGTACCAATTTTGATAGTTGGTACAGGGTCAGATTTATATACCTATAATTTTTCTCTACTTTTAGTGGTACTGTAAGAACACTCATTGTAACGGCAAGCTTTACGATGAGTGACGTTAACTGTAAGTACTTACTTTGTGCATTAAAGCTTTTTCATCAGCAGTGACCTTTGATACTCGGTGATTGTAAACATTTTCCACAGCCTGCATTGCACGAACTTTGGAGTATTGCTTTTCTCGCTGAAAGGGGTTCCCGGAGCCTACGCCCTCAAAACTGAGATATTGTCTATGTTGAGGTGCTGTATGCTACAAATCAAAAAGATTAAAAATTTATGAAAATTTTTTTTTTAAATAAAAACTACCTTTATGTCTTGCTCCTGGATGACCGCCTCTTCGGGTACTCCCCATCTTTCTTTGGACTTTTTAGCAATCAGAGCCCTAAAGGCTTCGTCAATCTAAAATTTGAATAGAATGGAAAAAAATCAATTTTTATAGACATATTTTGAGTACCTCTTGAAATTTGTCAGCATTGGCTTCTTCGGTACCACTGTCAGGATGGTACCTTTTGACTAAATCTAAATAAGCATGTCTTATTTGCTCTTGATCGCTGTTTTCGTCGACACCTAGTATTTTGTAGCATTTCTGAAAAGAAAAAAATTATGTTAAAAATAAAAATATGACTTTTTTTTGGATTTAATTATTAATATAAATGCTGCTTTAGAACTTACTTACTTGATAATCTCTTTGCTTGCCAAATTTGCTAAAATATGCAACATTGTTGGCAATCCGAAAAGATTTTGGGCAAAAGTGAATTTTGTACACAAGAATTTTATTTAAAATCAAAGCCATTGCATTATATTATTGCAAGGCAATTAAACTTATATTTTTGTACTATATTTTATTTTTCAAAAATTTCCAAAAAGTTAAAAATAAAAATAAAAAACAGCTGATTGATTACATCCTCAAAGACGGTAAAAGATTACCACCAGATGTCACCAGCCAACTCTGATAAGGACTCTAATTTGAATTAGTCGCCTACATCTAGACAAAAGATGGCGCTGTCGTAGATGTTGTTATGACATATCGAGTCAACTGTCAAAAACAATCAGTCAAAAGTCATCATGGCGGACAAGAAGAGAGCACGAAAGCGAAAAGATGTAAGTTTTTTAAAATTTTCCTGGTTACTTTTAGTTGAATTAAACTAGATTTATATTTTAAGTAGTATGGAATGTAGTCTTTAATTTTGTATACAATTTGTTTAGCAAATATTTTTTTATAAACAAGAAAACATGGAACATTGAAGATGCTGCGCGATAGGGTGACGTTGCTATATTTTTTTGTTTTTTTTTTTGCGAAAACTGCTGAATTTGGCTCCAAATTTGCTGATTGTTTATTTAGCACTTATCACCGGATTGTTTATCATTTTTTACTAGCTTAAAAATTAGCAGTTTTACGAGATAATCTCAAATTAATCTGTGACATACTTCCTTGGTAAATGTACCTTGAAAAGTGTGTCATTTTTAGCCGAATGTTTGTATGCTTTTTCCTACATAAATACCATATTTTTAATCTTCATAGTTTACATCAATGTTAGAAAGCCATAAAAAATTAATTTTATCAATAAATTAGCAACATATTGCAATATTAAAACAATGCCCTATTATAATGTTATGGTCTGTTTGCAATCTGGGGAAGGGCCTTTCTCATAATGTGAATATACATATATATAAATATCTTATGACTTTTGTTTTTAGAGCTTAGGTTATTCATAAGTGTAAAAGTTATTTGTTATTTCAAGACTTATTTCGATAGCCAAGTTTAGAAAAACATTTTCAAACTAGTAAGAACCTTTCATTTGGAAATTTGTATTGGAGAACTTGGCTTTACTTTGTCTCAATTCTTTTTACAGAATACTATTTTCATGTACTGTAAAAAATTTGGAGAATATTTAAGTTTTAAAGTAGTAAAATATGTAGAATATTGTTCAAAACTTTTGCAATACCAAATTTTGAGGTTTTTTAATTTTTTCTCAGGTTTTATCATAGTTCCTATCAGCCTTCCAAAGCTCAGCTCTCTTTAGTGTTTCTGGAAGTGGGCGTTTTTACTTTTACATAACTTTACATTTATAGGGGAGGAAAATAAATTAAAAAGTTTGTATTTTCAAATTTTTTCCTATAGTTCCTATCAGTCTTCCAAAGTTCAGCTCTCTAGCATTTGTGAAAGTGGGCAATGTTAATTTTACATAACTTTACATTTATAGGGTAGGGAAGTAAATAAAAATTTTGGGGTTTTTTAATTTTTTTCTATAGTTTTATAATAGTTCCTATTGGCCTCCCAAAGCTCAGCTTTCTAGCATTTCTGGAAGTGAGCTATGTTACTTTTACATAACTTTACATTTATAGGGAAGGGGCATAAATTAAAATTTTGGGTTTTTTTTTAAATTTTTCTACAGTTTTATCACAGTTCCTGTCAGTCTGTCAAAGCTCAGCTCTCTAGTGTTTCTGGAAGTGGGCAATGTTACTTTTACATAACATTACATGTATAGGGGAGGGGAGTAAATTAGAATTTTGCGGTTTTTTGATTTTTTCCAAGGGTTTGGTCATAATTTCTATAAGTCTGCCAAATTTCAGCTTTGTAGCACATCTGGAAGTACAGTAGAATTTTGATGATCTGTACATGCAATTTCGACATTTTTTGAAATTTTGTAATCACTTTATTACTTTATGAAAGTCCATGAAACTTGGACAGCTTCTTAACTCTCTAAAGATCTACAACTGTGCAAAGTTTGTGTTTCATAGCTCATTTTGAAGTAAAGTTTTAGATACGTCAAATATGGGCTGAAATGTTTTAAGAAAAGATGGTACAGCAGTTTTGCGAACTTGGCGAGGCACTGCTGTGCCCTCAGAATTTGTAAAAAAGGTTACTAGGTTTTATGGATTTTTTTTTATCAACAAGGCACAACTTTTGTGTTTCTTATTTTATATTCTGACCTAGAAATAATTTATTCCAAATCATTCACAGTCATATGTATGTCAATATAACTGTAATTTTGATTTACATATAGGTTTGATTATCTTACATGTTATGAGCAAATTTAAAATGAAACAAACTGAGGAATTTTTGCTTGTTGCAGTTTTAGATTTGTCAAATTTAATTTTTTTAGGAATATGTGGTCCCAGGTGAAGAAAAATCTGACAAACCCACAAAAGAAGAATTCAAACTTGCAAAATGGATGAGAAAAAATGTCCCAATCAAGAAAACCAAATTTTTGAACCATAATGTAGAGTACTTTACAGGGACAAGAGCTGTCGATGCTCTGATGGAGTCTGATTTCTCCAAAGGAGATAGTGCTTTGTTTAAATCCCGAGAGGATATTATCACATACCTTGATGTTATGTTGGTGCACAAGTTTTATCACAGAGCAAAAAAGGTAATGGTCCAAAATTCTGTCTGAAATGAATGTAATAGTTCAGATTAGTGGCAATTTGGTTTTTTAATTTATTTAAAAGAAAGTAAGGAGATAAAAAGCAACACTAACTAGTGCAAGGTTTTTTCCTAAAGTTTTTTTTTTATTAGGTGCCTCTTTCTGAACAAGAACTAAAATTGAAAGGCAAGAAGGACAAAAAAACGAAAGAAATTGAATCAGGAGATGAAAAAAAAGAAGAAAAAATTGACAAAGAACAGAATAAGGGTACTGATGCTGAGAACACTGCTACAGAAGGAAAAGAAGGGAATGTGGTAAGTGTTAAATGATTTACTGGCCTTAATTTTTGGTTTTAGGGGACAATTCACCGTTGACGAGGTTCAAGATTGCAGTTTTGTTTATTTGGTGTAGTAAAATTTTTTTTGAGAAAATACTTTTAAAAAATGATTTTTTTTGTATAAAAATTTTTTTAGTTTATTTTTATAAGGATGATTCTACCAAAAGTGGGCTATATGGATATCATTTTTGGTCATTGGCTTTAAATAACAGTACAGCACAGTAAATAATTTTGTTTTGTTAAATTTATGTAACTAATTAGGTGTAAGCTAAGAAACATTTATTTTCCCAAATTTTAGGAATTATTGCATAAAAATGCCAGAGGAATGAGGACCAGAGGAATGAGTTTTTTAATGGTTTTCCAATTTAAATCAAAATCTATTTAGACTACTTAACTTAAGTTTTAAATAAACAAAGTTCCTATACTTATAATTTTAAAACAATCAATAAAAAAATTATACTATTGATATCAGTTGAATATTTACTTACCAGAGGAATGATAATTGAAGCGTTCCTTTTTGATTTCTCAGAAAAAAACTAATTTTCTGCCGAAAATAAAAAGATCTATAACTTAAACCAAACTAAAGTTGACATTATCTGTTAAAACTTGTCATCCTCACAAGTAAATTAGATATCCAGGGCCGTCTCTTTCTCTAGAAATTAACCGGTGGTATTCACAAATATTGTGTTATTAAAAATGGAGCACATTTAAAATTGTAAAATTTTCAGGGAAGATGTAAATTTGGATTTTCAAAAATATGACTGCAAACTTAAGTTTTATCAATTTTTTGATAAATAGTTAAGACTTGGTTAAATATTATTTATTAGGATATTTTTTTCAATCTGAGTTTTTAATATTTGGTTTGGGACTACACCAGAGGAATGAGGTATTTGCTTTGTAATAAAAAAAATTATAAACTTGCAATTTTTTTTATACATTAAACTCAAATGCTCCATAAAGAAAACATTTCGTTTTAAATCTTATAACTAAAACTATGCTTCATTTGCAGTCTGTGTTTGAAAAATATGCATTCCCACTCCACAGCACCATTTTTGTAGACTGATCCATAAATTAGTTTTTAGAATTTTTTTAAAAAAAGTCTAATAATTTTTTTTCTTTTATAAATCTGTTAATTAAACCAATTTTTAAAAAAACTACTTTTTAAAAAAGTATTATTTTCAAAAATAATTTTTTGTTTTTGTTAATTTTTAGCCAGAAAAAGACAAACGTAAAAAGAAAATCCGTCTTGATATGCACAATGATCAGAGATTTGTTGACAGTTTGGATGCATATGTCTGGATCTATGACCCCATTCCTTTTCATTATTGGATCTTTGGTACTTTGCTAGTTTTTGGTGCTATTGGAGTGTGCTTGTTTCCATTGTGGCCACCAGAGGTCAGGTCAGTATACCCAAAAATCAGAAAAATTATTGGGAATAAAAAAAATTATAAAATGAAGTGTGAGACCTCCCTCACTGTGACACAGTGAGGTGGGGTGGGTATTAAAACAAAAGAAAAGTTTGCTGGATGGTTTTCTTAACAAGGAAGAAGGTGCCCAGGTTTGTCTTCTTTGGGCGGTTGTAACTCCTTTTTAGCTTCACTTAGGTTTTCGGTTTTAACCACACTTTGTTATTTTTAAGGCACTGTTAGGTTTTGCGCGATCGCTGCTTAATGATTTAGTTTTGAATTGGGTTTAGTTTAACACTGATTAGCAAGTAGGTTTTGTTCGGCAAGAGTTGTAAAAATGTTTTTGTAGTTTACCAACCAAATATATCGCACCCCCACTAAAAAATAGTCACAACTCAAGAAACATTGTTTTGAGAAAATCGCTGTTAAAGAATTTAGTTCATTAGAGAGATTTATTTTTCACTTACATGACAAATTAACAACAACAACAGGAACCTATTAACTCAATGTAATTGGTGCAGTATGTTTCTCAGAAAAAATGATTTTTGTTGTTTTTAGTTAAAAAAAAACAAAAACTTGTTATTGTGACACTTTTTTAGAACAAGGCATCATGACGTTGTAAATCAGGATGTCACGCAGGATGGTAAATAATATAAAAAAAGAAAACAAATAAAGAAGAAACTTTGTATTTATTTTTACAATGAGTTATAAAATGCTGAATAACAACTGGGAATGTGCTTATTCTCTAATAAATTCAAAAGATTTTTTTCTTATTCTCCTTAATTCTAAGTACACTGAACAATTCGAAAAAACAGTCACAACACAAAAAGAACAGTATTATACTTGTTATATGGGTCAGATTTAACCAATAGTTCACATGAAAACCTTCACAACTCGAAATGTGACTCTTTTCAGGATGAAACTCCACGTTCACGCTGTTATAAAGTCAAAAGTGACACTGTAAAGGAACGCATCCTCAGCTATACTGGACAAAATAAAAGAGTCACATCCACAGTATACTAATTATTTATAGTAAAAAAAGGTCTTGTCATAATACTGTTATACATACCCCCTGTATACATTAGTTCGGAATACAAAGTTCGAGAGGCGCTTATTACAGACCGTCACCCCTGGTATAAAAATATTATGTACAGACTCCTGTGCTGTCGCCATGGACATTAACCGCTACTCTCGGTATATGTTTTTGATTATGACTGACATTGGCAAAACAGATAAAAATATGACGTAAATGTAATTCGGTATTTTTCATTTGTGGATGCAGTTTTTCGTGATTTTTCGACTTTTTACCTTATTTTTAAAAGTGTTTTTTGCTAAATTGTGGCCTATCGCTAATTAAAAAATTTAAAAGAAAACAACTTTGTGTTCGTGGGTGCGAAGACTATGTTATCAAGCGCCATTTCCAAACGTAACCTAAAAAAAATACTTCGGCAAAAAAACTAACTTTGACGAAAGACGAAATTCACAAATATATAGTGTGTGATGGACACGTTGAACCTGGACGGAGTTTTTAAATGTTTAGTTTTAAATTTTAATATTTGAAAAAACATAGATTATTTTACTATACTTATATACAGGGTCCGGCAGAATCGTCTCCCTCAATAAAAACACCATTGTAAATGCTATTTATATTTCATTTTTTTTCGGTACACAGTCGAAGCTGATTTCTGAAAGTTTCACTCGTGCAGTAACTCTAAAGCGATATTCCTGTAATTTCTTGGTGTATTGCTGCTTTCAATTCGTCAATGGTTCGGGAATAGTGTTCAGATATTCCCAAAATATCTAGAACTAAAGGATGCCTACCAAGTGCGAAGTGAATACGAAAAGTTCTTTGTGTCGTAATCACAGATTCGTTACCTACTTTTGATTAATGTCTTGATAACGAAGGCACGATGGCAAGGTAATGGCAAGCCGCGAGCTACCAACCAACTACGCTAAGCTTCCCCTCTCTTCAGTGATTCAGGCACAGTGGCAGTACAAAATGTGGGAGATCATTATGCCGAACCCTGTTTTATTAAATGAATAACCGGCAATATTCACTTTACTTTAAAAGGCTTACGTTACGTTAAAAAACAATTTAAAAAGTTTCCGTTAATGTAGAATGTGTAAATATTTTCTATATACTAATAAAAAGGAAATTACTGTAGATTATTCGTCAAAAAGCCTTTTTTTAACTAGGAAATTAGCCTCTCAAGGAAATTTATGTACCTAAATGAATGGGAAACAACCTTTTAAACCTTATAGATTAAATAAAAATTTAACTTTCTTTTTTTTTATTGCCAGTAGTCATTAATTTAAACATTCTTTGATTAAGCTTCCTTACTGATTTGTGTTTATAGAGTCTTTTTAAGCAAATTTAGCTTTGACACAAAATAACTCATTCTTATCAGCGCGCATCGTTTAAATTTAAAACTATGTAATTGACGAGTGGAATGAGTTTTTTAGTGTTAAAATTTAATTTGATAAAAACTGTTCAAAACACTATATTAAAGGATGTAGCTTGATTGGAGAACGATTTCATTGACGGCTATGAGCATCCGGTATACAATAATTTGAAAAGCCATCCTGTAGCTTAGAGACAAATTGCGTAAGCGTTATATTGTTTCAAATCCCCCTGTAAATGTTTAGTACGGTGCACAAAGTTGGAGAGGCGCTGATTCGTGCACGACACCCCGGTATACTGTACCAATTTAGTAATAAAACTCCCACCGTGTAAGTGTCTGGTCTATCTCTTTCATTCGTCTATGGTCACATCGCCATTTCACGGTGAATTGTCGAAATATAAATGTGACGCTTTTATGGAAGAAAGTACAAGTTATTTCGAAGATGGCGGCAGATTTATCTCAATAAGGACTTGAGTTGTGACTCTTTTTAAGCGGGTGCGCGATATGTTTAAAATATTTTTTCTTGTTCAGGCTTGGTGTATACTACCTCAGCGTAGCAGCCGCTTGTTTCTTGGTGTTTGTTCTGGGATTGGCTGTTCTGCGTTTTATCCTGTTCTGCGCCATTTGGATGTTAACCCTGGGTCGTCATCACTTGTGGATTTTGCCCAATCTCACTGAAGATGTTGGTTTCTTCGCATCATTCTGGCCACTGTATCAGTACGAGTATAGAGTAAGTATAGTTCAGACCTTAGAGTAATAATAATATAAAGAGAAGAAGTCAACCGCGGCCCCGTGTTAATTTTCCCTATTCGTGGCGATCATTCTTGAAAACTTAGAATTTTCAGAATCCCCGGCGATGGCAACATAGCTGCGTCACTGGAATCATCTCGAAAAAACCACACTGGGCTGAATTTTCACAGTATTTTCAGAAACATACCACTTTTTGTTTATTTTTACGTCCAACTAAGTTGTTTTTTACAAAAATAAAACTCAGCACACAGAAAAAAACACCAAAAATTCAATATACCGAGTCCGACGGCCAAGACAACACTGCATTTAATACAAACACATGTTACTGTCAGTGTCGACCTTAGAGCTTATAGAAATATCTGGGCTAACCGTTCACGACTTGAGGACCCACTTAATTAAACCTATTGCCATTAAATAAGTGAAAAAATAATCTCTTGTTTAAAACTCGTAGACAATGATTGAGTAGAAATAAAACTTTGGACTTCCATTGTCTTTATCTGAGGGCACGGCACTGCCTCGCCAAGTTCGCGCGCTGCCGTACCATCTTTTCTTGAAACTTAGAGAAAATGAAAACAATCCTATGAAATTTTCGTTTGAATGGTTAATAGTGCTTCAACTCTCCAAACAGAAAAGCCGCATTTTAAAATAATAAAATAGAATAGCCTCAATACCGGTTAAAACTGTTGGAACAATGACTAATAGTTAATCGTCCTCTACTATAGGAAAAAGGATTCCCTTTTTACCTGGGGATATAGTCCAAGCAGCTCAAAACGAAACCTGGCCCTGCTAACACAAAATCCGTAATATGATGTTATACACCTGTTGCCAAGTCCTGAAAAAATTGTGGGAAAAGGGGCCGTTCATAAATTATGTTGTCTGAATGAGTTGTTATCCCAGATTGTACTAAGAAATACACAGCATAAAACGACGCGACGCGGGCTAATAAGCGCATGACAAATTATCGCACGATTTGAATAGCCTAACCAACTCAAAGCACTATATATTTTGTTAAGGTAAGAAGTTGAACCTTACTTATTATTTATAGAATTTTACAGAGGCAGAGGAGGCGGCAACAGCGGAAAAACTACATTGTTTACCAACAAATGAATGAATGACCGCCGAAACCGGGGCTACTACTTCTCTTTATATGTTATTACTCTGAGGTTCAGACCATACGGGGTCCGATACTGAGTATAATGATAGAAGCAACACACTTGGTTTGAATAGACATAAGACACGCCCGAACATTTTTCGAAAGGGAACCAGCCCCCAACTGGCAGCGGGGTGGGTCCCCCCATTAAACGTGCTTTTTGACGGTTTTTTGCTAATAACTCGAAAACGGTCAACTTTTCTAAAAATATATGGATGATTCTACAAAAATGGTGCTGTGGAGTGGGAATGCATATTTTTCAAACACAGACTGCAAATAAAGCATAGTTTTAGTTATAAGATTTAGAACGAAACGTTTTCTTTATGGAACATTTGAGTTTAATGTATAAAAAAAATTGCAAGTTTATAATTTTTTTTATTACAAAGCAAATACCTCATTCCTCTCGTGTAGTCCCAAACCAAATATTAAATTAGGACAGAAATTGGCCGATAATTGTTAAGTTCTTTTGGTGATTCTTTTTTATATACTGGTGTTATTTTTGCAGTTTTTAGTTCTTCAGGAAACAGGCCAGTTTCTAGGATATTGTTCACAAAAAGTATTATCAAGTCTGCTTTTGTTATGCTGTCCTCCCCGGGTGAGCTGTTGTTTTTAAGGTCCTTTAGGGTGTTATGAATTTCTATTAAGTTTGATAGTAGTCTATTAAGTCTGATGGTAGATTGACTCCTTACATTCTTCTTCTCGAAACTGTTGATTTATATTAGGATTAATTTTTGAAGCCAAGTTTTGTCCAATTTCTGACTCTTAAACTCTCTTTCAGTTTGTACATTATTCAGCAACTTCCATCTTTTGTAGAGGTTGTCTCTTTCTTTGAGTTTTTCTATAAACCTAACATTTATCCAGTTGTTGTTATTGTGTATTTTTATCTTACGTTCGCTTGTGCATTCAGTTTTTGATGTTGTTATTATTTCTGTTAATTTGTTAAATGTTGTTGGTTCTTGACTTTGTAGTTTAATTTTTACTGTTTCTTTCCATTTTTCTGTTTGTAGTTTTGTTTTTGTGATGTATTCTTTAGTGTTTTTTATGACTTTTTTGTTTAGTTTAATGATCATGATTTTGTGATCAGATATAATATGATCTGAAAGATTAATATTACAGTTCATGTTTTTATTTGTTAAGACATGGTCTATTATAGTAGCTGTTTCGTCAGTTTTTCTTGTGGCATTCTCCTGACTTATTATGTTCTGTATTTTAAAGCCATTCATTTCGATAATATTCATATACTCCTTTGTTTGATCTGATTCATCAAGTAAATTTAGATTTATGTTTCCTACAATAACACATTGTGATTTTTGAGCCTCCATAATTTTATCAATATCTTGTATAAAAGCTACATTTCGGTTTTTTGGTGGTCTATATATAGTAATGATTGTACAGTCAACTTGAACAAGATATATGCTTATTATGTTACAGTCATTTGTTTCGATTTCTGGAATAGTGGTTTGTTCATATTCTAAGTTTTCTTTAATAAATAGACACACCCCTCCACCCCTGGAGTCTCTACATTGATGCACAGCATTAAAGTTCGGGAGATTAAAATATGGTATCTCATTTTGGTAGATCCAGGTTTCTGTGGGTTTAAGTTATAGATCTTTTTATTTTCGGCATAAAATTAGTTTTTTTCGGAGAAATCAAAAAGGAACGCTTCAATTATCATTCCTCTGGTAAGTAAATATTCGACTGATATCAATAGTATAATTTTTTTGTTGATTGTTTTAAAATTATAAGTATAGGAACTTTGTTTATATAAAACTTAAGTTAAGTAGTCTAACTAGATTTTGATTTAAATTGGAAAACCATTAAAAAACTCATTCCTCTGGTATTCATCCCTCTGGAATTTTTATGCAATAATTCCTAAAATTCGGGAAAATAAATGTTTCTTAGCTTACAGCTAATTAGTTACATAAATTTAAAAAAACAAAATTATTTACTGTGCTGTACTGTTATTTAAAGGCAATGACCAAAAATGATATCCATATAGCCCACTTTTGGTAGAATCATCCATATAGATTATTTTGCAAGTGGATAAAATTTCCTTTATTTTTCTTGTGGCATTTTGTATCCTTAACACATGATGAACCGAACCAAACTGAACCCATTGTATACAGTTAAATATTTAATAAGTTAGACATAACTTTTTAAAGTAGCCCCCTTGAAATAAAAATAAATGTGTTTGTAGAAATCCTCAAATCAAACAAAAATTTTAAACATTCATTTTTGTACCTCAGTAAATAATACTCAAGGTGAGTAAAAAAATATTTTTGATTAGTGTTAACCTAAAACTTAATTTCTCGAGTTGAATTCATTTAAATTGGGAGAGGGAGCATCCCCCGTCTCGTCCCCTCAAAAGTGATCTTTTACAGTATTTTTCTAATTATTTGCAAACTTTTAACTTGGCCAAAAACAACTAAGTAATAGCTATTTGAGGCTGACCAAAAGTCCTCTCTAACGATGTATAACACGCCCTCCTTACATCAGTGGCGCACCTTTTATAGGCATTTAAATAAATAAGAAGTGTGGAAAAAACAATATTCTTTTAATTTTCTTGAATTTTATTGTCCCACATGTTTGGTTTTAAAACTTATTTTTAAAGCTGAAGAAATTTCCTTTCCAACCAAGTACGCGAAAATGGTATTCCGTAAATAGAATTCAGATAAAAGTAAAGCCAAGTTCTTCAATACAACTTTCAAAATGAAAGGTTCTTACTAGTTTGGAAATGTTTTTCTAACTTTCGCTACTACGGCTGCAAATGACTCTTAGACACAGTGTTAAATTGAACATAAAGAAGTTTGGCTATAATAGCAAAGTTTAAAAAAATATTTCCAAACTAGTAAGAACCTTTCATTTTGAAATTTGTATTGGAGAATTTTGCTTTACTTTTATCTCAATTTCTTTTACGGAATGCTCTTTTCGCGTACTTATTTTTGCTGTACTTTTTGTTATGAATCACTTTCTTTTATACACTGCTTCAAGAAATTAATTCACCACTTATAAAATACTGTTATAAATTAATTTTATACAAAATAAAATTAATAGATAATAAACTATTTTATATCAACTGTTATTAAAATACCCCTAGATGAATATGTTTTAAACATGCATTGGCGTAGCTAGCCTTGCTTTTCAGGGGGGGGGCCGTGGCCCCGGTCTATCTTGAACAAAAAGCAAACATAGGTTTTAAAGAGTCGTGCAAAGTGTGCAATGAATAAAAAAAAATACGCGCATTAAATGTTCTAATATTTTAATATAACAAATTTAATAATACATTTACCAACTTATTTATATGTATACACAGGAAGTGTGTAATTCAGCAATTCTACAAAGAAAGTTTTCTACGTCGCTGACTGAAAGCGTCTACCACACTGTCTAAGTCGACCTCAACATCTTTTTCTATGAATAACAATGACAAACCTGAGTGTCTCTCTTGAGTCATAGTTGTTCTAAGCCAATTAAAAACTCTCCTCATGGCAGAGAAAGACCTCTCGCAAGTTGCACTTGAAATTGGAAGAATACTCGCAACTTTAAAAAGTTGGTAGAGGTTTGGATAGGTGTTTTCTGCTATATGTTGTTTGATAGAATCATGACCAACAGTTTGATTTAACCGAAAAATACAATTCTTTAAAACGGTAACCTTAGAGTAGAAGTATTAATATTAAAAATTTCCCGGTATCGCTCGACGAATTTATTCCATTTAACGACGTGGGAAAACTTAATATGAAAATGGTTATGAAATTGTCATCAAAATCGGAAAAGACACTAAACGCTAACCTCAAAAAAACTAAAAAGATTATTATATTTATTTTAGAAAAACAGTTTAAAAAGGTCTTTTATAACCTTACGACATCTACAACCCGATTTCGGAAACAGAGGGGCAAAGGTCGCTGTCTTTATTAGATGCGAAATTTAACTTACACTTATAATATTTTACAAGATGTCGCCAATATGTATGAAATATTCAATATGCATAATTATGTTTAAATTAAAAAAATATTTTCGGGAAATTGCAGAAAAGTTACCGATAATTTAAAGAGAAAAAGCCTAATTCCGCAAGACAAGGGATTTTCCTGAAATGTAAACATTATCTGAATGATTTTAAATTTTAATGCACCTATTTTATTTGAATATTTCCCGAATAATAATAGAAAAGTATGTATTTTCAGCGTCATGTTCTTTTACTAGTAGTCGGTAGGGGAGGCCTAAAATATCTAGCTACGCCAATGTAAACATGCTAAGGCAAGCAGCAATAAATAACAAAAAGAAACACAAATTGTAAAATTTAAATTTTTGGAAAAAAAAATGGATAAATTTTTGCCTGTGTATTATTTCTTTTAATTACCTAAGCAGCAGATAATTTTTTGCTATTGAATTTTTGAACAATTTTTTTCCAAAAGTTCAAATAAACAATTGTGTTTTTTTTTTAAATTATTTATTGCTGCTTGCCAATTGATAAACAATAATTTATGATCTATTAATTTTATTTTGAAAATAAATTAGTAATTTATGAGTGGCACTTTCATTCCTTGGAGCAGTGTATTTTTTATATTACTTTTTTTGATTTTTAGCCTCCTGGTTCAGAGAAAACAGACAAGAAGAAAAAAAAGAAGAAGAAAGACAAATACTCTGATAATGAAGACGACGCAGATACAAAAGAAGAAACAGTAAAGCAATCAGAAAATGAAAGAGTTGAGGAAATTGATGAAGATAAACAACCATTGCTGAAAGAGCGAAAAGATAGTTCAGATAATGATAAAACGTAAGTTTCGGCCTCTATACAGGGTGTCATTAAAAGTTTGTAACAAACTTTGACAGGTGATAGTAAACATAAAAATAGGAAAAAAAGTTCATATGAACATAGGTCCTAAAATGCATAGTAGGGGAGCTACGGGCACCAAAAGGGATAATATCGAAAATGGTTTTTTTTATACAGCAACTTTAAAAAGCTATGGAATTTTACAAAAAATTGCAAATGTTAATTAATTTTGACCCTTCACATTGTGGTATGGTAAAAAAATTATTACTTAACTCAAAAGGGTACTTTTGGTAGGGGTGGGGGGTTGTTTTAACAAGAATTTTTTTTTGTATTGCATTTTTTTACATTTTGAGTTCATTTTTAAAAACTGCTCCCTTTTCTAAGTAAAAAAGGTACTCTTGTCTAAAGTCGCCCAGAGCACCGGTTTACGAGATAATTGAGCGTAAAGATTTTTAGTACCTTAGAATTTTTTTTTGTATTGTATTTTTTTACACTTTGAGTCCATTTTTAAAAACTACTCCCTTTTTTCAGTAAAAAAGGTACTCTTGTCTAAAGTCGCCCAGAGCAACGGTTTACGAGATAATTGAACGTAAAAGTTATTCTGCTTATGGGAGGTACTAAAAAAATTTACGCTCAATTATCTCGTAAACCGTTGCTCTGGGCGACTTTAGACAAGAGTACCTTTTTTACTTAAAAAAAGGGAGTAGTTTTTAAAAATGGACTCAAAATGTAAAAAAATGCAATACAAAAAAAAATTCTAAGGTACTAAAAATCTTTATGCTCAATTATCTCGTAAACCGTTGCTCTGGGCGACTTTAGACAAGAGTACCTTTTTTACTTAGAAAAGGGAGTAGTTTTTAAAAATGGATTCAAAATGTAAAAAAATGCAATATAAAAAAAGCTTGTTAAAACAACCCCCCACCCCTACCAAAAGTACCCTTTTGAGTTAAGTAATTATTTTTTTACCTTACCACAATGTGAAGGGTCAAAATTAATTAACATTTGCAATTTTTTGTAAAATTCCATAGCTTTTTAAAGTTGCTGTATAAAAAAAACCATTTTCGATATTAACCCTTTTGGTGCCCGTAGCTCCCCTACTATGCATTTTAGGACCTATGTTCATATGAACTTTTTTTTCTTATTTTTATGTGTACTATCACCTGTCAAAGTTTGTTACAAACTTTTAATGACACCCTGTATATCTATCCATCTATTTAGCCTTCTTCAATCAATCTCTGGACATAGGCCTCCCCCAATATCTTCCACTCTTCTCTGTCTGTCGCCTTGTTGTGACAAGTTCGAGGGCGTCGGAGCTCCGGGGCCACGTGTGGTCTCTCTGTTGGTCAAAGATGGAAGGAGCGAAATCTCGCCTTTTTAGTGTTTTTGACGTATGTCACGTCAATAAATGACACTGGGCATAGAATCAAAAATTGATAAAGCTTTTGACAACAATTTCAATTTGGACCCCTATTCCTGAGAAATCTATGACCCACACTTTGTTTGAACACACATTCTTAAAATTAAGATCCATAGATACAGTGAAACCTCCTTAACCGGACGCGAACCTCTGACAAGGGGACTCGAGCGCTGCACGACATGGGCATAAATATTAGTTTAGTTCAGTTCAGTTCAAACATGCTTTATTGTTCAAGAATATAAACTCTTATTAACAAAGCTTAAATACCTATATAGAAAAAAAAAACGTAAAAATAAATATAGTGTGTAAGATAAGGTCATTATGATACTTAAAAAAAATAGAGCACTTAACCTAGAGGAAAAATTGAAAACTTAATATTAATTTTAGTTCAACTTGATAGGTATTCTTAAGTTAAAGGCATAAGTCAAAGTTAAAAAAAAAACAAACAAACAAAATAATTTTAAAAAAAAGTAATAATAATAGTAAAAAAGTTTAAAAAAAGTATTGGCATGAGTAAACCAACCTAGAATATAGAGATACATTCAATATAAAAAATATAGCAGGTACAGTTATGGTTACATATGAAGGTAATACAGGATGTTAATATAAAATATATATATAAAATATAATATAATATAGAAGTCAAACAAGTTTCGTGGCTAATCGGGCAAAAAGGAGATTTTTTGTTTCCCTTATATTTGACGCTCACTGTCTTGAAGACGGGTAAAAATGCAATCTGTGTTGTTCCGGCCTGAAAGACAAAGAGCTGTCGTAGGTCAGGGACTATAGTTGTTTTCTTTCATTTGCATTCGATCTTTTCATTGATCGATATTGTATAGCAGTGTTTTTCCCTGCTTTTGGTTTTTTGTTTCTCTCGTATCTCGGTAGAGGGCGCCTCTTGCTATAGTTCGCTCACTAATTACATTTAATTAGAGACAAAACCGTCTGATTAACTTCGCAAGATTTGTCACATTGACCAGCAGTGTTCTGAGGAGTCCCATAAGGACGAAACGGTTAACTGTCAACACTTATTAGGTGTCCATTAGATCTTGGACCCCCGTGAGGTTAAGCTTTCAAGCTACCCACGGAAAAACATAAGGGAAACAAAAAATCTCCTTTTTGCCCGATTAGCCACGAAACTTGTTTGATTTTTAAATTCACGGGTACGAAATTCCACGTTTGATAATATAGAAGCAATTTAAATAAAATCTATTAAAACACATGGGACGTCAAATTGTAAAGATAAAATAACAATAGTCAATGTAATTAAAAAAAAAATCGTGATAATAATAATTAAAACAGAAAACATAAATAAACATACTAATTAAAATGATATATAAAATAGATATGTTGCAGCTATGTAAGTAACATGTTATTTGACTAGAGTCGTTAGAAAAAAATAAAATAAATAAAGATAAGGTGAGCTATTATTGTAGGGGAAACAGCATAAATACAGTTAGAGTAGAGGGAATAGTAATGGTAGCAAAGAATTTAGAACAGAGATAATATTTGGGGTTACAATTATCGTTTTAGAAAGAATGAAAAAAGAATTCGTCGACAGTGTAGAATGCGTGTTTAATTAGTAGGTTTTTTAATTGTTTTCTAAAATTAGATGTATCTAAAACGTTCTTTACGTCAGCTGGAAGATGATTAAATAGTTTGATGGCTTTGTAGATAATGGAATTTTATACCAAAGATGAATGAGGGATAGGTAGTGGAATATTGTCTCTTTGACGCGTCATGTATGTAGCTTCCTGAACTGGAAATGAGCTTTTATGTTTATGAATTAGGGCCGTTGATTCGACTATATAAAGGCATGTTAGGGTTAGAATGTTAAGACTAGGAAACAATGGTCGACAAGAATCATTATGTAGTATGTTGGCAACGACACACTCTGCAGCCGGGGAATTACCTCTTTCCGTTTTAATGCGAAGACTAAATACTTCCTTGCGTAGGCTCTGTTACAGAATAGCGCCTTACAAAATAGCGCTGCTATAAAATAGCGCTGCTACAAAATAGCGTGCATCAAAATAGCGCGCATTAAAATAGCGCCAACAAAATAGCGCGCATCAAAACCGCGCTGCTACAAAATAGCGCCTTACAAAATAGCGCTGCTACAAAATCGCGTGCATTAAAATGGCGCTGCATCAAAATAGCGCTGCTACAAAATAGCACTGCTACAAAATAGCGCACATCAAAATAGCGCGCATTAAAATAGCGCCAACAAAATAGCGCGCATCAAAACCGCGCTCCTACAAAATAGCGCCTTACAAAATAGCGCTGCTACAAAATCGCGTGCATTAAAATGGCGCTGCATCAAAATAGCGCTGCTACAAAATCGCGTGCATCAAAATAGCGCGCATCAAAATAGCGCCAACAAAATAGCGCGCATCAAAACCGCGCTGCTACAAAATAGCGCCTTACAAAATAGCGCTGCTACAAAATCGCGTGCATTTAAATGGCGCTGCATCAAAATAGCGCTGCTACAAAATAGCGCACATCAAAATAGCGCGCATCAAAATGGCCCTGCTTCAAAATAGCGTCTTATGACTTGTCACTTCCGAAAACCTCATTCTAACATATATTTTCAACAAAAAAACTTCCCTAACTTTTTCCCGGGATCCTAGAAGGTTTGAAACCAAACCGAACCGGCATCCTAGAGGTTGTGAAACCAAACCGAACTGAACCGACATTTCGATTTGGTTCAGTTCGGTTTGGTTTTGTTTCACACCCGCTAGGATCCCGCGAAAGAAGTCAAGGAAGTTTTTTTTTTGAAAAAGTATGTTAAAAAGAGACCCCTTAGTCAAACAGTTGCTGTTTTTAATGATGCTTTTTTAATTTCGCTATTTTTATTAGATGTCGCTATTTTGCCGCAGCGCGTTTTTGATGCGCGCTATTTTGTAGCAGCGCTATTTCGATGCGCGCTATTTTGTAGCAGCGCTATATTGTAAGGCGCTATTTTGATGCGCGCTATTTTGTAGCACTGCTATTTTGTGTCAGCGCCATTTTGCAGCAGCGCTATTTTGTAAGGCGCTATTCTGTAGCAGCGCTAGTTTGTAAGGCGCTATTTTGATGCACGCTATTTTGTAAGCGCCATTTTGTAGCAGCGCTACTTTGTAGCAGCGCTATTTTGTAGCAGCGCTATTTTGTAGGGCGCTATTCTGTAACAGAGTCCCTTGCGTATTTGCAACATATTTTATTTGGCGGGACCGCTGTGTTTTATTTTTATTGTTCAGTTGGGTAGTAATAAATCTCTTTGAAATGGCGCCTAGTAAAAAAACTTCTTAGTTTCCGTAAAAAAATGGAAGTTGTGAACGTTTTGGAGAAGGAACATCTATCAGCAAGAAAGATCGCTGAAAAATTTAATATCAAAAAAACTCAAGTAGCGGAAATTGTTAATAAAAATATATTAAAATTTCGCAGTTCTCTCTCATAAGCGGACACCTCCAATAAGCGGACAAAATCGACGAAACCGTGAGTGTCCGCTTATAGGAGGTTTTACTGTATATCATGAATCCATTTATTTTAAATTAAATGAAACCAAATCAATTCATGTTGATTTTACAAACAAAAATATAAATCACATACAAATAACAATTAACAACATTCCAATACCATATTCAAATCAGGCAAAATATCTCGGTATAAGACTTGATGCCAAATTGCGCTGGAAAGCACTTGTTAAGAAAAAAAAAGAAGAACTTGAGATAAGGTATAGAAAAATGAACTGGCTAATTGAAAGGAAGTCCAATTTAACAATTCATAATAAGTTACTGCTTTAAAGACAAATAGTGAAACCAGTATGGACATATGGTATGGGTTGTGCTAAAGAGAGTAACATTCTAGTTTTACAGAGATTTCAAAATAAAGTATTAAGAAACATTGTGAATGCACCTTGGTACGTTCGAAATAGTGACCTTCATCAAGATCTAAAAATCGAAACTGTAGCAGAGACTATAAAAAAGTACGCAAAAAGCCATGAAGATAGACTCCATTGGCATGTGAATGTGGAAGCAATTCAGCTTCTAGACAATACTATGCTAGTTCGAAGACTAAAAAGAGTGAAGCCGTTTGAGCTAGTAAACTAAGTGAATTACATAAAACAAAATAATGCTATAAACACAACACAATTGTGAGTTACAGACCAAACAAAGCGGGGAGAACTGTTGAGTGAACCCTAAGTTTAAATCTGACTTTTCTAGTAAATTAAGTTAAAACAAAATTGCTAATTAGTCTTACTGACTAGATTGTAATACAATAAACAGTGTGTTTGACAAATAAAAAATAAATAAAAAATTATTTTAGGACTCCACAAGCTCCAACGGAAGAAACACATTCCCAATCCGGTGGTTCCGAAAGTGAAGAAAGCGGTGAGAGCGAGTCGAAGTCGAGTGTGGGTCGCGACTTCGAGATTGTCGACTCAAAAGACATTGAAGAGTCTTAGAACCGCTTTGCACACTACTTATTAGGCTAATTTATTTTGTTATACGGTAAGTATAATGATAACTGGGCCACGGGAATTTTTTTCGAAAAATCGGTTGGAAAATTCTCGAAAAATAAATATTCAAAAAACATTTTTTGGAACAGAAATTTTTTCTGAAAACATTTTTTTTTAAATGAAAATATTTAGAATTTTTTCGAAAAAATGCTTTTTAAAAACAATGTATTCCAAAAAGAATTATTTAAAAAAAATGTATTTAAAAAAGATTATTTTTAAAAAAGTTAATTTTTGAAAAAAAAATCTGAAAAAAGGTTTTGAAAACTTTACTTTTGAAAAAAATGTTATAAAAAACAATCTTATCAAAATATTATTTATTCGAAAAACGATTTTTCTTAAAAATTTCCATGAAAATAATCATCTCTTCTTGTAGAGTACTCTACTACTTCAGTTAATTTTGCTAAAAAGTAGAAAAAAATCATCTTTAATCGTTTTTCACAGAACCTCGAAATATCTTCTTGAGCAACACACTTAAAATTCTGAGTTCTGAGCATGCGCCATTTTGAATAAATGACACATTTTTGACAAGTTCCTCTGGCACCAAGAAATTTTAGCGGATTTTTAGTATAATATTTGGGAAGTTGAAACAAAATTTCGGACTTCCATTGTCTGTATTTATTTTAAACACGACGTTTCGGTTAGTAAGTATTTCTAACCGTTTTCAAGTGTAAACGAAATATCCTCTTAAGGAACACACTTAAAATTCTGAGTTCTGAACATTCGCTATATTAAATAAATGACATATTTTTTACAAGTTCCGCTGGCACCAAGAAATTTTAGCGGATTTTTAGTATAATATTTGGGAATATGAAAGAAAATTTCGGACTTCCATTGTCTTTATTTATTCTAAACACGACGTTTCGGTTAGTAAGTATCTCTAACCGTTTTCAAATGTAAACGAAATACCCTCTTGAGCAACACACTTAAAATTCTGAATTCTGAGCATTCGCCATTGAATAAATGACACATTTTTTACAAGTTCCGCTGGCACCAAGAAATTTTAGCGGATTTTTAGTATAATATTTGGGAATTTGAAAGAAAATTTCGGACTTCCATTGTCTTTATTTATTTTAAACACGACGTTTCGGTTAGTAAGTATCTCTAACCGTTTTCAAATGTAAACGAAATACCCTCTTGAGCAACACACTTTAAATTCTGAATTCTGAGCATTCACCATTGAATAAATGACACATTTTTGACAAGTTCCGCTGGCACCAAGAAATTTTAGCGGATTTTTAGTATAATATTTGGGAATTTGAAAGAAAATTTCGGACTTCCATTGTCTGTATTTATTTTAAAAACGACGTTTCGGTTAGTAAGTATCTCTAACCGTTTTCAAGTGTAAACGAAATACCCTCTTGAGCAACACACTTAAAATTCTGAGTTCTGAACATTCGCTATATTGAATAAATGACACATTTTTTACAAGTTCCGCTGGCACTAAGATATTTTAGCGGATTTTTAGTATAATATTTGGGAATTAGAAACAAAATTTCGGACTTCCATTGTCTTTATTTATTTTAAACACCACGTTTCGATTACTAAGTATCTCTAACCGTTTTCAAGTGTAAACGAAATACCCTCTTGAGCAACACACTTAAAATTCTGAGTTCTGAGCATTCGCCGTATTGAATAAATGACACATTTTTGACAAGTTCCGCTGGCACCAAGAAATTTTAGCGGATTTTTAGTATAATATTTGGGAATTCCAAACAAAATTTCGGACTTCCATTGTCTGTATTTATTTTAAAAACGACGTTTCGGTTAGTAAGTATCTAACCGTTTTCAAGTGTAAACGAAATACCCACTTGAGCAACACACTTAAAATTCTGAGTTCTGAACATTCGCTATATTGAATAAATGACACATTTTTTACAAGTTCCGCTGGCACCAAGAAATTTAAGCGGATTTTTAGTATAATATTTGGAAATTTGAAGGAAAATTTCGGACTTCCATTGTTTTTATTTATTTTAAACACGACGTTTCGGTTAGTAAGTATCTCTAACCGTTTTCAACTGTAAACGAAATACCCTCTTGAGCAACACACTTAAAATTCTGAGTTCTGAACATTCGCTATATTGAATAAATGACACATTTTTTACAAGTTCCGCTGGCACCAAGAAATTTTAGCGGATTTTTAGTATAATATTTGGGAATTTGAAAGAATATTTCGGACTTCCATTGTTTTTATTTATTTTAAACACGACGTTTCGGTTAGTAAGTATCTCTAACCGTTTTCAAATGTAAACGAAATACCCTCTTGAGCAACACACTTAAAATTCTGAATTCTGAGCATTCGCCATTGAAAAAATGACACATTTTTTACAAGTTCCGCTGGCACCAAGAAATTTTAGCGGATTTTTAGTATAATATTTGGGAATATGAAAGAAAATTTCGGACTTCCATTGTCTTTATTTATTCTAAACACGACGTTTCGGTTAGTAAGTATCTCTAACCGTTTTCAAATGTAAACGAAATACCCTCTTGAGCAACACACTTAAAATTCTGAATTCTGAGGATTCGCCATTGAATAAATGACACATTTTTGACAAGTTCCGCTGGCACCAAGAAATTTTAGCGGATTTTTAGTATATTTGGGAATTTGAAACAAAATTTCGGACTTACATTGTCTGTATTTATTTTAAAAACGACGTTTCGGTTAGTAGGTATCTCTAACCATTTTCAAGTGTAAACGAAAACCCTCTTTAGCAATACACTTAAAATTCTGAGTTCTGAACATTCGCTATATTGAATAAATGACACATTTTTTACAAGTTCCGCTGGCACTAAGATATTTTAGCGGATTTTTAGTATAATATTTGGGAATTAGAAACAAAATTTCGGACTTCCATTGTCTTTATTTATTTTAAACACCACGTTTCGATTACTAAGTATCTCTAACCGTTTTCAAGTGTAAACGAAATACCATCTTGAGCAACACACTTAAAATTCTGAGTTCTGAGCATTCGCCGTATTGAATAAATGACACATTTTTGACAAGTTCCGCTGGCACCAAGAAATTTTAGCGGATTTTTAGTATAATATTTGGGAATTTGAAAGAAAATTTCGGACTTCCATTCTCTTTATTTATTTTAAACACGACGTTTCGGTTAGTAAATATCTCTAACCGTTTTCAAGTGTAAACGAAATACCTTCTTGAGCAACACATTTAAAATTCTGAGTTCTGAACATTCGCTATATTGAATAAATGACACATTTTTTACAAGTTCCGCTGGCACCAAGAAATTTTTGCGGATTTTTAGTATAATATTTGGGAATTCCAAACAAAATTTCGGACTTCCATTGTCTGTATTTATTTTAAAAACGACGTTTCGGTTAGTAAGTATCTAACCGTTTTCAAGTGTAAACGAAATACCCACTTGAGCAACACACTTAAAATTCTGAGTTCTGAACATTCGCTATATTGAATAAATGACACATTTTTTACAAGTTCCGCTGGCACCAAGAAATTTAAGCGGATTTTTAGTATAATATTTGGGAATTTGAAAGAAAATTTCGGACTTCCATTGTTTTTATTTATTTTAAACACGACGTTTCGGTTAGTAAGTATCTCTAACCGTTTTCAAATGTAAACGAAATACCCACTTGAGCAACACACTTAAAATTCTGAGTTCTGAACATTCGCTATATTGAATAAATGACACATTTTTTACAAGTTCCGCTGGCACCAAGAAATTTAAGCGGATTTTTAGTATAATATTTGGGAATTTGAAAGAAAATTTCGGACTTCCATTGTTTTTATTTATTTTAAACACGACGTTTCGGTTAGTAAGTATCTCTAACCGTTTTCAACTGTAAACGAAATACCCTCTTGAGCAACACACTTAAAATTCTGAGTTCTGAACATTCGCTATATTGAATAAATGACACATTTTTTACAAGTTCCGCTGGCACCAAGAAATTTTAGCGGATTTTTAGTATAATATTTGGGAATTTGAAAGAATATTTCGGACTTCCATTGTTTTTATTTATTTTAAACACGACGTTTCGGTTAGTAAGTATCTCTAACCGTTTTCAAATGTAAACGAAATACCCTCTTGAGCAACACACTTAAAATTCTGAATTCTGAGCATTCGCCATTGAAAAAATGACACATTTTTTACAAGTTCCGCTGGCACCAAGAAATTTTAGCGGATTTTTAGTATAATATTTGGGAATTTGAAAGAAAATTTCGGACTTCCATTGTCTTTATTTATTTTAAACACGACGTTTCGGTTAGTAACAATCTCTAACCGTTTTCAAGTGTAAACAAAATACCCTCTTGAGCAACACACTTAAAATTCTGAGTTCTGAACATTCGCTATATTGAATAAATGACACATTTTTGAGAAGTTCCGCTGGCACCAAGAAATTTTAGCGGATTTTTAGTATAATATTTGGGAATTTGAAAGAAAATTTCGGACTTCCATTGTCTTTATTTATTTTAAACACGACGTTTCGGTTAGTAAGTATCTCTAACCGTTTTCAAATGTAAACGAAATACCCTCTTGAGCAACACACTTAAAATTCTGAATTCTGAGCATTCGCTATATTGAATAAATGACACATTTTTTACAAGTTTCGCTGGCACCAAGAAATTTTAGCGGATTTTTAGTATAATATTTGGGAATTTGAAAGAAAATTTCGGACTTCCATTGTCTTTATTTATTTTAAACACGACGTTTCGGTTAGTAACAATCTCTAACCGTTTTCAAGTGTAAACAAAATACCCTCTTGAGCAACACACTTAAAATTCTGAGTTCTGAACATTCGCTATATTGAATAAATGACACATTTTTGAGAAGTTCCGCTGGCACCAAGAAATTTTAGCGGATTTTTAGTATAATATTTGGGAATTTGAAAGAAAATTTCGGACTTCCATTGTCTTTATTTATTTTAAACACGACGTTTCGGTTAGTAACAATCTCTAACCGTTTTCAAGTGTAAACAAAATACCCTCTTGAGCAACACACTTAAAATTCTGAGTTCTGAACATTCGCTATATTGAATAAATGACACATTTTTGAGAAGTTCCGCTGGCACCAAGAAATTTTAGCGGATTTTTAGTATAATATTTGGGAATTTGAAAGAAAATTTCGGACTTCCATTGTCTTTATTTATTTTAAACACGACGTTTCGGTTAGTAACAATCTCTAACCGTTTTCAAGTGTAAACAAAATACCCTCTTGAGCAACACACTTAAAATTCTGAGTTCTGAACATTCGCTATATTGAATAAATGACACATTTTTGAGAAGTTCCGCTGGCACCAAGAAATTTTAGCGGATTTTTAGTATAATATTTGGGAATTTGAAAGAAAATTTCGGACTTCCATTGTCTTTATTTATTTTAAACACGACGTTTCGGTTAGTAAGTATCTCTAACCGTTTTCAAGTGTAAACGAAATACCCTCTTGAGCAACACACTTAAATCCTTTTCTGAGCGTTCGCCGTATTGAATAAATGACACATTTTTTACAAGTTCCGCTGGCACCAAGAAATTTTAGCGGATTTTTAATATAATATTTGGGAATTTGAAACAAAATATCGGACTTCAATTGTCTGTATTTATTTTAAAAACGACGTTTCGGTTAGTAAGTATCTCTAACCGTTTTCAAATGTAAACGAAATACCCTCTTAAGCAACACACTTAAAATTCTGAGTTCTGAACATTCGCCATATTGAATAAATGACATTTTTTACAAGTTCCGCTGGCACCAAGAACTTTTAGCGGATTTTTAGTATAATATTTGGGAATTTGAAACAAAATTTCGGACTTCCATTGTCTTTATTTATTTTAAACACTACGTTTCGGTTAGTAAGTATCTCTAACCGTTTTCAAGTGTAAACGAAATACCTTCTTGAACAACACACTTAAAATTCTGAGTTCTGAGCATTCGCCGTATTGAATAAATGACACATTTTTTACAAGTTCCGCTGGCACCAAGAAATTTTTGCGGATTTTTAGTATAATATTTGGGAATTCGAAACAAAATTTCGGACTTCCATTGTCTGTATTTATTTTAAACACGACGATTCGGTTAGTAAGTATCTCAAACCGTTTTCAAGTGTAAACGAAATACCCTCTTGAGCAACACACTTAAAATTCTGAGTTCTGAACATTCGCTATATTGAATAAATGACACATTTTTTACAAGTTCCGCTGGCACCAAGAAATTTTTGCGGATTTTTAGTATAATATTTGGGAATTCGAAACAAAATTTCGGACTTCCATTGTCTGTATTTATTTTAAACACGACGTTTCGGTTAGTAAGTATCTCTAACCGTTTTCAAGTGTAAACGAAATACCCTCTTGAGCAACACACTTAAAATTCTGAGTTCTGAACATTCGATATATTGAATAAATAACACATTTTTTACAAGTTCCGCTGGCTCTAAGATATTTTAGCGGATTTTTAGTATAATACATATTTGGGAATTTAAAACAAAATTTTGGACTTCCATTGTCTGTATTTATTTTAAACACGACGTTTCGGTTAGTAAGTATCTCTAACCGTTTTTAAGTGTAAACGAAATACCCTCTTTAGCAACACACTTAAAATTCTGAGTTCTGAGCATTCGCTATATTGAATAAATGACACATTTTTTACAAATTCCGCTGGCACCAAGAAACTTTAGCGGATTTTTAGTATAATATTTGGGAATTTGAAACAAAATTTCCATTGTCTGTATTTATTTTAAAAACGAAGTTTCGGTTAGTAGGTATTTCTAACCGTTTTCAAGTGTAAACGAAATACCCTCTTGAGCAACACACTTAAAATTCTGAATTCTGAGCATTCGCCATTCAATAAATGACACATTTTTGACAAGTTCTGCTTGCACCAAGAAATTTTATCGGATTTTTAGTATAATAATTGGGAAGTTGAAAGAAAATTTCGGACTGTATTTATTTTAAAAACGACGTTTCGGTTAGTAAGTATCTCTAACCGTTTTCAAGTGTAAAGTAAACAGTCCAGTCTACGAGTTTTAAACAAAGATTTGAGACTGTGTTTTAAAACTATACAAAAGATAAAAGATGTGTTATTTCTACTTTTTAATTAGATTAACTTAAGTAAAATAATATGGCAAGTTTTATTATATTTTAAGACAGTAGGGCAATTATGGAAAATTAGCAACAAAGTGAAAGGGAGGCATGGGAATTGGTAGTAAAAGGATGTTACAAAAAATAGGTTTTTGGGGCATCTACTGTCTCGAAATTTGAAAAGCATATTTTTTAATGCCTTTAAATTCCTATATATAAAATATATGTTATATTTATCTTTAAAAAAATGCTATAAATCGCACACAAATTTATAAAAAATACTTGTAGGTAAAATTTTAGGCAATCTAGAGCGTGTTATTTTTCAAGATTTTTTTTATCCTTTTTGAGATTATTAATTTAAACATTTTAAAAAAGGGTTTATTTTTAAAGAAATTTAGTCACAATAATTATGATTTGTTTCAAAGTACGTTTTTTAGAAGGTATTAGGGACTTATTGCAATAAAGCCAGGCAATAATTGGGCCGGGCACTATTCTGACAGTTTCGCATTGAAAACTGACAGTTGATCTTTTAAAATTGACATACTAAAGTCGAATTTATAAATCCAGTCCTTTATTTTCCATTAATAGTGGCGTCACTATTAATTCCGGCTCTTATAATACACAAAGGCCTAATTTTGAAAGAAGACAGCTGTTCTTATAATGCGAAACTGTCAGAATAGTGCCCGGCACAATTATTACCTGGCTTTATTGCAATAAGTCCCCATTTTCAGAAAGGAATTTAATTTCTTCTTCTGATATTTTTTGACAGATCATATTGTCAAATTTTTAAACTGTTTAGTGGCTTTGATTTGGTAGTAAAGTACACTAAACAAGAATAGTTTGATTTGTCAAAAAAATCCGTTTTTGAAAAAAGTACCTTTAAATGAATTTTAGTAATCATTGATATCAACTATTTTTTGGGACATGAAAAAAAATATTCCTAAAACAATGGGTTTTTGGTAAATATTATTTTGTAAATAAAAAAAAAAATTAGGAAAAGTGTTTTTAGATGATCTGTGAGCAAATAGTTGACATAACGCTTCTATTAGAATGAAATGCATTTATTTTTATTTTTCTCGTTTTTTTAATAAGGAATTTTATTTATTTTTTTTTGTTTAAATTAATAAGTATTTAAATGTAGTTCTCCCAAGGTTATTCTTATGAAATATCAGAGATATATAGTGTTATATACCAGGTTATGTACATACATATTTAAAAAAAAAACAAGGTGTTATTCTTATTTTATTTAGTACTCCCAAACACATTTTAAAAAAACTTATGTTAAAAATATAAAAATATTTTTTTTATATGGAAATTCTTTTATCCTAGTTTTTCCATGACTTGTTTCAACATTTGATTGCACAACGCTGCATAAGGATTTAATTCAATCAACTAAAAAAGAAAAAAAAATCAAAATTTTGAACCAAGAAAATTGCCCTTTTCAGAAATAAGGTCACATAAAAACACGGTGGATAGAATAGACCGGTGTTTGGATTTTATATATATATATATACACTGGCGTATATATGGGGGGGCCTGGGGGGCCCGCCCCCCCCCCCGAAGCTAAGATTTTTTTAGATATTTTCGACATATTTCATGAAGACAAACAAAATAGCATAAAATACGCCCTCATGGGGTCTCGGGCCCCCCCCAAAACTGCCTCGGGCCCACCCCGAAACTTTTTTCTATATACGCCACTGTATATATATATATATATATATATATATATATATATATATATATATATATATATATATATATATATATATATATATATATATATATATATATATATATATATATATATATATGTCGAATTTTCACGTCACTGGTGGTCCAGCTGATTTTTGTAAACAAAAGTTAGATCAAGGCCAACACAAAAATAGAGGCCACGACCCTGAAAAAATCAGCTGTTCTCCCGGGGCTGAATTTTACATTGGGTCTTATGGGAGGTCAGACTGGCACTACAGATTTCCGCAAAATTTCACTGAAATATTCTCAGACACCATCCCGATATTCCACCAAAGGTTTGTAAGGAAGCAACATGATTAAAAGGTTAAAATCTTCAAGATTTAGCATTCCTTATTTTGAATTCAAATTACCCGCCATGTACCACATGCCAACTGTTATATTTGACATGTATTTGACTTTGTCATATGTGATTGTCACATTCGCTTCTGCTTTAAACTTAATTTTTGTGTGAGCTAATGAAGCGGCTATGAAAAATTAGGGCTTACTATACATTTAAAAAAAATTGTTCTGCCAGAATAAAGTAAAAACAATCTCAAAAACGGCTTTATTTAACAAAAAATCAAATATCCATGAACCGTCATTCCAACTTCAAAATTTTAAAGACAATCAGCTGTGTCGTAACGTGACCATCAAAAAAAAATCAGCCCCGGATGTGACGTCAACAAAGTGGAGGATCGTGGCCCGTCCATTTTGATAGCCCTGGTTAGATATGATATGAACAACTAATATTTTTTGAATTTTTTGAAAACTAAGGCACTTTTCCTAAGGTCACTCATCGTCAAGCAGGCGTGCCTTTATGATGAGTGTCCTTAAATTTTCCTATTATTTTTTAGTATATTCTTATAAAATAAAGATTTTCAGACATACCAGTCATTATTTCTTTTAGCCCGCTTCATTTCTCTTTACACAAAAATAAAAATTCGAAGAAAAGAGTGTGTTGGTTTCAGCTTGAAAAATAATCCGCTGACCTACATTTTTGTTTACTTCCCAAGTCCTCGGTTCACTTTTGATACTAAACGATCACATTCAGTTTGACTTGTAGTTTAAGTTTTGTGTAATAAAAAATAAAGCGGGCTAAAATAAAATAACGACAATACGTCTAGAAAATTATATTTTATAAGGTCCCACTAACAAGCTACAAAGTAAATAATAAATAAATAATTAAAACATGTTCGTAACACAAGAATAAACGAGCATCTTTGAAGGGTAAAATTTAGTTTCGTCCGCCATCTTGGATTTTTAGATGGCGGACAAAAAATATATTTAGTCAAAACTCTGATTAATTCTTTGCCAAGTGCAGTTTTTCCCATTAAAATCGATTGTATAGCTCAAAAGTTATAATGAAAAAAAAATTGACCGGTTTTTTTTGGCCCACCCGGTATGTGATCTTTCTTGTTTCTCCAAGTATTCTCCACGAAAATTAATACAGTTTTGCATGCGCTCAAATCAGTTGTCAAAGCTGTCATTCTACTCGTTTGTTGATACTGTCAAAATTGCATTCTTGCATTTGTTCTATTAAAATCAATAATATGGTTTAAAAGTTATAATGAAAAAAAATTGTCCGGTTTTTTTTGGCCCACCAGGTACATAGAGTATTATATGGATGATTCTACCAAAAGTGGGCTATATGGATATCATTTTTGGTCATTGCCTAACATACATAACAGTACAGCTCAGTAAATAATTTTGTTTTTTCAAATTTATGTAACTAATTAGGTGTAAGCTAAGAAACATTTATTTTCCCGAATTTTAGGAATTATGGCATAAAAATTCCAGAGGGATGAGTACCAGAGGAATGAGTTTTTTAATGGTTTTCCAATTTAAATCAAAATCTATTCAGACTACTTAACTTAAGTTTTATATAAACAAAGTTCCTGTACAACAAAAAAATTATACTATTGATATCAGTCGAATATGTACTTACCAGAGGAATGATAATTGAAGCGTTCCTTTTGGATTTCTCTAAAAAAAACTAATTTTCTGCCGAAAATAAAAAGATCTATACCTTAAACCAAACTACAGTTGACATTATCTGTCACAACTTGTCACCCTCACAAGTAAATTAGATATCCAGGGCCGTCTCTTTCTCTAGAAATTAACCGGTGGTATTCACAAATATTGTGTTATTAAATGGAGCACGTTTAAAATTGCAAAATTTTCCGGAGAAAATGTAAATTTCGATTTTCAAAAATATGACTGCAAACTTAAGTTTTATCAATTTTTTGATAAATAGTTAAGACTTGGTTAAATATTATTTATTAGGATATTTTTTTCAATCTGAGTTTTTAATATTCGGTTTGGGACTACACCAGAGGAATGAGGCATTTGCTTTGTAATAAAAAAAATTATAAACTTGCAATTTTTTTTATACATTAAACTCAAATGCTCCATAAAGACAACATTTCGTTTTAAATCTTATAACTAAAACTATGCTTCATTTGCAGTCTGTGTTTGAAAAATATGCATTCCCACTCCACAGCACCATTTTTGTAGAATCATCCATGAATAGTCTACTTACTATACCATATACATATATTCGTTTTTTTAGCTCACACATATACTATACTATAGTAGTGTGGGCTATGGTGATCCAAATTTTTTCGAGAAAAAAAAAGTTGCTCTGATTTCAAAAATTTTTATATATCTTTGCGTTTCAGATGATTTTGAAACTTTTTTGTTGCGCCGTCTGTCTGTCTGTCTGTCTGTCTGTATGTCTGTCTGTAACGACCAACGCGCATAACTCAAAAACCGCTTGGCCGATTTCAATGAAATTTGGTACCTAGGCTGGGTCTTGGGTCGAGATGGTCCCATTTAAAAATGAATAAAATCCACCGAACACAAACCAAAAAAAAGGGTGGGGATAGATTTCAAAAATTAGAGTTTAAGTGAAAATATAGCGTGTGTGATATCAAACGAAAGGTAATTGAGTCCGGAGTTTAACAAAATACATTTTAGTTTTTGTTTTTTTTAAGGGTGGGGGTGGATTTCAAAAATTTGAGTCTAGGTCAAAACATGGCTTGTGTGGTATCAAACAAAAGGTAATTTAGTGTGGAGTTGAATAAAATATATTTTCCTACTTGCGTGCGTAAAAGTGCACTTTTACGCACGCATTTGCGTGCGGAAAGTTGAACTTTCCGCACGCTGTGAATTTTAGGCCTAATTAGACTTATTGACCCATTTATAAACTCAATTAAATTAAAAATGATGCCTAATTAGCCTTATTGACCCATTTATAAACTCAATTAAATTAAAAATGAAAACAGAATTTGTTTTTTGCTGTTTTAATGTAAAAAATACCAAATATATTAAAATGTAAAACCAAGCTTTTTATGCAACTAGGAAAAATTTTGTACCTAACTCTTGCGGAAAGTGCCTTTTCCGCCCTTGACGGCGTGCTCGAACTCCGCAAAGCGTCGTTCGGGCAACTGCCGTCGCGTGCGTAAAAGTATCACTTTCCGCACTAGTTAGGTAAATAACTATTCAGTTTTTAGTTATATTAGCTCACACGTACACTATAACTATAGTACCTAGTGTGAGCTTAGGGGCCCATATATTGGCAGAGTATTTTCTAATCATATCTTCATTTTTATGGAATATCCGATTATTAAAATTATCAAAAACTAAAATGTACCTGACTTTTTGCGAATTTATTGCCCATTTTTGCGGCAATTTCAAAATCTTGTCTTGCCAACTCAATTCTTTCAGCTCTTCTGTGTAAGACACCTCTTTGAGAATGAGCTTGACACAAAGATTTTTTGTGGTTCTCCTTACACAAGTCTATCACTTTTGTGAGGTCTTCAAACGCATCTGAAATTCAAGAAAAACAAAGATTGCACTTGTATTAAGTTTTTTTTTTAGCATATTTTTGATTTTTTCACTTATATAAAAATTAAAGATATTTTTACCTTAGACCACATATAAAAATGATGGATTTCACACGATTTGCATCCAGAAAACGTTAAATTTCACCCCCAGAAATTTTTCCGCACATGTGTGGTAAAATAGTTTTTTTCTATAAGCGTGCGGAAAAGTCCACTTTTCCGCACGCATTTTAGTGTGGAAAGTGCCACTTTTCCGCACTAGTGCGGAAATGTAAATTTGTTACGATTTTGAGGTGTTCTATAACATTTAGACCGTTCAAAATACATTTGTATCTTTCCTAGCACACGAAATATCCTAAAAATATTCAAATTGACTAAAATTCTGCTATATTTTCAATATTTTCGATAAAATAAAGTTTTCAGTAAAATAGGTTCAAATTATAAGTTTTAAACCTCCCCGGTATAAATATCGTCATTGTCAATGTCAAACAACAATGAACACTAGTGGTTTTAGATTTGGCATCTTAAATCACCATAGCAACAAAGTACAAACAAACTGTCAAAACAAAGCCAATTTTGCAGATACAAGCGTCTTTTGAATTTTTCAAACAAAAAAATCAGATTTTCAATGGATTCTTCGGACGTAGATCTACCCCAGTCAGTTCTAGAAGCCGCTAGAATGTGAATAATAATAATTGATTTGATTAAAACGTTTTGAATATAAATAATTTTCTGATTAATTTTTAGTTTTTTCCTCACGCTTATAGAAAAAATAGTGTACCTAACTCGTGCGTAAAGTGTCTTTTCCGCACTTGATTGCTGGCCAAACTCCGCTATCGCGTCGTTTGGTCATCTGCAATCGGAAAAGAGGCACTTTCCGCACTAGTTAGGTAAACTACTATTCCGTGTATGTATGAAAAAGTGTACAATGACGTTAACTGTCACCATACTTTTCCGCACATGTGTTGCAATAGTTATTTAAACAACAAGGTTTGAAAACGACTCTTTGCACACGATCGAGACAGTTTGGTAGACCGAGCCGAAGGCGAGGTCTACAAGTCGAGGGAGTGTGCAAAGAGGTTTTCAAACGAGTTTTTTACAATATTTTTTATACGACTGCTAATAAAGAAAGAAAAATCAAATTTTAATTTAACTTGTTTTTATTTCCGACATTTTTACAACAAAACTTTAAAAATTGAACAATTTTTTGACGTATCTAATCAACAAAACATACGAGCAGTGACGGTTGCTACGGAACTAAGCCAACTTATATTGATGGGTGACAACAACAAAAATCACAATGACGGGAGACCCGTATGCAGAAATGACATAGGCGTGCGCAAAAATGACATAAGCGTGTGCAAAACGTTTTGCACACAGCGTGCGCAAAATGCCATTTTCAGATCGTGTTCTCCGTGCGCAAAACCCCCTTTTACAAGACAGTCGTATAAAAAGTACTTTTCCACACATGTGCAGAAAATAAGTTTCATTTAATTTGTGTAAAATTAAAGAGCAATTTTTATAAAAATTACTGTAGCTCAACAGTGTTATAATAGCGTACAAAACTCGATAGAAAGTAACTTTCTTACACTCGTGTGTTGTTTTACTCGGCCAGCGTCTCGTTCACAACATTCACGCTCATGTGAAATTTGCCACTTCTTCTCTTGTTATGTAATATACTATTTATTTATAGTCCAAATTGCCCAATTTGAAACACCCTGTAGATATAGGTAACAATTCACAGAATAATAAAAATATTTCGTAGTAAATATCTTCAGAAGCATTACCTTCGAATTTTCGTAGATACTGGTAGACATAAGCCCTGTTGTTGTACAAACTTGGTCGTTGTGGTGCTATTTCTATTGCTTTATTTAAAATATCCAAACTTTTTTGCAATTCCCCTTTTTCTGCTAGCACTATGGCGTCTAGTTCCATTTGTTTGGTTTTCAGAACTTCCAAGGTTTCATTTTCTTCATCTAAAAGTAGATCAGGTTAGAATTGCTGTGATTATCTTCAATATCTGCATCTTGATAGACATCGAAACAGAATTTCCGGTGACGAAAGGTTTAAGACCGGATGATGTATCTCTACAACTCTTTCTAAAATATACTGTGCGTCCGTAAAGTCTGAAATCACCGAGTTTTTGAGAAAAGTATACCGCGTGAACAAGTATAAATTTCCATAAGAGGATAAAAAACAGATAGAGTATAGTATTTATTAAAAAGAGACCGCGATACACCAGAGTCCCGTAGAAAGCTTTGCAGCGTTGTCAAAGGTAACCTTGATAAATTACTACAGGCGCACGCGGTCGCACTCGTCAAGGGGCGGACAATCTGAAACATTTTTTAGGGCGAGAATTATTACTTGACTTGTTACCATACAAGAAGTGGGCTATTAAAAACGTGAACATTTTATTTTTAAAAAATTTTTAAATGTGAGTTATTTAGTTCCTAAAACACCTAATAATAAAATAAATTGTCTGTCTCAATACACGATAACTCAAGAACACCTCAAACGATTTTAACCCAATATAATACACAAGTTTCATGTCGGTATTACATTTTGGTTAAAAAAAAAAGTATTATTTAACCAATTTTACCTTTCAATTTTTTAAAAATGTTCATTTTGTATTTAAAATATATAAGTATTTACTTTTGACCATTACTGTAGTTTCCTACCTTTTAACTCTTCCTCAGAAATATCTTGAGCGTCCTCTATCGGTAAATGTGGGTTAAAAACACAATTCAAAACTGCCTTGTCATGATCACTTAACTTTTCCATGGTTTTTAAGCACTTTTAACTATGAAAACTTTAATTAAACTATTTTTGCCCACTACTAAATGTATTAGAGATACAAATCTTCTGGAATTTTCCTGAATCTTTTGCACACTACCAATGAGTATATGACCCATATAGAGTGGCAGCCTAGATCATAGTAGTTGTCTCTGAATATTGCGTACCAGACGAATTTATTTCAGCGCCATCTGCCCCTCAATGTTGCAAGGCTCGCCGGTTGACACTCTATATGGGTCATATACTCATTGACACTACTCAAATTCTCTGACGTTTTGTCAACCATCTTGTTTTGCTTCTTCATAAGCTGCGTTCTGATTACAGATTAGTCTGAGTAAATTGGAATTAACGAGCGATCCGGATCAAATTTTTATAAATGGTTATAACCTTAAATATAACCAAAAATATTATGTACATATTGCAACTCACGCCCAGCTATAATTTTGACAAAATTTTCCTGTGATGTCGTAAATTTATATAATTTAACAATCAAACATTAAATAATTCGATTTCAATCAAAGAAATTTATAGTAAATTATTTTTGTAAACAAAACAAACACAACACAACGTCACAATCTCGGATTAACCTGTTTCGTCGATCAAAATGTACGGAGCAACCAGATTTACGTCCGACTAGTCTGAGCAGAATTACCGAACGATTCAGATCTACCTCCCCTAGATCTAGATGGAATTAACGAACGATTTCGATCAAAAAGATTAATCCGACGTAAATACCGAACTCAGCTTGTAATTTCCTACCTTTTAACTCTTCCTCAGAAATATCTTGAGCGTCCTCTATCGGTAAATGTGGGTTAAAAACACAATTCAAAACTGCCTTGTCATGATCACTTAACTTTTCCATGGTTTTTGAGCACTTTTAACTATGAAAACTTTAATTAAACTATTTTTGGCCACTATTAAATGTATTAGAGATACAAATCTGGAATTTTCCTGAATCTTTTGCACACTACCAATGAGTATATGACCCATAAAGAGTGGCAACCTAGATCATAGTAGTTGTCTCTGAATATTGCGTACCAGACAAATTTATTTCAGCGCCATCTGCCCTCAATGTTGCAAGGCTCGCCGGTTGACACTCTATATGGGTCATATACTCATTGACACTACTCAAATTCTCTGACGTTTTGTCAACCATCTTGTTTTGCTTCTTCACAAACTGCGTTCGGTATTTGCATCTCAGACGCGATAAATTTTTGGTCATGTGATTACAGATTAGTCTGAGTAAATTGGAATTAACGAACGATCCGGATCAAATCGATCAAATTTTTATAAATGGTTATAACCTTAAATATAACCAAAAATATTATGTACATATTGCAACTCACGCTCAGCTATAATTTTGACAAAATTTTCCTGTGATGTCGGAAATTTATATAATTTAACAATCAAACATTAAATAATTCGATTTCAATCAAAGAAATTTATAGTAAATTATTTTTGTAAACAAAACAAACACAACACAACGTCACAATCTCGGATTAACCTGTTTCGTCGATCAAAATGTACGGAGCAACCAGATTTACGTCAGACTTGTCTGAGCAGAATTACCGAACGATTCAGATCTACCTCCCCTAGATCTAGATGGAATTAACGAACGATTTCGATCAAAAAGATTAATCCGACGTAAATACCGAACTCAGCTTGTAATTTCCTACCTTTTAACTCTTCCTCAGAAATATCTTGAGCGTCCTCTATCGGTAAATGTGGGTTAAAAACACAATTCAAAACTGCCTTGTCATGATCACTTAACTTTTCCATAGTTTTTGAGCACTTTTAACTATGAAAACTTTAATTAAACTATTTTTGGCCACTATTAAATGTATTAGAGATACAAATCTGGAATTTTCCTGAATCTTTTGCACACTACCAATGAGTATATGACCCATAAAGAGTGGCAACCTAGATCATAGTAGTTGTCTCTGAATATTGCGTACCAAACGAATTTATTTTAGCGCCATCTGCCCCTCAATGTTGCAAGGCTCGCCGGTTGACACTCTATATGGGTCATATACTCATTGACACTACTCAAATTCTCTGACGTTTTGTCAACCATCTTGTTTTGCTTCTTCATAAGCTGCGTTCGGTATTTGCATCCAAGACGCGACGGTTTTTTGGTCATGTGATTACAGATTAGTCTGAGTAAAATGGAATTAACGAGCGATCCGGATCAAATCGATCAAATTTTTATAAATGGTTATAACCTTAAATATAACCAAAAATATTATGTACATATTCCAACTCACGCCCAGCTATAATTTTGACAAAATTTTCCTGTAATGTCGGAAATTTATATAATTTAACAATCAAACATTAAATAATTCGATTTCAATCAAAGAAATTCATAGTAAATTATTTTTGTAAACAAAACAAACACAACACAACGTCACAATCTCGGATTAACCTGTTTCGTCGATCAAAATGTACGGAGCAACCAGATTTACGTCAGACTTGTCTGAGCAGAATTACCGAACGATTCAGATCTACCTCCCCTAGATCTAGATGGAATTAACGAACGATTTCGATCAAAAAGATTAATCCGACGTAAATACCGAACTCAGCTTGTAATTTCCTACCTTTTAACTCTTCCTCAGAAATATCTTGAGCGTCCTCTATCGGTAAATGTGGGTTAAAAACACAATTCAAAACTGCCTTGTCATGATCACTTAACTTTTCCATGGTTTTTGAGCACTTTTAACTATGAAAACTTTAATTAAACTATTTTTGGCCACTATTAAATGTATTAGAGATACAAATCTGGAATTTTCCTGAATCTTTTGCACACTACCAATGAGTATATGACCCATAAAGAGTGGCAACCTAGATCATAGTAGTTGTCTCTGAATATTGCGTACCAAACGAATTTATTTCAGCGCCATCTGCCCCTCAATGTTGCAAGGCTCGCCGGTTGACACTCTATATGGGTCATATACTCATTGACACTACACAAATTCTCTGACGTTTTGTCAACCATCTTGTTTTGCTTCTTCATAAGCTGCGTTCGGTATTTGCATCTCAGACGCGACGGTTTTTTGGTCATGTGATTACAGATTAGTCTGAGTAAATTGGAATTAACGAACGATCCGGATCAAATCGATCAAATTTTTATAAATGGTTATAACCTTAAATATAACTAAAAATATTATGTACATATTGCAACTCACGCCCAGCTATAATTTTAACAATCAAACATTAAATAATTCGATTTCAATCAAAGAAATTTATAGTAAATTATTTTTGAAAACAAAACAAACACAACACAACGTCACAATCTCGGATTAACCTGTTTCGTCGATCAAAATGTACGGAGCAACCAGATTTACGTCCGACTAGTCTGAGCAGAATTACCGAACGATTCAGATCTACCTCCCCTAGATCTAGATGGAATTAACGAACGATTTCGATCAAAAAAATTAATCCGACGTAAATACCGAACTCAGCTTGTAATTTCCTACCTTTTAACTCTTCCTCAGAAATATCTTGAGCGTCCTCTATCGGTAAATGTGGGTTAAAAACACAATTCAAAACTGCCTTGTCATGATCACTTAACTTTTCCATGGTTTTTGAGCACTTTTAACTGTGAAAACTTTAATTAATTTGCCCACTACTAAATGTATTAGAGATACAAATCTACTGGAATATTCCTGAATCTTTTGCACACTACCAATGAGTATATGACCCATATAGAGTGGCAACCTAGATCATACTAGTTGTCTCTGAATATTGCGTACCAGACGAATTTATTTCAGCGCCATCTGCCCCTCAATGTTGCAAGGCTCGCCGGTTGACACTCTATATGGATCATTTACTCATTGACACTACTCAAATTCTCTGACGTTTTGTCAACCATCTTGTTTTGCTTCTTCATAAGCTGCGTTCGGTATTTGCATCTCAGACGCGACGGTTTTTTGGTCATGTGATTACAGATTAGTCTGAGCAAATTGGAATTAACGAGCGATCCGGATCAAATCGATCAAATTTTTATAAATGGTTATAACCTTAAATATAACCAAAAATATTATGTACATATTGCAACTCACGCCCAGCTATAATTTTGACAAAATTTTTCTGTGATGTGGGAAATTTATATAATTTAACAATCAAACATTAAATAATTCGATTTCAATCAAAGAAATTTATAGTAAATTATTTTTGAAAACAAAACAAACACAACACAACGTCACAATCTCGGATTAACCTGTTTCGTCGATCAAAATGTACGGAGCAACCAGATTTACGTCCGACTAGTCTGAGCAGAATTACCGAATGATTCAGATCTACCTCCCCTAGATCTAGATGGAATTAACGAACGATTTCAATCAAAAAGATTAATCCGACGTAAATACCGAACTCAGCTTGTAATTTCCTACCTTTTAACTCTTCCTCAGAAATATCTTGAGCGTCCTCTATCGGTAAATGTGGGTTAAAAACACAATTCAAAACTGCCTTGTCATGATCACTTAACTTTTCCATGGTTTTTGAGCACTTAACTATGAAAACTTTAATTAAACTATTTTTGCCCACTACTAAATGTATTAGAGATACAAATCTTCTGGAATTTTCCTGAATCTTTTGCACACTACCAATGAGTATATGACCCATATAGAGTGGCAACCTAGATCATACTAGTTGTCTCTGAATATTGCGTACCAGACGAATTTATTTCAGCGCCATCTGCCCCTCAATGTTGCAAGGCTCGCCGGTTGACACTCTATATGGATCATTTACTCATTGACACTACTCAAATTCTCTGACGTTTTGTCAACCATCTTGTTTTGCTTCTTCATAAGCTGCGTTCGGTATTTGCATCTCAGACGCGACGGTTTTTTGGTCATGTGATTACAGATTAGTCTGAGCAAATTGGAATTAACGAGCGATCCGGATCAAATCGATCAAATTTTTATAAATGGTTATAACCTTAAATATAACCAAAAATATTATGTACATATTGCAACTCACGCCCAGCAATAATTTTGACAAAATTTTTCTGTGATGTGGGAAATTTATATAATTTAACAATCAAACATTAAATAATTCGATTTCAATCAAATAAATTTATAGTAAATTATTTTTGTAAACAAAACAAACACAACACAACGTCACAATCTCGGATTAACCTGTTTCGTCGATCAAAATGTACGGAGCAACCAGATTTACGTCAGACTAGTCTGAGCAGAATTACCGAACGATTCAGATCTACCTCCCCTAGATCTAGATGGAATTAACGAACGATTTCAATCAAAAAGATTAATCCGACGTAAATACCGAACTCAGCTATAGTACATATAAAAAACAAAATGGTCGATTAAAGAAACGTTAGTGAATTTCATTAGTGTTCAACCGATGCACGGAAGTCTGTGAAAGCTTTTTCACAAAATAATATTGTTTTCAAACAGAATTTAAAATCAAAACACACTATCTAGATTCAGTAAACAAGTACTTAATGTATTTTTTCTTAAAACGAGTTAAATATGCAAAAATGTCTATTTCAAAAAACTGGTTTCTTTTTTAATTAATTAACAAATATGTATGCAAATAAGGACTTATGCATGTATGTGTATAAAATGATTTTTTTTATTTATTTAGTCGGTTTAGAACGTTTTTCTACGTTGTCCGACGCCTATTCTCCACCTCCTTCGATCCTGACAATCATCTTCTGTCAGATTTTTTTGACTCATTGATCTTTGGATTGACTGTTGCCATTCTAGTTTAGGACGCCCTCTTTTTCTGCGCCCTATTGGTTGCCATTCTAGGACCTGCTTTGGTAATCTTTCGTCGTTCATCCGTTGTACATGGCCGTACCATATCAGTTGTCTTTTAGTGATGTCATCCGTTATGCTCCCTTCGATTCCCATTCTTTCTTTTATGATGTCATTTCTTATGTGATCTGTTCTAGATATTCTCATTGATCTTCTTATTGCATCCATTTCGACACTTTCCATTTTTGTTTTGTATTTTTCTGTTACGCGACAAGTCTCTATTCCATACAACAGCGTGCTTTTCACCATTGTTTCATATATGTTAAATTGTACATTCTTTTTTATCTCTCTGCTCCATAAAATACTGTTAAGACATCCGATAACCTTTTTTGCTTTTACTATTCTTTTTTCCAGTTCTTTACAGTCTGTTCCTGTCTTATCAAATGTGACACTCAAGTATACATACTCATTGCATGGAGATATTACTTGTCCATTGTCTAGTTCTAACTCACTGGATTCGTTTCCAATACATAAGTACTGTGTCTTTTCCACGTTCACTGTTAATCCCCACTTTTGGTATTCTTCCATTAACTTTCTCATCATATACTCCATGTTCTCTTTATCATTAGCTACAATTACTTGGTCGTCAGCAAACAGCGTGTATATGGTAAATCGGTCGTTAAGTTGTATTCCCATGCCGTGCACTTTCCGTTTCCAGTTTTTTAGAGCTACTGCGATATATATTTTAAAAAGAGTTGGAGAAATACAACATCCATGTCTTAAGCCTTTTGTTACCAGGAATTCTTTTGAAAGTCGATTTCCAATTTTAATTTTAGATTTTGACCCTTTGTATAGTTCTTTTATCGCTTTTATGTATGTATAAAATGATACACTAGAAAAAAAAGTTTATAATTCTGTAATAATTCTAGCAAAAACAGTATTTTTTCCATAAAAATATTTTCTTTTACATTTTAACAAAAATTAGGCATTTTTTAAATGTAAATAAGGACTTATGCATGTATGTGTATAAAATAGATACACTAGAAAAAAAACTTTATAATTCTGTAAAAATTCTAGCAAAAACAGTATTTTTTCCATAAAAATATTTTCTTTTACATTTTAACAAAAATTAGGCATTTTTTAAATGTAAATAAAGACTTATGCATGTATGTATATAAAATAGATACACTAAAAAAAAAACTTTATAATTCTGTAAAAATTCAAACAAAAACATTTTTTTCTATTAAATTATTTTCTTTTACATTTTAACAAAAATTAGGCTTTTTTAAATGTAAATAAGGACTTATGCATGTATGTGTATAAAATAGATACACTAGAAAAAAAACTTTATAATTCTGTAAAAATTCTAGCAAAAACAGTATTTATTTCTATAAAAATATTTTCTTATACATTTTAACAAAAAATATGCATTTTTTAAAAATGCCGTATTTATAGTTATTTTACACCCTATAATATTAAATGCTCCTAAAACTAAAAAGGCGATCAATAGGCATAAAAACTGCCATCAGTACAGTCATGTGTTTCCTAAGGATCGGAACACCCTGTAGTTTTTAGTTTACAGGAAACCATCGTGTCTATAATAATTTGGGAAATTTATGTATGTTATTTTAACCAAATAATTTTTCCATCACTGCCTAACTTCAGCTTATCTGTTGCAAGCATTTTTAAAGCTCGAGGATACGCCTTGTGTTCTGCACTTTTTATTCTTTCCACCAAGTCATCTTCAGTGTCCCCCACTTCTATGGGCACCGATTCTTGAGCAATTATTGCGCCTGCATCCACATCCGCCTAAAAACAAATTTTTATTTTCAGCACTTTGGTTTAACTTGATTAAAACACTCTTAAAATGCACGGCAACACCTACAGTTCATTTGTCTCTCTCTCTCTCTTTTTCTCTCTCTCTCTCTCTTTCTCTACCTCTCTCTCTTTCTCTCTCTCTCTCTCGTTTATTGGCGCTACCTGTCTGTAAGGTAATATCCAGTATTGTAAACTGGAGACCTTGGGAAAATTAAAGAAATAGGGGAAAACCCCAAATGAGATAGGCGGACAATTTAACGAAGAGAAGAGGGGAAGAAACATAAGAGATAGATAGATAGATAGCACAACAACAGGACAGAGGGTGCTGATGATAGTGCCTTTATCGCTAGTATTTCTTTGTGTAGTAGTCTACTATTATTCTTACCTCTACAAAGTGAACAGTACACCCGCTGACCCTCACTCCAGCTTCCAAAGCCTGTTTTTGCGCATGCGTGCCCTTGAAAAGCGGCAACAGTGCCGGATGAATGTTGATTAATCTGCCGTGCCATCTGTTGACGAATTCCTTACTTAAGATTCGCATAAAACCGGCTAACGCAACAAGCTCGACTCCGTGCGCTGTCAGTTCTCTGTCTACTGCCTTGTCGAAGTCTACCCGGTTCTGGAATGATATGTGTGTGACGACCTGTCAAAAAGATAGTATTTAGGCCAGGGCTATCAAAACGGACAGGCCACGATCCTCCACTTTCTTGACGTCACATCCGGGGCTGATTTTTTTTTTGATGGTCACATTACGACACAGCTGATTGTCTTTAAAAAATTGAAGTTGGAATGACGGTTCATGAATATTTGATTTTTTTAAAAATAAAGTCATTTTTGAGATTGTTTTTACTTTATTCTGGCAGAACAATTTTTTTAAAATGTATAGTAATCCTTAATTTTTCATAGCCGCTTCATTAGCTCACACAAAAATTAAATTTAAAGCAGAAGCAAATGTGACAATCACAGATGACAAAGTCAAATACATGTCAAATATAACAGTTGGCATGTGGTACATGGCGGGTAATTTGAATTCAAAATAAGGAATGCTAAATCTTGAAGATTTTAACCTTTTAATCATGTTGCTTCCTTACAAACCTTTGGTGGAATATCGGGATGGTGTCTGAGAATATTTCACTGAAATTTTGCGGAAATCTGTAGTGGCATTTTGAAAATACCATAAAAAAACCTCTGACCTCCCATAAGACCCAATGTAAAATTCAGCCCCGGGAGAACAGCTGATTTTTTCAGGGTCGTGGCCTCTATTTTTGTGTTGGCCTTGTTTAGGCATGTACTTACATAAATCTGTACTGGGGAAGGGCCTGACTACTACATACAAGCAGTGTTTCCAACTATTGGAAACCGAAAATCCGTAGCGTAAACGCGAAAAATCTGTAGAAATTCGTAGGTTCAAAAAAGACTAAAAACAAAAAAAAGGTGCTTTTTTTACAATTAAAAAAATTATATATTAGTTTGATTTTTTTCTTTTTTTGACAGTGACAGGAGTGCACAACTTTTTTGGTTCGGAATTGCACGAGAATGGTACGGTACCTACTGCTCCGTTCCAACGGATCCAAATAAACTTTTTTGCAGTGCCGCCAATTTTTTAAACGGATAAACCGTTATAATTAGAAGAAATAAAAAGTACGAAATTTTTTAACCTTTTTTATTTAGTACGTACAAACACTAATATTTTCTAGTGCAACATACATAACGTAAAACATAGTTTAACTTTCGTGGCGCGAGGCGTTGTTTGACTCCCCATCAAACAACGCGCGAAGTAATACAATTCGTTCTAAATAATGTTGCAACGACCGTCCGCTAGATGTCTAGAAAAATAAGGTCACTGATCCAAGCAAAACCTTTTTACAAAATGATTAAAATGTTGGAAAAAAAGTAAAGATAATAGGGACCTATTGCAATAGTGCCAGGCACAAATTGTTCCGGGCACTATATTAACAGTTTCGCATTACAAACTGACAGTTGATCTTTCAAAATTGACATACCAAAGTCGAATTTATAAATCCCGTCGTTTATTTTCCATTAATAGTGGCGTCACTATTAAATCTGGCTCGTATAATACACAAAGGCCTAATTTTGAAAGGACACAGCTGTTCTTATAATGAGAAACTGTCAATATAGTGCCCGGCACAATTTGTGCCTGGCACTATTGCAAGAGGTCCCTACTGAGGACTGATAAGGAGGAATGAGGCGCGGCCGCCGTTGTGTTTCGATGTTTATCGTTTTTTAGTAAAATTGCCAAAAATCTGTAGATTTGGATCCAAAATCGGATATCGGAGATTGAAATCCAAAATCCGTAGATCTACAAATAAATCCGTAGGGTTGGCAACACTGCATACAAGCATGCCGGCATGTTCAATTTCAAATTTAGCCTCAACAAAGGCCAACACAAAAATAGAGGCCACGACCCTGAAAAAATCAGCTGTTCTCCCGGGGCTGAATTTTACATTGGGTCTTATGGGAGGTCAGAAGTTTTTTTATGATATTTTCAAAATGGCACGACAGATTTCCGCAAAATTTCAGTGAAATATTCTCAGACACCATCCCGATATTTCATCAAAGGTTTGTAAGGAAGCAACATGATTAAAAGGTTAAAATCTTGAAGATTTAGCATTCCTTATTTTGAATTCAAATTACCCGCCATGTACCACATGCCAACTGTTATATTTGACATGTATTTGACTTTGTTATATGTGATTGTCACATTCGCTTCTGCTTTAAACTTAATTTTTGTGTGAGCTAATGAAGCGGCTATGAAAAATTAGGGCTTACTATACATTTAAAAAAAATTGTTCTGCCAGAATAAAGTAAAAACAATCTCAAAAACGGCTTTATTTTAAAAAAAATCAAATATCCATGAACCGTCATTCCAGCTTCAATATTTTAAAGACAATCAGCTGTGTCGTAACGTGACCATCAAAAAAAAATCAGCCCCGGATGTGACGTCAACAAAGTGGAGGATCGTGGCCCGTCCATTTTGATAGCCCTGCCTCAACGTATTGCTTGGATAAATTAAGGCTACTGATCATGGGTGTCGCGTTCACAGCGCCATCTCTTTTCTAAGCTTAAAAATACTTATCGTCAGTTACCTTAGGATAAATATACCTTTTAATTTGTTTTAAAAAATGTCAAGTAAAATAAAATTTAACCCCAATTTATGTACTGTGCGTAAAATCTTTACCTTGGTGGGTATCCCAGCTTTTTCAGCTCTCCTAAGTCCCTCAACGCCATCTTTGTTTGAAACCACTAAAACTATTTCGCAGCCCATGTGTTGACTGCCATCTTGAGTGGCGTCTATGAGCGCTTGTAGATTTGTGCCGCTGCCTGATATTAGAACGCCCACTTTCTTCTTTTTTTCGTTGATTTTCGAAACGACTGTCGGAACGTGTTGGCGCATCGAACGTTCCATCACTTGCGAGAAGTTGGTCACAATGACTTGCTCTAAAAACAATTTAACAATTTTTAAAAACTAATCTAATTACTCGTATTTTTTAATGTTGCCAGTTGTTTTTGTTTTATTTTGAATTTTTTGGAAAACCTAACCTTAAATTTTGTTTTGATATTTTTGGGCTCTTTAGCCAAAACATTCAAAAAAGAAACTCCTTGTTTGGGAAAATTCCGGTCAGGTGATAATTTTTCTCTTTGTTGAAAGTTATTTTCTTTTTGAACACCTGATCATTTTGGCAAAAATCATGCGCGCTTTGCACACGCTGGGAGTTTGAAGCGCCCCCTTGTATTTGACAGGGGAATGAAGAAGCACTTTCGAAAAGACACTGCAAGAAGTCACACGTGCTTTTAAGATTAAGACCAAATTCCAACCACAAAAAAATCCGCGGCGCCGTGAGTGAAATGTGGAACTGCTGCTAAATGAAAGAAGGTAAGCTTGTAGCGTGTTGCCGAATTTTTTCCTTTGTTTTAGTTCAATAAACGTCTGTTTTCCCAGACGGGGTGAATTTAACTTTGGGGTAGTTTTTTGTGATATCTCTAGTTTTCTCCCCTTCGGGCACAGCCGTCTACGTATTAAGCATTTATTTAGTTTACCAAGAATTCAATGGCGCACATAACGGTAGTATTTGATGATAAAAGCTTTCTAAAATTCCTATTATCACCATAATGACTTGTTCTAAAAACAATTTAACAATTTTTAAAAACTAATCTAATTACTCGTATTGTTTAATGTTGCCAGTTATTTTTGTTTTTGTTTTATTTTGAATTTTTGGGAAAACCTAACCTTAAATTTTGTTTGAATATTTTTGGGCTCTTTAACCAAAACCTTCAAAAAAGAAACTCCTTGTTTGGGAGAATTCCGGTCAGGTGATAATTTTTCTCTTTGTTGAAAGTTATTTTTGAACACGTGATCATTTTGGCAAAAAGTATGCGCGCTTTGCACACGCTGGGAGTTTGAAGCGCCCCCCTGTATTTGACAGGGGAATGAAGAACCACTTTCGAAAGGCCACTGAAAGAAGTCACACGTGCTTTTAAGATTAAGACCAAATTCCAACCACAAGAAAATCCGCGGCGCCGTGAGTGAAATGTGGAACTGCTGCTAAATGAAAGAAGGTAAGCTTGTAGCGTGTTGCCGATTTTTTTCCTTTGTTTTAGTTCAATAAACGTCTGTTTTCCCAGACGGGGTGAATTTAACTTTGGGGTAGTTTTTTGTGATATCTCTAGTTTTCTCCCCTTCGGGCACAGCCGTCTACGTATTAAGCATTTATTTAGTTTACCAAGAATTCAGTGGCGCACATAACGGTAGTATTTGATGATAAAAGCTTTCTAAAATTCCTATTATCACCATAATGACTTGTTCTAAAAACAATTTAACAATTTTTAAAAACTAATCTAATTACTCGTATTGTTTAATGTTGCCAGTTATTTTTGTTTTTATTTTATTTTGAATTCTTGGGAAAACCTAACCTTAAATTTTGTTTGAATATTTTTGGGCTCTTTAGCCAAAACATTCAAAAAAGAAACTCCTTGTTTGGGAAAATTCCGGTCAGGTGATAATTTTTCTTTTTGTTGAAAGTTATTTTCTTTTTGAACACCTGATCATTTTGGCAAAAATCATGCGCGCTTTGCACACGCTGGGAGTTTGAAGCGCCCCCTTGTATTTGACAGGGGAATGAAGAAGCACTTTCGAAAGGACACTGAAAGAAGTCACTCGTGCTTTTAAGATTAAGACCAAATTCCAACCACAAGAAAACCCGCGGCGCCGTGAGTGAAATGTGGAACTGCTGCTAAATGAAAGAATGGTAAGCTTGTAGCGTGTTGCCGAATTTTTTCCTTTGTTTTAGTTCAATAAACGTCTGTTTTCCCAGACGGGGTGAATTTAACTTTGGGGTAGTTTTTTGTGATATCTCTAGTTTTCTCCCCTTCGGGCACAGCCGTCTACGTATTAAGCATTTATTTAGTTTACCAAGAATTCAATGGCGCACATAACGATAGTATTTGATGATAAAAGCTTTCTAAAATTCCTATTATCACCATAATGACTTGTTCTAAAAACAATTTAACAATTTTTAAAAACTAATCTAATTACTCGTATTGTTTAATGTTGCCAGTTATTTTTGTTTTTGTTTTATTTTGAATTTTTGGGAAAACCTAACCTTAAATTTTGTTTTGATATTTTTGGGCTCTTTAGCCAAAACCTTCAAAAAAGAAACTTCTTGTTTGGGAAAATTCCGGTCAGGTGATAATTTTTCTCTTTGTTGAAAGTTATTTTTGAACACGTGATCATTTTGGCAAAAAGTATGCGCGCTTTGCACACGCTGGGAGTTTGAAGCGCCCCCTGTATTTGACAGGGGAATGAAGAACCACTTTCGAAAGGACACTGAAAGAAGTCACACGTGCTTTTAAGATTAAGACCAAAATTCCATCCACAAGAAAATCCGCGGCGTCGTGAGTGAAATGTGGAACTGCTGCTAAATGAAAGAAGGTAAGCTTGTAGCGTGTTGCCGAATTTTTTCCTTTGTTTTAGTTCAATAAACGTCTGTTTTCCCAGACGGGGTGAATTTAACTTTGGGGTAATTTTTTTGTGATATCTCTCGTTTTCTCCCCTTCGGGTACAGCCGTCTAATAATTTATTTAGTTTACCAAGAATTCAATGGCTCACATAACGGTAGTATTTGATGATAAAAGCTTTCTAAAATTCCTATTATCACCATATTATCGTATTGTATCGATAGGTTTAGGCGCAAAATGCAAAAAAAGTTATAAATTTTAGGAACTTTTTTTGTTAGTAATGCGTATACAGGGGCTCGACTTTGAACGTTTAGCCTTTATGAAAAGCGTATAAAAAAGGATGAACTTATGGAAAGCAAGAAATCAGTGAGGGATACAAGACGCGCATATTTATGAGCGTTTGCCGCTGTGACTCAAAATTCATTAATAGTTTGTTATTACTAAACAGGAGCAACCACAGTAAGATTTCCACTTTTAAAAGACGAAGAAATAGTCATTATTATTTATTTCATTATTTTAGCTTTAATCAGGAAACATTAAATCGAGAAAAATTCAATTTTTTAATAATTTTTTCTTACCAATAACCTTGCTCTTTTATTAAAGTCGCGCTTAAATATTTTGTTTGTGCGTGTAGTAACCTCCTTTAACATTTTGCGGATTCGTAGTATTGATTATTAGTCATACAGTTCAAATGATATCTAAGAGATGGCGCTACAGCAATTAAAATCAAGGGGTTTAAAGGATTTTATTAACTTTTTTTTTCATAAAATAATAACCAAGTATTTAAGTAATAAGTATTACTCTTCCAGTCCGGTAACAAAACTCCGGCATTTCAAAAATGAAACACCAGTAAACCCTCCGAAACAAGTTTCAATACAGTTTAAGCTCTACTTTTTATTTATTAGATGCTCAAATCGTCCTCCCTGTTGAGCCTACTCAGCCGGTAAGAGTAACGTCACTAGATCGCGAAAAGAAAATCATTTTCTTGAATTGCTAACTTGACAACAGCGCTAAACTATTTTTCTCTCTTAGTGCCATTTATTTAAATAGCGATCTTACTTCAATTCACATATTTTCAATGGCCAAACGATCGTTGACGAACCCTGTATGTGTAAAAGCTATACTTAAACTTAGTATAAAAAATAGTATGACTAATCTCTAAATATAGCAAATATCTCTGGCAAAATTGTAAAAAAATTAAATATTCAATTTGTACAATTTTGCCAGAGATACTTCCCATATTTAGATATAAGCCTTCTATTTTTAATACTTAGCTTAAGCAATTCCTCGAATTAAGGGTTTATATAGAAATTTTTTCTTAGCATTGCTCACTGAACAATTCTATTAATTTTTACTGACTGACTAAGAAAATAATCCTCCCCTGCTAGGGTATTAATTTCCGCGACTCCGATTTAATTTACCTTCTCTTTTAGATATGATGTTTCCTATGACAGTAGCACCGTCATTTTTAACCAACGTCAAAATTTCTTGAAGATCACTAGGTTTGACAATCAAAATACCGCCTATTCCACAATTAAAGGTCCTAAAATATGTGAAATAAAATTAGTTCTTGGTAAACGTGACATTAGGTACCCGTGAATTAAAAATCAAACAAGTTTCATGGCTAATCGGGCAAAAAGGAGTTTTTTGTTTCCCTTATATTTTTCCGTGGGTAGCTTGAAAGCTTAACCTCACGGGGGTCCAAGATCTAATGGACACCTAATAAGTGTTGACAGTTAACCGTTTCGTCCTTATGGGACTCCTCAGAACACTGCTGGTCAAGTGACAAATCTTGCGAAGTTAATCAGAGGGTTTTGTCTCTAATTAAATGTAATTAGTGAGCGAACTATAGCAAGAGGCGCCATCTACCGAGATACGAGAGAAACAAAAAACCAAAAGCAGGGAAAACACTGCTATACAATATCGATCAATGAAAAGATCGAATGCAAATAAAAGAAAACAACTATAGTCCGTGACCTACGACAGCTCTTTGTCTTTTCAGGCCGGATCAACGCATTTTGTGTTAGTATTATTTGGCTTAAAAATTCCGTTGATTGACGCTCACTGTCTTGATGACGGGTAAAAATGCAAAATGCGTTGATCCGGCCTGAAAAGACAAAGAACTGTCGTAGGTCACGGACTATAGTTGTTTTCTTTTATTTGCATTCGATCTTTTCATTGATCGATATTGTATAGCAGTGTTTTTCCCTGCTTTTGGTTTTTTGTTTCTCTCGTATCTCGGTAGATGGCGCCTCTTGCTATAGTTCGCTCACTAATTACATTTAATTAGAGACAAAACCGTCTGATTAACTTCGCAAGATTTGTCACTTGACCAGCAGTGTTCTGAGGAGTCGCATAAGGACGAAACGGTTAACTGTCAACACTTGTTAGGTGTCCATTAGATCTTGGACCCCCGTGAGGTTAAGCTTTCAAGCTACCCACGGAAAAATATAAGGGAAACAAAAAACTCCTTTTTGTCCGATTAGCCATGAAACTTGTTTGATTATTAATTCTTAGTAATTTCGTTCACATCATTTTAAATCTAGAAATATAGGCAATCAAGAATAGAGGACTTTTGGTCTTTTATCTTCAATATTAAATCGGACCTACTGATTTTAAATATAGTATTAACTAGAACTGACCTCTAAGCTATAGATTTATACCTTGTAAATTTACCTTAAAAGTTCAAATTCGTTGATTCCACCAGCGGTGGCCAACCAAGGAAAGACGGCAGGTATATTCCACGCTGTCGCGTCTAATTCCACACCCAAATGATTGGGCAGCACTCGTGGAATGTTCTCGAGCAGACCGCCTCCGGTGATGTGAGCGAACGCCTTTACTTTTCCCGTTTTGACAGCTGGAATGACAGATTTGACGTAGATTTTGGTGGGTGTTAGCAATTCTTCACCTGAAAACGAAAAAAAATCAATTTGCGTCGTTTTCGTTTCAACTTGTTTGAAATATCCTAAAAAGTCAAAAAGATCCGGCTCGAAAGACCAATAAATATACAAAAACTACTTACCGAATGTTTTATTTTGTTTGCTAAAAGGTGCGGGGTCTTTATAACCGACACCAGCAACTTTCATCACTTTCCTGACCAAACTGAAGCCGTTGCTATGGACTCCCGAGGACGGTAGCGCGATGATGACGTCACCGGGTTGAATACTGTCAATGTTTGGCATCAGTTGGTGGCGTTCTACGGCCCCCACAGAGAATCCTGGAAAAAATTAATGGATTCATCACGGATTTGATACCTTCCTAGCTCATTAGCAAACTCCAAGTGAACTTCACACTATACCAGCCTTAAAAAACAGTATTTTGCAAGGCCACTGATACTGGGTGTTTTTAAGCTTAGAAAAGAGATGGCGCTGAAAGCGCGGCAGCCATAGGGTCACTGCATCCTGGAAGCCTGGCGCACAAAGAGGCAAAATCAAGAAAACATGCGATTTAGTGCAGAACTCATTTATCTAATATGGGAGATATTTTTACTGAAAACTATTTATTAATAATCGCTTTACCATAGCAAGTTAGCTTCGGATAGTCAAACGTCAAACAAATACATAAAACACCTTGTCAAAGTTAACGTGTTTTGAAAACTGACGTTGCGTAGTTGTTTTAAGAACACAAATGAATCAACTTTGCCACAATTTTTAATGTTGATCAAGTTTGGTTAAAATAATTTTAATTATGTCAGATAATCACTATGGTAAGTACATTATTCTCGTATAAAAAAAATGCAAAATTTTTTGTTGTTTTTCTTCAAACTGCCATTTTTGTAAAATGTTTTAAAAAAAAATTATTTTCTTTAATTTTAAAAATATACTGGACACAAAGTAACTTGTCGCCCGCAGTCGCGGGCGAGTTTTCACATGTCATTTTTTATTGAACTTTTCTTTTTAAAATGATGCCACATTTAGCTGCTACTTTTTGCTAATAAGGCCGGAATTAATTTTTAAATATTAACATTTTTCTCCAAACTTAGCGAAATGTGTGTTTAAATTGTAGTATAGATATTTAAGATATAACGTACTAAATACATATACATCTACACATACTATTATTATACTCAATATATATTAAGGAATAAAAGTCACACCTTATCCCGCGGCAAAAAGTTTGTAGCCTGAGCGTAGCGAGGTATATAATTGGCCAATAGCTAACAAGACACTAATTACGAATTTTAGGAGATATTTTTTAAACTTTTGGATTTTTCTGCCCTAAAATTAAATTATAATTATGTGGTTTTCAGCTACTTTACTAAAAACACAATGTCTGATAAAGCCTTTTTTTTTAATTTTAAGGATAAAAAGTGACATTTTTATCGCTAAAATAAGAATTAAAGAGGACCCTGTTCTTATAATTTATACCAAGGGGTAAAAGTGAAACTTTTTATTTCAAGGTAAAAAGTTTTTAGCACGAGCGTAGCGAAAGCTACAATTTGTTAAAGGATAAAAATACTCTTTTATAACGAGGTTTATACGTTAATTTTACACTCTCAGACCGATCTTTTTTTAAAATTAATATCTGATTTATTAATTTAGTTAAATTATTTTGTGTTCTGTTTAGTATAATATATAAACATGATTATTTATAAACAAAGAAAGCTTCCAGTGGCGTATATAGAAAAATGTCTCGGGGTGGGCCTGAAACTGTTTTAAGGGGGAGAGACCCCATGATTCCGTATTTTATGCTGTTTTATGTTTGTATTCATGAAATATGTGGAAAATATCTAAAAAAATCTTAGCTTCGGGGGGTGCCCGGGCCCCCCCGGCCCCCCTTATATGCCACTGAAAGCTTCTGTCAAGTCATTTTAAAAATGGCGAAAGTCAGACAGAAGAAAAGTGTGTAAAAATTTAATGTCGGTTCTGTCAAGTTTTTTTTGGGGGGGCTTAGGTGTCTTCATTTTTCAGGGGGACGATTAGTTATTGGGGAGGGGGCAAACTTGGCCATTCCGTTTCTGTAGGGTCGACAACATAGTTTCAAGTTTATTTATTTCACATACTTTATATTACAGATAGTATAATACTTATTTGATTAATATTAAATTTTAAATATATAAATAAGCGCCTAGATATAATAATAATATAATATTTTGTAAACATTGCCGTCGTACATAGTATTTTAGGAAATATTTTGAAGCTTATTCAACCACTTATACCTCGATTAACAGCTCGGGGTCAATTTTTTTTATTTTGGATCACTAAGTAATTCATTTTAAACATTCCTGACTACAAAGGAATACATCAATTGCACTGTGGGACTTTATCGCACCTTTTTGTGCTTCTGCCCACTGTGTGGCGTCTGGGAGACGCCAGGCTTCATGGATGCAGTGACCCTAGGCAGCCATTGTCAATAGGGTTAATTTATCCAACATGCCGCGACACGCTTGAACCAATCATTTTTAGTGGCCCTTTCCCAGTACAGCGTGTCCCATTTTCGATGGGATTAAATGGGAAACTCGGTTATTATTAAAGATATCGATTTTCTGATTGCACCTTTTTTTGAGCCCTTAAAAATGGTGTAATCAGATTTTTGCTATACCCCGTGGTTTAGCTAATACAGGGAGTTTTAAAAAAAATTGCATTCTTATTAATTCCTTGTATCTCGCTTACTTTGCAAGATATTTTTATTCTGTAAAAACCTTTCTATGGCAACTTTTTTAGGGCAAAATAATGACGTTGTCATTTTTTAAAATATTGTTTAGTTTTTGAGATATGGTATTTATCATAAAAAAATTAAATACGGACCTGGATTTTTTGTGTTACTATTTTGATTGGTTTCATGCTATCATTATCTTAAAATGATAAAACTATAATATTTTTTTGATTTAAGGTTTTAAAAAAAAAGAAATTTGTCAGAACCTGAAAATTTCCAACGTAAATATATATTAAAAATTGCAAGACACACTAGTGGGACGATTTTTAGTTTATCTGTAATATTATAAATAAAGTAAAAAACGGTAAAAAGTTACAAAATTAAAATTATAGTAATTATTTGATGGTAGCACAGCAACTCATGAAATTTTCTTCAACATGGCAAAACAAAAGCGTGGAATTGACATTGTCATTTTACTTGTCATTTTTAGTGAATAGATCACTCAAAATTATTCTAAAATGGCTAGAAATCGTCCATACCCAGATATTGAAAAATATAATATATCTTTAACTGCTTTATTCATGCAACAAAAATTCCAATATTTAAACGGCAGAAATAGTTTTATGCAAAATGTGTTAAGAAAAATTACTCAAAAATGCCAACAATGTCTCACACATAATGGCAATCAGTTTGAACAATTATATCATTAAACAAACTTTAGTTATTATTTTTTGTAATTCGTTATTTTTTTTTTGGATTTGTCGTAGACTTTGTTTCAAATAAATTTTTAAATGAACGTAAAACCATTTTAATTTGCTAAGTATCAAAACAGTTAAACTAAAAATCGTTCAACTAGCAATTTTTAATTTATATTTGTGTTGGAAATTTCCAGGTTCGGACTAAATTTTTTTTTTAAATAATAAATATATTTTTTTTAACCATAAAACAAAAAAATATTAAATTTTTATTATTTTGTGATAATAATAGCATGAAACCAATCAAAATATTATTTAAAAAAATCCAGGTCCGTATTTAATTTTTTTATGATAAATATCATATCTCAAAAACTAAATAATATCTTGGGACTTATCTTGTTCACTCGGTATGTGTACCTAACTAATTCTAAATATATCTTACCCGCTAGATCATATTCACCCGGAGGGTACATATCAGGCATCTCCGCTGTTTCTCCGCCTAAAAATTAAATTATCTCTTATTTGATACCTCAAATTTAAGACATTAACATGTAACATCAGTGCCTCAAGGGTCGATGTTAGGGCCATTATTATTTGACATCTTTATTAATGATGTGTGTGCTGAACTTAAGTTACAAGCTTCTCCTGCGTATTGACTCACTGGAGGATTGCCAAAAATCTCCAAAAAGACTTGGATACTCTTATCGCTTGGTGTACCATAAATAAACTATCCATGAACATAGACAAATGTCAAGTACTGTCATTTATATTAAAAGCAAATCCAATTCTATATAACTACTCAATAAACCAAACATTTTTATATAGACCTGACTCTTTTCGCGACCTAGGAATAATTTTTGACAAGAAATTATCCTTCACAAAGCATATTGAAACTATAACATCAGAAACGACTAAGACCTTGGGTTTTATTACCAGACTAAGCCGCGAATTTCAAAATATAAAAACATCATATCTTTTCATTGATCGACATTGTATAGCAGTGTTTTTCCCTGCTTTTGGTTTTTTGTTTCTCTCGTATCTCGGTAGATGGCGCCTCTTGCTAAAGTTCGCTCACTAATTACATTTAATTAGAGACAAAACCGTCTGATTAACTTCGCAAGATTTGTCACTTGACCAGCAGTGTTCTGAGGAGTCCCATAAGGACGAAACGGTTAACTGTCAACACTTATTAGGTGTCCATTAGATCTTGGACCCCCGTGAGATTAAGCTTTCAAGCTACCCACGGAAAAATATAAGGGAAACAAAAAACTCCTTTTTACCCGATTAGCCATGAAACTTGTTTGAAAAAACATTGTTCTTCTCCTTTGTCAGGTCAAAATTAGAGTATGCTTCTCTAGTGTGATCACCTGAATATAACATTCACATTGAAGATCTAGAAAGGGTTCAGCGAAGATTTCTTAAGTTACTTTACTTTAAAACTTATGGAATATATCCTCCTCAAGGTTTTCCAGAAGAAAATTTACTTGAAATGTTCGATATGCAATCCTTATCTAACAGGAGTAACTCAAGTATTTCTGTTTAAGAGTTTGAACAAATAAACTACAGTTTTCTCCACTTCATGTTATGTGCAGAACTTATAATAAATGTAACAGAGACCTTGACATATTTAACACCACAATCTCAAAAATTCGTGGTTATTTTACAACGTCATTCTATATTATAATCTATAATCTTTGGTCATTCTCCTCTCTTTGATATAGTAAACATTATGTTGTCCATAATTTTTAATGTAGTTTTTATTTATTTTAAATTTAATTTTATAACCATGTCCTGTGTGTATTTTAGCTCACACATATACTATACTATAGTAGTGTGAGCTATGGTGATCCTAATTTTTTCGAGAAAAAAAAAGTTGCTCCGATTTCAAAAAATTTTATATATCTTTGCGTTTCAGATGATTTTGAAACTTTTTTGTCGCGCCGTCTCTGTCTGTCTGTCTGTAACAACAACCAACGCGCATAACTCAAAAATCGCTTGGTCGATTTTAATGAAATTTGGTACCTAGGCTGGGTCTTGGGTCGAGATGGTCCCATTTAAAATAGAACAAAATCCACCGTACACAAGCCAAATAAAAGGGTGGGGGAAGATTAAAAAAATTAGAGTTTATGTAAAAATATGGCGTGTATGATATCAAACAAAAGGTAATTGAGTATGGAGTTAAACAAAATACATTTTAGTTTTTTTCTTCAAAAAGGGTGGGGGTAGATTAAAAAAATTAGAGTTTACGTAAAAATATGGCGTGTGTGATATCAAACGAAAGGTAATTGAGTCCGGAGTTAAACAAAATACATTTTAGTTTTTGTTTTTTTAAAGGTGGGGGTAGATTTCAAAAATTTGAGTTTAAGTCAATACATGGCTTGTGTGGTATCAAACAAAAGGTAATTTAGTCTGGAGTTGATTAAGATATATTTCAGTTTTTAGTTTTATTAGCTCGCACGTACACTATAACTATAGTACCTAGTGTGAGCTTAGGGGCCCATATATTGACAGAGTATTTTTAATTATTTTACATTTAATGTTTTTTAACTTAGTTTATTGCTTGATTACTTAGGTTGTGTAATTTTTAAGGTTTTCCTGCTTTGTAATTGGGTTTTTTTCCTGTTAAGCAGTGTAATAATAAATACATAAATAAAAACATGATTATAATTTACAGCCTTTTCAAAATAACTGTAATTAAAAGTAATAATAATAAGGCATGCTAACTATAATAACTAAAGATTACTATGGAAAACACAGGCATAAACAGGTCTTTGAATATAATTTTTGGTCTTAATAAGCCTATTTTCATTTTTTGTCTATAAAAGGAGCCAAAATTTTCCAAAATCGGCCAATGGTATCCAAAATTATAGCGTGTTCAAAAAGTGAAATTTTTTGGCCCATTCCATATATAAAAAATTACATATTTTGAACAAATACTCACCAATAAGTGAACAGCCTGCCTGTCTACATCCCTCGGCAACACCGGAAACTACCTGCTTGGCAACGTCGACGTCTAGGGCGCCGCAGGCGAAATAATCGAGAAAGAATAAAGGCTCGGCTCCGTGGGCGAGAACATCATTCACGCACATGGCCACTAGATCTATGCCGATTGTGTCGTGCAGCCCCATCTCTTGGGCTATCTGTAAAGTAAGGTTTAGATTCAACCAATGAGTATATGACCCATATAGAGTGGCAACCGGCGAGTTTTGCAACATTGAGGGGCAGATGGCGCTGAAATAAATTCGTCTAGTACGCAATATTCAGAGACAACTACTATGATCTAATATCATTTATATGATAGGCCAGGGCTATCAAAATTGACGGGCCACGATCCTCCACTTTATTGACGTCACATCCGGGGCTGATTTTTTTTTGATGGTCACGTTACAACACAGCTGATTGTCTTTAAAATATTGAAGTTGAAATGACGGTTCATGAATATTTGATTTTTTTTAAATAAAGCCGTTTTTGAGATTGTTTTTACTTTATTCTGGCAGAACAATTTTTTTTAAATGTATAGTAAGCCCTAATTTTTCAAAGCCGCTTCATTAGCTCACACAAAAATTAAGTTTTAAGCAGAAGCGAATGTGACAATCACATATGACAAAGTCAAATACATGTCAAATATAACATTTGGCATGTGGTACATGGCGGGTAATTTGAATTCAAAATAAGGAATGCTAAATCTTGAAGATTTTAACCTTTTATTCATGTTGCTTCCTTACAAACCTTTGGTGGAATATCGGGATGGTGTCTGAGAATATTTCACTGAAATTTTGCGGAAATCTGTAGTGCCATTTTGAAAATATCATAAAAAAACGTCTGACCTCCCATAAGACCCAATGTAAAATTCATCCCCGGGAGAACAGCTGATTTTTTCAGGGTCATGGCCTCTATTTTTGTGTTGGCCTTGGATAGGCATGAACCTTGGAACTAGCACATGAAACTAAATCGTCCAAGTACTACCTGAATATTGCGTACCCGACAAATTTATTTCAGCACCATCTGTCTCTCAATGTTGCAAAGCTCGCCGGTTACCACTCTATATGGGTCATATACTCATTGGTATAACTTGATTAAAGTACTAACATCAATAATTCCCCAAATAAAACCTTGAAATCTTGAACAAAACCGAAAAAAAAAAGTGAAAATGCTAAAATTTTAGGAAATTGTCCCATCTGTAACACAATTTATCCCGTCCGGTAACGCTCTTTTTCACAGAAATGGTCCTGTGTTAAAGAACGGGACATTGAATTTTTTATTTTGAATTTTTGGGAAAACCTAACCCTAAAGTTTGTTTTGATATTTTTGGGCTTTCTGCAAAAACCTTCAAAAATGAAAGTCCTGTTTGGGAAAAATTCCGATCAGGTGATAATTTCTCTCTTTGTTGAAAGTTATTTTCTTTTTGATCACCTGATCATTTTGTTAAAAATCATGCGCGTTTTTTGCTCACGCTGGGAGTTTTGAAGCGCCACCCTGTGTGTGACAGGGGAATGAAGAAATCACTTCCGCCAAAAAACTAAAAGAAGTCACACGTGTTTTCGGGTTGAAGACCGAAATTCCAGTCCCAAGAAGGGGCGGTGCCGCCAGTGAAATTTTGGGACTGTTGCAGAATTACAGAAGGTAAGCTTCTAGCGTGTTGCCGATTTTTTCCTTTAATAGACTCTGTTTTCCCAGGCGGGGCGAATTTAATTTTGGGGTTATTTTTTTTGGGATATCTCTAGTTTTTCTCCCCTTCAGGGCTCAGATCTATCAGAATAGTTATAACTATATTCTGCCTTGATATTTTTGACCATTATTTATCTTAGTATTTTTTTCACACCTAAAATACCTTATATTTTTGTTGTTTGCGTTTTTATAGATTCACTTATAAAGAATTCAAGTATCAAGTTGAATTTTATCTCTTACTTTTAGTTTTTAAGATATTGTACTTGAATTATAAATCAGTGGTACCTTCAGTTTGGTTCCAACGCCATCAGTTCCGGAGACCAATAACGGGTCCTTGTATCCGGCCGCTTTGGTGTCGAAAAGGCCACCAAAACCGCCCAGGGCGCCCATTACGCCCGGCCTGTTTGTGCTCTTCGCCGCGGGCTTGATGTAGGCCACAAGGTCGTTTCCTGCGGTTATATCGACACCGCTTTGTTTGTAGGTCAGGTTGCCGGATTTCAAAATAGCCCTAAAAACAATTACAGTGAAACGTCTCCTTGTAAATTCACTCCTTTAACCGGACAGTCAAATAACCGGACGCGGACAATTTCTTTTGGTTAAAAAATTCTGAAACTTCCCTTAACCGGACGCGAACCTCTGACAACGGGACGGAGCGCTGCACGATATAAACGTAAATATTATGTAGTATCAAACGTGAAATTTCGTACCCGTGAATTTAAAAATCAAACAAGTTTCATGGCTAATCGGGCAAAAAGGAGTTTTTTGTTTCTCTCATATTTTTCCGTGGGTAGCCCGAAAGCTTAACCTCACGGGGGTCCAAGATCTAATGGACACCTCAGAACACTGCTGGTCAATGTGACAAATCTTGCGAAGTTAATTAGACGGTTTTGTCTCTAATTAAATGTAAATAATAAAAGAACTATAGCAAGAAGCGCCATCTACCGAGATACGAGAGAAACAAAAAACACAAGCAGGCGAAAGACTGCTATACAATATCGATCAATGAAAAGATCGAATGCAAATAAATTCACGGGTACGAAATTTCACGTTTGTTAGTATTATTTGGCTTAAAAATTCCGTTGATTGACGCTCACTGTCTTGATGACGGGTAAAAAATGCAAAATGCGTTGATCCGGCCTGAAAAGACAAAGAGCTGTCGTAGGTCACGGACTATAGTTGTTTTCTTTTATTTGCATTCGATCTTTTCATTGATCGATATTGTATAGCAGTGTTTCGCCTGCTTGTGTTTTTTGTTTCTCTCGTATTTCGGTAGATGGCGCTTCTTGTTATAGTTCTTTTATTATTTACATTTAATTAGAGACAAAACCGTCTAATTAACTTCGCAAGATTTGTCGCATTGACCAGCAGTGTTCTGAGGAGTCCCATAAGGACGAAACAGTTAACTGTCAACACTTATTAGGTGTCCATTAGATCTTGGACCCCCGTGAGGTTAAGCTTTCGGGCTACCCACGGAAAAGTATGAGAGAAACAAAAAACTCCTTTTTGCCCGATTAGCCATGAAACTTGTTAGATTATGTAGTATGTTGGTATACAGGGCTCTCAACAGACAAACAAGAAAATAATACGAAAAATATGAAATTTTTTAATAAAAACATAAAAAATATGAAATAAAGAAAAAAAAAGATGAAGGAAATATGAATAAAAATTAGGTTTCTTTTTGGTCCCCTACCAAATGGCAGGTTAAACCAAGCCCAACTTTTTTTTTTAGGAAAATACATTTACTAAGCAAAACTATATATTTTTTAAAATTTTATTAATAAAGAAGTTGAATTAGGCGTGGATGGGGTTTGGCCAAACAAAAACAAGGCACATTTTTTAAAAGTACATTTTAATAGGTACGTCTAGTAACACAGAAAAAAGTCTTAAGTATATATATATATATATATATATATATATATATATATATATATATATATATATTTATCGGTTTCACAACGTTCTACGTCTTCCGATACCCAATCTCCATTCGTTTTTGTTTGTCCATAATTCATCATCTAGGCCTCTCATTCTTATTTCACTGTCTATTCCTTCTCTCCAGCTTCTCCTTGGCCGTCCTCGTTTTCTTCGGCCAGTTAGTTTCCATTGTAGTATTTGTTTAGGTAGTCTTTCATCATTCATTCTTTGTACATGTCCGTACCACACCAGTTGTTTTGTTCTTATATTATCCACTAAAGTACGTTCACACACTGTCATAATTTCTCTTATTCTTTGATTTGTAACTGTTTCTCTTTTTGATTTCCCTGCTGCTCTTCTCCAATAGTCCATCTCCGTGGCGGAAAGCATTTTTTCTGTTCTATTCTTGATTGGCCATACTTCTGAGCCGTATGTAATAATACTTTTTACAATGGTGTTATATATAAGCTTTTTGTTATGTTTTAATATACTTTGGTCCCAAATTATTCCATTTAATAAAGTTATTGCTTTTCTTCCTTGGACGTTTCGATCTTTTATAGCTTTGTCTAGTGTTCCGTCAGCTGTAATTTTTAGACCTAAGTATTTATACTCATCACAGAACTGAATTCGCTGCCCGGTATTTAAGATTAGATCCTGTTTCATTCCACCGATACACATATACTCTGTCTTATTGAGATTAACCTCTAGTCCCCACTTATTGTACTCTTCTATTAGTTTTCGTGTCATATATTCGAGGTCGTCATAATCCTGAGCCACTACTATCTGATCATCGGCGAAACATAAAGTATACAAGGTGGTTTCGTCCAACGGAATTCCCATGTTTTGGCATTTTCTCTTCCATACTTTAAGGACTTGTTCCAAGTATATCTTGAAGAGTGTAGGCGAGATACAGCAACCTTGTAAGACCTTTATTTACTTGAAAGCTTTTTGTTAATTTTGCTTTTATTTTAACTTTTGCCTCACTATTGCGGTATAACTCTTTGATGGCCTTAATTAGTTGTACGCTTATGTTTGTGTTTTCTAACGCTTTCCAAAGTAGATTTAGTGGTATACTATCATATGCCTTCTGCAAATCGAAGCCTTAAGTATAATACTTTAAATACCTATTCCGAGATCATATTATATTTAAAAAAACTCAACATTTCAAAGTAATAGAATACAATGCATGAAAAAGCCCTACTCAATTCAGACTTTGTCAGCGGCAACTAACCAACATATTAAACTTTTAAGAATGCACAAAACTCAAGAGTAAATAATCAAAATAAAAAAGCCCTACCTAATCCAGGATTTTTGAGATGTAACAAACTAATAATAAACTAAAAGGAACTCAAAAGTCAAGAATAGTAAAAATATTGAAAATTTCCCCACTTAATTTATTAGAGGTTTCTTCTTAAAGAAGTTTGTAATCAACTGCAGTCTCTTGCCAATGTTTCAACTTGCTCTTCCTTCTCATGTTATTCTTTTTGTGCTGTTAAATATCGATTAATCATGGTCTGAGCTAATTTAACTGATGTTATAATTAAAGCATCTTACAATGCAAAATTAAATAAGGCCTGGCCTTATTGCTGCCTGGTCTTATCCGTGCCTTATTCCAATAACTCTCTTTTAGCCGCTCAGTTCATCTTCATTGGGGAAAATATGAAGGTTTTTTTAAAAGTATGAAGTTTTATGAAGTATATTGTCACGAGGGGGTTTTATCGTGACGAACACAGTTTAAGTTAGGTGTAATGGTTTTATTATAATACTTATATTTACTACTTACATTGTACTTAAATACATCTTGTCTACAAATCTTCTTTTATAGGCTTAACTTTTTATACTTTACTAACGTACTACTTGTTCACTATTAACTAAGCCTGGGCGTTAGGTTCTCAGCGTACAACTAACTGCTAAACTCTTTTGGAGATGCTTTTATTACAAACCGTTTGCCATTGATAGGATATCGAGATGTGTTTTGTTTCCTGTATAAACATCATCGAAATCCCATTAACCGCGTTGTTTATAATAATTCTGTATACAATTTATTACTTTCAATACAATTTGAACTATATACAGAAGTTCATTTCCTTAGAATGTTTAGGGTTAATGTGCACTTGCTTATAAACGTAACTTGTGTCATTCACTTAATAGGACATTATTTTCTATCCTGACAATATATTAACATTTTTTATAAAATATGAAGGTACTGAGAGCCCTGGGTATACTTCTGTCGTATGTACAACATATTTTATTCGGCGGGACTGCTGAGTTTTATTTTTATTGTTCAGTTGGGTAGTAAAAGATCTCTTTAAAATGGCGCTTAGTAAAAAACTTCTTGGTTTACGTGAAAAATGGAAGTTGTTAACGTTTCGGAGAAGAAATATCTATCAGCACGAAAGATCGCTGAAAAATTTAATACTGGAAAAACTCAAGCAGCAGAAATTGTTAATAAATACGAGGGTGGATCAAACAAGCCTTTGTTTATAAACTAGTTATTTAGAAACATGACAAAAAACAGAATTTTTTTCTACTTTTCTACACATCCCCCTCCTCTGTTAATACACTTTTCCCAACGGTTTGACAGTTTCTTAATCCCGTTTTCATAAAAGGAAGCTGGGCGGGTATCTAACCAGTTGCGCACGAATGCCTCCACCTCTTCATTGGTCTCCCCCCAGTGAATCTTTGAGTGGGCCAAACATATGAAAATTGCAAGGTGACAAATCTGGACTGTATGAAGGGTATTCCAGCACAGTCAGCTGCCGTATCAGGTCTAACGTTGTCATGCAGGAGCAACACCTCTTGGATGGGGTGTGCTCTCCTCTTTTGGCGATAATTAAGCTTTACCTGGTCGAGTAAGTTGTAGTAGTAAGCCGCGTTTATTGTTATTCGCTCGTGCAAAAAATCGACCAACAAAACTTCTATCCAGTCCCAGAAAACGGTCGCTAAAACTTTGCCTGCAGAAATGTTGGTACGCGGACGACGTAGTTGACTCACGTTGTCGACACGCTCACGGCCGTCGTTAATTTCTTTGCACCAAGTTTTTACAGGTACCCACGAAAGCGTCTTATTTCCGAACTGTGCTCGCAATCTGCATCGAATTTCAGCAGGTTTCACGTTTTCGCGTGTAGGAATTTTAATGATTATTCTTTGCGCAACACTGCTGTGTACCTTCTTCTCGCTCATTGCGATTGCTCCTGGCCACAAGACGCTAGCGCTACCAAGTCCACTTTCAATCCCTGGCTTCGCAAGCGCAGATCTACCAATATTATTTATAGTCTTTGCAACAAGGCTAGTCCTTTTGTTTAATCACCCCGTAATTCTGGTAACAAAACGCACGTGTATTCTTAATTCAGTTTTAAACCACAGGTTCCTAAGGTAACTGATAATGGATGCTGCGAAACTAATTATCAGTTACCTTAATCTTAATATAATCGGTTACCACCCTTTATAATAAGGGTGGTGGATCGGTGTTTAAACTGCCATTGTTTTGAAATTTCTGACTTTGAAAGATTATCGCTAATTTTTTATTTAAATTCTGATTTTGATTGAAGAGTTTTTTGAGAAAAGGTTCTGTCCGAAAATGATTTTATGTAGTGAAAAATTTATGAACAATTGGGGTGCCCTTCCGCCAAAGTTTCTACATTGGAAGATTTTCAGTGCGACTGACTGTAGAGCTACAAACCGTGAACAAACGATAAATTATTAATGATTATTTAATTTTTTCAAAAATGTTATTTTTTACAATGTATTTCGAGCTGGAGTTAAGCTAAGCTTTGCAATTTGTTTTGGTAAAAATTCATTCAAATAAGATTAGGCCCTATTTATATTATAGTTTTTGTAAACAGAAGTTTTTAATATTATTACCTAAGGATAAAGACTTAATAAAAGTTAAATTAGTACATACTCATTTCTCAGTATATAAGCATTTATATTTTTTGTTTAGGGTAAATTAAAACAGTATTTTATTATAATTTTTAATAAATAAACATTTTTTATGGTCGACACATAGATCTTTTAAAAAGTATAATAAAATTCTCAACTGATTTAAGTGGAAATGCTTTGGGAATTTCAACAAAAACAGTATTGTACAAACTCTTTCTGAGTGAATTAAAAAATATATTTCAGACACAATATTTAAACTAAATATAGCTATATTGAGGCTATTACTAATTACTAAGTTTAAAATGTTGCAGTAGAACAGTAGAACAGCTCATAGGATTAAAAACCAACCAAAAAACTGAAAATCTAAAATCTAACTAAAAAACAAACTATGCAAAAATAATTTATTCTCATCATCCAAAAAATTTCATCTCATAAACTGCCATTGTCAGTTATAACGAGAGGAGCGACATCAATAGCTGTTTCGTTTTCTCAGTCTTCCAAAATAAGTTTTTCGCAATGCATCATGTAATTTTAACAATGCTTTTTAAACAATAGTTTAACAAACTTTTTTTAGTTTTCTAAAGAAGTTGTTTTGGATCAAGGACTGTACACAGTTCTCTGTGTACAGTCCTTGGTTTTGAATGGCATCACAAAGTCTTCAAACTTTTTGTCATTACCTATACTGTGTTTCTTAAAATTTTGCTCTGTAGTTATTACGGATGGGACTAAAGATCGAAAAAAGCGTGGAATTTTCGTATGAACATTTTATCTTTGTCGCAATTTTTTTACTATTTTGACTACTTGCCAAAAATTTTTTGTTTTGAAAGTTGACTTTTATTGTCAATTTAAACTTTGATAGACAGACAGGCTTGCAACTGCCAACTGCAATCTGGGGCCAACAACGATTTTCGATGCTATTTTCTGTCTTCTTTATAGAAGAAAAATAAAAAAGGATAGCAAAGGGACTTGGGGTATTGCAAGGACTATACCTCATGTCTTAGAATTGATGCATACAGGGTGATTTTCACTTGAATGATTCTAACCACATAAAAATAGAAAGTTTCAAAAACCTAACCTAACAAAACCTAATCAAATCTAACCGAACCGAAGGAAACTGAACCAATAATTTTTTTCAAAAAAAAACTTTCCTGACTTCCTGCCCGGGATCCTAGAGGATGTGAATCCGAACCGAACCAAACCGAACCTAACTAAACTGAACCAAACCTAACCTAACCAAACTAAACTACAACACGTACTGCTAATAAGGTTTAGTTGGGTAGGGTTAGGTTTGGATAGGTTCGGTTCGGTACGGTCCGGTTCGGATTCACATCCTCTAGCATCCCAGGTAGGAAGTCAGGAAAGTTTTTTTTTTGAAAAAAATATTGGTTTAGTTTGCTTTGGTTCGGTTCGGTTAGATCTGATTAGGTTTCGTTAGGTTGGGTTTTTGAAACTTTCTATTTTCATGTGGTTAGAATCATTCAAGTGAAAATCACCCTGTACATCGATTCTAATACATGAGGTAAATAATATTGGTAGATCTACGCATGCGAAGCCAGGGATTGAAAGTGGACTTGGTAGCGCTAGCGTCTTGTGGCCAGGAGCAATCGCAATGAGCGAGAAGAAGGTACACAGCAGTGTTGTGCAAAGAATAATCATTAAAATTCCTACACGCGAAAACGTGAAACCTGCTGAAATTCGATGTAGATTGCGAGCACAGTTCGGAAATAAGACGCTTTCGTGGGTACCTGTAAAAACTTGGTGCAAAGAAATTAACGACGGCCGTGAGCGTGGACTTGGTAGCGCTAGCGTCTTGTCTCCTGGCCAAATGAGCATCGCGGCACTACCAACCGCCTACATGCTGCTGAATATCCCTACTCCAAAATTATAACGGCCACGTTCATCTTGAATGACTTTTCTATTAGTAAGTTTAAAATGCTTGTTTATATTTGATCCACCCACGTATATACTGAAATTTCGCAGTTCTCTCTCATAAGCGGACACCTCCAATAAGCAGACAAGAGTGTCCGCTTATAGGAGGTTTCACTGTACACGGTTTCTAAGCATACCTAGCAATCCCTTTGTGACCAATATCCCTCCTAAACTGCTTTCCTTCGAATTTGATCATTTCACAAGCTTTGGTGGCGTTCGCAGCCGCCACCACCAATTGGGGTGCAATAGACACGGCTATCAGGACTCTGCCCCCGTTGGTCACCACTTGACCGCTTTTCAGAGCTGTGCCGCAGTGGAACACCACGTGGTTCGGTTTGGAATTGACCAAGTCTATATCTGAAAAAATCGGAATATACAGGGTGTCCCATAACTTAGGGACCATAGGCCAACAGGTGATAGAGGAGGTCATGTCTGATAAAAAAGTTCCTATAATGCATGGGTCAAAACTCTTTCTTTGTCGAGATACAGAGCATCAAAGTTGACAATTTTTTTAACTTTTTTGATAATTTTTTATACAAAACACAGTAAAAATATGAAATTGGGTAGAGTGGTGTATTAGAACAAGATTAATAAATTAAAATGAAAATTATTTTGAAAAAAATGAGTTGGTCAATTTTTTTAGGAAAAAACAATTTTTTATATTTTTTGTTAATAAAAACAAGTCTCTAGCAAGACATAATAATAAAATACTCTGCCAATATATGGGTCCCTAAGCTCACACTAGGTACTATAGTTATAGTGTACGTGTGAGCTAATTTAACTAAAAACTGAAATATATTTTATTCAACTCCGGACTAAATTACCTTTTGTTTGATACCACACAAGCCATGTTTTGACTTAAACTCAAATTTTTGAAATCTACCCCCACCCTTAAAAAAACAAAAACTAAAATATATTTTGTTAAACTCCGGACTCAATTACCTTTCGTTTGATATCACACACGCCATATTTTCACTTAAACTCTAATTTTTAAAATATACCACCACCCTTTTCTTTAAATAAATTAAAATGTATTCTGTTCAACAGCAGACTCAATTACCTTTCGTTTGATATCACACACGCCATATTTTCACTTAAACTCTAATTTTTAAAATATACCACCACCCTTTTTTTTAAATAAATTAAAATGTATTCTGTTCAACAGCAGACTCAATTACCTTTCGTTTGATATCACACACGCCATATTTTCACATAAACTCTAATATTTCTACCCCCACCCTTTTATTTGGTTTGTGTTCGGTGGATTTTGTTCATTTTTAAATGGGACCATCTCGAGCCATGACCCAGCCTAGGTACCAAATTTCATTAAAATCGGCCAAGCGGTTTTTGAGTTATGCGCGTTGGTCGTTACAGACAGACAGACAGACAGACAGACAGACAGACAGACAGACAGACAGACAGACAGACAGACAGACAGACAGACAGACAGACAGACAGACAGACAGACAGACAGACAGACAGACAGACAGACAGACAGACAGACAGACAGACAGACAGACAGACAGACAGACAGACAGACAGACAGACAGACAGACAGACAGACAGACAGACAGACAGACAGACAGACAGACAGACAGACAGACAGACAGACAGACATACAGACAGACAAACAGACGGCGCAACAAAAAAGTTTCAAAATCATCTCTGAAACGCAAAGATATATAAAAATTTTTGAAATCGGAGCAACTTTTTTTTTTTCGAAAAAATTAGGATCACCATAGCTCACACTACTATAGTATAGTATATGTGTGAGTTAATATTATTGATCTTTTTAAAAGGATAAGTATAATAATATATTATTTTTTTTTAATTATTTTTTTATACATTATTTTGACAGTATCTCCTCAACTTGTAATTTTATCAAAAAAAAGGAATACCACATTTTTGAATCACAATTAGCTGAGTATTCAGCTGTCTGTGACAGATTTTGTTTTTTCTGTGAGACCCTTTTCTCCCCTACTCCTCTAACTTTAAACATCCTATATTTTAAAAACAGATGTGTGTTGGCCCCATGTTATATAACCTTTTTCCTCGGAAATAACCTCCTTTATCACCTGCTGCACTATGGCACCTAAGTTATGGGACACCCTGTATAAGTCGGTTCACACATATACTATACTATAGTAGTGTGAGCTGTGGTGCCTTTCGACAGACATATATACAGACAGACAGACAGACGGCGCGATAAAAAAGTTTCAAAATCATCTGAAACGCAAAGATATATAATTTTTTTTGAAATCGGAGGAACACTACTATACTGTCGTCCTTAAGCTAAAATGCCGTTAACTACCTAAAAAAATTTCCTTGTTTTGATCAAACAAACCCGGAAAATAATAACAAACGATACTCCTTGATAACTGGAAATTATTAGTTTCTTGAAAACCACAAAAGCTAAACAAGATTTGCTTATAAAAATTGATGTAGAATAATGTTGTGATTAAGACGGCACCAAAACATCAAAATTGTTCAAATGTTGGTTAACGGCATTATAGCTTATGCACGGCAGTATAGTATAGTATATGTGTGAGCTAAAATACACTTAAGCCGGTCGATATCAAGTCTATAGACTTGATACTTAAACCCGGTCTAAATGTTAAGTTTTAAGGTCTTAGTAAATACTGGTTAAGTTATTAACAACTTTCCTAAGCATAGAGAGTGGCTTTGGTTTTTAAATCTATCGAAAGCTGTCTGCCTTCATTTCAAAAATTCTTAATACCTTTTGTATTTCTTCCCTTACGAGGTTTTGAATCTAGAGACAACTTTTGTTTAAAATTAACAATCCCACTAGTATTAAACAACAAAAAATAAAAAAGTTAATAATATAGTTACAAAAAAAACCAGTTAATAAACAATAACAGTACCTTTAATAATATCCCCTTTGCTAGAAGATTCGGGATACCCCTTGGAGGCAAGAACAACTCCAACAGCACTCACTCCTTGCTTCCATATTAAGTTTTGAGACTGGAGCGACCCCTTACAACAAGAGAGCATAATTTCGTACAGATCTGACTCCAACAAAGGTAGAATAACTTCGGTTTCTGGGTCTCCAAATCTACAGTTGAATTCTAGAACTTTTGGACCATCTTTTGTTAGCATGAGGCCTGCGTAAAGTACCCCTAAAATAAAATAAATTTAATACTAGCAGGCGTAGTTAAGAGCCCTATAGTATCCCGGGGGATAGTCCTATTCTAGTTTTATCATAGTTCCTATTGTAAAAGTCGGGGTTTATTTAATAAAATATAAAAATATTTTACCAAAAATATGAGAACTTTTAAGGTTTCCGATTAATTGATAATAATATTTAACACGATGAAAAATAAATAAGTAAAAAAAATAAATTAGATATTATTTTTTTTAAGAAAAAAAAAATTATATTCATTAAAGTTTAAATTTAAAAAAAAATTAAAATAAAAAAAAATATATAATAATTAATTTTTTTTAAGAAAAAGAAAAATATTCATTAAAACCTAAATTAAAAATATTAAAAACATATTCTAAAACTGGCAGAAAATATACAAGTATTATCGAAGCAAGAAAGTGAAAAAATCACAACAATAAAAAAATATTATTTTTAAAATAAAATAATAAAAACCAAAAATTTAAAATAATAAATTAAAAATCATAAAAACAAATATTGAGAAACTGGTATTATTTAAAGCAAAAATAAAAAAAAAAGAGTTAAAATAAAATGATTGAGACTCACATGAAGCCAGCTGAACTAAAACCCTAACACTTATTTTCACTGGAGAGCACTGTTGATTCGATCGATCGCAGAATTACAAATGAAATTAATTAAATGAGCCACAAAAGAGGTTGACAAAAATACCATTTTTACCTGTTTTGTCCACGCCTTAGGAAATTGTTTATATTAGGGAGCAATGAATACACGACTCTATAGTATTCATTAATTAGGGCTATATTCAGAAACACTGGCTCGATTAAAACACATTGACCTGTTTCGTCATAAAAATTTGTGGGATAAACAAGAGGGGATCGCCTATAAATTCGATTTCTTGAATTATATCCGGGCATTATTAAAGTACCAGTGTTAAAGTTGCAGCCAAAAGTGAAAAATAGTAAAGTAAATTAGTAAAAGTTGAGTTAACCATTTTATATAAAAATGTAGTCTTCAAGAAAATCTAGAGTTTTTGCTCTAGGATAAAAAATATATTTTAGTGATTCGATGACAGAAAGTAAGTTAAACTATTTGAACATTGATTTAAAAAGAAAATATTACCGTTTATTTAATTGCTGTAGACAATTAAATTATTAGACTTTTATACATAAATATGGATTAGTAATTATAGTAAAGATGAAAAGATGGAGATTGATTTTGAACTTTTGATAGTGCATTTATTATTTGACGAGATCTAGACTATTGGAGTAAATTTACTATGTTTACGGAATTTTTATGTGTTACCATTGAGTTAATTTCACAATATTATGTCCTACAACGTGTTTTTTTTAGACTCTATCATTTTAATTTGCGAAGACAATTTTGTGTCGGAAAAATTGTAATAAAACCAATCAGCTTTGTTCGTGTGTTCGTGTTACTTTTACATAACTTTACATTTATAGGAGAGTAAAGCAAATTACAATTTTGGGGTTTTTAAATTTTGTCCTATAGTTTTATCATATTTCCAATCAGTCTGCCAAAGCTCAGCTCTCTAGAGCCTCTGGAAGTGGGCAATATTACTTTTACATAACGTTACATGTATGGGGGAGGCGAGTGAATTAGAATTTTGGGGTTTTTTGATTTTTTCCAAGGGATACAAGGTCTTTAAACGTACCGACAAATTTAAGATTCTCCTTTTTGAACCCATTAACTGTTTTTTCCAACACTTCTTTTTGAACAAATTTTACATCTTCGGGGCTCAGCAGGGGGCAGGGACAGTAGGCACCCATACCTCCTGTGTTGGGGCCCTGATCATTGTCAAAGATACGTTTGTGGTCTTGAGCTGGTAGCATGGGTTTAACGGTTGTACCATCACAAAAAGCCAAAACCTAGGATAAATAAATGGATCCATGATGGATTTGATACCTTCCTAGCGCATTAGCACACTCCACGCTATATTGTCATGTATGTAATTTGGACATGCTATTCAGAACTTGGTTGGTTGACCTGATGTAAAAGTATTAGGACGTCAACCTAGGAAGTATGTGGTGTAAACGATTTATGTTTAAGATTAAGACACGTTTGTAATCACATGCTTCTATAAAACCAATCAAGAACGGATAGTCGGGGTTCAGTTCAGTAAGTACGCTAAGTACGTAAGTTCTCAATAGTCAAGTATAGAAACAGTAAAGAGATTCTGATCGAGAGCTGAACCCGACCTACACGTGAATAATATTTGTATCAGAAAACTGGGCCAGACAGTAGTAATTAGTGTGTAAGTATCTTTGTACTTAGTATTAAATAAACCCTTAAACTATCTCACGATCCTCTTTATTTGTGCGCAAAAAGTACACAAATCAGTGTTGCCACCTCTACCGATTTTTCGGTAGATCTACCGATTTAGCCTTTTACTTTACGATATACCAAATTACCATAGTTTTCTACCGATTTTTTTCGATATAGACTTGTTTTTTTATACGCCTCGTAATCGCGATTAAAAAAAACACCATGAATAAAATATTCTTTTTATGCAAGATCCTTTGTAGAATAAAAATTTTATTTCCAGCCATTGTTTTTCAAAGTGTATTTATAGCGCCATCTCTTGGATTTTGCGATATACTTGACCGCAAGCGGCATTAAAGATCACGCTATTATAAACTCTGAGGTTTTTTTTATAATATTATCTACCTAATAGGGACGTATTGCAATAAAGCCAGGCACAAATTGTACCGGGCACTATATTGACAGTTTCACATTGTAAGAACAGCTGTCTTCTTTTAAAATAAGGCCATTGTGTATTATAAGAGCCGGAATTAATGGAAAATAAACGACTGGATTTCTAAATTCGACTTTGGTATGTCAATTTTGAAAGATCAACTGTCAGTTTTTAATGCGAAACTGTCAATATAGTGCCCGGCACAATTTGTGCCTGGCTTTATTGCAATAGGTCCCTAGTATGTACCTAATTTTTTTATTTAATTCTTAATTTTGGTATTTTGTCAGTAAAAACAAATCGTAAAAATACAATTTACCCACTAAATAAATCCAAACTATCGATAGTTCTTCAGCACTGCTTGCTGAGATGATTAAAAAATCTACCGAAATCTTCCGATTTTTCTTGAAGCCTTCTACCGAAGACCTCAGGGTCGAGGGTGGCAACACTGACACAAATAGTCACGACACCCCCTCGTGACAATATCATACTTGGAAAACGTTTTTGTAAATATCTCAGAAACGGAAGCTTCAACGGAATTTTTTGTAATGACCTAAATTATTGAGAAAAACGTGTTCTACCATACTCCCAAAACCACATATTGATGCGATGCTCCCTTAAAAAGCTAGCATATTTTAATCTTTTAAACTGTCATTAGCATTAATGGATTTAAATTTAATCAGTTCTTTACAGTATTGTACAGGGTGTCCCAAATTGGGCACTTTTGGGGGGTTTAAGATACTTCTAGAGAAGACAGAGAAAAACTGACCACGCATTACGAGGCTCAAATTTTAAGAGAAGACTTATAGTGAAAACCGCATTTTGAAATATCGTCTCGTCTTTGAGCTACAGGGGCTTTTTGAAAAGTCTGCATTTTGGAGGGGGGTCTATAACTTCGTTATTATTGGAAATATGGATTTAGAGTAAATTGCAATTTTATAGACTTTGTCACGAGGAATTCAACCGCTAAATTAAATTTTAACTGTCATCTTTAGTTTTTGAGATATGACATAAAGTTGCATTTTTTCTTATGGAATGGCCTATATTTTAATTAATTTTCGAATTCGTGATTGAATTCTTTTCAAAATGATGTATCATATGTCATAGTTTGATTGAGCGGTTTCGGAGATGTGCAATTTTTTGATAAAATTTTTTTTATTTATTTTATTAAGATATCAAGTCAGTGCCTTACCGAGACTTCTTCGCCTTCCAAAAGCTCTTCAATAACCACGGTCTCTCCAGCAGAACCAAATTTTTTATCGGTCAGGATTTCATCTACTGCATCACAGGCTTCTTTTTTTGTGGTAGCCACGACTACACCTTTGCCGGCAGCTAGGCCACTTGCTTTGACCACTAGGGCTGCAAATGGTGCACTGAAATTGGAAGAATTGTCCATAATTTTTTAAGTGTCATGGAAAAGTTTTAATTTTTTTTTAAACAACTTTTTAACAACAAAAACGTTTTATTTAACCGCAAAATATTTCAACAAAAAAAAAATCCTTTTCAAACCAAATTTTTTCAAAAAACAAATTTTTAAATAACATTTTTTTATAAAAAAAAATTCAAAAACGTTTTTGAAAAAAATATATTTTTTTAAAATTATCTATTTGTTAAAATTATTATTAAACGATTTTATTTAAGTTCACAGTAGAGGTGTTGATTTTCGTTACTTTTGAATACTCGTTACTAACATCGAAGTCCAGTTATTTCTTCGATGTTACTAATCATTACTCGACTACTAAGTGATCATTTTATATATTCGTTACTATCGTTACTTTGATTACTGTAACTGTATTCAATTCAATCATATAGCTATATAGAGGGCCCCGAGAAGTTTAATTTAATGTATTATAATATATATTTTTATAAAGTTAACAATTTAAAAAAAATAAAAAACTGCACTTGGGTACCCTTTGGTCAGGAAAATTTGCACCAAAAATTTCAAAAAAAACATTTGGTTGATACTGTGCCACGACGAAGCTACGGAGTCCCTTATACTAACCTAAAAATATTACCGTTGTAGATGTAATGGTTATCGAGAAAAATAGAATCAAAAGTTGAAAATTTTCAAAAACTTCAAAAAAAAGTCAACTTTTTTGTTATTGGATATACGTCAAAACATTTCCTATATTTTTATTGCTTGCCTCACAAAAAAATAAAAAAGACTCCAAAAGTTGGTCTATAGGTTAGTGTTGGTAAGAAATAAATAAAAGTTGGAATGCCAAAACTCAAAACTGAAGTGCCTTTAGCGGCCTCTCTCGGCATTAATATAAACACCAGTCCCTTACCTTTTATATCGCTATATAGAGGGCCCCGAGAAGTTTAATTTAATGTATTATAATATATATTTTTACAAAGTTAACAATTTAAAAAAATTAAAAAACTGCACTTTTTGGGTACCCCTTTGGTCAGGAAAATTTGCACCAAAAATTAAAAAAAAAAACATTTGGTTGATACTGTGCCACGACGAAGCTACGGAGTCCCTTATACTAACCTAAAAATATTACCGTTGTAGATGTAATGGTTATCGAGAAAAATAGAATCAAAAGTTGAAAATTTTCAAAAACTTAAAAAAAAAAAAGTCAATTTTTTTGTTATTGGATATACGTCAAAACATTTCCTATATTTTTATTGCTTGCCTTACAAAGAAATAAAAAAGACCCCAAAAGTTGGTCTATAGGTTAGTGTTTGTAAGAAATAAATAAAAGTTTGAATGCCAAAACTCAAAACTGAAGTAACTTTAGCGGCCTCTCTCGGCATTAATATAAACACCAGTCCCTTACCTTTTATATCGCTATATAGAGGGCCCCGAGAAGTTTAATTTAATGTATTATAATATATATTTTTACAAAGTTAACAATTTAAAAAAATTAAAAAACTGCACTTTTTGGGTACCCCTTTGGTCAGGAAAATTTGCACCAAAAATTTCAAAAAAAACATTTGGTTGATACTGTGCCACGACGAAGCTACGGAGTCCCTTATACTAACCTAAAAATATTACCGTTGTAGATGTAATGGTTATCGAGCAAAATAGAATCAAAAGGAAAATTTTCAAAAACTTCAAAAAAAAAGTCAACTTTTTTGTTATTGGATATAGGTCAAAACATTTCCTATATTTTTATTGCTTGCCTCACAAAGAAATAAAAAAGACCCCAAAAGTTGGTCTATAGGTTAGTGTTTGTAAGAAATAAATAAAAGTTTGAATGCCAAAACTCAAAACTGAAGTGCCTTTAGCGGCCTCTCTCGGCATTAATATAAACACCAGTCCCTTACCTTTTATGTCGCTATATAGAGGGCCCGAGAAGTTTAATTTAATGTATTATAATATATATTTTTACAAAGTTAACAATTTAAAAAAATTAAAAAACTGCACTTTTTGGGTACCCCTTTGGTAAGGAAAATTTGCACTAAAAATTTCAAAAAAAACATTTAGTTGATACTGTGCCACGACGAAGCTACGGAGTCCCTTATACATTCAAGGTGGTAGGGGGTTTAAGGTGTATAAAGGGGTAAATTCAATGGACATAGGATTGAGGAATTGGATTGTACAAAATTGACAGAAAAGAAACCTTGTAATAATTGACAGACATCAGAAGATCCCAATGCACCCAAATAACACATTTTCGGCGTTATCTGAAAAAATGTTTTCATCAAAAACAATACCTTTTCTAGTCATACATCAATGGAAAGACAAATATTATATATAAAGCTAACAGATAGAAAAAGAAATGAATGGATAAGAAATAAAACAAAAGTAAGGGATGTCAGATGAGAGGTAGAGTCATAACATCAGACAAAAGACAATGGAACAAATGTATTTTAAACTGGAGAACTTGGGAAAATAAAAGAAGTAAGGGAACACCCTCCCCAGATGGATGAACAAGGAGACAGACAGAGAAGAGTGGAACATATTGGGGAAGGCCTATGTCCAAAGATGGATCAAAGAAGACTTACTTGGTAATAAAATCCTTGGCATCCTGTGCTTTTCCAAAAGACTTCCACCTAGCAGTGGGAACTCCATGTCTGTCCATGAAAGCTTTGGCCCAATCCTTGTTGGATTCGATTTGAGCTGCTCCTTTTTGGGGACCAAAAACATTAATTCCTGCTGAGACTAAAGCATCTGCTATGCCATTGGCCAGAGGGTCTTCTGGGCCTACTGCTACTAGGGAGATGTTGTTTTGCTTGCAGAAAGCTGTAATTTCCTATATTAAAAATAAAATGAATCATAACAAAAACATTTCACGTAAAAAAAGCCAAGTACGCGAAAATGGCATTCCGTAAAAAGAATTGAGATAAAAGTAAAGCCAAGTTTTCCAATACAAATTTCAAAATGAAAGGTTCTTACTAGTTTAGAAATGTTTTTTTAAACTTTGCTATTACAGCCAAACTTCTTTATGTTCAATTTAGCACTGTGCCTAAGAGTCATTTACAGCCGTAATAGCCAAGTTTAGAAAAATATTTCTAAACTAGTAAGAACCTTTCATTTTGAAATTTGTATTGGAAAACTTGGCTTTACTTTTATCTCAATTCTTTTTACGGAATGCCATTTTCGCGTCCTTGGCTTTTTTTTACATGAAATGTTTTTGTTATGATTTCACTTCTTTTTTAAAGGAATTGAATAATACTTAATTTTTAAAGTAGTAAACTATGTGGAATATTGTTCAAAACTTTTGCAATGCCTTACTTAAATTTTTGAGATTTTTTAATTTTTTTCCATGGTTTTATCATAGTTCCTATCAGCCTTCCAAAGCTCAGCTCTCTAGCATTTCTGGAAGTGCACAATGTTACTTTTACATAACTTTACATGTATAGGGGAGGGAAATAAATTAAAATTGTCATGTTTTTAAATTTTGTCCTATAGTTTTATCATAGTTCCTATCAGTCTTACAATGATCAGCGTTCTGGAAGTGGGTAATATTACTTTTATAGGGGAGGAGAGTAAATGAAAATATTGGACTTTTTAATTTTTTTCCCATGGTTTTAACATAATTTCTATCAGCATGCCAATGCTCAGCTCTCTAGCATTTCTGGAAGTGGGCAATGTTAGTTTTATATAAATTTACATTTATAGGAGAGGAAAGTAAATTAAAATGTTGGTGTTTTTAAATTTTTTCATATAGTTTTATCATATTGTCTTTCAGTCTTAAAAAGTTCAGCTCTCTAGCGTTTCTGGAAGTTGGCAGTGTTACTTTTACATAACTTTACATTAATAGGGGAAGGAAGTAAATTAGAATTTTGGGGTGTTTTAATTTTTTTCTATAACTTTATCATAGTTACTATCGGTCTTCCAAAGCTCAGCTCTCTAGTATGTCTGGAAGTAGGAAATGTTAATTTTACATAACTTTATATTTATAGGGGAGGGAAGTAAGTTAGAACTTTGGGGTGTTTTAATTTTTTTCTATAGTTTTATCATAGTTACTATCGGCCTTCTAAAGCTTAGCTCTCTAGCGTTTCTGGCAGTGGGCAGTGTTAATTTTACATAACTTTACATTTATAGGGGAGGGACGTAAATTATAATTTTGGTGTTTTTAAATTTTTTCCTATAGTTTTATCAAAGCTCAACTCTCTAGCATTTCTGGAAGTGGGCGATGCTACATTTACATAAATTTAAATGTATAGTGGAGGGGAGTAAATTAATATTTTGGGGTTTTTTGATTTTTTCCAAGGGTTTGGTCATAATTTCTATCATTGTGCCAAATTTCAGCTTTGTAGCATGTCTGGAGTACAGTAGAACATTGATGATCTCAAAGAAATTCAAGGAACCCTAGAAGACGCATCCCCATTATTTAATACGCAAATTCATTCATCATGCATGAAATCTCAGAAAATTTCGCCGAATCCTCGCAGGCAACACTGTAAGAGGTATAAAAGAGAAATCAATGAAAAACCATGGGCGTGCAGATTTTGTTGAATATAAAATAAATATATTATAGACATTTTCCTATAAAATTTTTGCACCCAAAATTATAAAATTTAAATAAGTGTAAAATATTACCGGTACAGCTTTGACAGCCATTCTATTTAAATGACTCTTTTTACAGAATTAATTTTTTTATCGATTTATAATATTAGAAACCAATAACTTATTTACAGCTGGTAATATCCGTAGTTTTGATTTTTATTATTTTTCCCTAAAGCTAGGAAATCTACTTTATATTATTTTTTCTGGATATAGAAAAGTGTTACTTTAATCCCTAAAATTTAAAACACAGGTAAAAGTGTTTCTTTTTATTTCAAATTGTCAATGTCAAAAGATGTTTTTTTTAGCTTTTTACTCTTTCACCTTGGTGTAGTAAATTTGTTCTGTTAAAAAAAGTCAAAAACTTCGAATTATATACTCAGACCTTGAGATATTTATCAAAATTTTTGCATCAGGATATTTGATCCCCTAGTGTACAGAGTGCATTTTCGACACTTTTGGGTGTTTTCGGTTTCTATGTTTATAATATTGATATGCGATGTTTACTATCATTATTCTCTTCAAATTAAAGCACACTAAGGTGTAGTCGTTTTTTCTTCAATCTTCTCTAGAAGTTTCCGAAACCACCCAAATGATAAAAATGGGACAGCCTATACTTATAATATAGATTTTTTGTTATATTTTATCACCAAAACTCTTGCCTCGAAATAAAAAGCACTGGATTGGTTTATTTTACCAAAATCCATTCTTAGTTTATTAAACTCTAGAAATTAGTTTTTTTAGAAAATATTTGGTATGAGTCTGTGTTTTTTTACATTTGCAAATGATAAAAAATATGACTTATTCAGTTTTATCAACAAAATACTTTTGATTTCCATAAAAAAATCTATTTAATTTTTATTTACCAAATAAAATAAAAATGAAAAAATATTATTTATAATTAAGTGATTATTATACAGGGTGTCCCATAACTTAGGCGCCATAGTGCAGCAGGTGATAAAGGAGGTTATTTCCAAGAAAAAAGTTTATATAACATGGGGTCAACATTCATCTGTTTTTAAGATATAGGATTTTTAAAGAGGAGTGGGTGAAAACGGGTTATACAAAAAAAAATCTGTCACAGCCAGCTGAATACTCAGCTAATTGTGATTAAAAAATAAGGTACTCCTTTTTTGATAATATTACAAGTGGAGGAGGTACGGGCTGTCAAAATAACCTCGAAAATGTATAAAAAATAATAATTTTTTTTAAATTAATTTTTGCTTTCTCTTTTAAAATATATCAATAATATTTCATTATTATGTCTCGCTAGAGACTTGTTTTTATTAACAAAAAATATTTAAAAAACATTGCATTTAATATGGCATTCAGAAAAGTTCATACCAGAAAAATAGTATTTTCTAAAAAAATTGACTGACTAACTTTTTTCAAATTAATTTTTTTAAATTAATTTCAATTTACTGCTTTTGTTCTAATACAAGACTACGTAATTTCATATTTTTACTGCGTTTTTTTAAAAAGGTATTATCACAAAAGTTAAAAAAACAACAAGTTTTTGATCAGACATGACCTCCTCTATCACTTGTTGGCCTATGGCCCCTAAGTTATGGGACACGCTGTATATACAAACATTAATAAATTTGGCAAATATAAGAATTAAGAACAATATTTTAATCCATTTGACTCAAGGCTCTCTTTTAATTAATCACCAGGGACTATGCAGTAAGTAAGTGAAAAGGAAGTTAAAACTCTTTTTTTTCTGTGTAAAAGTAGGTACTACCTTTTTTCTTCTTATAGTTATATTTGTTAATTCTAACTAATTTTTTACATCATTGCATGATGATCGAACATCAAAAACAACCAGTGATAATATATTATGTATACTTTATAATAAAAAGAGATAGTTGAATATTTAACTACTAACCACTAGTAGTAAGTAGTTTTCTTAATTTGAACTAGTCTTTAACACCTGACCTTGGGCAAGGCATTTGGTACAAGATAGTGCCTACTAGGTGCTAAACGAACATACTGAGGATCAAAGTGGCCAGAACAAAGACATGCCCAGTTTGACAGAATTTTTTCCTTATTAAGGCCAATAATCTCCCTCCAAAGCTCTCTCTTGTTTGGATCAGTGGGGAACCTAGTAAACTCATAAATTTGAATATTTTTAAAATGTTTAATAACTGTAGCATGACAACCGAACATAACATCACAGAGTGAAAATGGTTGTTTATATAAGAAATATATTTTTTAGAGTTATATATTATTGCCGGAATAAATTAAGAAACTTCTCCAAAAAAAACCCAAACACTAGAGGTGGGAAAATAAGGGAATTTGCAATAGTAAATAATGTTTCTTAAAACTTCTTTGTAAAGTAAATCACTAATATTTTGTAAAAAAAGTTATAAACCACACCACTGTCTTACCAAATCGTAAACAATATGACGGTTTCTGGAAGAGATTCAAACTTACCGGTGAAATGATAAATCCAGCCACTTCTCGTCACTTTTATCACACAGAATGCACTTCTTAGGCATTTTTAAAGTTATTTAATACAAAAAAAATCTTTATTTTGTGATAAATATCCCAAAAAAACAACTAAAACACACGTTTATTCGGATAACCTCTCAAAGGCAACGTTAAATGATGCAAGGGTGACGTTTGGTCTACATGGTTGCCGCTATTAATTTTTTTTCTGAAAAATAGCGAACAAAAATCAGTTTTTTGCATTTTACGCGGGAACGATAAGTCGTAGGGCAAAATTTAATGTATGAGAAATATTACCCATAGGATTCCCTACAATCGGTCTTCATAGTCTATAGGTCTACAACCACACGTTTAGGAGAAAATTTCAAAAAATTATGTTTTTTGCAATTTATGCAAAAACGGTAAGTCATAAAAAAAACTTTATTGACATAAAATGATCAAGACACAATTCTCTACAATGCGACAATGACAATTTACAGCTCTACAACCACATGTGTTGAAGACAGAGGGTGCCAAAAATGCCCATTATATACTTTTTTGCGTTTTACGCAAAAACCATAAGTCATAGAGCTGTGACTCACATAGGTGAATTGTAGAGAATGGCGTCCTGGAGATTTCGGTTTGGTTCGGTTTGTGTTTTTCTAGGACCTACCGTTTTTGCATAAAATAAAATAATAATTTTTGCAAATTTGGCGCCCTATATGTTCTACACGTAGTTGTAAACCTGTGGCCCAAAAGGAAAGAATGTAGAAAATTGTGTCCTTTAACATTTTATGTTTATAAAGTTTCTTTCTACGACTAAAAAAAACAAATTTTTTGACAACTTAGCAGCCATCTACCTTCTAAACATGTTGTTGTAGACCTATAGACTATGGAGATTGATTGTAAAGACTCGTATGGGTAATATTTCTCTAAAATAAAATTCTTCCCTACGACTTACCGTTTTTGCGTAAAATGCAAAAAACTGATTTTTGTCAATTTTGGTGCCCTCTATCTTCTATACATGTAAGTCTAGAGCTATAACCTTTAAGAAAAATTGTAAAGGAATTTTTGAAGTGTAAACTTCTTTAGGCGCGTTTAGTAGTTTTTGTGGGTACTGAATTGAACTGAGCCGTCAGACTCGGCTATGTAACGCTCATTCGAGTGAAGTCGGCTCGAGTCGACTAACTGTGAGAGGAACATTCAGCGAGCAATATGATGATGCAGATGAAGGCCAGTATTATTAATTTCGCCTTGTTAAAGTTTACACTTCACACAATTTTTTTTTGTCAACAAAGGTTTTCTCTGCGACGTTCCATTTTCGCGTTAAATCAAATCAAAAAGCTTTTTGAGTTTTCCAGAGTTGCCCAGGGGAGGTTTGTAGACTATTTTTTTAGGCTATATATATATATATATATATATATATACATATACATATTATATAAAGAAAAGGTTTTTTTAACTTTCGTGATCAAAACATTTAAATTAAATTTATTTGGACTAAAAGCAAGAGTTATTTTTATACCGAAAACATTTGTAGTGAGAACAATAATTAATAGTTAAAAGTGCAGTTTAGTAATCTCGTTTTAATAACTTTTGAAATACCACCTAGGAATACAAAACTAATAAACTATTTATGAACTCTAACCTCACACCAAAGAAATTTAATTAAACTTACTTTCAGTTGAACGTTTTTCACACTTAAATGGAGTCCCGTTTTTTTCAGAAAACCGAAAACCAAATCAATATTTTAAACTGCGCATTCGCTACCGTACTTTTTCTTCTCACATAAAATATCTCCCTCTCAGCTGTGGTCGAGCATATGTGAAGTTAGTAAGAGGAAGATAATTTTATGTGATCAGAAAGAGAGAGGTGCGCATGTGCAGTAAAAAAAAATGGTTTGCATTACAGGATATCGCCGCTAGTTATTTTGTGTTCCTGCAAAAAACAAGCTCAAGTTGGTTGACTGCACAAAAATTGCAATTTGGTGCTAATCGTTGTACGTTCTATAAAAATCGACAATCAACAATCTTCGAAAAAAAACAACTTTAGCTGATTATTTCTAATTTATACTTTCCTTTTAATTCAAAATAGATAAGGATTTAAACGGCCACATAGATCTATAAAAACAGGGACTTAAAAGCAAATGTTTTATGATTTTTGTTAAGTTTAGGTACCTATGTAAACAAAAATTTATCGATTGATTATTGGATAACATATTCTAACTTAAAAAAAAAACTTTTTTTCAAACATTTATATATATATGTGCATATAGGCACACAGACAGACATGCATACATACATATCTAGAGGTTATACTTACAACCTAGAATTAAATTGTATAGAAAAACATTATTAATGATAAGATCTCAAAAAAAAATCAATGAAAACAATCCTTTTCTCACATAGGATGGTAAACATATTCTATTACAGGTACTTGTATAGCAATCCAAAACGTAAGCCGAATTCAAAAACAAAATATTCTTTTGATTTTTATTAGTTACCATTTTACTTATGTACCTACATCAAAATTACAAGTTATAAAAGTACTGGCAACATTGTTGCGAATTTGAAAGAAATCCCCAGTATAATACTTTTTGTGTCTGATGAAGTTTAGGATTTCTATACGGGGTCTACCTTTAGTTGAATGTTTTTGGATGATCTATATATGAGTGAGTCAGTGAGTGAGTGGCAATTTCGACATTTTTTGAAATTTCGTAACTACTTTACTACTTTATGGAATTCCATGAAACTTGGAGGGGTTGTTAACTCCATGGAGATCTACAACTGTGCAAAGTTTGAGATTCGTAGCTCAGTCCGAAATAGAGTTTTAGGTAGGTTAAATATTGGCTGAAATATTTCCAGAAAAGATGGTTACAGCGCGCGAACTTGGCGAGGCACTGCCGTGCCCTCAGATATATAAAACAAATTTTTTTATAAGGTTTATAAGAGTCCTTTTTACCCAATCCACAGAAAACTAGGTCAATTTTGAAACCAACCTTAGTATTAGACATTAATATAAAAATTAGTGGAATGAGTTCCTTTTTACTTGTAGGTATGAGGTCCTTACAACGGCTGATGTCAGCTTATAACAAAAAATCTATCAAAATTCAATTATTAGTATTTTTTATTTAAGTGTCTCCTTTTTCAACAGGATTTTGGGTGTCTCACTTTTACACCACTTGACCCTACTTGCCATTTTTGGCTAAAATTACACAAAATTAAAAAAAAATTTACAATGAAAAAATAGTTTTATGGGGAAAATCATCCAAACAGGAGTTGGTACAGGATCAGAATTTCTCTACTTTTGGCTGGTACTGTACCTACCTTAAAATCTTTAAGATTGAGAGAAACATTTTTAGCTTTCTGTACTTGTTCAATAGCAAAACTGCCAGGAGACACAAAAATTTGGCTAACTAGGTCACTTTGAGCTAACTTCCACACTATGGCATGTTCTCGTCCACCACTGCCAATAACCAGGACATTATTTGTCATCTTTGAAACCTAAAATTTTCAAAAAATGTTAATAGTCACAAAATGTTCTAATAATTGGCAAACATTTTTTTTACCTTTTAGAAATAAGGTAATAAAAAACTAAATACACTGTCTAAAAGCTGATATATTGTACTATTTTAATTCAATTTTATTTCGCACAATAAACCTTAATTTATATTTAAAAAATGTAATTGAGTAGGACAACACGACCTAATACTGCACACTCAAAATAATTTTTTACAGTCAAGATAACCCCCTAGGCAGACTTACGATAACTAGAGGTTATAAGGTGAAGAAAACAACAAATAGTTTATGACGAAAGTTTGTTAAATTAAATTTATTTATCCAAAATTAAAAAAAAAACAACACTAAAAAATATATAAAAAAAAGTGGGGTTATGTTCTTGGCATGCAGCTTTCAACAAAGGCCGGAATACTAAGGGCACTTATCAAAGAGCAAACTTGACGATGAATGGGTGTCCTTACTTATACGCGTGGCTTTTTATAAGGAGGCGAAAAAAATTAGGGGAAAGCGGAGAAACTATTCTGATTTTTTAAAAACTTTTGATATACGTTGACAGAAAATATAACATCTATTCTCTCACCTTGAGAAAATGTACTCTAGTTAATTAGAATGTTTTTTTTTTAAATAAACTCAAAAATATAAAAATCTTATTTAATAATTAATTAGTTGAAAAATTATTGACTTTTATAAAGAAAAATACCAAATCAAACTCAAAAAAACGAAAACAGCAATTATAATAATTCCTTGGGTAGCGTCTTCTGCTCGCCTTTTCTTTTTCAAGACTTTTCTCATTTTTTCCAAATATTCAATTTTCTCCTCTAGGGTCATAAATTGTAGTTTTTTCTTTATATTATCGTTTTCGATATCAGACAAATCAGAATTATCCAAATTATCAATCCACGCCCTCGGATCTTCCGCATAATGCAAATTTGTTTTTGTAGACATGTTGAGTTTTTTGTTTTTATTTGTTTTTTCTTTGACAAATTTTTATGTCACGTTTTTTACTGTTTATTTTTTTACTCAAAAATATATTTTAACACCCTGTATGTTTATTAAGTTTTTATTTTTATAGTTAAGTTTAAGTCAAAACATTTCATAAAGATCATTTCTTCATTCATTTTTTCTTTCTAAATTTTTGTAGAACATGAGTGATAACGACACAAAACCCAATGATGAAACTGTAGATAAAATAAAAGAAGACGCTGCTTTAGTTGTGAAAGAAACCCAAGAAACATACGTAGCAAGAGAAGAGCAGATTGATAATGCACTAACACTGCCAAAAAATAAAGAAAAAAAATTCGGAATAGCCTACGAAACCTTGCTTAGGGACAATGTTAAAGAAATAAAAGAAATTGCCAAAAAAGATTTCAATCAATCTCAAAAAGAAAGCCAAAGGATGATAACAGAAGCAAAAGAAAATGTCAAAAAAATTTTCCTTAATATTTTTAAAGAACCCGAAGAAAGACAAGGTTTTATGCATGTAGCTGGAGATATAATCAATAATATTCATGGTAAGCAACACTGTAAATAATAATAAATGTCATAGAAACTTATTGGAACATATTTTTTTTAGAAATGGTAAAGGAAGATGTAATGAAACAAGAAAACATGAGTCATAATAAGTCCCACATGTCCCAAACTTATTTCAACGTTCCCAAGTTTAGATTTACAAAGATACCAGAAGCAGTAGAAGCTGAAAAATTACTGCAAAAAGACCTAGAAGAACAATTAGTTGAATTTTTGGAAGCTTTTCAAATACATTTTGATGATACAAACGAACGTTTTGAAAAACAAATCAATCGTGCAAAAGCTGAAGTAACTGAGGTCGTTGACAAAACGGTAGCGACAACTTCGACAAAAATCCCTACAAAAGAATGCGAAAACGAACTTAAAAAATCATTTCCAAACAAAAATGTTGTTGAAGAAAATGTAAACTCCTTTCTAAACAGGACGGTAGATGATTTTCATCAAATAAACAACGACATGAGAAGAGATGTCGATAGCCATAAAGAAAAAGTCGTTCAAAAAGTTGAAGGTGTTCTTAACAGACTTCTAAGCTGTAGTGATGATGATGATGATGATGAAGATACATGACTAGATAAAGAAAAACTGTTAAAATTTCCAGTAAATTTGAAAAAGAAGTTTGCTGATGTTAATTTAAGAATGAACAAACAAGTTAAATATATTATAGAGGAAATAAAAATGGCTATTACTCAACAACCTGAAAGAATGGCGTTCTTAAAAAATGATATCGATGCGATTTTAAAAAGAAGAATTAGTAATATTATAGATGAAATAAAAATGGGTACTACACCACAAAAAGAAAATCTGTTAAAATTTCCAGTAAATTTAATAAATACATTTGCTGATGTTAATTTAAGAATGAAAGAACAAGTTAATTATATTATAGATGAAATAAAAATGGCAACTAGACGAAATGCTGAAAGAATAACGTTCTTAAAAAATGATATTGAAGCGATTTTGGAAAGAAGACAAGAAAAGAAAGACTTTCAAGAAATAGACAATCATATAAAAAATGAAGTGCAAAAGTTTGTTGAAAACACCAAAAATGTTTATCATGAAATTCAAGAAACTCAAAAGCAAAAATATGAAGTTCTTGTGATTTTTATGAAAGATTTTAAAAACCGAAAAAGAAATACTAACAATATGATAAACAAAAACACAGAAAAAGTAGTAACAAACAAACAAACGTATTATGAAAAAGAAAGTATTAATTTTGAAATTGATAAAAAAGAATTGGTGACAATATTTTTTAAATCTAAAAAACATGAATTTAAAGAAGTGCAAGATAAAATAAAAAACTTTGAAAATGTAAAGCTAGTACATGAGAATCAAGGGATTAATCAAAAAGAATTAATAACAATATTTTTTAAACCTAAAAAATATAAAATAAAGCAAAATATGTTTAAAAATTTTAAAGCAGGACAACACCAAACCGAACAAGAAAACATGAGTCATAAGTCCATGTCCCACATGGCTCAAACTTTCGACGTTCCCAATTTTAGATTTTCAAAGATACCAGAAGAAGTACAAGCTGCACAATTACTGCAAAAAGACCAAGAAGAACAATTAGTTGAATATTTGGAAGCTTTTGAAATACATTTTGAACATAAAACTGAACGTTTTGAAAAACAAATCGATCGTTCAAAAGCTGAAGTAACTGAGGTCGTTGACAAAGCTGTAGCGACTACGTCGACAAAAGCCCCCACAAAAGAATACGAAAACGAACTTAAAAAATCACTTCCAATCAAAAATGTTGTTGAAGAAAATGTAAACTCCTTTCTAAACAAGGCGGTAGATGAGTTTAACCAAATAAACAACGATATGCGAAGAGATGTCGATAGCCATAAAGAAAAAGTCATCAAAAACTTGAAGGGGTTGTTAACAGTTTTAAGCTGTAATGATGATGATGATGATGATGAAGAAGATACATAACTAGATAAAAAAAAACTGTTAAAATTTCCAGTAAATTTAAAAAATAAGTTTGCTGATGTTAAGTTAGGAATGAACCAACAAGTTAAATATATTATAGAGGAAATAAAAATGGCTATTACTCAACAACCTGAAAGAATGGCGTTCTTAAAAAATGATATCGATGCGATTTTAAAAAGAAGAATTAGTAATATTATAGATGAAATAAAAATGGGTACTACACCACAAAAAGAAAATCTGTTAAAATTTCCAGTAAATTTCATAAATACATTTGATGATGTTAATTTAAGAATGAAAGAACAAGTTAATTATATTATAGATGAAATAAAAATGGCAACTAGACGAAATGCTGAAAGAATAACGTTCTTAAAAAATGATATTGATGCGATTTTGGAAAGAAGACAAGAAAAGAACGACTTTCAAGAAATAGATAATCATATAAAAAAATGAAGTGCAAAAGTTTGTTGAAAACACCAAAAATGTTTATCATAAAATTCATGAAACTCACAAGCAAAAATATGAAGTTCTTGTGATTTTTATGAAAGATTTTAAAAACCGAAAAAGAAATACTAACAATGTGATAAACAAAAACACAGAAAAAGTAGTAACAAACAAAAGAACGTATTATGAAAAAGAAAGTATTAATTTTGAAATTGATAAAAAAGAATTGGTGACAATATTTTTTAAATCTAAAAAAGATGAATTTAAAGAAGTGCAATATAAAATAAAAAACTTTGAAAATGTAAAGCTAGTACATGAGGATCCAGGGAGTAATAAAAAAGAATTAATAACAATATTTTTTAAATCTAAAAAATATAAAATAAAGCAAAATATGTTTAAAATTGTTAAAGCAGGAAAACACCAAACCGAAGAAGAAAACATGAGTCATAAGTCCATGTCCCACATGGCCCAAACTTTCGACGTTCCCAATTTTAGATTTTCAAAGATACCAGAAGAAGTACAAGCTGCAAAATGACTGCAAAAAGACCAAGAAGAACAATTAGGTGAATATTTGGAAGCTTTTCAAATACATTATGAAAATAAAAACGAACGTTTTGAAAAACAAATCGATCGTGCAAAAGCTGAAGTAACTGAGATCGTTGACAAAGCTGTAGCGACCACGTCGACAAAAGCCCCCACAAAAGAATACGAAAACGAACTTAAAAAATCACTTCCAAACAAAAATGTTGTTGAAGAAAATGTAAACTCCTTTCTAAACAAGGCGGTAGATGAGTTTAACCAAATAAACAACGATATGCGAAGAGATGTCGATAGCCATAAAGAAAAAGTCATCAAAAACTTGAAGGGGTTGTTAACAGTTTTAAGCTGTAATGATGTTGATGAACAAGATACATAACTAGATAAAGAAAAACTGTTAAAATTTCCAGTAAATTTAAAAAATAAGTTTGCTGATGTTAAGTTAGGAATGAACCAACAAGTTAAATATATTATAGAGGAAATAAAAATGGTTATTACTCAAAAACCTGAAAGAATGGCTGTCTTAAAAAATGATATCGATGCGATTTTAAAAAGAAGAATTAGTAATATTATAGATGAAAAAAAATGGGTACTACACCACAAAAAGAAAATCTGTTAAAATTTCCAGTAAATTTAATAAATACATTTGCTGATGTTAATTTAAGAATGAAAGAACACGTTAATTATATTATAGATGAAATAAAAATGGCAACTAGACGAAATGCTGAAAGAATAACGTTCTTAAAAAATGATATTGATGCGATTTTGGAAAGAAGACAAGAAAATAAAGACTCAAGAAATAGACAATCATATAAAAAATGAAGTGCAAACGTTTGTTGAAAACACCAAAACAGTTAACAGTTCTAAGCTGTAATGATGATGATGATGATGAAGAATGTATCTTCTTCACTAGATAAAGAAAAACTGTTAAAATTTCCAGTAAATTTAAAAAATAAGTTTGCTGATGTTAAGTTAGGAATATAAGAACAAGTATAATATATTTTAGAAGAAATAAAAATGGCTATTACTCAAAAACCTGAAAGAATGGCGTTCTTAAAAAATGATATCGATGCGATTTTAAAAAGAAGAATTAGTAATATTTTAGATGAAATAAAAATGGGTACTACACCACAAAAAGAAAAGCTGGTTAATGTTGTTATAATTTAAGAATGAACAAACATATTAAATTTATTATAGAAAAAATAAAAATGCTAGACGAAATGCTGAAAGAATAGCGTTCTTAAAAAATGATATTGATGCGATTTTGAAAAGAAAAGAAAAGAACGACTTTCAAGAAATAAATAATAATGTAAAAAATTATGTGCGAAAGTTTGTTGAAAACACCAAAAATGTGTGTCATAAAGTTCGAGAAACTGAGAAGCAAAAATATGAAGTATTTGTGATTTTAATGAAAGATTTTAAAAATGAAAAAAGAAATACAAACCATATAAAGAAGAACACAGAAAAAGTAGTTAAAAACAGAAAAACCCATGACAAAAAAGAAAATATTAATTTTGAAATTGATAAAATGAATTGGTAACATTATTTATTTTAAATTTAAATTAAATGTAAAAAATATGAATTCCAAGAAGTACAAAATAAAATAAAAAACTTTTAAAATCGGATTATGAGATTAATAAAAAGGAATTAATAACAAAATTATTTAAACACAAAAATATAAAATAAGAAAAACATTTTTAATATTAAAAGAAAAAGTAAGATTAAAAATTGTAAAGCATTAACACGAAAAAAAAAATAATTATGTAAAAATTGAAGTGCAAAAATCTATTCATACCAATTAAAATTTTTTTCAAAAAAATAAGAGATGAATGATAAACAAAATAAATAGTTTGAAAGTGAGAACAAAGACTTCAAACATTATTTTTTAATTCTAAGGAAAATTTATTTCCAAAAGTGCCAGTGCAACATTATAGAATAAAAAACTTTAAAAGTAAGGAAATAAAACTTTTAAGACATTATCTACAAGGTGTTTAAGTAAATATTAGTCGAATGTTTTAATGAGAAACACGCGTTAGTGTGAAGATTGAACCTTTTTTATCAAAAGTTCTTATGGGCCCAACTTAAAGTAATGACCAGCTTTTAAAGTACAGGGTGTTAAAACTGATAATGTCCAAGAAGCATTATAGCTCTTTAGACGGGTTTTCCAAACACTTATGCAATGTTACTATTACATATATTTACGATTTATTTATTATTTTTAATCTGTACCTCTAAAACATTATCTACAGGGTGGTACACGATTTTCTTTAAAAAAAAAGTCTGTCTCTTAAAATCCCTTTTTCTTTATCATTAGTCCATTTTCGGTTTTTTTGCAGCACAAACTCGCTAAAAGCCCTGTGGTAATAGTAGGATGCTAAATAACAATGTATGTATTAAATACATAATAAGTCAAGAATCATTAAAAAACTAATAAATATTCTATACCTAATATTAACATTGCATATATGTTTGGAAAACCTGTCTTAAGACCCATTATGCTTCTTGGACATTATTACTTTCAACACCCTGTATTTCAAAAACTGGTCATTAATTTAAGTTGGGCCCATGAGAACTTCTGATGAGCAAAGTTTAATCTACAACATACTAAAGCTTGTTTCTCATTAAAACTTTCAACTAATATTTATGTAAACACCCTATAGATAATGTTTTAAAGGTAGAGATTAAAAATAATAAATAAATCGTAAAAATATCTAATAGTAACATTGCGTTTATGTTTGGAAAAGCCGTCTAAAGAGCTATTATGCTAGTTGGACATTATCACTTTCAACACCCTGTATTTCAAACACTGGTCATTAATTTAAGTTGGGTCTATGAGAACTTCTGATGAGCAAAGTTTAATCTACAACATACTAAAGCTTGTTTCTCATTAAAACTTTTAACTAATATTTATGTAAACACCCTATAGATAATGTTTTAAAGGTAGAGATTAAAAATAATAAATAAATCGTAAATATCAGTTCAGTCTACAACATACCAAAATTTCATGAAGTTTGACGGATTACAGAAATGAAATCCCATAAGAGGTGTGCCTGATAAGGTCACTCATCGTCAAGCAAGCTTTACAAGTAGCGAAGCCTAGAGTACCTGTATGTTCACATATTTGGATACATATTTGGATATATTAATATATCCAAATATGTCAACATACAGGGACTCTAGCGAAGCCTAAAGGCCTTCACACACACCTCCGTAGCATGGTGCATAACAAGGACTATAGACATAAAGGACTGCTAAAGGCCTTAACACACACAATTTACGTAATCCGTAGCATGGCGCATAGCGGGCTTTCAACCAATCAGCGATCGAATAGCAGCGGCCATATTGGATTTACGTAAGAAAAGTCCATAAGGTTGAACTTCTTACGCGTTATGTTTTTTTGTGTGTGATCGGCTTTAGTTCCATTTAACCTGTGTTAACAAATTGTGCGGGGTGAGGAGAGCGGCGTGACGTCACCACTTGTGCTAAATCCTTTGTTTACGTTCGTTGTATATGATGTTATTCGTATTTTCAAGAGAGTTTTCTGGATATTTCGCTAAATAGTTTGTGTTTTTTGGATTGTTTTAGTGCAGTGCTACTAAGAAAAGATATAATAAATAAAAATTTTCACGTTTGGTTTGTTAACAGTGTGTAAAAATTCGATTCAGGAAAGAGAAGAACGTTTGTTTACAGAGTAAAAAAATGGCCACGATTTTCTCAGCAAATGGGCTTTTTGTTTAATAATATCTATCGAGAAAATTACAAAAGATTGTGAATTGAAAAGGAATATTTTTCTAAATGAAATATTATATTATTTATAATAATATTTTTAATTTATTGTATGTATCTGTACTTTTCTTTTTTTTTCTAAAAATGTAATAATAAATACTTTTTTTATGTTCTATAATCCCATTTTTTATTATCTATTAAATAATTTCTTAACATGCTTTAAAAGCGGTTGTAATAATTAAACTATACATTATGTGCTTTTTTTTCTCTCTTTGTTTTTTGTCTATTTGTTAAGAACAATATTTGTGCTTTTCCTTTTTTTAAATAAATCAATAAATTTTTTGTCTACCTATATTTCCATTTTTAATTATTATCGCCAATTATATAGGGTGTCACATAACTTGGGGCCATAGTGCAGCAGGTGATAGAGGAGGTTATTTCCAAAAAAAAGTTTATTTAACATGGGGTCAATACACATCTGTTTTTAAGATATGGGATTTTTAAGTAAGAGGAGTGGGGGAAAAAGGGTTTTGCAAAAAAAGAAAATCTATCACAAACAGCTGAATACTCGGCTAATTGTGATTCAAAAATGTGATACTTCTTTTTTTGATAAAGTTACGAAAATACAAGCTGTCAAAATTACCTCCAAAAATGTATAAAAAATAATCATTTTTTTTTTTTAAATTAATTTTTGCTTACTTATTCTTTTAAAAAATATCAATAATATTTTATCTATTATTATGTGTCGCTAAAGGCTTGTTTTTATTAACAAAATATATAAAAAAAAACATTGCGTTTAATATGGCATTTATAAAAGGCCGACTAATTTTTTTCAAAATAAATTTTATTTCAATTTATTGCTCTTGTTCTGATACACGACTTTTTTATGTTTTTACTGCGTTTTTTGAAAAAGTTATTATCAAAAAAGTTTAAAAAATTGCCAACTTTGATGCTCTGTATCTCTACAAAGAAAGAGTTTTGACCCATGCATTATAGGAAGTTTTTTATCAGACATGACCTCCTCTATCACCTGTTGGCCTATGGCCCCTAAGTTATGGGACACCCTGTATAGGTACTACGACATTATGTGTAGTTTTTTTTTACTTTAAATATTTAAATTTAATTTATTTAACAGATATTTCAAATATAAAATCATTTATCATCCTTTTATTTAATGTAAAGACAATATTTTTAAATGTACAATGCCTTAATTTTGCATAAAATTTAATTTGCATAAAGAAAATGGCTCTAAAAGCACATAAAATCCAATATAACAATAGGCGCGCTTTCTGCCCAGCACAAGTGGTGACGTAACAGCGAGTTTGACCTTGAACATCGATTGCAGACAGATTCGGCCAACTGAGCAATCCTGTCTAGTGTATAATCGTTGGGTGCATAACACGTGGCATGGGGCTTTCAACCAATCAACGATCGAATAGCAGCGGCCATATTGGTTTTGCATAAGAAAAGTCCATAAGGTTGAACTTCTATGTGCCATGCTATGCGCTATGCATTTTTGTGTGTGATCGGCTTAACTCTGATTTTCTATTTTTTGGTTATAATTTTTGACATGTTTTCCTCAGTTTCGCATTGGCGGCTCGTTCTTATTTTAAAAATGTGGTTTTAACACAGTCTTAGGTACCTTCATACTGTGTAAAACAACATCTTCAAAATAAAACAGAACCGTCAATGCGAAACCGAGGAAAATATGTCAAAAATAATAACCAAAAAATAGAAAGCCTGACGTTTGCTTCGCTTCCTATAAGGCTTGCCTTTACGATGAGTGTCCTTAGTGCCTGATCCTTTGAAAATAAATGCTACACCTTATAATAAGTCAAATACGCCGTCGAATTCTGTCATAAAAATATTAAAAAAAATTCTATCTGTCAAAACAATGTCGAAGATCCAAAATCTAAACAAAATGTCAGTAGAAAAATTGACGACAGTAGCTAAATCTGCGCTAGAAATCACCAAAATGGTTCTAGTTATCGCGGCCAACACCACAACCACATTATTTTCTGTAGGAAAAAACGAAGTTAAAAAGCAGTACCAAGTGTATCGCCAGAACGCAACGAAGGAACAACTGGCATCAATAAAGTTACTGACCGATTTGTTCAAAAGTAAAACTGTACAAATCAAAGCCCAAGCTGCCAAAATTGATATTGATCCAAAGAAAATTTCTGATAAAGTCAAGGAAGAATCAAAGAAGGTTTCTAGTAAGATCAGTGAGACTGTGAAGAAAGAAATTGATGATAAAACCAAAAAGGGTACTAAGAAATAGGTTGTAATAGTTTATATACAAATTATATATTTAGAAAAAACTTACCAATAATAATTTAATTCTTCAATCAATGTTTTTTACAAATTTAATAATTCTTAAAAAGCAGTTCAACATAGTTTGCTAATTCTGCGACATGAACTTGTTCCTAAAAGAAAAAATTAAATTTCAAAAACATGCAAAAAAGTCAAATTTTATTTAATTTCATCTTTGAAATTACCAGAAAAATGCGAGAGGAGCAGATAGCTTTTTTCAGCTGAATTTCAATATGCCATACCATCAATAAATTGATATTATGGACTTATTGGAACAATGCCATGTGTTCATTCCGGGTTATTATTTATTTAAAAAATAATTTATTTTGTTTAATTTTATTTTTTAAGCAATTTTTTGTTTTTACTATATTTTTAAATACGGCCTTTTGAATTAATTAGGCCATAATTAGGCTTCCTATAAGTTACTCTAATCAATCATAATTAAATGGTTAATTAGTTGTTAAAATAATTATAATTAAGAATAAAATCTTAAATCCATTTTTCTACTTTTAAATTAAAATAAAAATACACCAGTGAAACTCATTTAGCGCCCCTCTAAAAGTTGGAACTGGACATATGTGCGTGAGCTCGCTTGTGAATAAAAATACTCTGCCAATATATGGGCCCCTAAGCTCACACTAGGTACTATAGTTATAGTGTACGTGTGAGCTAATATAACTAAAAACTGAAATATATTTTATTCAACTCCAGACTAAATTACCTTTTGTTTGATACCACACAAGCCATGTTTTGACTTAAACTCTAATTTTTAAAATATACCTCCACCCTTTTTTTTTTTAATTAAAATTTATTTCGTTTAATATCACACACGCCATATTTTCACATAAACTCTAATTTTTGAAATCTACCCCCACCCTTTTATTTGGTTTGTGTTCGGTGGATTTTGTTCATTTTTAAATGGGACCATCTCGACCCAAGACCCAGCCTAGGTACCAAATTTCATTAAAATCGGCCAAGCGGTTTTTGAGTTATGCGCGTTGGTCGTTACAGACAGACATACAGACACACAGACAGACAGACAGACAGACATACAGACAGACAGACAGACAGACAGACAGACGTCACAACAAAAAAGTTTCAAAATCATCTGAAACGCAAAGATATATAAAAAATTTTGAAATCGGAGCAACTTTTTTTTTCTCGAAAAAATTAGGATCACCATAGCTCACACTACTATAGTATAGTATAGTATATGTGTGAGCTAATAATGAAAAACAGTAGCCTTTTCGCGCCTCAAGCGAGACTATCACACGGTCAACCGAGCGATCTAAAAGTAAACAATGCATCTTGTCTGATAAGAACGAATTCCGCCTACACGTTTTTCGGCTATGATCAATATTAATATATTTAATATTAAAACCAAAGACACGATAAAATTTTAACTTTTGCTTATTAGTGCGCTTACGCGTGTGCTCAATATTACTGGAATAAAAGCTGGACACATGGATTCAACCCTCTGAAAGGCCTTTCAGGAACTGGAATGAAGACAGCACAGCAGTAAGTGATTATATTTTTTAGTGTCGAAATTCGCTTATAAAATTATATTAACAATAATAATTTCTTAGTGCATAATTTTAGTGCTAAGTCTTGAGCGGAGCTGGTTTTAGTAATCATATATTTTTATTTAGGGAAATTTTTACCCTTACAGCTTGATATTATCGGCCAACTTAAATGCTTGTAAAATTAAAATAAACATAATCCATAATAATTCTAAAAAATAAAATAAAATATAAAATTCTAATTTCGATTTACAGTCCGCTATGCAAACCAATTTTAACTGGGCGAGAAGTAGACACCATGTTTCAGGCGATATTTTGATAGTTTAACATTGGAATATGACAGTTAATCGTTCAACATAAGGCTTTGTTTATTATATGAACCAATATAAATACCGCCGACTTTAATTATAGATAAACAACCGACTTTGTTTTAAATTCGACTTTGATATTTCAATTTTGAAAGATCAACTGTCAGCCTGCAATGTAAATCTGTCAAAATACTGCCTGACACTATTATTACATGGCTTTATTCTAATAAATCCCTAATGTGTCTGTTTTGACCCAATTACAGTGAAACCTCCTATAAGCGGACACTCACGGTCTCGTCGATTTTGTCCACTTATTGGAAGTGTCCGCTTATTGGAAGTGTCCGCTTATTGGAAGTGTCCGCTTATTGGAAGTGTCCGCTTATTGGAAGTGTCCGCTTATTGGAAGTGTCCGCTTATTGGAAGTGTCCGCTTATGAGGGAGAACTGCGAAATTTTAATATATATTTATTAAGAATTTCCGCTGCTTGAGTTTTTCCGACATTAAATTTTTTTAAGAAGTTTTTTTGCTAGGCGCCATTTCAAAGAGATCTATTACTACCCAACTTCCAACTGAATATGTTGTAAATACGACAGAAGTATTTAGTCTCCGCATCAAAAAGGAAAGAGTTAATTTCCCTGCAGCAGAGTGAGTTGTTGCCAACATACTACATAATATTTATGCCCATGTCGTGCAGTGCTCCGTCCCGTTGTCAGAGGTTCGCGTCCGGTTAAGAAAGGTTTCAGAATGTTTTAACCAAAAAAAAAATTTCCGCGTCCGGTTATTAGAGTGTCCGGTTATAAGCTTGGTTCCAACAAATTTGTCCGCCTAAAGGGAGTGTCCGCTTAATAGAGGTGTCCGTAAATATGAAATAACAAAATTACACAATAAATTCCTATCCAACAATTTGTGATATAGAAATCTATAGATTTTTAATATCAAACTCACCTTAAGGGTGGTATCCCTACTCCTTAAGAAACCAATACCATCCTTTAAGGTGCTCTCTTTTAACAAAACATTGAATGGTATCCCTAATTGGTCAAACTGTTGAAACTGGACGTCCAAAGTCAGTTTTGACCCGTTAGGGATGAACAGTGTTGCAATATGTTTGGTTCTTAATTGTTTGGTAAGATATGTTGCCAGATCTTTTAGTTCAGTTAGTAAAGGGGCACCTAAAAAAAAAATTTAATTATGGTGTGCTAAAGAGTTTTTTTTTAGTTTTTTTTTGCACTTTATGGTTAAGGTACAGGGTGTCCCAAATTGGGCACTTTTAGGGGGTTTAAGGTACTTCTAGGGGAGACAGAGAAAAACTGACCACGCATTGCGAGGCTCAAATTTCAAGGGAAGACTTATAGTGAAAACCGCATTTTGAAATATCGTCTCGTCTTTGAGCTACGGGGGCTTTTTAAAAAGTCTGCGTTATTAGTGGAAATTTTGATTTAGAGTAAATTGCAGTTTTATAGACTTTGTTACGAGGAATTCATCCGCTAAATTATATTTTAACTGTCACTTTTAGTTTTTGAGTTATGTCATAAAGTTGCATTTTTTCTTATGGAATGGCCTATATTTTAATGATGTATCATATGTCATAGTTTCATTGAGCGGTTTAGGAGATATTCAGATTTTTCACTTATTTCTAGTGCGCTATGATTTCCTGCTGAGGCAGGTCAAGGCACTCCAGTATTTTTATTATTTTACACAGTCAAAAATATAGTAAGCCTAGTTTGGAAAAATTATAATTCAGCTGCCGGCCCTTAAAGCCTAGTTATAAAAAGTAACAAAAATGATACAAATTTCAAAATAAAATTAAAACGCTTTTGTGCAAAATAATTTCATATCAAAGCGTAATGTCAAATTGTTTAAACAATTGAAAACAATGAGAAAACGCCAAGACGCAAGGCCAACTTGATTTGCATAGTATAAGACAACAAAACTATAGGAGCATTGAAGTAGCATTTGACCGCAAGGCTTTCACGTCAATGGCACCTGACATCATTCAACGCACACTAGACAAAAATAAAAAACTTTAATTATCTCCGAAACCGCACTATGACATATGATACATCATTTTAAAAAGAATTCAATGACGAATTCAAAAATTAATTAAAATATAGGCCATTCCATAAGAAAAAATGCAACTTTATGTCATATCTCAAAAACTAAAAGTGACAGTTAAAATTTAATTTAGCGGTTGAATTCCCCGTGACAAAGTCTATAAAATTGCAATTTACTCTAAATCAATATTTCCAATAATAACGAAGTTATAGACCCCCTCCAAAACGCAGACTTTTCAAAAAGCCCCCGTAGCTCAAAGACGAGACGATATTTCAAAATGCGGTTTCCACTATAAGTCTTCTCTTGAAACTTGAGCCTCGCAATGCGTGGTCAGTTTTTCTCTGTCTCCCCTAGAAGTACCTTAAACCCTGTAAAAGTGTCCAATTTGGGACACCCTGTACATGGGTTACTGGGGTACCCCAAAATAAAACTGTTAAAATGACTTTAGTAATTTTTTGTAGAAAATTGTTTACTGTAGTGTCATCCATAGAAAAAAGAATATTTAATTCATGTGTCATACTTGGCGTGGGACCAAGCGCGGAACAAACACATCAAAAATGTAAAAAAAATCTCAATATTTAAAAACATCAAAATGTAAAAAAAATTTAAACATCCACATTTAAATACTCTGCCAATATATGGGCACCTAAGTTCACACTAGGTACTATAGTTATAGTGTATGTGTGAGCTAATATAACTAAAAACTGACATATATTTTATTCAACTTCAGACTCAATTACCTTTCGTTTGATAACACAGAAGTCTGTTTTGACTTAAACTCTAATTTTTAACATCTACCCCCACCCTTTTAAAAGAAAAAACTAAAATGTATTTTGTTTAACTCCAGACTCAATTACTTTTCGTTTGATACCACACTCACCATATTTTCACTTAAACTCTAATTTTTTACAAATACCCCACCCTTTTATTTGGCTTGTGTTCAAAGGATTTTGTTAATTTTTAAATGGGACCATCTCGACCCAATACCCAGCCTAGGTACCAAATTTCAATTCAATTGGGCATGCGGTTTTTGATTTATGCGCGTTGGTCATTACAGACAGACAGACATACATACAGACAGACATAAAGACAAACAGACGGCGGGACAAAAAAGTTTCAAAATTATCTAAAACGCAAAGATATATACAAATTTTTGAAACCGGAGCAACTTTTTTTTTTCTTGAAAAAATTAGGATCACCATAGCTCACACTACTATAGTATAGTAGTAGTGTGAGCTAAAAAAAGGAAATGTAATGTAAAAAAACTAATATTCAAAAAACATCAAAAATGTGAAAATTTTGAGATTTTTGAATATTTTGTAATTTTTTGAAAATTTTGATATTTTTGAATTTTTTTGAATATTTTGACATTTTTGAGGTTTTCTGAAAATTGTTACATTTTTAAAATATTTTGACATTTTTGAAGTTTTTTGAAATATTGAATTTTTCGAATATTTTGACCAATTTTGAGTTTTTTTGAAAATTTTGAAACTTTTTTCAAAATTTTGACATTTTTTGATATTTTTACATTTATGCATAATTTGACAAGTTTTTTGAAAATTAATTTTTTTTTGCATTTTTAACATTTTTTACCTTTTTTGAATTTTTTAAAATGTTTACTTTTTAAAATTTTTTGAAAATTTTGACATGTTTGCTAGTATAGTTAGGTCATCAGATTGTAAACTATTTAAAATAAAGGTACTCACTTGAAGCAGACACAGCAAAACCAATTTTATATGGTGCCAACTTTCTGTGAAACCTCAAAAGAGTCCTAGTTTTTTCTTTAAAAGTAGATTCATCAAAAGCATCACAAAGGCTGTTTAAGAATAGGGTATGCATGTCAATTTCACTTGTAATACTGTGGACCTCAGTGGTTTTTTTACCATCCCTAAACTAAACAGAAAATAATTTATACTTAGAGATTGTATATGGCTTCATGTGCTTAGTCGCCAGGCCTAGAGCCTACCCCACACTAATACTACAACTACTAGAGATTGTTTATTAAAGTGAATCTTTAATAATAACCTGTAATTGCTCCCTACTCAGTCCTTTATGGCAAGATTCATTCAAACTAATGGTTTCCAAAAGTTGAGACTTCCAAGGATATTCTGCCAATATGTCAACACTGTAGCTAGTGTCTTCATTTCGGATATCTGTTGATTTATACCGGCCAGGGTTGGGGGAACACCTGCGCCACCATATCCTTCTTTGTCTTTGCCACTGGTGAAAAAACTGTGTGGACTCGCTTGGGCTTGTAAATACTGTACATTTCAAGACTAGTTGATCATTAAAGTCAAATAATTTTGGAAAATCTATTTCCTCATTGTTCATTCGGTCTTTGTAATAACTTATTATGCTTTCTGAAGTTATTTTATTTGATTTTTTTATTTCTGCTATACCAAATGGTGGTTTTTCTTGGGATATTTTCTTTGCAAAATTATAAGTTTCTTCAAACATTCTCTCACCAGCCAAAAACACATTAACATCTTTATTTATAACTAAATTATTGAACCACTCATTTCTCAGTGATTCTTTCAATAATAACCCTAATGGTCCATATTGAAACTGTTCAATGTTCACCCTTGGAACTAAAGTTTTACTTAAGAAACCTTGTTTTTCACATAAGGTAACTATTTTGCTAAACATTTTCGTTATCTTATTCTTTTACTCTATTTTTATCTTCTTTTTCAAAAAGTAAGTCTTCTCTAGTTGCTAGTGGAATATTCCCAGGTGGAGCTACAAAATAATCGTCTTCAGTAACCACCGCGTTTTGTAAGACCTCACTTTTGTTGTTGCCTTCAGTTACTTTATCTTCTCTTAGTCTTAAAGGTCTAAAAATAAAAATAAAACATTTTAAAAAAATTTTCAACCATGTAAATTAGGCATGGACTTACATGTCTTCCAAGACTGTATAAAGAGGCTCAACTCCCTCGGTATCCACCTGTTGTATCTGATCTGCAAACTGTATTGCAGCCTCAAGAGTCTCAATGCCTTTCTTATTTGCACAGTCAACTAAAGAAAGCCTTTCAAGCAACGCTATGGTGTCAGAATCAATGGTAGTCTTCGGGGGCAACTGCTGAGGATCTATTCTTGATTTTACAGGGTTCTTAGGGACTAGTTGTCGTCGTGGGGAGGCTGCAAAGGCTTCGGAAGTTGGGGTTGGGTTTTTAGCGGTGCAAAGACGTCTAGTATGAACAAAAAGTTTTGTGCTTATGCGAAACATAATCTAATTCAATTCTACAAAATTTTATGACTAGCAGTTTAACAGTTTTTGAGATATTTAAAATTAAAGTGAGAAAATTAAACACACAAACGCTAACCTCACATTTTCTAATTCTCACCACTTTATTGAAAGCTGTATTTAATTACTTTAGTGAAAGCGCAAATCAACTTTTGGCTCAAAGGCCCAGCTGATTGTGACATGCCGCTGGTAAACAAACGTCAACGGCCATGCTGTTTTGTTTTTATATTGGTTTTTTGGTAATAAAAAAATCACAAAATTAATTCCTATTTTGGAACATGTTTTTCAAACTAAAAATTTGTTTTAAAAAGTGATGAAAAAGGTTTTTGTGGTTAGTTTTTCAGTGCAATAAAATAGATATTATCGAAATTCGTGTTTGTTTTATGTGTTTTAATTTTTATGTAAGATTTTTTGGTACTAGTCATTTATGGTTCATTTCAATGTATGTCCTATCTATGTTTTAAAGTCGAAGACACAGACGTAGCTGTTATATTTGGGGCTATCCAAAATTCAAGATATTTGACACCCCCTTTTGTAACACCTTTTCAGGAATATGTACATTGTAAAATCCCTCCACCCTTTTGAGTATTAGGTAGGTAGATTATGGATGACCCTTTAGTGCTATTTATGATCTCTAAATTGCCTATTCAACTATTTAATTCAAAATACTTTTTATTTTATTTCTGATTAATTTTTATTGTTTGTAGATTTAGAAAATAATGGCAAATACAGATGAAGGCAGGCCTTCAGTAAGTGGTTTAGGCTCAGGTTCCAAAGGCAGAGTAAATGACAGAGACATGCTGATAGCATTTAGTGAAGAAAGACATATGGAAAGTATTGAGGGGCTTCAATGGAAAACTCAAACATGGAGAATGAAGGAAAGGGTGAGTAAAGGGTTTTATAGCCCATCACTCCAACTTTTTTTTTGTTACTTAGCCTTAAGTGTTTCTTATTATGTCATATTATGATTATATTAAGAAACTCTTTTAGCTAGGTAACAAAAAGAAAGTCAGTGAGATGGACCCTTAAAGTCATAGGAGAAAGCTTGTGGACTTGACCCCCCCCAAGTCTACTTTATCCAAGCCCCCCAAGACAAATTTTTGTGTATGCCACTGTTAAATTATATATTTTGTTTGTAAAAGTAAATGGTTTTTAATTTTAATAAAAACCTTTAAAAAGAAAATACATTTTTTTTTTTAGTCTTTGACTAAACAGTTACACAGATCTATATTTTTTTATTTCAGATGAAGACAGTGAGTGTAGCCCTTGTTGTATGTCTAAATGTGGGGGTGGATCCTCCAGATGTTGTCAAAACACAACCTTGTGCAAGGCTGGAATGTTGGATAGGTAAGATCATGATACACTAATTCTTGTGACATGATGTTAATGCTGAAAGACTCACAGTTACAGTTCAAAATTACCTTAGTCTCATTCAAGAGTGGTGTGAATATTACAAATCAAGGTATTAATAAGTTTTTAGGTAGCATAATTCTGTGGTAGGTAGTCAAAAGGGGGTAACTCAGGCTTTGCTACATATGAGTTACCTCCTTTTGACTGCCTACCACAGAATTGATAGATCACTGAAGTTTGATGAACACATTAAAAAGTTAAATGGTAAAATTGCTTCAGGCTGTTTTGCTCTAAGATTAGTAGTAGTACAGAATTTGGATTTTGCTACAACAAAAAATGTATATTAGTCTTTGATTCAATTGCAGCTTTCTTATGACATATGCTTTTGGGAATGCTGTTCAAATCAATTTTTTAAAACAGTATTTACATTACAGCAAAAGGAAGCAATCAGAAATCTTTGTAGAGTAAAAAGACATAGTTCCTGTAGACCTTTGTTTTAAGAACATAAATTATTATCCTTGTGTGTTGTATCTTTATTTTACAAACTTTTTTGTTTGGTGTTTAAAAAATATGAAGGTGAATTAGGGAGACATACATTGTCGTCTCTTTTAAATACAATGAAAAAAAAATTAATCATTGATTGTAGGCAAATTGCCAAAAGACATTTAGAATGAAGACAGAAGAATCATAACAAAAATATTTCATGTAAAAAAAAGTCAAGTGCATGAAAGTTGTATTCCATAAAAAGAATTGAGATAGAAGTAAAGCCAAGTTCTTCAATACAAATTTCAAACTCAAAGGTTCTTACTAGTTTGGAAATGTTTTTCTAAACTTGGCTACACATAGTCAGAGCATATTATTTTAAAAGGCTTTCCGTTTTCAGTCTAGAAGCAAATCATATTACTTTTTGGCAACAGACCATTTCCCCCTAATTTGACCCCGCTGAATTCGAATATCTCTGTTGCCAACTCGAAAACTCGACAGAGACTGAGAAAATCCCCCCCAAACCCCCAGTTTTATGCAATTTTCTCGAAAACTAACCTTTTTATCAAAAATTGCAAAGAACAGTTTTTTGTGGAGAATAAAATTCCCTGTCCAACGATGTATTGGTCAATAAGGTTAGGAAAAGAAAGTAGCTCTTCAGTGGCATACATAATTTGGGATTATTTAGAAAAAATATGTTTATTATAGGTTTTCAAATTTTTCTCAAAACCTACACTTTTTAGGAAAAAATATGTAGTATACTTTATTGTAGAACATAACATTTTCTTTTAAAAACTTTATTAAAATGTCGGGTTGTTGCCATATTTAAGGCTTCAGGGGCGTACTAATATAAACTTATTTTCAAAAATAACTGAAATAATCAGTTTCTCTTGCATATTTAAATATCTTTTCTAAGATTTTTAGAAAAAAATGTGCCTTCTTTTTTATTGAGGATAACACAATTTCTTTTTAAATGATATATTACAAAGTGAGGTTAATGTTATGATAAATACTTCAAAAAGGTTCGTAATTTAAACCTACTAAAATAAAATGTTTCCAAATTAAAATAAACTGTTTTTTGATTAGATTTATTTAAATAAGTTCTTTAAAGCAAAAAAACACCGGTGGTTATAAGGGGAGGGGGCATAGGGGCCATGGCCCCCCCCTAAGCAATATTTTTGTGCAGAAAGTAACAGTAGTAACTTTTGAAGACAAAAAAAATTGACAAAACAAAATATTAAAAATACAAATTTACTATATAAAGACGAATTGACCGGTCCAGTCGATGTGGACCCGCGGCCGTACTTTCGATCTTTTGTACTTTCGATCTTTTTTGATCTTTTGTACTTTCGATCTTCTCTTTCGACCTCTACTTTCGACCTTTTGTATTTTCGACCTTTTGTACTTTCGACCTTATTTTTTCGACCTTATGTACTTTCGACCTTTTGTACTTTCGACCTTTTGTACTTTCGACCTTTTATCCGCCGCTCTTTATTATCCACCAAAAAGCTAATAACACACAAAATTGATTAGTTTGGATTGATCTTAAATAATTTCTTTAAATTAAGAACACCACTGGAGCGGTAAATATAAAATAACTTCCACTTTGTTACACATCGTTTGAAAGGAAATTTTATAGGCTATGACGAAGTATAGAACACATTTTTTGATAAAGAGCTTGGTTTTTAAGAAAATTGAATAAAACTTATGAAAAACATGTTTTTTTTAATGATTTGTTGAAATCACCCCCATTGACGGACGTCGCTGGAGAGTTTGCTATAAGTCAGACCCCACAGAGTTTCACATTTTTAAAAAGGGAATTTCCCTGTCTACAAAAAAGTGTAGAACAAGTTTTTTCATGTTAAGCTTAGTTTTTGAGAAAATTAGATAAAACATGTAACAAAAATGGTTTATTTTCTGTTTTTTCAAAATTAATTTAATTTACGGATGCCCCTTATTTATAAAACCGATTTAATCATGTTATACGTCATTTTGAAGGAAATTTTATTGAGTATACCAAAATGTAATACATGGTTTTCTGTAGATATTAGTTTTTAAAAAATTAAATAAATCTTGGGAAAAACATAGGTATTTTTTGAACTTTTTTTAATTACTTCAATTAACGGACGCCGCTGGAGAGCTTGTTATTAGTCTAACTTTATTAAGTTATACCATGAAAAAAAGGGAATTTTATTGTCTATAATAAAGTATATTATACATTTTTCTCTTAGAAGCTTAGTTTTTAAGAAAATTTTAATAAACCTCAGACTTTCAGATTTTGGGGGGTCTGGGGGGGTTTTTGGAGGTTTTTGCAGCCATTTAAAAAAAAAGTAATATGTTATTATTTTTTAATTATACAAATATATATTTTGAATGTACACCTGTGACAATTTGGGCTTTCCAGAACGCCATCTTGAATATCTTAGCCCCTGTCAATATTTCGAGTTGGCAACAGGGATATTCGGATTCAGCGGGGTCAAAGTAGGGGGAATTGCCCATTTACCAAAAAGTAATATAAAATGCTTCTAGAAAGTGGATTTTCCCGAATCTTGCCTGAACTATTATGGCCGATCGCGAATATCGCTGTTTTTCACCTACTTTTTAACAAATTAATATTCTTGCATAATAGTAAAGTAAGAGTTTTTGTTAATAAAAAGTTTGATTTTATTTTCGCCTGGATATCTACAGCCCCTTTCTTTAGATCCTTTATCGATGTCTGGTCCCAAAGCCCTCGAAAAAATCGGCCAAGCCCTCCAGAGCCAGTACGAGCGTTGGCAACCCCGCGCGCGTTACAAACAGACTCTAGATCCAACCTCTGAGGATGTGAGGAAGTTGTGCACATCACTGCGAAGAAACGCCAAGGAAGAAAGAGTTTTGTTCCATTACAATGGACATGGGGTACCAAAGCCTACTGTTAACGGGGAAATTTGGGTTTTTAATAGAGTAAGTTGTATTCACAGATTATTGAATCATAACAAAAACGTTTCATGTAAAAAAAGCCAAGTATGCGAAAATGGCATTCCGTAAAAAGAATTGAGATAAAAGTAAAGCCAATTTTTCCAATACAAATTTCTTACTAGTTTGGAAATGTTTTTTTAAACTTTGCTATTATAGCCAAACTTCTTTATGTTCAATTTAGCACTGTGCATAAGAGTCATTTACAGCCGTAATAGCCAAGTTTACAAAAATATTTCCAAACTAGTAAGAACCTTTCATTTTGAAATTTGTATTGGAAAACTTGGCTTTACTTTTATCTCAATTCTTTTTACGGAATGCCATTTTCGCGTACTGGGCCTTTTTTACATGAAACGTTTTTGTTATGATTTTACTTCTTTTTTAAAGGAATTGGATAATACTTAATTTTTAAAGTAGGAAAATATGCGGAATATTGTTCAAAACTTTTGCAATGCCTTACTTAAATTCTTGAGATTTTTTAATTTTTTTCCATGGTTTTATCGTAGTTCCTATCAGCCTTCCAAAGCTCAGCTCTCTAGCGTTTCTGAAAGTGCACAATGTTACTTTTACATAAGTTTACATGTATAGGGGAGGGAAATAAATTAAAATTGTCGTGTTTTTAAATTTTGTCGTATAGTTTTATCATAGTTCCTATCAGTCTTCCAATGCTCAGCTCTCTAGAGTTTCTGGAAGTGGGTAATGTTACTTTTACATAACTTTACATTTATAGGGGAGGAGAGTAAATGAAAATATTGGACTTGAAATTTTTTTTCCCATGGTTTTATCATAATTTCTATCAGCATTCCAATGCTCAGCTCTCTAGCATTTCTGGAAGTGGCCAATGTTAGTTTTACATAAATTTACATTTATAGGAGAGGGAAGTAAATTAAAATGTTGGTGTTTTTAAATTCTTTCATATAGTTTTATCATATTGTCTTTCAATCTTAAAAAGTTCAGCTCTCTAGCGTTTTTGGAAGTGGGCAGTGTTACTTTTACATAACTTTACATTAATAGGGGAAGGAAGTAAATTAGAATTTTGGGGTGTTTTAATTTTTTTCTATAACTTTATCATAGTTACTATCGGTCTTCCAAAGCTCAGCTCTCTAGTATGTCTGGAAGTAGGCAATGTTACTTTTACTTAACTTTACATTTATAGGGGAGGGAAGTAAATTAGAATTTTGGAGTGTTTTAATTTTTTCCTATAGTTTTATCATAGTTCCTATCAGTCTGCCAAAGCTCAACTCTCTAGCATTTCTGGAAGTGGGCAATGCTATTTTTACATAACTTTAAATGTATAGGAGAGGGGAGTAAATTAAAATTTTGGGGTTTTTTGATTTTTTCCTATAGTTTTATCATAGTTCCTATCAGTTTGCCAAAGCTCAACTCTCTAGCATTTCTGGAAGTGGGCAATGCTAATTTTACATAACTTTAAATGTATAGGGGAGGGGAGTAAATTAAAATTTTGGGGTTTTTTTATTTTTTCCAGGGGTTTGGTCATAATTTCTATCAGTCTGCCAAATTTCAGCTTTGTAGCATGTCTGGAAGTACATTAGAATATTGATGATCTATACATAAATGAGTCAGTGAGTGAGTGGCAATTTCGACGTTTTTTGAAATTTCGTAACTACTTTACTACTTTATGGAATTCCATGAAACTTGGACGTGTTGTTAACTCCATGGAGATCTACGACTGTGCAAAGTTTGAGATTCGTAGCTCATTCCGGAGTAGAGTTTTAGGTAGGTCAAATATCGGCTGAAATGTTTCCAGAAAAGATGGTTACGGCGCGCGAACTTGGCGAGACACTGCCGTGCCCTCAGATATTAGGCACCTTTTGCATGTTCCATTTTTCTGTTATCTTTTTTTTGAGGCATGTGCAGTTACCTGGTTTGAACCTTATCCGTTACCATTGGCGTAGCTAGCCTTGCTTTTCAGGGGGGGCCGTGGCCCCGGTCTATCTTGAACAAAAAGCAAACATAGGTTTTAAAGAGTCGTGCAAAGTGTGCAATGAATAAAAAAAAAATACGCGCATTAAATGTTCTAATATTTTAATATAACAAATTTAATAATACATTTACCAACTTATTTATATGTATACACAGGAAGTATGTAATTCAGCAATTCTACAAAGAAAGTTTTCTACGTCGCTGACTGAAAGCGTTTACCACACTGTCTAAGTCGACCTCAACATCTTTTTCTATGAATAACAATGACAAATATGAGTGTCTCTCTTGAGTCATAGTTGTTCTAAGCCAATTAAAAACTCTCCTCATGGCAGAGAAAGACCTCTCGCAAGTTGCACTTAAAATTGGAAGAATACTCGCAACTTTAAAAAGTTGGTAGAGGTTTGGATATAGGTGTTTTCTGCTATATGTTGTTTGATAGAATCATGACCAACAGTTTGATTTAACCGAAAAATACAATTCTTTAAAACGGTCATTTCTGCTCTTAGAGCAGAAGTATTAATATTAAAAATTTCCCGGTATTGCTCGACGAATTTATTCCATTTAACGACGTGGGAAAACTTAATATGAAAATGGTTATGAAATTGTCACCAAAATCGGAAAATATCCATAACACACTAAACACACACACTAAACGCTAACCTCAAAAAAACTAAAAAGATTATTATATTTATTTTAGAAAAACAGTTTAAAAAGGTCTTTTATAACGTTACGACATCTACAACCCGATTTCGGAAACAGAGGGGCAAAAGTCGCTGTCTTTATTAAATGCGAAATTCAACTTACACTTCTATAATATTTTACAAGATGTCGCCAATATGTATGAAATATTCAATATGCATAATTAGGTTTAAATTTAAAAAATATTTTCGGGATATTGCATAAGTGCAGAAAAGTTACCGATAATTTAAAGAAAAAAAGCCTAATTCCGCAAGACAAGGGCTTTTTCCTGAAATGTAAACATTATCTGAATGATTTTAAATTTTAATGCACCTATTTTATTTGAATATTTCCCGAATAATAATAGAAAAGTATGTATTTTCAGCGTCGTGTTCTTTTACTAGTAGTCGGTAGGGGAGGCCTAAAATATCTTAGGGGGGGCCTGAGGGACTTCAGGGGGGGGGCAGGCCCCCCCTGCCCCCCCTAGCTACGTCAATGTCCTTTACTAAAGGATAGTGTTTGAACTTACTTATGCTCCAAGGTTTTCGCAGTATAGTTTAGATTTTGGTCACAATCCGTTAATGCTTATGACAGTTTTTTTAACAATTAAAAACTTTAGAAAATGCTAACTTTTTAACGGAGCATCATATCAGTACACTGTTTTCGGAATATAGTAGACTATATTTTGCTCAATAATTCGTGTTATAACTAAAAACTTCGTAAGAGCTTTAGTTTCTGAGATATTTACAAAAAACTGTTTTCAAGACATATATTATCATGATGTTATAATAGGCTAGTTAGGAACGTATCAGATCCGTCATGGATCCATTTATTTTTTATAGACTTTTACCCAATACATCCCTCTGTCAATCTACGACCTTCAGACCTGGATGGGGGCCCCCTCGATCTACGTCTATGACTGTTCCAATGCTGGGGTCATTGTCGAGTCTTTCAAGACCTTTGCAGCTCAACATCAATCGGAATACCTTGTAAGTATATATATATATTTATCGGTTTCACAACGTTCTACGTCTTCCGATACCCAATCTCCACTCGTTTCTGTTTGCCCATAATTCATCATCTAGGCCTCTTATTCTTATTTCACTGTCTATTCCTTCTCTCCAGCTTTTCCTCGGCCTTCCTCGTTTTCTTCGGCCAGTTGGTTTCCACTGTAATATTTGTTTAGGTAGTCTTCCATCATCCATTCTTTGTACATGTCCGTACCACACCAGTTGTTTTGTTCTTATATCATCCACTAGAGTCACCCACTGTCATAATTTCTCTTATTCTTTGATTTGTAACTCTTTCTCTTTTTGATTTCCCTGCTGCTCTTCTCCAATAGTCCTTGTAAGTAGTAGGTGTTTTAATAAAGAATTGCACTTATGACACAATCCAAAAAAAAATGTTTGTGTGCAACTTAAAATATTGTCAGGTACGATTTTGTTTTAAATCAAACCCTTAAACGAGGGTACCGTAGTAGATTGTGTGTATAAAATAAATATAAAACAGATTTAAAAACGTTACAAACTTTAATGAATACAAAATAAAACTCTGTTGCAATTTACAAATTGCTACAAGACTTTTCTTATGACCTATAAAACAAACAAGACCCAAAATATTAAAATAAAAACTTATAATAACAAACTGCAAAATATTCTTCAAATAGAAATATCTTATGTTTTTTTACTGATAATTAGTTTAGAGGTTTTAGTTTAAATTCAACATAACTGAAAATGTGACTACCGACTTGTCTCCTCAAAGTTTGGGTTTTTATTAACGGTAGGTTGGACCTGAGTAATCCATTATCCCCTCTTTGAAGAGCTTGGAGGAACCAAGTCAGTGGCGTTGCTTATAATCCTAAAGTTTACTTTACATTCTAGCTAACGAACTAATCAAGGAGACGTAAACAAAAACAGAGATAACATGACATGTTATAGACAACACTTTCCTATCTCACAGTTTTTCCATACCACTTTCGCGTACTTGGCTTTTTTTTACTTAAAATGTTTATTGACGGTAGAAAAATCTATTGAAAAATGCATAGAAAAACTTCAGGATGCAGTCACCCAAGTTCACAGTTGGACCACAAAGTGGCGAATAAAATTAAATGAAACCAAATCAATTCATGTTGATTTTACAAACAAAAATATAAATCACATACAAATAACAATTAACAACATTCCAGTACCATATTCGAATCAGGCAAAATATCTAGGTATGATACTTGATGCCAAATTGCGCTGGAAAGCACATGTTAAGAAAAAAAAAAGAAGAACTTGAGATAAGGTATAGAAAAAATGAACTGGCTAATTGGAAGGAAGTCCAATTTAACAATTCATGATAAGTTACTGCTTTATAGACAAATACTGAAACCAGTATGGACATATGGTATTCAACTATGGGGTTGTGCTAAAGAGAGTAACATTCTAGTTGTACAGAGATTTCAAAATAAAGTATTAAGAAACATTGTGAATGCACCTTGGTACGTTCGAAATAGTGACCTTCATTGAGATCTAAAAATCGAAACTGTAGCAGAGACTATAAAAAAGTACGCAAAAAGCCATGAAGTTGAACTCCATCGGCATGTCAATGTGGAAGCAATTCAGCTTCTAGATAATACTATGCTAGTTCGAAGACTAAAAAGAGTGAAGCCGTTTGAGCTAGTAAACTAAGTGAATTAGACATAAAACAAAACAATGCTATAAACACAACACAATTGTGAGTTACAGACTAAACAAAGCGGGGAGAACTGTTGAGTGAACCCTAAGTTTAAATCTTACTTTTCTAGTAAATTAAGTTAAAACAAAATTGCTAATTAGTCTTACTGACTAGATTGTAATAAAAAAAACACAGTGTGTTTGACAAATAAAAAAAAAACTTATAATGTTTTTGTTATGATTATTTTTTTCTTAGCAAGCTGTGGAAACTGCAGCCCATCAAGGCGGCGCCAACCGAAGCGAGGGCGGTCCTCCACCACCCCCGCCCTCCTACCAGAACTGCATTCAGTTGGCCGCGTGCGCGGCCAATCAAAATCTGCCCATGAACCCAGATCTGCCGGCGGATCTGTTCACCAGCTGCCTAACCACGCCCATCAAGATCGCTCTGAGGTGGTTCGTCCTCAAGTGCGCCAGATTGGTGCCTCAAGTTACGATGGATATGGTGGAGAAGTAAGTTGAATTGAATTTAAAATTGAAAGATTTTTTTGTTATTGTTATGACTTATCAAATTAGAGCTAATTTTTACTGGATGATGATTTTTTAACAGAGTGCCAGGTCAAACGAACGACAGAAGGACAATGTTGGGAGAGCTGAATTGGATTTTTACGGCCATAACTGATACGATCGCATGGAACGTACTTCCAAGAGGTAAGAATCTGTCAGGGGCTTACCTCGAAAAAATTCAGAAGGGTGGACTCACGCCATGGCGTACCCGAGGGGTGAGACACTCTTTAAATAGGTGTACAAATTTTTATGAGTGTCCCACCCCTCGGGCGTACCTTATTTCTTTCTTCTGCCGTTTTCCAGCGCTGGTTTTTACAATTTCTTTGTCACGTGCCAGATTTTTTTTATCACAAAAAATGCAGTGACTAGTTTGTTGATTTGTTGCAAAAGGAAGTGTTCACGGGCTTGGCGCTTCAAAAATTAAAAGACGTGATCAGAAAACACAAACGGTGGTCAGGTAACCAAAATAAACACAAAAATTTCCAACAGTGATTTGAAAACAAACATTCCGCCCACCATCCGGTTCGAAGGACCACTCTTCTATGTTTTTTTTTAAATCCGTTCGCAAAATCCCCATGTACTTTTACTTTTTATCTGGGACACCCTGTTTAGTATTTTTTATTATATTTTGTAGATCTTTTCCAGAAATTGTTCAGACAGGATCTGTTGGTGGCGAGTCTGTTTCGGAACTTTTTGCTAGCCGAACGGATCATGCGCTCTTGCGATTGTACTCCAGTATCCCATCCGGCCCTCCCAAAGGTAAATAACGATATTCCATAAAAATGTTGACATGATTATGAAAAAAACAAACTAGGCTATGCATCTTGTTGCTATATGACAGTGGGCGCACCCAGGGAGGGCTTGGGGCCCGGGCCCCATTAAGCCTCACTTTTTTTTTAAACATATTTTCCACATATTTTATAAAAAAAACACAAAAAATAGGATAAAATTCAAAATTATAAGGGTTTGGCTCCTCCAAGAACCCTCGGGCTCCTCCAAGAACTCTCGGGCCCCTCCAAGAGGCCTCGGGCCCCCTTAAAAGGCCTCGGGCCCCCTTAAAAGGCCTCGGGCCCCCTTAAGAGGCCTCGGGCCCCCTTAAGAGGCTTCGGGCTCCCTTAAGAGGCCTCCGGCCCCATTAAGAGGCCTCGGGCCCCCTTAAGAGGCCTCGGGCCCCCTTAAGAGGCCTCGGGCCCCCTTAAGAGGCCTCGGGTCCCCTTAAAAGGCCTCGGGCCCCCTTAAGAGGCCTCGGGGCCCCTTAAGAGGTTTCGGGCTCCCTTAAGAGGTTTCGGGCCCCCTTAAGAGGCCTCGGGCCCCCTTAAGAGGCCTCGGGCCCCCTTAAGAGGCCTCGGGCCCCCTTAAGAGGCCTCGGGCCCCCTTAAGAGGCCTCGGGCCCCCTTAAGAGGCCTCGGGCCCCTTTAAGAGGCCTCGGGCCCCTTTAAGAGGCCTCGGGCCCCCTTAAGAGGCCTCGGGCCCCCTTAAGAGGCCTCGGGCCCCCTTAAGAGGCCTCGGGCCCCCTTAAGAGGCCTCGGGTCCCCTTAAGAGGCCTCGGGCCCCCTTAAGAGGCCTCGGGCCCCCTTAAGAGGCCTCGGGCCCCCTTAAGAGGCCTCGGGCCCCCTTAAGAGGCCTCGGGCCCCCTTAAGAGGCCTCGGGCCCCCTTAAGAGGCCTCGGGCCCCCTTAAGAGGCCTCGGGCCCCCTTAAGAGGCCTCGGGCCCCCTTAAGAGGCCTCGGGCCCCCTTAAGAGGCCTCGGGCCCCCTTAAGAGGCCTCGGGCCCCCTTAAGAGGCCTCGGGCCCCCTTAAGAGGCCTCGGGCCCCCTTAAGAGGCCTCGGGCCCCCTTAAGAGGCCTCGGGCCCCCTTAAGAGGTCTCGGGCCCCCTTAAGAGGCCTCGGGCCCCCTTAAGAGGCCTCGAGCCCCCTTAAGAGGCCTCGGGCCCCCTTAAGAGGCCTCGGGCCCCCTTAAGAGGCCTCGGGCCCCCTTAAGAGGCCTCGGGCCCCCTTAAGAGGCCTCGGGCGTCCCCTTAAGAGGCCTCGGGCGTCCCCTTAAGAGGCCTCGGGCGTCCCCTTAAGAGGCCTCGGGCGTCCCCTTAAGAGGCCTCGGGCGTCCCCTTAAGAGGCCTCGGGCGTCCCCTTAAGAGGCCTCGGGCGTCCCCTTAAGAGGCCTCGGGCCCCCTTAAGAGGCCTCGGGCCCCCTTAAGAGGCCTCGGGCGTCCCCTTAAGAGGCCTCGGGCCCCCTTAAGAGGCCTCGGGCCCCCTTAAGAGGCCTCGGGCCCCCTTAAGAGGCCTCGGGCCCCCTTAAGAGGCCTCGGGCCCCCTTAAGAGGCCTCGGGCCCCCTTAAGAGGCCTCGGGCCCCCTTAAGAGGCCTCGGGCCCCCTTAAGAGGCCTCGGGCCCCCTTAAGAGGCCTCGGGCCCCCTTAAGAGGCCTAGGGCCCCCTTAAGAGGCCTCGGGCCCCCTAAGATGCCTCGAGTCCCCCAAGAAGCCTCGGGCCCACCCAAAAACCTCGGGTTTAATTAATTAAGTATTCATTTTGGAGTTTTTTTAAATATTAGTCTTATTATTTTTAATTTTAGACCAGCCACCATCACATGTGGGACGCCTGGGACTTGGAATTAGACCTCTGTCTAGGCCAGTTGCCCGCCATTTTGTCAGGAAAGTCCCAATACAAACATTCGTCATTTTTCGAAGACCAACTCACGGCTTTTCAAGTCTGGCTAAAATTGGGTAAGGTTAAGTAGTTCCGGTAAGGGGTGTGGTTTTTTCGTATCTCTATTGTCCCCCCATACTGCAACTCGATGCTTTTGTTGATAAACTGTATAGGTTTTGAAATATGAATTATCAAAGTTTGTCTATTTGGGTTTTATGAGATTCCCTATCCTAAAATTCGCTAAATGATGTTTTTACGAATCTTAAGTCATGGTGTGGTTTTTTCGTATCTCTATCGTCCACCATACTGTAACTTGGTGCTTTTATTGATAAATTGTATAGTTTTTAAAATATGAATTTTCAAAGTTTGACCATTTTGGTCTTATCCCAAGTAACATTATTACCACTCAAGGTTTTATTCATTTGGTTCCTAGGTTATTTAGAGGGTGCTGTTATGGGTTTTAGGATCAATTTGGCTACATAAAGGTCATTTATATTGCCAATTACCTAAAGGGGTGTTATACAACCAAAAAGTGATTTATAAAGGGAGTATAATAAAACTGATACTCCTTCTGTTCCTTTTAGATACTTTTGGTTTCATTGATTTCTGATTTATAAAGATGGTCTTATAAAACCATTTTACCTAAAGTTTTTAAAAAGAAATAAATATAAACTTTGGTCATTTAGTTTTTTTCATTACTTTAGGTCATCACAAAAGTGTTTTATAATAGAGCTAAAAGGTTATCTTATATCCTTTTGTTTTTACAGTTACCAGTACTTTATAAGTAAATATGATTAGATAGGCGGTCATATAGAACCTAGTTTCCTTAAGGTTTTTAAGAGTGGTAAATATAAACTTTAGACTTTTGGTTTTTGCCATTACTTTTGGGCATTTTAAAAAACATTTAAAAGTGTTGAATTATACGCTTTTAAACACTTTAAAAACAAATACAAAAAATTTAAGTGAGGTTATGTTGACTATGTTTATATTGTTCTTTTTTGTTGGTTTCATAAGGGCACTCAAAAATCCTTGTTGCGATACAGTAACAAATAAAACCAAGTGACCACTATAAAACCATAATGGCGTATATAAATTTATTTAGTAAATATTGTAGAGAGAAAATATTTATCTAGTCGTTTTATCAGTGTTTTTTAACAATAATTTTACTTTAATTTTGATTTATGTAAACCAAACAGACTTTTTTAATGGTGAATAGTGTAAATATATTTTTTTTAATTTTAAATATTTGTTATTTTGTTATAAAAAAACTATTAAAAAGCATTCTTGAGCTGGCGCGCTTGTTTTGAGAGCTTTTCAGATACGATTTTATCAGAAAAATAAATCTGGCAGGCAATTTGATCATCAAAAAAACGACAAACTCGGTATATTTTTATGTCATAAAATAATTTTGGGACTCTGACATTTTTGGCAATTTTGTGACCTAAATTATTTTATATAGCCATTGTGAATCTAAAATATCGCCATAGCTTTTATAGGAAAACTTCTTTATTACTCTAAAGGTATTATGGTATTCAACAGAATCGCCAGGATACCAAATTACCAAATCTAGTTTTATAATAGGATAGAGGCCGTTTCTGAGTTGCTTTTAGAACCTGGCATAATAGCTTTAGGCTCTAAAAGGTTCTATACTGGTGGAACCGCTAGAGGGCGAAGCTGGAGTTTATTTCTTATGGTTTTATAGTGAGTTTAATACATAGGTTGCCACCACCAATTGGGGAGTCCCATTTAGGAGGTCTAAGGGGTATATAAGGGTAATGGGAACGTGCTAGCGACCAAACATTGAAACTAATGGTTTTAAGGAAAGGCGCTGGCAACCTTTTAGCTTCTGGTTTAAATAAAGAAATGTTACTTGGGATGGGATTCCCTACTCTAAAATTCGCTACATGATGTTTTTCCGAATCTTAACTTAGGATGTGGATTTTTCGCATCTCTATGGCCCCACCATACTGCAACTCGGTGCTATAGTTTTTAAAATATGAATTTTCAAAGTTTTGCCATTTTGGTCTTATGGGATTCCCCACTCTAAAATGCGCTAAATGACGTTTTTCCAAATCTTAAGTCAGGGTGTGGTTTTTTCGTATCTCTATCACCCCACCATACTGCAACTCGGTGCTTTTGTTGATAAACTGTATAGTTTTTAAAATATGAATTTTCAAAGTTTGGCCATTTTGGTCTTATGGGATTCCCTACTCTAAAATTCGCTAAATGATGTTTTTCCGAATCTTAACTTAGGATGTGGGTTTTTCGCATCTCTATGGCCCCACCATACTGCAACTCGGTGCTTTTGTTGATAAACTGTATAGTTTTTGAAATATGAATTTTCAAAGTTTGGCCATTTTGGTCTCATGGGATTCCCTACTCTAAAATTCGCTAGATGACGTTTTTCCGAATCTTAAGTCAGGGTATGGTTTTTTCGTATCTCTATCGCCCCACATGATTGACAAGGCAATCGTATAATATGCAAAACAATGGTTAAAACAAAAATATTTTTTTTAGAACCACTGAACCTCAGAGTAATAACATTGAGATTAACCTCTAGTCCCCAGCGTAGGCGAGATACAGCAACCTTGTTTAAGACCTTTATTTACTTGAAAGCTGTTAAATATCAATAACTTTTTATTGTTGGTTATCATTGATTTGCAATACTTTTATTTATATCATTGTATCACATTCACCCCTTATAATGAAAAAGTCACAATTTGATTAGAGATCGAAAATATATAACATTGTCAAAAACAAATAATTTTTTATTCATAATCAAAAACCAAGATTTCAAATATTCAGAAACAAAAAACAGAATTCAAAATATCCACACCAGCGTCCTATGCGTCCACTGCATACATCTTCACACAACATATTTTTGGTCCTTCGAGCCGGATCTTCGCAGAAAATCATTTCGAAAACAGCATAGCGTAACAAGACATCAGCGGATCAATTATCAGGTGGGCTCGCTCCATAAGTGGGGCTGTGTTAGTTTTCTTGCAGCTCAGGTTTCACATAACTTATTTTTATTATAAATTGTTGTTATAATGACAGAAAAGCAAGCAAAGATTCTTCAGTTGGTAGAAAGACGGGGAAGTTTTAAAAACATTATATCAAAATTTGAAAAATTCATTCAAAGCACAAGCATAGTCTATCAATTTCGGAAGTAAAAATTAGGTTGGAAAAATTAAACACGGCATTTGGTCAATTTGCAAAAATACAGGAAGAGCTCATTCAGCTTGATGCCACGCAACAGTCCGAGGGTGATTCTTACGAAAATGCTTATTTTGCAATTAGTGGTTAGTTTTGCTTTGATTTTAACTTTTGCCTTACTATTGCGGTATAACTCTTTGATGGCCTTAATTAGTTGTACGCTTATGTTTGTCTTTTCCAATGCTTTCCAAAGTAGATTTAGTGGTATACTATCATATGCCTTCTGCAAATCGACGTAAAGCAGATGCAGCTCTTGTCCGTATGCCATTTTCTTTTCAATAACTTGGGTTATACAAAAGAGATGATCTGAAGTCGATCTACCCGCCCTGAAACCAGCTTGTTCTTCTGCCTCCATGTCTTTATATTCGCTCTCCACTTTATTTCTTATTATTTTACCGTATATTCTGCTTAGCGTACTAGTCACAGATATACCTCTATAATTGTCACATATATCTTTCCTTCCTTTTTTGTGTATTGTGGATATATATGACGTTTTCCACTCAGTTGGGACTACAGTTCCATTTAAATATTTTGGAAAAGATTCCGTAATCTCCAAAACAGATCTTCAGTGCCATATTTAATAAGTTCGGCTGGGATATTTCCGGGTCCGGCAGATTTACCGCTTTTTAAGGTGCACACGTTTTTGACCTCAGAGATTGTGAGGGGTACTGGAGATCCCATCGTTCCAATTATATTGTCTCTTGCGTCTTCCTTGAATTCTGCTCCATCTTCAGTTAAAAGTTTTTTAAAATGCTCATCCCATTCTTTGTCTGGTATTGGTGAAATGATATGATATGATATGATATGATATGATAGATAAATAGATAGATAGATAGAACGAACGAACTAACTTTTGATTTTAGGTTCTGAAGACAGGCGGCCCCCAGAACAGTTACCAATAGTCCTGCAAGTCCTGCTCAGCCAAATTCATCGCACCAGAGCGTTGGAGTTGTTGGTGCGCTTCCTCGACTTGGGGCCCTGGGCCGTTAGTTTGGCGCTCTCGGTGGGCATCTTCCCCTACGTGTTGAAACTGTTGCAGAGTTGTGCCACTGAATTAAAGCCGCTTTTAGTCTACATTTGGGCCAAGATCTTGGCACTGGATAATGTAAGTACATATTTTTACTACTACTACTATGTCACCTCCTTCGATCCTGACAATCATCTTTTGCTAGGTTTTTTTTACTCATTGATCTTAAGATTGACTGTTGCCATTCTAGTTTAGGACGCCTTCTTTTTCTGCCTCTATTGGTTGCCATTCTAAGTACACAGTCGTACCATATCAGTTGTCTTTTAGTAATATCATTCGTTATGCTTTCCTCGATTCCCATTCTTTCTTTTATGATCTCATTTCGTATATGATATTGGATATTCTCATTGATCTTATTGCATCCATTTCGACACTTTCCATTTTGGTTTTGTATTTTTCTGTTACGCGACAAGTTTATTCCATAAAACAGCGTGCTTTTCACCATTGTTTCACATATGTTAAATTTTATATTCTTTTTTTTTTCTCTGGTCCATATAATACTGTTAAGACATCCAATAACCTTTTTGGCGTTTACTATTCTTTTTTCCAGTTCTTTACTGTTTGTTCCTGACTTATCTAATGTGTCACTCAAGTATACATACTCATTGCATGGAGATATTGTTTGTCCATTGTCTAGTTCTAACTGACTTAATTCGTTTTCGTCGTAAGGAAATATGTTTATGTCATGTCAAAGTCACAAAAGTGTAACTGCCTATGGCAAGGACTATATAGTCTAAATTATACGCATTTGTAATGACGTCACCAGGTGAGAAAAAAACGTATGGCGTAGATATTTGTTGTTGTGCTCAATTTTGTTGAATCTGCGGCTCGCTGTATCACATTCTCAAATTGAAGTGCGATTCCATTTCGAACTTGTTCCCTTTCCAGTTGAAAAAAAGCCAATATTATATTTAAAATTATCAGCTGCGATTGTTCATTGTACCTATTATATTTGTTTCTCGGCATTTTACAACTTTTTAAAATAATTTCTGACAAGTTGACAAACTCATGTTTTTGATTAACAGTGACGGATACTTCACATAACCAATTACCTACCTATTTAAAAAATTAATTAATCATAGACACTACTTTTTTTTAAAAGTTTATTGTCACCGCTGTTTATAATATACTAAACAAATGCCTATAATTTGGACTATATAACCTCTGATGGTACAGAATGGCTGAGAAGGTCATTCTCGCGCAATTTGAAAAAAACAAATAATTTACATTCTGATTATATTTTTTTTAGACATGTCAATCAGATTTAATAAGGGACCAAGGACACAAATACTTTTTGTCGATTTTGCAAGAACCTACAATGCCTGTAAGTATTATATTATTATTTTTTTACAAATAACTGAATAACATGCATCTATTGACCATAATATGCGAATTATAGCCCATCGCAGCGACTTTTTTTTTCGTTACTTAGCCTTAAGCGTTCCTTATTACGTCATATTATGATTATATTAAGAAACGCTTTAAGCTAAGTAACGAAAAAAAAGTCGGTGAGATGGACCCTTAGTGTGCCATACTTTACCTACGGCCACGTATGTCTTCAATAAACAGGGTGTTCGGCACATAAACCGTCAAAATTTTTGGGATATTGTTGGGGTCATTTGCTACCTTTTCAACCTTGGAACTTGGGTCCTAAGAGTCATGGCTAAAGAGATATGAATTTTTTATTTTTTTTTCTCAAATTATCCAAAATCCCATCTTTAAACCCTCATAAGTTTTTTATTAATGTCTGGAAAAGCACAATTTTTTTTTATAATTCTGTAATCTTATGCTGCTTCAACTAATTAATAGATTTGTTAAAATTGATGTACAAAAGGGACATACGAGGATTTTTATTGAAGAACATTAATGGTTTTGTGAAAGAAAATTTCAAAATTAAAAATCAAAAAAAGTATCGACACATTCTTTAGTTGATTACCTTTCTAACGGTATGCTACACATTAATAAAAAAAAAACATTTCTGCTTTAAAATACGGATATTCCGTCAGAAGGGCGAGACTCGTTCGGACATGATAAGAAAAACAATTTGATGTTTATGATCGTTTACGTACTTAAACAAAAGTTAAACTTTTAACAATAATGTATTGTGTTCTTTATTTATAAACTTTGTTCGAAACGATCATAAACATCAAATTGTTTTTCTTATCATGTCCGAACGATTATTGCTCGTCTCACGGAATATCCGTATTTTAAAGCAGAATTTTTAATTTTTAATCAATGTGTAGCATATCGTTAGAAAGGTAATCAACCAGAGAAGTTTTTAAAAGAAAATGAAGTTCTCAAGTGTCGATACTTTTTTTAGTTTTAAATTTTGAAATTGATTTTCTTTCACAAAATTACTAATGTTCTTGAATAAAAAACCTCGTATGTCCCTTTAGTACATAAATTTTAACAAATCTATTAATTAGTTGAAGTAGCATAAAATGACAGAATTATAAAAAAATACTCTGCCAATATATGGGCCCCTAAGCTCACACTAGGTACTATAGTTATAATTTACGTGTGAGCTAATATAACTAAAAACTGAAATATATTTTATTCAACTCCAGACTAAATTACCTTTTGTTTGATACCACACAAGCCATGTTTTGACTTAAACTCAAATTTGTAAAATCTACCCCCACCCTTAAAAAAAGCAAAAACTAAAATGTATTTTGTTAAACTCCGGACTCAATTACCTTTCGTTTGATATCACACACTCCATATTTTCACTTAAACTCTAATTTTTGAAATATACCCCCACCCTTTTTTTAAAATAAATTAAAATGTATTTTGTTTAACTCCAGACTCAATTACCCTTCGTTTGATATCACACAAGCCATATTTTCACATAAACTCTAATTTTTGAAATGCACCCCCACCCTTTTATTTGGTTTGTGTTCGGTGGATTTTGTTAATTTTATAAATGGGACCATCTCGACCCAAGACCCAGCCTAGGTACCAAATTTCATTAAAATTGGCCAAGCGGTTTTTGAGTTATGCGCGTTGGTCGTTACAGACAGACATACAGACAGACAGACAGACATACAGACAGACAGACAGACGGCGCAACAAAAAAGTTTCAAAATCGTCTGAAACGCAAAGATATATAAAAATTTTTGAAATCGGTGCAACATTTTTTTCTCGAAAAAATTAGGATCACCATACTGCCGTCCTTAAGCTAGAATGCCGTTAACTACCTAAAATATTTTCCTAGTTTTGATCAAAAAACCCGGAAAATAATAAACAAACGATGCTCCTTGATAACTGGAAGTTATTAGTTTCTTGAAAACCACAAAAGCTAGAGAAGATTTGCTTATAAAAATTTATGTAGAATAATGTTGTGATTAAGACGGCACCAAAACATAAAAATTGTCCCAATGTTAGCATAGCTCACACTACTATAGTATAGTATATGTGTAAGCTAAAATGGTGCTTTTCCAGACATTAACAAAAAGCTTACGAGGGTTTAAAGGTGGGATTTTGGGTAATTTGAGAACAAAAAATCAAAAATTCATATCTCTTTAGCCGTGCCTCTAAGGACCCAAGTTCCAAGGTTGAAAAGGTAGCAAATGTCCCCAACAATATCCCAAAAAAGTTTGATGGTTCATGTGCCGAACACCCTGTATATCTGTACTAATAATGAGTACGGCGCCATCTTTTTTCTAATTTTAAAAACACCCATTATCAATTACCTTAGGATAAATACCTTTTAATTTATTTCAAAAGATGTCAAGTAAGCGGCTCAAGATATTTAAAGCGTCTACTTTTTTAATCCAAGCCAAACGTTTGGGTTCAATTGAATCAAATATCTGGAAACGCTTGTAGCAGTCACTTTCCATTAATGGTTTGAATAGCCTTTAGCTGCATAGATATATATCAGATGTACGTGATTTATGCCTAGGACTAATAAAAATTTAATTGTAAATGTCAAAAATCAATTTTAGTCCGATTCCCGAACTCAAGCGACTTTCGTCTTGTCCTGTCTGGTCAGTGACTACAGGGAAGGTCAAGAAGCCGCGCTGCAAGGCTCCTTGGTGAGCGTTTGCCTGGAACAACTCAGCGATCCGAACCCTTTATTACGGAGGTAAGTTTGCAGGGCTTTTCAACGAATATTTTACTTATGCATTGTTAATCATCCATGTGCTTATTGAGTTCCGAATAAGTGTGGTTCGGCTAGGTTCGATTTCTGGTAAATGATCAGTTCTATCGAATTGAAATAAAACTAGGCGCATATTCACTGGAGGCAGAATTCGCATGCCTCTCTGCGAGACCGAACAAGTACCTGCGGATCAAAAAAATCAAAAAAATTTCGTAGGTAATCGGATGAAAAAAGGTTTTGTTTCTCTTAGATTTTAGTTATTAAAGAGGAAAAAACGGAAATATATTATACAGTAATCTCTTTTAGATGGGTGGCGATATGTCTTGGCCGATTATGGGACCACTACGAGAGCGCAAGATGGACAGGAGTTAGAGATACAGCCCATGAGAAGCTGTATGAACTTTTGAAAGATCCTGTACCTGAGGTAAATTTTTAATTGAAAAATTTTAATTAAATAAAAATAAACATTTGGTAAACTTATCGCGTCCTTGCAATGCAACTATAGGTAAATTTAGTGGGAATAAGGACACTGTTGTTCTGGTAAGTATACGTTTTAATCCATCGGTAACGTATATTTATCAGAACAAAAGTGTCCTTATTCCCACTAAATTTACCTATAGTTAAAAATAAACATTTCAGATGATTTAAAATATCTTACAAAATTGGCTTCAAACGCATAAATAAACCATTAATTTTTCTAAATAACCTTAAACAAAAATTTCAAATGAACAAAAAGAAATACAATTAAATTAAAAAAAATTAATAAATAAAAAAAACTCTCTAGCTTACCTCTGATATCTCTGGTTTATAATATGGTAATTTTAGAAATCACAAATTTCGTGGCTAATCGGGCAAAAAGGAGTTTTTGTTTCTCTCATATATTTTTCCTTGGGTAGCTAAGCTTAACCTCACGGGGGTCCAAGATCTAATGGACACCTAATAAGTGTTGACAGTTAACCGTTTCGTCCTTATGGGACTCCTCAGAACACTGCTGGTCAATGTGACAAATCTTGCGAAGTTAATCAGACGGTTTTGTCTCTAATTAAATGTAATTAGTGAGCGAACTATAGCAAGAGGCGCCATCTACCGAGATACGAGAGAAACAAAAAACAAAAGCAGGCGAAAAACTGCGATACATATCGATCAATGAAAAGATCAAATACAAACAAAAGAAAACAAACTATAGTCCGTGACCTACGACAGCTCTTCTGTCTTGCAGGCCGGATCAACACATATTGCATTTTTACCCGTCATCAAGACGCGAGCGTCAATCGACGGAATTTTTAAGCCAAATAATACTAACAAATGTGGAATTTCGTACCCGTGAATTTAAAAAACAAACAAAACAACCATGGTAATTTTAGGTTCGAGCAGCAGCAGTTTACGCCTTGGGGACGTTCATAAATTCCGTATCGACGCGTACGGAGCACGCGAATAACATTGACCATGCCATCGCTATGACGCTCGTGAGCACTGTCTTGCAAGATGCTAGTCCTTTAGTTAGAAAGGTAAGTCCAGGTATACACCCTTTATATGTGCATGTAAAAATTTGTTCAAATGTAGTTTCGTACTTATACAGAGTGAATCAGAGCGACTTTCGAAGATGTAATCCTACTATACTGTCCTACGTAATACGCGCCATTAAAGACTCTTATTTTAACTCGATAGAGCTTACCGTTTACGAGAAATCGAAAATCGAACCTAGCCGAACCCCACTGCAATGCTTTGATATGCTTCCCAAGCTAAAAATCGCACTATGCATCCTATGGCTTATTCGAAACTCAATAAGCACATGGATGAATATTTTTTTTCTTGATACCGTAATGGCGGTGGGTGCATTCGATTGGGGACCTAAATCCAAGTATTTTTTGTCCCAATGATTGACCCAAAAAGCATGCACCGTTACGAGTTATAAGCTCCTAAGGCACCTAAGGCTCAAAAGCAGCACCATTTCATTACGCAAGACATGTGTTTTTCTCGTTCCAAGTAAGATAGGCAAGAAATAACACCAAATTTATTAGGCAACACACTTCACAGCTCTTGGAGAGAGAAAGAGAGGGAGGGGGAAAGAAAGAGACGGTGAGAGAAAGAGAGAGAGAGAGAACACCCCGAGGATAGCATGTAGGTTTTTTTTTATTACCCTGTGTGTAACTCTACTGCGAAAGCGCCTCTAAAAACGACTGCTACAAGCTCATGTTGGATATCAAATGAACCTAAACGTATGACGTTTACAAATCAAACAAGTTTCGTGGCTAATCGGGCAAAAAGGAGTTTTTTTGTTTCCCTTATATTTTTCCGTGGGTAGCCTGAAAGCTTAACCTCACGGGGGTCCAAGATCTAATGGACACCTAATAAGTGTTGACAGTTAACTGTTTCGTCCTTATGGGACTCCTCAGAACACTGCTGGTCAATGTGACAAATCTTGCGAAGTTAATCAGACGGTTTTGTCTCTAATTAAGTGGTATTAGTGAGCGAACTATAGCAAGAGGCGCCATCTACCGAGATACGAGAGAAACAAAAAACCAAAAGCAGGGAAAAACACTGCTATACAATATCGATCAATGAAAAGATCGAATGCAAATAAAATAAAACAACTATGGTCCGTGACCTACGACAGCTCTTTGTCTTTCAGGCCGGATCAACACAGATTGCATTTTTACCCGTCTTCAAGACAGCGAGCGTCAATCAACGGAATTTTTAAGCCAAATAATACTAACAACCGTGGAATTTCGTACCCGTGAATTTAAAAATCAAACAAGTTTCGTGGCTAATCGGGCAAACTTTACTTTGAGTGTGTATTAGATTCGTCCTTAATCCATTAATTTATCTAGGAATTGGTCTGCGCTCTGCAGTGGTTGGTCCTAGCATTTGACGTAGCTTTCGCATCTGTAGCAGCAAAGGAAGAACAGAACGCGACATCAGAGGCACATTCTTCCCAGACTCTGCCCAGGATAACTAGCAGGGACCGGTTAGGGAACCAGACGCCGGAAAGTAATATTGGCTTCAGGAGAATACCATCCAGTCCATCCATTGGTCATGGAGTGAGCACCTCACCCATGTATGGAGCTTCTAGCAGTAGCAGTTTAGGTATTTATTTATTAGCTTAATTCAGAGACATGGAAGAGATGAATCACTGAAATGTTCTTTGATTGAATTTTTCTTAAAAGGACTGAACGTAAGCAAAGTCCTCTGTTTAGTGGATAACATTTTTAGGAAAATAATGGACCTACCTTATAAAAACTTTACCATCAAAATATATAAAACAATGTGTCCGACAAAAATAACACAACTCTTTCAAGCCATGCGTGGTTGCTGCCTAAACTATCACCAGGTGCACTGGTGCGCACGTGTCGTCAAGCTATCTATTTCCTACCTATGTCTCTGGTTCCTTAACGTGCAGAGCCATCTACTGGTTGATTGTTCATCTAATACTTTAATATATTTGGTAGGCACTCTTCCTGGTCTAGGCTACGGGTCGGTTTATATGAAAATCTGGGCGGCCTTGTCCCAGTTGGAGACAGATCCCCACAATGAAGTCGCCAGGATGGGCTCAGCAGTCACTGGATTCGTGAAATCTTTAGTTAAAGTAGGTACAAAAAATGATTTTTAGGTATTTTTTATTAATTTTTCATACATTTCAAAAATAAATAATACCTTCTTTAATGTAAATAACGAGGGGGATTTCACTGACCATTTTTTTGTACATAGGTTCGCATTGTTTGACAAAATGCGAAAAAATGTGAAAAAATGTGAAAAAATGCGAAAAAATACGAAAAAATGTGAAATAGTGCGGAAAAATGCTAAATAATAAAATTAAGAATTGTTGAGTTCATTGTATTCGGGCAGTGTTGTACAAAGGGTAAACAGAAAAGGGTAATTTTTCGGTAGGTTAATTTTTAAAAAGGTATTTTATTAATCATGTTTATAAAACTTTTTAAGAGTAGACATGCTTTTTTTCCAGTCTGTCACCTTAGCTCCGAAATGTAGAAGCGACGTTGCAAAATGCGGCAAAACGACTCACGTGATATACATACCTTTTTGAGTGAAAAAAACATCAGAATTGGCTGAAATTTGAGTGGAAGGCACATTTTGTAAAAACTAAGACAAGGCTCGGAGCAATTTTTTGGTTTTTTTTGCCGAATAAGTAAAAACTTCTTTCTAAGGACACCGATTCGAAATATTCATGACATAAATATTTCGAATCGGTGGCCTAGAAAGAATTTTTGACAAAAAATCAAAAAAGTGCTCCGAGCCGTGGCTTAGTTTATACAAAATGCGCCCTCCACTCAAATTTCAGCCAATTCTGATGTTGTTTTCACTCAAAAAGGTATGTATATCACGTGAGTCGTTTTGCCGCATTTTGCAACGTCGCTTCTACGTTTCGGAGCTAAGGTGACTGACTGGAAAAAAAGCATGTCTACTCTTAAGTGAAAATATACATTTATACTCATTACTCCTAATCGTCTGATATATCAATGTCCTCAAAATCTTCTGCTTCTATCTCACTTTCACTTATGTATTCTGTTTCACTTTCAGTTTCTGTTTCAGTCTCACTTTTTTGGTACATTTTTTTTGTACGTCTTTGTTTTGTAAGGGTTTTTTTGAAGGTTGTTTTGATTTTAGTATTTGGTTGGTCAGTCTGTTCTTTGTTTTTCCCTGTCCTGTTTGTTTTGTTCGAGGTTGGTCTGTCAATGGTCCTTGAAATCTTAAAAGTCTGTCAGTCGAGAGTCGTCCCACATTATTGGAGTAAAACCAGCATAATGTGGATTTGTGTACAGCGCCAGCTCTTTCTATTACCTTAAAAATATCACTTCTTAGCTGACGCGGACTTTAGTTCGCGTCAGCTCAGGAGTCCCATTTTTGAGGAAAAGAAAGAGCAGGTGCTATATACATATCGAAAGTGCAACAAAGATGGAAATAGTTTTCATACCTGATTTTTAGTAAATAAACGAAAATTAACCTTAATGTAAGCACATAAGAGTTTACAATTCCTCCTGGTAACAAGCGATTTCGCGGAAGAATCGCGTTCTTTATTAATCCCTTTATGAATGGCAGTTTAAAAACGAATTTAACACGTCCTTATTTTTTGCATTTAGAAAAATATAACTTGAAGACCTCGTTGAAGACTCAGCAGTAATCAGGGCTAATTTAATTTTCATTTAAATGGGCAAAAAAAATGCGTGATTACTAAAATATTTACCGAACACTAATTCCGTTTGTTTGTTTGTTTGAACTCGGGGAGAGCAATCATACGATTTTTGATTTATAAGAAAAAAAATTATAACAAATAAGAAACAATGCAGAAAAATGTGAAAAAATTCAGAAAAAATGCGAAAAAATGTGAAAAAATGCGAAAAAATTCGAAAAAATGGGAAAAAATGCGAAAAAATTGGAAAAAATGCGAAAAAATGCGAAAAAATTTGAAAAAATTTGAAAAAATGCGAAATAATGCCGCATTATTTCATCAAAATTTGTACATATATTGCGGCCAGTGAAATCCCCCTCGGTAAATAATCAACTTTTCTTAAGAACAAAGGCAAAATTCATATTTTTTAACAAACCTCGTATACGACTAAAAAAATTTGATATCTGATAATTTTATTTTAGGTTTTAGAATATGCAGAACTTTTTTTAAAAAATAATTTTTTTTCCTAAAAGTAATAATAAAAAAGTTTTCCTATTTTTATGATTTAATTTTTTTGTAGGAACAACGAGATATGGTGGACAGCAGAAACAGTGCAAGTTTAAGCCTGCCTCCAAGTCCCAACAGGAGTTATTTGTCTGCAGAAAGCCCGCCTGCACTTCATTCCTCAGGAGACTTCAATAATAGACTCACTAGGTATGTCTTCCTAGTCCCAGAGATATCACTGAAATGTTATTTCGCTAAATTTTTCTTAAAAGGACTGAACGTATAGGCAAAGCCCTCTTTTCTGCCATTTTAGTGGATAACAATTTTAAGAAAATAATGTACCTACCTATTAAAAACGTCTGGAAAGCTTTTTGCCCGATTAGCCATGAGACTTGTTTGATTTTTAAATTCACGGGTACGAAATTTCACGTTTGTTAGTATTATTTGGCTTAAAAATTCCGTTGATTGACGCTCACTGTCTTGATGACGGGTAAAAATGCAAAATGCGTTGATCCGGCCTGAAAAGACAAAGAGCTGTCGTAGGTCACGGACTATAGTTGTTTTCTTTTATTTGCATTCGATCTTTTCATTGATCGATATTGTATAGCAGTGTTTTTCCCTGCTTTTGGTTTTTTGTTTCTCTCGTATCTCGGTAGATGGCGCCTCTTGCTATAGTTCGCTCACTAATTACATTTAATTAGAGACAAAACCGTCTGATTAACTTCGCAAGATTTGTCACTTGACCAGCAGTGTTCTGAGGAGTCCCATAAGGACGAAACGGTTAACTGTCAACACTTATTAGGTGTCCATTAGATCTTGGACCCCCGTGAGGTTAAGCTTTCAAGCTACCCACGGAAAAATATAAGGGAAACAAAAAACTCCTTTTTGCCCGATTAGCCATGAAACTTGTTTGAATTTTAAATTCACGGGTACGAAATTTCACGTTTGTTAGTATTATTTGGCTTAAAAATTCCGTTGATTGACGCTCACTGTCTTGATGACGGGTAAAAATGCAAAATGCGTTGATCCGGCCTGAAAAGACAAAGAGCTGTCGTAGGTCACGGACTATAGTTGTTTTCTTTTATTTGCATTCGATCTTTTCATTAATCGATATTGTATAGCAGTGTTTTTCCCTGCTTTTGGTTTTTTGTTTCTCTCGTATCTCGGTAGATGGCGCCTCTTGCTATAGTTCGCTCACTAATTACATTTAATTAGAGACAAAACCGTCTGATTAACTTCGCAAGATTTGTCACTTGACCAGCAGTGTTCTGAGGAGTCCCATAAGGACGAAACGGTTAACTGTCAACACTTATTAGGTGTCCATTAGATCTTGGACCCCCGTGAGGTTAAGCTTTCAAGCTACCCACGGAAAAATATAAGGGAAACAAAAAAGACCTTTTTGCCCGATTAGCCATGAAACTTGTTTGAATTTTAAATTCACGGGTACGAAATTTCACGTTTGCTATCTATTACTTTTCAATCTCTCTGGTCTAGCCATATCTGTACGCCAATGAATTTACCATGTTAATAAAAATAAAATATTGATTCTAAATTATTAGTTTTTAAATTATATATTTTTTCGTATCTCTAGGTCTGCCTTGGTCAACAGAACGAAACGAAGAAACGTAGTGATGGGCGAAGACACAGAAAAAGAAGTCAGAAAACCGTTAGTATCCACAGGATTTGTAGCCTGGTCTTCCAAACAATTTGCCGAGTCAAAAAAACCGAAGATTCTAGATCCAGAGTCCCAAGCTTTTCATGAGAAAGATTGGCGGATGATAAGGTGAGATTTCTGAGAAATTCTTAGCATACGTCGCACATTGAAGCCGTGTGTTAGTAGTAGTATAGTATTTGCAATAAGGCTAGTCCTTTTGTTTAATCACCCCGTAATTCTGGTAACAAAACCCGCGTGTATTCTTAATTCAGTTTTAAACCACAGGTTCCTAAGGTAACTGATAATGGATGCTGCGAAACTAATTATCAGTTACCTTAATGTTAATTTAATCGGTCACCACCCTTTATAATAAGGGTGGTGGATTGGTGTTTAAACTGCCATTGTTTTGAAATTTCTGACTTATTTTTTATTTAAATTCTGATTTGGAATAGTTTTTTGAGAAAAGGTTCTCTCCGAAAATGATTTTATGTAGTGAAAAATTTATGAACAATTAGGGTGCCCTTCCGCCAAAGTTTCTACATTGGAAGATTTTCAGTGCGACTGACCGTAGAGCCACAAACCAACAAACGATAAATAAATAAATAAGATTAGGCTCTATTTATATTATATTTTTTGTAAACAGAAGTTTTTAATATTATTACCTAGCCTAAAGGCTTAATAAAAATTAAATTAACATTATTTGTAGTTTCCACAAATAAACTCTCGACATATTAATGTAGTACATACTCATTTCGTTGTTACAATAAGTATATAAGCATTTATATTTTTTGTTTAGGGTAAATTAAAACAGTATTTTATTAATAAATAAACAATTTTTATGTTCGACACATAGATCTTTTAAAAAGTATGAAAAGGCTTTGGGAATTTCAACAAAAACAGTATTGTACAGACTCTTTCTGAATGAATTAAAAATATATTTCAGACGCAATATTTAAACTAGAAATAGGTATATTGAGGCTATTACTAATTACTAAGTTTAAAATGTTGCAGTAGAACAGCTCATAGGATTAAGTTCAAATCAAAACATGAAAGTTATTATATTAAGCTTTATTTGTATGGTTTTGTAAACCTATTTTCTTAAAATAAAATAAAACCAACCAAAAAACTAAATATCTAAAATCTATCTAAAAAACAAACTGCAAAAATAATTTATACTCATCGTTCAAAAAACTTCATCTCATAAACTGCCATCGTCAGTTATGACGAGAGGAGCGACATCAATAGCTGTTTCATTTTCTCAGTCTTCCAAAATTAGTTTTTCGCAGCATCATGTAATTTTAGTGCATTTTATTTTTTTAAACATTAGTTTTACAACGATGTTTTGAATGGTATCAGAAAGTCTTCATACTTTTTGTCAGTACCTATTACTGTTTCTTAAAATTTTGCTCTGTAGTTACTACGGATAGGACTAAAGATCGAAAAGGCGTGGAATTTTCGTATGAACATTTTATCTTTGTCGCTTTTTACTATTTTGACTACTTGCCAAAAATTTTTTGTTTTGAAAGTTGACTTTTATTGTCAGTTTAAACTTTAATAGACAGACAGGCTTGCAACTGCCAACTGCAATCTGGGGCCAACAATGATTTTCGATGCTATTTTCTGTCTTCTTTATAGGAGAAAAATAAAAAAGGATAGCAAAGGGACTTGGGGTATTGCAAGGACTATAGCGCAGCCAACGATAAAGACCGGCCATGGCGCGTTATAAGCAAGTCGGCGGTCACGTGATCTAGGGAGTCCCAGGATTCTTATTGTATTGCTTAATATATTATATGTTTTTACACAATTTAAATAATTTAACAAAAAATTTTTGTTCTTTTTTAGGCAGAAATTGAAAAAATATTTTCCTGATATCTGTATTTATTGTGGATAAAAAAACTGAATCTATAAAATAAAAAATTATACAAAATTCGCACTCTAATATCTTCAGGTACATATATTAGGTACATAATATCGTTAGTAACTTCAAATCTATACAAGTCTTTCAAAATTGGACATATCAAACCCAAGCTTTTAGTTTTTTAATTTTTCTTGTGTGTGTCATCATCTTTGTCTGAGTTCTTATTCAAAGATTTATTAGCAGACACTAAATCATTATGCTTTTTAATAAAATTATTTTAAAACACTTTAAATGCCCTTAAACTCATTTTTTTAAGATTTGACATGGTTTTTCTTCACAAAAATACTTGCTAGATATATCTAAAGAAAATTTTTTAATATAAAACATTTCACAATAATGTATTAAAAAGAAACAAGTGATTTTGTGAATAAGTGAGACGGTTTCCACATTCAATGAACTGAATGTAGTGGTCGTCAATAATTTTTTGAAAAATTACCCAGCACAAAGTTTAATATATATTTCATTAGAGTGTAAGTTAACCACCAACTCATGTTCTTTTAAAAGCTGTATCTTACTTTTTAAATATTTCACACTACCAGAGACATTACTATCTGTTAACAATATTTTACAAATCAGTTTTTTAATATTGTGATGTTGCGGAAGACATATTACCTTAGTAAATTGATGTGTATGCACTGGATGACTGGATAAACAAAGATGAAGCCAACATTAAAGTATATCCACCATATCTTCGATTCTTAGGTTACCTTTTCAAGAGACCTAATTGTTCAATAAGAAATGACAACTGAACACATTTTTCACTCTCACTATCGAAAATGTCACTAAGGATGTCTATTATTTGATCAATCTTATCCAAGATCTTATATTTTACCACTTCTTTCCCGTTTGCAACATATTAGGTTTCAGTTTTATAGTTGGACCGACAAGGAACAACACTAATTACACGTTCGCGGCATTGTTTATCTTATAGGTATTTTCTTTATAATTTACTCTTTAGCCATTAATTATTTTAACGCAGCCCACTACACTATTTTTCGTGAGCTGCGTTATTTTAATACCTTTGATAAAATTCGACGTAAACAAACATACCAAAACTGAACACACACATGTTTTATAATGAGGCGTTTTTTTGTGAGCCTCCTACGGTCACATGATATTTCCACGCCCGGGCCGGTCTTTCTCGTGGGCTGCGGTAGTAGTGTGGGGTAGGCTCTAGGCCTGGCAACTAGGCACATAAAGCGCCCTTTTCGACAACCCCCGGACATCCCCCTACTATGTCCTTCATTCGCTAAGGTGTATTAATCTAGGCGGATTTAACTAATGATTTTTTAAAAGTAATTTAAAAAAATAATCTATCTATCTATCTATCTATTTAGCTTTCTTCGATCCATCTTTGGACATAGGCCTCCCCCAATATCTTCCACTCTTCCCTGTCTGTCGCCGTGTTCATCCATCTAGTCCCCGCATGTTTTTTCAAATCGTCCGCCCATCTCATTTGGGGTCTTCCCCTACTTCTTTTATTTTCCCAAGGTCTCCAGTTTACAATACATTTGTTCCATCGACGGTCTTTTTACAAGCTTTTATTTAACTTTAGATGTTCTGTCTAACTATCTAACTATCAAATCTTGTGAAGCGTTTTTGACACACTTCCCATTATCCGATTTGGATGAAATTTGGTACACACATAGTGGTCCCATGACAATACAACATTAAGAAAAAAAAAACCTCCCACCCCTACCCCCACCCCTTCTATAGAAAAATGTGTTTTTGACACACTTTCCGTTATCCGATTTGGATGAAATTTGGTACACACATAGTGGTCCCATGACAATACAACATTAAGAAAAAAATATCCTCCCACCCCTACCCCCACCCCCTTCCATATAGAAAATGCATTTTTGACACCCTTCCCATTATCCGATTTGGATGAAATTTGGTATACATATAGTAGTCCGATGACAATACAACATTGAAAAAAAAATCCTACAACTCCTACCCCCACCCCCATCTATAGAAAAATGCGTTTTTGACACACTTCCCATTATCCGATTTGGATGAAATTTGGTATACATATAGTGGTCCGATGACAATACAACAATAATGAAAAAATGTCCTCCCACCCCTACCCCCCACCCTCTTCCATAAAAAATGCGTTTTTGACACACTTCACTTCAAATGACTTTTATAAAATTTGGTATATGCATAAAGGTCCGATGGCAATACTGCCCAAACAAAAAATATATTTCTACCTCTACCCCCACCCTCTCCTTCCCCCAATAGAAAAATGAGTTTCCAAACAACTCACGATCAGCGATTTCATTATAATCTAGAATAAACTCTTCTGTTCTGTTATTGAACAAATATTTTCATTTAATACAGTAGATACCTGAAACTAAAAAGTAGAAAATAAATTGGTAAAAAAAAAATTTTTTTAAGTCACAAGCTTTTATAAAATGCACTAAAAATTAAAAAATCATTTTCTAACATTCTAATATTATCATAATAATAAAAGCGATGGCCGCAAATCAAAGCATAAGTTAATCTAAAGTTGTGATCTAAACACTTAAAGAATATTCAACATAGCAGGTCATCAAAGATATGTTTGATGTGCCGCAATGTTATGCCATTGCTTTACCTATGTCAAAGAAATGCTGGGGTATCTTAGGTCGGGTTGGGTGGGTTTGGTACCTCTGCATTTTTCTGCTAGATTGATTCTTGCAAATAGTGATATTTAATTGATACGGATATCTTATCGTGCTAACATCGTCAAGTTTTCCATCAGTCGGCCATCGCTTTTATTATTATGATAATATTAGAATGTTAGAAAATTATTTTTTAATTTTTAGTGAATTTTATAAAAGCTTGTGACTTAAAAAAAAATTTTTACCAATTTTTGTCTGATATTATGACCGGCGAATTTCCATTTTAATTTTGCTATTACTCATCTGAAATCCCGTACTTTTGTTTTATTTCTTATCCATTCATTCCTTTTTCTATCTGTTAGCTTTACATGTAACATTTGTCTTTCCATTGATTTTTGCGATTTTGTTAACTTATCCATGTTCGATTTTGTAAGTGTCCAGGTCTGGGATCCATAGGTAAGTACAGGAAGGATACGTTGATTATACACTTTCGTTTTTAGGTACTGAGGATGCCCAAGCCAATCTTACTCGTCTCTTGATTTTAGCTGTTTGGTTTTCTTTGTTTAGTTTAACAATTTGTCCCAGGTATATACACGGGACAAATTGTGAAAGGCTTTCGCGGCCATCGTCCAATGGTGGGTGTGCTTTCGGGCTGTTCGGCCGTCGTCGTTGGAAATTCGTTCTCGACGTTTCGCCATCTCGAGTGGATCGCATCTTCAGGAGATGTCGAAGCCGACAAACAGTCAACATCTCCTGAAGATGCGATTGAAGCCGACCAACAGTCAACATCTTCTGAAGATGCCATCCACTCGAGATGGCAAAATGTCGAGAACGAATTTCCAACGACGACGGCCGAACAGCCCGAAAGCACACCCACCATATATACACGATGTTTCACAAACATCGAAACAGAGATCTTTTTGGGTATTTTAGAGTGTGAATTTGGAGAAACGCTCGGACACGTCGATTTTGTTTGCAATGGGGGACACTTTTTGGCTATCTTAAAATTTTTGTAGCACGAACTCCCTTCGAGGGGTATACTTTACCCTATATTTTGAATAGGGAAAGTGGGTCTAGTGATACCTTGTTTTAAAGCTCTCTTGAATATCTTTACAACTGTGTAAAAATTTCGAAAATCTATCGATTAGTTTTTGAGATATTTGCTTTCAAATTTAACATAAAAAGATAAAATAAAAATTAAATCCGAAAAATAATAAAATTCTAATTAAATTTTTATTTTATCAGTCCATGTTAAGTAAAGGCAATTATCTCAAAAACTAATAGATAGATTTTGAAAATTTTTACACGGTTGTAAGGATAAAAAAGGCCTTCAAAACAAGGTATCACTAGACTTAGCGTTTCTTCAAATTCGCACTGTAAATACCCAAACAGGCCTCTGTTTTGATATTCGTGAAACACCGTGTACAGCGTGTCCCATTTTCAATGGGATTAAATGGGAAACTCGGTTATTATTAAAGATATCGATTTTCTCATTGCACCTTACCGTGCTCTTTTTTTGAGCCCTTAAAAATGGCGTAATCAGATTTTTGCTATACCCCGTAGTTTCGCTAATACAGGGAGTTTTTAAAAAAAATGTATTTTAATTAATCCCTTCTATCTCGCTTATTTTGCGGGATATTTTTATTCTGTAAAAAGCTTTTCATGGCAACTTTTTTAGAAGAAAATAATGACGTTGTCAACTTTTTAAAATATTGTTTAGTTTTTGAGATATGGTATTTATCATAAAAATATTAAATACGGACCTGGATTTTTTTTATTACTATTTTGATTGGTTTCATGCTAGTATTATCATAAAATAATAAAAATTTAAAAAATTTTTGTTTCAAGGTAAAAAAAATATTTAATATTTCAAAAAAAAAATAGTCCGAACCTGAATATTCCCAACATAAATATAAATTAAAACATGCTAGTTAAACAATTTTTAGTTTAACTGTTTTGATACTTAGCATATTAAAATGGTTTTACGTTAATTTACAGATTTATTTGAAACAAAGTCTACGAAAAATACAAAAAAAAAAAACAAATTACAAAAAATAATTAATTTTTCTGATTACCATTATGTGTAAGACATTGTTGGCATTTTTGAGTAATTTTTCTTAACATATTTTGCATAAAAATATTTCTGCCATTTAAATATTGGGATTTTGTTGCTTGAATGAAGCAGTCAAACATATCACATTTTTCAAAATCTGGATATGGTCGATTTGTAGCCAGTTTAAAATAATTGTAAGCCATTCACAAAAATGACAAGTAAAATGACAATGTCAATTCCACGCTTTTGTTTTGTAAATTTCACGACCTGCTGTGCTACCATCAAATAATTAGTTTAATATTATTTTTGTAACTTTTTAACGTTTTCTACTTTATTTATAAATCTTTTAATTATCATTTCAAAACAGATAAATTAAAAATCGTTCAACTAGTGTGTCTTGCAATTTTTAATTTATAATTACGTTGGAAATTTCCAGATTCGGACTATAATTTTTTTTTTCAAATATTAAATAGTTTTTTTTTAACCTTAAATCAAAAAAATATTAAAGTTTTATCATTTTAAGGTAATAATAACATGGAACCAACCAAACTAGTAATAAAAAAAAATCCAGGTCCGTATTTAATTTTTTTATGATAAATACCATATCTCAAAAACTAAACAACATTAAAAAAAATTGACAACGTCATTATTTTGCTCTAAAAAAGCTGCCATAGAAAGGTTTTTACAGAATAAAAATATCTTGCAAAATAAGCGAAATACAAGGAATTAATTAAAATGCAATTTTTTCAAAAACTCCCTGTATTAGCGAAACCACGGGCTATAGCAAAAATCTGATTACACCATTTTTAAGGGCTCCAAAAAAGAGCACGGTAAGGTGCAATCAGAAAATCGATATCTTTAATAATAACCGAGTTTCCCATTTAATCCCATCGAAAATGGGACACGCTGTACATAAGTTTTTTTTTACATATATTTTACCTTTATATTTTCTAATTCCAGAAATGGCAAAATCCGCGAGGAAGCACGCGAGGAAAAATCACGTGCACTCAACTCGCCAATCAACAATCAGGTGTTTCACACGAGGACCGCTGTGGCGCCATCTCTTTTACAACTTCATCCCTTCTGCCAACAGGTGGCGGTAGCTGGGCTCGATTCTTTTGCGTAAGTACCAACCACGGATTATTGAATATTAGGAACCTTTTGCACGCATTTTATTAGCTAACTGTATCCTTTATCAATGCGACGTTAAACGACAGATGCAGTGTTGCCAACCCTACGGATTAATCTGTAGATCTACGGATTTTTGATTTCGATCTCCGATATCCGATTTTGGATCCAAATCTACAGATTTTTCGCAATTTTACTAAAAAACGATAAACATCGAAACACAACGGCTACACTTTTTGCTACAATTGGAATGCCACAAACCTTTACCAACGAAAAGAGAATATTGCCCCCTCATCATCGCCGTCATCGTCAGATGATGATTAGGCATGATTCAATAATTGAAAATGTACTTATTTGATTTATTTTTAATGTTTATTTATTTTAAAATCACAAATTATCAGTACCTGAAGGAACAAACTGTGTTATTCGGTTTTAGATGGGCATCTAACTATTTAGGTACTATTTTAGTTACACAAAGTTTAGCATTAGGTACTTAGTTTATTAGTTTCAGTTCCTAAATGAATAAACTGTGTTAATATTATGTATGTTGCACTAGAAAATATTAGTGTTTGTACGTACTTTAACTAAATAAAAAAGGTTAAAAAAGTACGTTCTTTTTATTTCTTCTAATTATAACGGTTTATCCGTTTAAAAAATTGGCGGCACTGCAAAAAAGTTTATTTGGATCCGTTGGAACGGAGCACTAGGTACCGTACCGTTCTCGTGCAATTCAGAACCAAAAAAGTTGTGCACTCCTGTCACTGTCAAAAAAAGAAAAAAAATTTTCGTGTTCACGCAACGGATTTTCGCTTTCCAATAGTTGGCAACACTGGACAGATGTATGTGATATTCAAAGTCCAATTTTTACACGCTAGAGAGTAAACGGCTGAACCGATTTTGACAAAAAAGGTTTCGTTGAATTGCTACTGATCCCAAAGTTGCTATAGGCTATATTTTTTTAAACAGGAATCCACATTGCGGTCGTCAGACGCCTTTTTGTCACATGATGTAGGTTTTAAAACATACAAATTATCTAAATTTCAGGCGATTTGATTGAAATTCCTTTGATTACCCATTGCAAATGTCCTCAAATTTGCTGTAGTTACTTTGTAGTCCTCCCTGCTCCCACAAAACACACCTCCTGTCATTTCCACACCCTATTCAAAAACCATATTTGCATAATTTTATCAAATATAGAGCGATTTCAAAAATTTCTTTCTGCACCCGCTTTAAGATTTTTTCAACACCATTTTACTAGTTCCCTTCTCCCTCTCTCCTCCCACACCTTCACTTAATGGAAGGTAACACTGTTCGCGTCCGTAGAAAATCTACACATACTTTTTGGGTAAAACTAAATGAATTGTAAATGCATAGTGCTTTTTATAAGGCTGAATAAAAATTAAACCTATCAAAAAAAAAAAAAAATTTATAAAAAAAACACCTGCTAAATTTACTTGTAACTCGTAGTCGCAGTTGGGTACAAAATTACCCAATATGGATGATTCTACAAAAATGGTGCTGTGGAGTGGGAATGCATATTTTTCAAACACAGACTGCAAATGAAGCATAGTTTTAGTTTCAAGATTTAAAACGAAATGTTTTCTTTATGGAGCATTTGAGTTTAATGTATAAAAAAAATTGCAAGTTTATAATTTTTTTTATTACAAAGCAAATACCTCATTCCTCTGGTGTAGTCCCAAACCAAATATTAAAAACTCAAATTGAAAAAAATATCCTAATAAATAATATTTAACCAAGTCTTAACTATTTATCAAAAAATTGATAAAACTTAAGTTTGCAGTCATATTTTTGAAAATCCGAATTTACATCTTCTTCGGAAAATTTTACAATTTTGAACGTGCTCCATTTTTAATAACACAATATTTGTGAATACCACCGATTAATTTCTAGAGAAAGAGACAGCCCTGGATATCTAATTTACTTGTGAGGGTGACAAGTTGTGACAGATAATGTCAACTTTAGTTTGGTTTAAGTTATAGATCTTTTTATTTTCGGCAGAAAATTAGTTTTTTTCGGAGTAATCAAAAAGGAACGCTTCAATTATCATCCCTCTGGTAAGTAAATATATAATATGGTTTAGAGGAGTCTCGCAGCGTTTTTTTCACTCATACTTGACTGGAAGATATCAGATGGTTGGAAATGGTGGTTGTGTCTTTTCTTTATCCAAAATTAACTTTGGTGTGCCTCAAGGTTCTGTTTTGGGCCCACTGTTATTTTTGTTATATATTAACGACTTAACTTTAATAGGTATAAGGGGTACTCTAACACTTTTTACTGACGACACTACAATTTTATGGCATCATAAAAACGAAACAATATTAAAAGAAATAGTGCAAGAGGACATACAACGAATTAAAGAGTGGTGTGATGCAAACTTTCTCTGTTTTAACATAGATAAAACAAAAGTCCTCAGTTTTAAATTTTCTTTTGATGACATAACTGTTTCCAACCAAAGAATAACTCAGGATGAAAATACTAAATTTTTAGGAATGTATATAGACAATAGGTTAAAATTCTCCTCGCATATTCCCTATCTTAATAAAAAAATATCGATAGGTAGTTACGCCGTTAGACAAACATTTTTCGAACTTGGTTGTGAAATGGCCAAAGCAACTTATTACGCCCTTGTTGATTCTCATTTGCGCTATGGAATAGCCTTTTGGGGGAATTGCAGTCAGTATTTGTTCAGATCTGTGTTTGTAATTCAAAAAAGATGCATCAGATATATTTGCGGAGCAAAAATCAGAGACCATTGTAGGCCTTTGTTTATGAGAGAAAAAATATTAACTCTTTGTTGCCTTTTTATACTAGAAACAGTGGTGCTGATTTATAAAAAAATTAAAAATCACACATTTGAACAAACCTACCAAACAAGAAGTCAAGAATATAACAGCATACCACTGCCTATTCCTAGGTCTCAATTAACCCAAAACTCGATAATCTACCGCAGTATTAAAATTTTTAATAAGCTTCCAAATAGACTCAAAAGCATTCACTCGGAAAAAATATTTAGGGTTAAGGTAAAAGATTTGCTATTGGAGAAGGCATATTATAGTCTTAATGAATTTTTCGAGGACCAGTTATAGGATAATTGACAAATATATTTAAACATTTAAATTTTTTTATTTTACTTGTGTATGTATCAGATTGTTGTTTCTTGTGTTTTATATCTAACTTTAACATATTTTATTTTTAACATATTTTGACGTTTTAACATATTTTAACATGATTTGACATATTTTAACATGTTTTTACGTATTTAAACATATTTTAACATGTTTTAACATATTTTAATTTAATGGTCAAAGAATTTCGTTGTATTTCGATAATAGTAAGTGAATAGGTGTGATAGGTGGAAAGAGAGCATATTTGCATAGGAGAAATATTAAAAAAAAAATATTGTTCGTGCAACTTTAATTTTAAATTCAAATTTTGCGCCAAATTCCCGTATTCGGAAAACCCACACAATTTCAATTTGATTGGCACAAGCAAAACGCCAGCGCCATCTACAAAAAATGAATCTGCGCAAAGAGGCGTAACCAAAAAAAAGATTCGTCTGTCGTATTTTATCGAGATCACCACGCAGCATGGTGATAAATTCTATTAACCAAAAAATCCAATAACATTCTTAGAAAATCAAACTAAACCATTACACAAACAAGTGATTCTAGTGTGGAGCGACTGCATCGACTGGGCCAGCGAGAGGAGCTCCTCTGGACGACGGAAACAGCTGAAAAGGTGAGTGCCAATCCTCTATATTGTCTTTGTGTGGCTCGGAAAAATTAATATTTTTACATCGTCCTTTTAAGGATTTTTGCACCCAGATTTTATAAAACGACCAGTGCGCTTACAGTCCCGCAGCTCTACCCCTCAAAACGTCAACATTTTCTGGTCCTTCGAGCCGGATCGTTTTTTAAAATTTGTTTGCTAAAAATATTAGATTTTCGTCTCGCCATTTTGGCTCGTTGTTGCCGTGTCCGGTTTAGAAAGGAGGTTCCGTCCCCCCTTGCGTGGCTTAACGGTGGCTCCACCCACATTTCATTGCAGCCGAAATTGGCACTTCGTACGTCGTTTGTTTTGATTCAAAAATCGAAATTTGTTTAAATAATAGTTATTTGTTTAAATAATATGTTATAGTTATTCAAAACAACAAAAGTGCTTGTGAGTTGAATGCTTTATTCTTATTTAACAGGTAAACAAACACATCTAGTAGAATTAGTATTTACCTGTAAATAATAAGAGAAACGGTAGTAGGTACAATTTGTTTTCTGTGCATTTATTTTGGGAGAAAGATCGCGACCTAGGAACAGCTGTTGATAAGTTTTTGCATTTATTCGAGAAATCGATAATAAAATATATGCTGTCGGACTCTTTTGGACTGATTAAAGTCAATAGGGGTCAAGTGTTAGTTTTATTCCTTTTAAATATTTTTTATTTTTTTAATTAACAATATGTCGTTAAAAAAGCTTGAGAATCAACGCAAAGTTTCAATATCTCGTATTACGGAAACGTATAACTTGGGAACAAAAGCTAAATCAGATAGTTCTTCCTTGCCAATTTTTAAGGCGTTTTACGAATCGTTAGATGATCACTATGAACAATTTAAAAACATTCATAATGACATCATAGGTCTCTTGAAAGACGACGACGATGATGAGTTCGAAGTACAAGACAAAATTAGGAAAGATACGGATCTATTCTACCACCAAGCTAAAGTTCTTTTTTCGAGTTTATGTTCCGATTCAGTTCACTCAAATTTCACCCCCGCAACTTCACACTATTCACGTAGCGATGATCTGGGCCCTTTAAAGGTACCTTGCTTTAATGGAAACGTAAAAAAGTGGCCAACCTTTTACGATGTTTATTCTTGTTTGGTTCACGAAAACTCTAATTATTCCGATATAAGGAAATTTCAACATTTGCTAACCTTCCTTGAGGGCGAACCACTTAATATTTTAAGCTCTATAAAATTAACGGCAAGTAATTACGCAATCGCCTGGAAGGTATTAACAGATCGCTATCAAAATAAAAGACTTTTAGCCAGTACCTACTGGAACTCAATCTACTATGCAAATTCTTTAAAGGGAAACCAGTCAGCAAAGGATCTTAGAGTCTTGGTAGATACCTTTTCCGAGAATATTGCGGCGCTCGAAAATCTTGAATTTCCAGTAACGTCGTGGTGTTTTTGTTTATTTTCAATTTTATTATCAAAAATCGATCAAACCACAAGAACCGCTTTCGAATTAAAGTATAGTACTACCGAGATTCCAACATATCAAAATCTAATTCAGTTTCTTATTAACCAATGCCGTGCTCTTGAAACAGTACAGCTATCTCCCCAAAATACGCAAATGCAACCTTCGACTTCAAAACAGCAAAAACCAAATTATTCGAATTCTAGTAACCAAAAATATAATTCTTATTCAAATAATCAGTACAAATCAAGCCCTCCATCAAATTTTTTAGCGCATACGCACTCACAAGTATCAAATAAACAATCCAATATTCAATTTCGACAAAACCAACAACCCTATAAGTGCAAATTATGCAATAATTCTTTTCATCCACTCTCGCAGTGTGGTGTTTTTATCTCCAAATCTCTTTCAGATCGTTTTACTTATGTAAAACAACAATCGTTATGTATCAACTGTTTACGTTCAAATCATCAAGTAATGGACTGCAGTAGTACCTACAACTGCAGGGTATGTCGACATAGACACCATAGTCTTATTCATCTATCGCAAATGACAGATTCAATCCGTCAGAATTCAAGTCAATCCTTTGTTAATTCAAGCCAAAATTCAAATCAAAATTCGAACTTAAATCAAAGTTTTAATTCAAATCAAGTGGCCGTGCCTAGCACAGGCACAAACTTATCGTATCAGAATTCAAATTCAAGTCTTAGCCAACAGAACCCTAGTTTTGTTCAACCCAGTTCAAATTCAATTCAAATCAATTCGAATCCAAATACATCTACAAATCAATACTCTTCGTTATCCACCTTGACGCCCCGGACGACAGTGCTTCTAGCGACTATAAAATTAGAGGTACTCGATAGTCGGGGTAACTACCAACCTGTCCGAGCACTTCTGGACAGCGGTAGCCAAGCTAACCTGATAAGCGAAGCTTGTCTTAACAGGTTAGGCTTGCCAAGAAACAAAATTTCGATCCCTGTTCTGGGACTAAATCAATCTTCATCGGCCACTAACGGCATTTCTACTTGCACTATTCGAGCCCTAGGCCAACAAGAGCCTACCTTTTCTATTCAAGTCTTCGTTTTACCGAAACTCTGTTCGAATATGCCCTCAATACAGGTAGATTCATCCAATTGGAGTCATATTTCAAATCTAAAGCTTGCAGATAACCAATTTTACAACCCTGGTCCAATTGACTTACTCTTAGGTGCACAACTTTACACAGAAATCGTCCAATCAGGACGAATTCCAGGACCTCACGGCCTACCCTCCGCTTTTGAGACAGTTTTTGGGTGGGTCTTGATGGGCCAAACTCAAAACATAAATATTTCACCTCAAGTCAATTCTTACTTTACTTCCTGTGAGCAGTCTCTCGACTTTAATATTCGCAGATTTTGGGAACTAGAATCAATTAAGTCAAAAACGTTTCTCTCACCCGAAGAAAAAAGATGTGAAGAGATTTTCCAAAAAACTACCACTAGAGATATTTCGGGCCGATTTACGGTAAATTTGCCTTTTCGTCACATTGACCCTCCTGACCTAGGAGACACATATTCAGTGGCCTATCGTCAATTTTTATCTCTGGAATCTCGCTTAATAAAAAATTCAAATTTCTATAGTATGTACTCGGATTTTATGAGAGAATATCTCAAAAACGGGCACATGTCTTTAATCCCAAGATCCGAACCTAGACCTCAGTTATGTTCTTATTTACCACATCACGGAGTCCTTCGCCTTGACAAATCAACGACTAAACTCCGGGTGGTTTTTAACCCCTCGATTAAGGGTTCGAAAGGCCTAAGCATGAACGAAACTCTTTTAATAGGACCAAAATTACAAGCCGATATTTCCGAAATTCTATTAAAATTCAGATTTTATTCTATCGTATTTTTAACTGATATAAAACAGCACTTTTTACAAATTCAAATTAATCCAATTCATCGGGACTACCAAAGGCTACTTTGGCGATTTGATCCCAATGAACCCCTGCAGGAATACAGGCTTAATACAGTGACGTTTGGTGTTAGTTCAAGTCCCTATTTAGCTATCAGAACTCTTAGAGAACTAGCCATCCTGGAGGCTAAGAATTATCCTGAAGCATCCCAGGTCCTTTTGAATAACATTTTCATGGACGATATTTGCTGTGGAGCTAACTCTCTAGAAGGTGCTTTATCACTTCAAAAAGATCTCATAGCGTTGCTTAAATTGGGAAAATTTGAATTAAGAAAATGGGCATCAAATAATCCGAAACTTCTTTCACATTTGTCGCCCGCTGATTGTCAGATCCCTGTTACCTTTGAAGACGATTCTTCAACATCGATTAAGGTGTTGGGCCTTCAGTGGCACCCTTCTACAGATACTTTTACCTATTCTTGTACCCCTTGTGAAAAACCTTGCACCAAAAGGAATATTTTATCGGCTATCGCTAAAATTTGGGATCCTATAGGTTTCTTATCGCCTGTTTCATTTTTAGCCAAAGTGATTATGCAAAAACTTTGGTTATGCAAAACTGATTGGGATGAAATACCCCCCGATCCAATCAAAACTCTTTGGAATCAATTCAATAATCAATTAACCACTCTTTCGAATCTTTGTATACCTAGACATATTTTTTCGAATAATATTCAACGATGTCAATTGCTAGGTTTCTGCGATGCATCCGAGCTAGGATACGCTTCTTGCGTATACGTTCGCGTCGAATTACCAAATAAAATTATCAAAACTGCTCTAGTCATGGGCAAGTCAAGGGTTGCTCCCTTACACACTATTTCAATCCCACGTTTGGAACTACTTGGAGCTACTCTATTAGCTGATTTACTCGAACTAGTTATTCGCACCTATTCATCATTACTCGTAATCGATGAAATTCTTGCGTTCTCGGACTCACAGGTCACGCTTCATTGGGTCACATCTTCACCTCACAAGTGGAAGACCTTTGTGGCAAACCGCGTAAGTCGTATTCAAGAAACAATCCCCGAAGTCCCATGGTATCACATTACTTCACTCGAGAACCCTGCCGACTGCGCTAGCAGAGGGTTGTCGCCCAATAACTTAATAAATCACCCTCTTTGGTATCACGGCCCTCCATGGATTACCTTGCCCACTACGGAGTGGCAAATTCAAAGGTTTATAAATGAACGTTCTTTGGGAGTTCCGGACGAGGTTCTCAAAGAAGAAAAACCGGAAAATTCAGTGGTGCTGACGGCAGAAATTCAAAATCAAAACTTTTTTGATAGATTAATCGATAAAATATCCAATTTAAATACCATTCAAAAAATCATTTGTCATTTTCTAAGACTTATTCACAATCGAAAAACCTCAGTTGACCCTTTATCCGGCGTTTTTTCCGCTTTTGAACTACACAAGGCTCTACTTGTTTTAGTTAAAAGGGTCCAAGAAGAGTGTTTTTCGGATATCATTCAAAAAATTCAAAATACTCAGCTATTACCTAAGCCGTTTCGCAAACTCGCGCCCTTTTTGGACGAATTGGGTTTCCTTAGAGTGGGCGGACGCTTACGGCATTCTCAACTCTCCTTTGAGGCAAAACATCCCTTATTATTACCGAAATCTCATAGATTAACCCAATTGATCATTATTCAAACTCATAACGAAAATTTACATCCCGGAATAAACACAGTCCAATACTTAATTCGTCAAAAGTTTTGGATTATGTCATCACGTCGAGCTATTCAGAGGGTTTTATTGCAATGTATTCCCTGCTTTCGCTTAAAACCAAAACCGTATACTCCGTACATGTCGGATTTACCTTCTTTTAGAACGTCACAATTAAAATGTTTTTCACACGTTTGCTTAGACTATGCAGGCCCAATCAAAACCTTTGTAGGTCAGAGACGTCGTGGAGCACAAGTTGGTAAATCATATATCGCAGTCTTTGTCGATACTTCTGTCAAGGCAATCCATATCGAGCTTGTTTCGGATTTAACCACAGAGGCGTGCATCGCTGCTTTACGACGCTTTGTCGCTAGACGTGGCACTTGTGTCCAAATCACAAGTGATAGAGGCTCAAACTTTGTTGGGGCTATTAAGGAGCTCCATAATCTTTCGAAATTAGCTTCTGAGAGCTTAAAAATCAAATGGTGTCTTAATAGTCCGGGAGCCCCCCACCTAAATGGTCTAGCAGAAGCAGGAGTCAAATCTATAAAAACACATTTGTATCGGGTCATCGGTGACCAGATACTAACCTTCGAAGAGCTCTATACTCTCCTCGCCCAAATAGAGGCATTACTCAATTCTCGACCCCTTTGTGAGCAAAGCTCTGACCCAAACGATCTTACGTCTTTGACTCCGGGTCATTTCCTCACAATGGAACCCCTTAATTCGTGTCCTGATCCTGACCTTTCTACCCTTAAAGTTAATACCCTTAAGCGTTGGCAACTTATCCAACGGATTCATGCCGATTTCTGGAAGCGTTGGAAACTCGAGTACTTAAATACTTTACAACAGCGTTCTAAGTGGTCGGACCCTTCGGTTGAAATCAAGCTAGATACGCTTGTATTAATTAAGGATGAAACTAGGCCGCCATTACACTGGTTGCTGGGTAGAATAGTATCTGTACATCCTGGTCGGGATAATCACATTCGAGTTGCTACTGTTAAAACACAACACGGACTTTTCACTCGTCCCGTGGTCAAATTGTGCCCACTACCTTTAGATGCGCACTAAACTCCCAAGCAACTTCTTTTGTTTCGTGTGTCGTTATCTAGAATATATATATATATATATTTTTTTTTTCATTTTTTTTCCTTTTGATCTATAAACCTAAAACGGATTTAATTACCTACCCTTTAAGGTTTTGAATTAACTTATATTCTTTTTATATAGCCATTTGTTTATTCAATTAATCTCAATGTAAAACTTCGTTTTAAGTGGGCGGAAAATGTTCGTGCAACTTTAATTTTAAATTCAAATTTTGCGCCAAATTCCCGTATTCGGAAAACCCACACAATTTCAATTTGATTGGCACAAGCAAAACGCCAGCGCCATCTACAAAAAATGAATCTGCGCAAAGAGGCGTAACCAAAAAAAAGATTCGTCTGTCGTATTTTATCGAGATCACCACGCAGCATGGTGATAAATTCTATTAACCAAAAAATCCAATAACATTCTTAGAAAATCAAACTAAACCATTACACAAACAAGTGATTCTAGTGTGGAGCGACTGCATCGACTGGGCCAGCGAGAGGAGCTCCTCTGGACGACGGAAACAGCTGAAAAGGTGAGTGCCAATCCTCTATATTGTCTTTGTGTGGCTCGGAAAAATTAATATTTTTACATCGTCCTTTTAAGGATTTTTGCACCCAGATTTTATAAAACGACCAGTGCGCTTACAGTCCCGCAGCTCTACCCCTCAAAACGTCAACAAATATATATCGCGAAATTTATAGACTGTTCATTTTAAATGACTATTCCGTACCTCAACTTAGACTTGTAAGCAAGTGTTTATCTTATATTTACAATTAAGGACCATTTTTTGCTTTGTCTATAAAACTCTACTTTTTTGACAATAAAGCATAATTTGATTTGATTTGATTGATTCGACTGATTTCAATAGTATAATTTTTTTGTTGCTTGCTTTAAAATTATAAGTATAGGAACTTTGTTTATATAAAACTTAAGTTAAGTAGTCTAAATAGATTTTGATTTAAATTGGAAAACCATTAAAAAACTCATTCCTCTGGTACTCATCCCTCTGGAATTTTTATGCCATAATTCCTAAAATTCGGGAAAATAAATGTTTCTTAGCTTACACCTAATTAGTTACATAAATTTAAAAAAACCAAAATTATTTACTGTGCTGTACTGTTATTTAACGGCAATGACCAAAAATGATATCCATATAGCCCACTTTTGGTAGAATCATCCATAACCTGTTGCATGAAAATACAAAACTGTATAATTTTGTAAGTGCGCTTTGGACATCAAAACTAAAAGTTGAAGCATGTCGTACATTATAGTTATACCTATCAATTTTGTACTCACCTGCGAATAGTACAGCGTGTCCCATTTTCGATGGGATTAAATGGGAAACTCGGTTATTATTAAAGATATCGATTTTCTGATTGCACCTTACCGTGCTCTTTTTTTGAGCCCTTAAAAATGGTGTAATCAGATTTTTGCTATACTCCGTGGTTTCGCTAATATAGGAAGTTTTTGAGAAAATTGTATTTTAATTAATTCCTTGTATCTCGCTTATTTTGCAAGATATTTTTATTCTGTAAAAACCTTTCTATGGCAACTTTTTTAGAGCAAAATAATGACGTTGTCAATTTTTTAAAATATTGTTTAGTTTTTGAGATATGGTGTTTATAATAAAAAAATTAAATACATACCTGGATTTTTTTTATTACTGTTTTGATTGATTCCATGCTATTATTACCTTAAAATGATAAAAGTTTAATATTTTTTTGATTTAAGGTTAAAAAAACTATTTAATATTTGAAAAAAAAATTATAGTCCGAACCTGGAAATTTCCAACATAATTATAAATTAAAAATTGCAAGACGCACTAGTTGAACGATTTTTAGTATATCTGTTTTGAAATGAAAATTAAAAGATTTATAAATAAAGTATTAATTATTTGATGGTAGCACAGCAGGTCGTGAAAATTACAAAACAAAAGCGTGGAATTGACATTATTATTTTACTTGTCATTTTTGTGCATGGCTTACAATTATTTTAAACTGGCTAGAAATCGACCATATCCAGATTTTGAAAAATGTGATATGTTTGACTGCTTCATTCAAGCAACAAAATCCCAATATTTAAATGGCAGAAATATTTTTATGCGTTAAGAAAAATTACTCAAAAATGCCAACAATGTCTTAAACATAATGGCAATCAGAAAAATTAGTTATTTTTTGTAATTTGTTTTTTTTGTATTTTTCGTAGACTTTGTTTCAAATAAATCTGTAAATTAACGTAAAACCATTTTAATATGCTAAGTATCAAAACAGTTAAACTAAAAATTGTTTAACTATCAATTTTTAATTTATATTTATGTTGGAAATATCCAGGTTCGGACTAATTTTTTTTTTAAATATTAAATATTTTTTTTTACCTTAAAACAAAAATTTTTAAAATTTTTATTGTTTTATGATAATACTAGCATGAAACCAATCAAAATAGTAATAAAAAAAATCCAGGTCCGTATTTAATTTTTTTATGATAAATACCATATCTTAAAAACTAAAGAATATTTCAAAAAGTTGACAACGTCATTATTTTCTTCTAAAAAAGTTGCCATGAAAAGGTTTTTACAGAATAAAAATATCTCGCAAAATAAGCGGGATAGAAGGGATTATTAAAAATACAATTTTTTCAAAAACTCCCTGTATTAGCGAAACTACAGGGTATAGCAAAAATCTGATTACGCCATTTTTAAGGGCTCAAAAAAAGAGCACGGTAAGGTGCAATCAGAAAATCAATATCTTTAATATTAACCGAGTTTCCCATTTCATCCCATCGAAAATGGGACACGCTGTACTTTAGAAGTAAATTAGGCAGTTGAGTGTTTTTTTTTATTTAAAATTTTTTTTATTCTATAATTTGAATTTCGTTTTTTAGGATATGGGATTGGGGCACAGGGGCCAAAATCGCCAGCCAGCAACAAAAGTCGTCCAAAATAACGACACGCGTGGCCAAAATTACCGCTCTCGAGTGGATCAACGGCCACGATATGGCCACTCTAATGACGGCGGCCGACGACGGGGCCATTCGAGTTTGGCGGCCGAATTTCGGGTCTACCAGGGACTGCACTTTGACCACAGCTTGGCAGGCCTTCCACGATTTTAAACCCAAGAATTCTGGTAAGTACGGGGTGTAAATTGGGCAATTTTGGAGGGTTTAAGCAAGGTAGTTGCAGTTGTATACTTTATGTTTCGCCGATGATCAGATAGTAGTGGCTCAGGGTTATGACGACCTCGAATATATGACACGAAAACTAATAGAAGAGTACAATAAGTGGGGACTAGAGGTTAATCTCAATAAGACAGAGTATATGTGTATCGGTGGAACGAAACAGGATCTAATCTTAAATACCGGGCAGCGAATTCAGTCCTGTGATGAGTATAAATACTTAGGTCTAAAAATTACAGCTGACGGAACACTAGACAAAGCTATAAAATATCGAAACGTACACGGAAGAAAAACAATAACTTTATTAAATTGAATAATTTGGGACCAAAGTATATCAAAACATAACAAAAAGCTTATATATAACACCATTATAAAAAGTATTATTACATACGGTTCAGAAGTATGGCCAATCAAGGATAGAAGAGAAAAAATGCTTTCCGCTACGGAGATGGACTATTGGAGAAGAGCAGCAGAGAAATCAAAAAGAGAAAGAGTTACAAATCAAAGAATAAGAGAAATTTTGACAGTGGGTGAACGTACTTTTTAGTGGATGATATAAGAACAAAACAACTGGTGTGGTACGGGCATGTACAAAGAATGAATGATGAAAGACTACCTAAACAAATACTACAATGGAAACCAACTAGACGAAGAAAACGAGGACGGCCAAGGAGACGCTGGAGAGAAGGAATAGACAGTGAAATAAGAATAAGAGGCCTAGATGATGAATTATGGGCAAACAGAAACGAGTGGAGATTGAGTATCGGAAGACGTAGAACGTTGTGAAACCGATAAATTTATATATATATATATATATATATTTTTTTTTTTTTGTGCATTTTGTGTCCTATTATAGAATCAGGTAGGTATTCGTGGGTAGAGGACCCAAGAAACATTTCTATCTGAGGCTTGAAAAAGGATTAATTAAATCCGAAACATTGCCAAAGGTACCTTATAGTTTCTTTTTGGTCTGTCCTCTACCCACGAATACCTACCTATATATATAGTTGCAGGTTTATAAACCCGCGATATATTTTGGCAGATGTTTTACAGCAGAAGTGAGCAATCCTCTTTGACAGTAGTTGTTAAAGAATTTAGTTTTAAATAAAAAACAATTAATATCTGCAAGTTGGCATTACATAATAATAGATTATTGTTTAAAATTTAAAGTTGTCACTTGGCCGCCACTTCTACAGTAAACCAATATAAGTAAAGAACAAATTGTATGCTAGAAAAATATCAAATATACCGGGTGAGCCAAAAAAAACCGGACACTTTTTTTTTTTCATATAACTTTTGAACTATATCATCGATTTTAATGGGACAAACCGCACCTGGCAGAGAATTAATCAGAATTTTGACTAAATATATTTTTTTATCTCAAAATTCAAGATGACGGACTTCTTTTTCTATTCTTATGTTGCAAAGATGTTTTAATTATTTTAGCTCACACATATACTATACTATAGTAGTGTGAGCTATGGTGATCCTAATTTTTTCGAGAAAAAAAAAGTTGCTCCGATTTCAAAAATTTTTATATATCTTTGCGTTTCAGATGATTTTGAAACTTTTTTGTTGCGCCGTCTGTCTGTCTGTCTGTCTGTCTGTCTGTATGTCTGTAACGACCAACGCGCATAACTCAAAAACCGCTTGGCCGATTTTAATGAAATTTGGTACCTAGGCTGGGTCTTGGGTCGAGATGGTCCCATTTAAAAATGAACAAAATCCACCGAACACAAACCAAATAAAAGGGTGGGGGTAGATTTCAAAAATTAGAGTTTAAGTGAAAATATGGCGTGTGTGATATCAAACGAAAGGTAATTGAGTCTGGAGTTAAACAAAATACATTTTAATTTATTTAAAAAAAAGGGTGGGGGTATATTTCAAAAATTAGAGTTTAAGTGAAAATATGGCGTGTGTGATATCAAACGAAAGGTAATTGAGTCCGGAGTTTAACAAAATACATTTTAGTTTTTGTTTTTTTAAGGGTGGGGGTAGATTTCAAAAATTTGAGTTTAAGTCAAAACATGGCTTGTGTGGTATCAAACAAAAGGTAATTTAGTCTGGAGTTGAATAAAATATATTTTAGTTTTTAGTTATATTAGCTCACACGTACACTATAACTATAGTACCTAGTGTGAGCTTAGGGGCCCATATATTGGCAGAGTATTTTTAATCAGTAAAAAAACTGAATTCTTGTCACGCACAACAAGGTACGAACTAGCAAAATCGGTTCGGTGTTTCTAAAAAAAATATTTTTGTTTCAACCATTGTTTTGAATATTATACGATTGCCTTGCCAATCATGTCTGCATTTATTTCCTTATAAATTCATTACTACTGAACTGTTTTTGATGAAATAAAAAACAACCTGGTGAGAATTGATTGCTTTTTAAAGATTATAATCAAAATTTATCGCTATTTTAAAATTTAAGATGGCGGACAAAATCGTACTTGATTCTTTAAAATGATGTGTTTATTCTTATTTTCTGAAAATGTTTTAGTTTTTTTATTTATTTGTAGAAAAGTAGTGAGGTACTTAAAAAATCTATTTTTGTTTCAGTAATTGTTTTACAGATTATACGATTGCATTGCCAATCCTGTCTGCATTAATTTCCTTATAAACTCATTATTACTAAACCGATCTTAGTAAAAAAAAATCATGGTGAAAGTTGATTGTTCTTTAAAGATTTTAATCGAAATTTGCCGCTGTTCTCTAGTTGTTCTATAATCTCTGCTCAAGGCCAACACAAAAATAGAGGCCACGACCCTGAAAAAATCAGCTGTTCTCCCGGGGCTGAATTTTACATTGGGTCTTATGGGAGGTCAGACGTTTTTTTAGGATATTTTCAAAATGGCACTACAGATTTCCGCAAAATTTCAGTGAAATATTCTCAGACACCATCCCGATATTCCACCAAATGTTTGTAAGGAAGCAACATGATTAAAAGGTTAAAATCTTCAAGATTTAGCATTCCTTATTTTGAATTCAAATTACCCGCCATGTACCACATGCCAACTGTTATATTTGACATGTATTTGACTTTGTCATATGTGATTGTCACATTCGCTTCTGCTTCAAACTTAATTTTTGTGTGAGCTAATGAAGCGGCTATGAAAAATTAGGGCTTACTATACGTTTAAAAAAAATTGTTCTGCCAGAATAAAGTAGAAACAATCTCAAAAACGGCTCTATTTAACAAAAAATCAAATATCCATGAACCGTCATTCCAAATTCAAAATTTTAAAGACAATCAGCTGTGTCGTAACGTGACCATCAAAAAAAAATCAGCCCCGGATGTGACGTCAACAAAGTGGAGGATCGTGGCCCGTCCATTTTGATAGCCCTGCTCTGCTATCTACCCTGAACTGGCGGGAGATTTACAAAATTTTGTATTTTTCAGGAGTGCTGTTAGCCTGGGAACAAATGACGCAAACTGTCATCGCGACAGGTGACGTAAAACTGCTAAGATTTTGGGACGTCACCAAAGAACTAAAGGCGTTCGACATACCTACAGGTAGGTGTAATATATTACTTTTCAGTGAAAAGAAGTGACATATTTTACACAAGTGTAAGAAAGTCACTTTACACAGTTATGTATGCTATTTTTCCTACAACCTCAAGATATTAGCCCGAATTTTCTTCACATTTTTGTTAAAATTAAATTTTATTATTTTCGTCCCTAGAGAATAAAGTATTTTAGCCTTTTAGAGAAAAAAATACGTTTGTCAAAATCTTGGCTGGACAAATATAATAATCAATATGCGTGTAAAAACCTTTCTAAAACCGAAAAGATTGCAAATTTTGCTATTTTTGTAGGAAAAAATAATTTTGATGTTGATATGAATGTTTTTGTTTGTAATTTAATCTTTATCTAGGCTATTAGTCCATAGTACGCAGGTTTATTTTAGCTCACACATATACTATACTATAGTAGTGTGAGCTATGGTGATCCTAATTTTTTCGAGAAAAAAAAAGTTGCTCCGATTTCAAAAATTTTTATATATCTTTGCGTTTCAGATGATTTTGAAACTTTTTTGTCGCGCCGTCTGTCTGTCTGTCTGTCTGTCTCTGTCTGTATGTCTGTCTGTCTGTCTGTCTGTCTGTCTGTCTGTCTGTCTGTCTGTCTGTCTGTCTGTCTGTCTGTCTGTCTGTCTGTCTGTCTGTCTGTCTGTCTGTCTGTCTGTCTGTCTGTCTGTCTGTCTGTCTGTCTGTCTGTCTGTCTGTCTGTCTGTCTGTCTGTCTGTCTGTCTGTCTGTCTGTCTGTCTGTCTGTCTGTCTGTCTGTCTGTCTGTCTGTCTGTCTGTCTGTCTGTCTGTCTGTCTGTCTGTCTGTCTGTCTGTCTGTCTGTCTGTCTGTCTGTCTGTCTGTCTGTCTGTCTGTCTGTCTGTCTGTCTGTCTGTCTGTCTGTCTGTCTGTCTGTCTGTCTGTCTGTCTGTCTGTCTGTCTGTCTGTCTGTCTGTCTGTCTGTCTGTCTGTCTGTCTGTCTGTCTGTCTGTATGTATGTCTGTATATGTATAATGCGATAATAATTAAAAACAGAAATATAGGTAGATGAAAAATGTATTGATTTATTTAAAAAAGGAAAAGCACAAATATTGTTCTTAACACATAGACAAAAAACAAAGAGGAAAAATGCACATAATGTATAGTTTAATTATTTCAACCGCTTTTTAAAGCATTTTAAGATATTATTAATTAGATAATTAAAAAACGGGAATAGACCATAAAAAAAGTTTTTATTATTACATTTTTACAAAAAAACAGAAAAGTACAGATACATACAATAAATTAAAAATTCTGTCTGTCTGTCTGTACCGACCAACGCGCATAACTCAAAAACCGCTTGGCCGATTTTAATGAAATTTGGTACCTAGGCTGGGTCTTGGGTCGAGATGGTCCCATTTAAAAATGAACAAAATCCACCGAAAATATGGCGTAATATCAAACGAAAGGTAATTGAGTCTGCAGTTAAATAAAATACATTTGAATTTATTTAAAAACAATCTAAGGAAATTAACTTCTGTATATAGTTCAGTTTGTATTAAAGCGTATAGTAAACTATATACGGAATTAAAAGTAATAAGCAATTGACCGGTCATCAACGATGTTTATACACAAAACAAAACATCTCTCAATATACTATCAATAGCAAACGGTTTGCTTAACTCTAAAGATCTTATGATATGAAACATGAAAAAACATAGAAATTAGATGCTTTGACTGTCGTGTCCTCCACGTCAATAATTTTAAAATAACGAGAAAACAAAAGTACATGATTAGTAACCGTCTAAATTTTTTCTGTGGCTTCAAGAATGTGTTTGAAAGTAAATGAATGGCAAAATGTTACTCGTCTCTTCGAAAATAAATCAGTGTACTGTGGACTATATAAGTATTATGCCTAAGTTTACTTTTACGCTTACGTTTATATTTATAGGTACTGAGGCCTCAGTGACCTGTATCGATTCGAGCAACGCGGGGTCCAACTTGGAAGTATTATCGGCTGCGTCTGCATTGGGAGGAGGGGCCGAAGGCGCGCGTAAACTACTCTGGTTGGCAAATGAGGAGGACGGCTTCCTGAGGACGCCTTTGGGTCCTCACTTGGGCATGGTTGTTATTGGCTGCTCGGATGGCTCAGTTAGGGTAGGTCTCATTGTATAAATCAGCCATGTTCTGTATCATTAATTGTCTAAATCAAACATTGTAAACATTGTCCAAATCATTCAATATAAGTCATTATTGTCTAAATTAATTATAGTCCAAATCAATGCAGGCTTTGCTACTTTCTTATAGTAGAAATGTGGTGATCCCAACCAAAATTTGTTACTTTTTTAGTTCTTACTACTATTTAGTATCACAATATTGTTGGCAGAAACGGCAAATAACAAGTGGCGACACCCCAATAACTTGAAGGTAGTAGGTTTACTTATCGCGTGGTTCCTATCACTCTGTAGACGTTTTCTAGTGGCGTAAGTTAGTTAATAATACGTTCCCGCAACGAAGGAGTAGAAATTCGAGTGTGTTATCTAGAACTAAAAAGGAATGCCGACATAAAAGTCGTAAGTGACACGTTGCAGTAACTTAGGCTCACTTTCAAGTAACCCTTTCGACTATCAGGGAATATAGTTTGGGACGCCATGTTTTTATGTAAGAAAGAAAATTTAATATTTTTGTTGTCGTTTTATGAGCTCATATTAAAGAGCTATACTATTTTATAAACAAATTAGTTGAAGCTTACCAAAAATGCTCTTCTTAAGCACCATTTGTTGGAGTTAACTGTCGATTATGAAAACATAACCTCCAAAATCACAACACAAAAATTCCATCAGCTACCAGAAAACGGCTCAATTTTACGGGCGCACCGGTTTTTTGCAATATATATAATGCATGTTATACAAAAAACTTTGCGTCGCACTCGAATTTTGATCTTCTGCTCGTAAATTCTCACCCTTTTGGATAACATAGTACATATTATAACCATACCAAACAAAAAAACTAAGCGAGTTTACTGTTGTGTCCACCATATTGTGTAACAATTCTACCAAAAAAAAACGATTATATTATTTGCAACTACATCGCAACTTTTATGCCATTACGGAAAAAAAACAGCCTCTACGACGTAGTAGATACCTGGCTACGACATAGTAGTGTAGTTGTTACTACAGTGACTTTAAACACTTGGCCAAGTAGTTATAACCAGAAATTGGTTCCCCACTTAGGGAATTATAACGTCGCTGTATGGTACACTGAGACGTAGCGGGAGTACGTTGCGGTTACTTTTAAGAAATTCTTTCTAGTTGGGGTTTCGTTGTTACAACTTTAAATGTTTGTTGGGTCAGTGTTTGTTATAGTACGTATGTTTTTCCAAGGTCTGTAAGGTATCAAACTGAAGGTTTTTATTTAGGTTTTTGATCGTCGATGCCCTTCGACAGACGCCAGAGTCAAAGTTTGGATGGAGCATGCAGGAAGTGTCCTGGCTGTCCAGTTGAAAGACAATTTAGTTATCAGTGGAAGGTATGTTTGACTGTTGAACTTACAAAAATGCAATTTACACCAAAATGCAATTTTCAAAAAATAATAGTATGTTAATGTTTTTTTAGCTCACACATATACTATACTATAGTAGTGTGAGCTATGGTGATCCTAATTTTTTCGAGGAAAAAAAAGTTGCTCCGATTTCAAAATTTTTTATATATCTTTGCGTTTCAGATGATTTTGAAACTTTTTTGTTGCGCCGTCTGTCTGTCTGTCTGTATGTCTGTCTGTCTGTATGTTTGTAACGACCAACGCGCATAACTCAAAAACCGCTTGGCCGATTTTAATGAAATTTGGTACTTAGGTTGGGTCTTGGGTCTAGATGATCCCATTTAAAAATGAACAAAATCCACCGAACACAAACCAAATAAAAGGGTGGGGGTAGATTTCAAAAATTAGAGTTTATGTGAAAATATGGCGTGTGTGATATCAAACGAAAGGTAATTGAGTCTGAAATTAAACAAGCTACATTTTAATTTATTTTAAAAAAAGGGTGGGGGTATATTTCAAAAATTAGAGTTTAAGTGAAAATATGGCCTGTGTGATATCAAACGAAAGGTAATTGTGTCCGGAGTTTAACAAAATACATTTTAGTTTTTGTTTTTTTTAAGGGTGGGGGTAGATTTCAAAAATTTGAGATTAAGGCAAAACATGGGTTGTGGTATCAAACAAAAGGTAATTTAGTCTGGAGTTGAATAAAATATATTTCAGTTTTTAGTTAAATTAGCTCACACGTACACTATAACTATAGTAGCTAGTGTGAGCTTAGGGGCCCATATATTGGCAGAGTATTTTTTGTAAAAATTATTTTTGAAATTCTTTTCTGAGCAAAGATGATTTTTTTTTGGTTTGACATATAGTTTTCATATAAAAAAAATAGATTTATTTCTTTGCATTTCCCTAGAGTCCTTACAAAAAAAAAACAGTTTATTTAAAAAACCAACGTTGTTAAGACAAGTTTTTTTCTCAAAATGGTCTCAAGAGTTATTTTATAACACATAATTATTTGTATATTTTTCTTTACAGCGTCGAAGGAATCGTCAAAATCTACGACATAAGAAAGAACACCTCTCTCCACACGAACAACGTCGTACAAAACCAATCTAGTACGATGTCCTGCATGTCTATACATAGGAGCGCCAACGTATATGCCTGGTAAGAAAAAAATCTGCAATTGTGAAACTTAAAAATTGAATTTAAAAATCCGACAAAACTTTACATGAAAGCACCATGTTTTTATTGAAAAATTCATGTTTTTTTTTTCTAACACTGTAAACAGAAGATAAAACATAATCAAACAAGTTTCGTGGCTAATCGGATAAAAAGGAGTTTTTTGTTTCCCTTATATTTTTCCGTGGGTAGCTTGAAAGCTTAACCTCACGGGGGTCCAAGATCTAATGGACACCTAATAAGTGTTGACAGTTAACCGTTTCGTCCTTATGGGACTCCTCAGAACACTGCTGGTCAATGTGACAAATCTTGCGAAGTTAATCAGACGGTTTTGTCTCTAATTAAATGTAATTAGTGAGCGAACTATAGCAAGAGGCGCCATCTACCGAGATACGAGAGAAACAAAAAACCAAAAGCAGGCAAAAACACTGCTATACGATATCGATTAATGAAAAGATCGAATGCAAATAAAAGAAAACAACTATAGTCCGTGACCTACGACAGCTCTTTGTCTTTCAGGCCGGATCAACACAGATTGCATTTTTACCCGTCTTCAAGACAGTGAGCGTCAATCAACGGAATTTTTAAGCCAAATAATACTAACAAACGTGAAATTTCGTACCCGTGAATTTAAAAATCAAACAAGTTTCATGGCTAATCGGGCAAAAAGGAGTTTTTTTTTTGTTTCCCTTATATTTTTCCGTGGGTAGCTTGAAAGCTTAACCTCACGGGGGTCCAAGATCTAATGGACACCTAATAAGTGTTGACAGTAACCGTTTCGTCCTTATGGGACTCCTCAGAACACTGCTGGTCAAGTGACAAATCTTGCGAAGTTAATCAGACGGTTTTGTCTCTAATTAAATGTAATTAGTGAGCGAACTATAGCAAGAGGCGCCATCTACCGAGATACAAGAGAAACAAAAAACCAAAAGCAGGGAAAAACACTGCTATACAATATCGATCAATGAAAAGATCGAATGCAAATAAAAGAAAACAACTATAGTCCGTGACCTACGACAGCTCTTTGTCTTTTCAGGCCGGATCAACGCATTTTGCATTTTTATCCGTCATCAAGACAGTGAGCGTCAATCAACGGAATTTTTAAGCCAAATAATACTAACAAACGTGAAATTTCGTACCCGTGAATTTAAAAATCAAACAAGTTTCATGGCTAATCGGGCAAAAAGGAGTTTTTTGTTTCCCTTATATTTTTCCGTGGGTAGCTTGAAAGCTTAACCTCACGGGGGTCCAAGATCTAATGGACACCTAATAAGTGTTGACAGTAACCGTTTCGTCCTTATGGGACTCCTCAGAACACTGCTGGTCAAGTGACAAATCTTGCGAAATTAATCAGACGGTTTTGTCTCTAATTAAATGTAATTAGTGAGCGAACTATAGCAAGAGGCGCCATCTACCGAGATACGAGAGAAACAAAAAACGAAAAGCAGGCAAAAACACTGCTATACGATATCGATCAATGAAAAGATCGAATGCAAATAAAAGAAAACAACTATAGTCCGTGACCTACGACAGCTCTTTGTCTTTCAGGCCGGATCAACACAGATTGCATTTTTACCCGTCTTCAAGACAGTGAGCGTCAATCAACGGAATTTTTAAGCCAAATAATACTAACAAACGTGGAATTTCGTACCCGTGAATTTAAAAATGTGAGATTTTGTGTTTCTCATTTTACACAATTCAAAATGAGTGGCGTCCAAAAACATTTAAATATATAGGTACTTAAACTCAATGATAAGAAAACCTACGACCCAGCTCTCCTAAGAAAAAACTGAGTGTCCGTTCGCTGGAGCCTAAACAAATTATTATTATTTAAAATCAGTATAAAAAAATAGGCTACAAAACTTGAAAATTCAATTTAAAAATCCGATAAAACTTTACATGAACGCACCATGTTTTCATTGAAAAACTCATGTTTTTTTTTAAAAAGAAGATAAAACATAATATTTCTCCTGTTTTGTTCATAGCTTTTCAAAAGGAAACATGTTTTTTTCATGAAAAACATTAATAAACTCAAGTTTTTGTTTATGTGGGTTAAGACACCACAACTAGGGCAACAAATTTTTCTAATAGTGTTTTTCTTCTCGTTTTCAGTGGTTCCATCAACCAGTCTATAAGCATCTACAATTTGAACAACACTTTATTAAACACAATACGCTTCTACGAAGGATTTATGAGTCACAGAATTGGTCCAGTCAGCTGCCTCAACTTTCATCCTCACAAGGTAAGCCTACTTCTGTCGATAGTTGAGAGGCCTTATGGTATCCCGTGGGATAGTAGTGGAAGATTTTTTTTTAACTACCCTAGTGTTATGCCCGAAGTAAGAAAAACGATAAATGCAATGGACTGTAAATATTTTAATTAAATGAAGCGCGAGCAAACATAAATGATTGATATGAATTACGAAATAATTAAGAAGGTCCATAGGTTAATTGTTGGAACCACACAACGGCAATCAGATACAAATGCACTCACCAGTTTGCAGCCACTTTCTCCACGTTCTAAGGGGCCCCTGATTGGATCTAATGATGTCACCACGTAGCTGAAGGGCTGAAGTTTCTTTTCTATGCTTCAGTACACCAAAATCGAGCACTTTCAGGTGTAGATATTTGAAAATAGTTGGAGAACGAAATTAACACGCCATTTCTCGAGGCGCTTGACAAAGGATCTCTCCGGTTGTTGGTGCGCATGTCCAAAATGCGCAAATGCACTCTGTCCTTCATACAATTGTGTGGTTTTAAAAATATATAAACAACCGCAAAATTTAGCGGGAGCTAACACCCTAGATCGACTGATAAATAGACCAAACAATTTCCCTCCAATTTGAGTAGGAAGGCAAGTGTGACGTAACAAATCCAAGATGGCGGCTTTTTACCCAACTGCAGCACGGCGAAAGGAAGGGCAATGTTTTTCGATTGTTGTATGTATGTAAATATGTTTGTGTCACGCTAGAGGCTAAACGGCTGAACCGATTTTGACAAAAAAGGTGTCGTTGAATTACTACTAATCCCAAAGGTGCTATAGGCTATATTTTTTTAAACAGGAATCAACATAGCGGTCCTCAGACACCATTTTGTCACATGATGTAGGCTTTAAGGCATACAAATTATCTAAATTTCAGGCGATTTTATTGAAATTCCTTTGATTACCCATTGCAAATGTCTCTAATTTGCTGTAGTTACTTTAAGCCTTTTTCCTCGCAGTAACTACAAGTTACCAGGTAACCTGGTTACTCGTTTTCTGTTTTTCTTCGCTGAGTAACACTAACTATGACGTCATGAATAACCACACAGTGTAACCAGCCTAGCAGACGTGGTTGCTGAAATATTTTGAGGTTAAGATCGTTTTTTTTTGTTTTTTTTTTTCAAAATGTTTGATTTTAATCATTGACTTCTATACCCTACAGGGCGTTATACAACTCAATGATTTTAATATATATTACCAACGAATTATGTTTGGTAACGGTAGAAAATGAAGCACATCCCTTGAAGTTGGTCCTATATCAATTCAACTGCAACTAGTCTTAAAATGTACTGCATTTGGTGTTCTGTGGTACTGCGGCCTTACCACAGAATACCAAAGGAGCACCCTGTTTCCACCCCGATTCAAAAAACGCATCAGGTAACGCTGCATTTAAAACTGGTGTAAATCCATGTCCCGTGATAAGTTTTTTGAATCGGGGTGGGCATGCATTGGTGGAAACAATGAATTATTTTCTGCATTTCGGAAGTTCCTGGTAAAAACAAAAACAAACAATTGGAAATGTCATCCACAGCTGACTGTCTGACGTCATACAGCGGTTACTCCGAGTAACCGTGACGTCATTTCAAGTAACTTAAATGAGTGACTAGAAACCTCGAGGAAAAAGGCTTTTTGTAGTCTGCTACCACCCATCTTCCCTCCTGTCATTCCCCCCACCCTATTGAAAAACCATATTTGCATAATTTTATATATATATTTCTGCATATACCCTTTCATATTTTTTTTTCAACACCATTTTACTAGTCCCTCCCCCCCGCCTCTCTCTCTCTCCTCCCCGCCTTCCTTATTAGTAATAGTTATAGCTTTAACTTTCACAAATATAAAGCGATTTCAAAAGTTCTTTCTGCACACGCTTGAAGAATTTTTTCCAACATCATTTTACTAGTTTCCCCTCCCTCTCTTCTTCCCTACACCCATATTAGTCATAGTTGTATCAATACCTTTGACAAATATAGAGCGATTTCAAAAATTCTTTCTGCACACGCTTAAAGACTTTTTTTCCAACATCATTTTACTATCAAATACCAAATTGCAAATAATGGAAGGACCTAAAACTATAAACAACAAGTGAAATTAAAGAAAGAAAAATAAGGTAATTAGGTAACTAGTACCTTGTTGTGTGTAGCGAGATCATTTAGATAAATTTTAAAAAGGGTAAAAAATTGTCTAGCAACATAAAAACAATCCTTTATGTAGGGTCAAATTCCAATAAGTCCGCCATCGTGGATTTCAAGATGGCGACAAATTTTTATAATTACTTTTAAAGGGCGATCCTCACTACAATGCACTTTATTTCGCTGAAATCGGTTTAGTAGAAATAGGGAAATTAATGCTGACAAAATTGAGAAGGCAATCATACTATTGGCAAGACAATGGTTGAAAAACAATTTTTCGAGAAGCACTGACCCGATTTCAATCATCTATACCTCGTTGTGTGTGGCAGACATAAGGGCTTTTTTACAAATTTTAAAAGGTTTCAAAACATAAGAATAAATTATTCAAATTTGACCCGACATAAAGAATTATTTTTTATGTTGCTAGACAATTTTTTACCCTTTTTAAGATTTATCTAAATGATCTCGCCACACACAACAAGGTACTAGTTACCTAATTACCTTATTTTTCTTTCTTTAATTTCACTTGTTGTTTATAATTATTTTACTAGTTTCCCCCTTCCTCTCCCTCTTTTCTCCCCACCCTCCTTATTAGTAATAGTTGTAGCTATACCTTTCGAAAAATTAGAGCGATTTCAAAAATTCGTTCGGCACACGCTTTAAGATTTTTTCAACACCATTTTACTAGTTCGTTCCTCCCTTTCACCTCCCCCTCCTTGACTCAATGGAAGGTAATACTGTTCGCGTCCGTAGAAAATCTACACATACTTTTTGGGTAAAGCTAATTAAACCTAAAAGGTAGAAATAAAAATAAAAAAAACACCCAACTGGTTATACGATCGATACAAATCTATATATAGGTACGTATTAATGGTTCATATGTTCATTTGTAGGTGGCGTTGGCGGCTGGCACAAGCGACTGCGCAGTGAACGTGTACAGCATCGAGACCCCGCGCAGGTGATCCGCCGGTCACTTCCCGCCCTAGGGTCTGCCCGTTTGGGGCTTCTTGGGGCTTCACTTATAAGGCTGTGGGCCACTTTCTAGACTTGGATTTGGATTAGATTTTCCAACAACGTAAGTAAGTGCTTACCTCTGTCAAAAGTTGCAATTCACAAATTAACGACAGTTTGTTTAGCTCGTACTTAAGTAAAACCTTAAGTTGAAAAGTTCTCCAACAACGTAAGTAAACGCTTACCCCTGCAAAAGTTTGAAATTGCCAATTAGTGACAGTTTGTTCAGGTGATACTTAAGTAAAACCTTAAGTTAAAAAGTTCTCCAACATCGTAAGTCAAAAGTCTCTGTCAAAAGTTGTGATTTACAAATTAATGACAGTTTGTTTAGTTGATACTTAAGTTAAACCTTAACTTGAGAAAGTGGCCCTTATCTTCTGACGACGGTTAGGTCCTAGTTTCTTTTACTGCTGAAATGACTGCTATTTTGATGAGGTTGACATGTATGTATATATCAGAAACTACTACAAATGATAACATTAAGGCTTCGGGAAAAAATTTTAGGGGGAAAAAATTGGGTCTCATTCTGTGTTAGGTTGGGTTAATTATTTTAAGGTTCCCTTAAAAACAATTTGGCTAGCCAGAGAAAGGGTTGGCCTTTATTATTACAGTTTACTGTCGCCAAATTAAAAAAAAACTAAACAATTTTTAGTAGTTAGTAGTTTCTGAAGTAACTCTGTCCTTGTCTATCTTTCTGTTGTTTTTATTGTATACAATGCGTTTTTTGCATTTAAATAATATTAATTATTCTCAATTTTATGAGATATTAGGAAAATAATATACTAATATTATGGTTCAATACCAGATAAGTAGCCCCAATATTATAATTCTATATCATATTTATAATATGGACTTTTTTGATTATTTTACATAAAACATGCTATCGTTTATTTTAATAGTTTGTTCACAACTAGTTTATTCAAGGATTTAGCTTTATAATGGCTTGTTGAACATATGTCATATATGTTTGTTGACCTTATAAAATTAAATATTTTTTCAATTAAAAGACTTGTTTTTGTCCTATTTTGTCTCAAGTTCGAGAATCCATCAAAACCTATAGATAAACATCCTAACAGACTTTACATGGATGCATGGTTTTATCCGATCCAAAGGGGAGGCAGTCAAATAAAAGTAAACGTTTACCTCTGTCAAAAGTTGCAATTCACAAATTAATGACAGTTTGTTCAGATTATACTTAAGTAAAACCTTAAGTTAAAAAGTTCTCTAACAACGTAAGTAAAGCTTGTCTTTGTTAAAAGTTGCGATTTACAAATTAATGACAGTTTGTTTAGCTGATACTTAAGTAAAGCTTAAGTTGAAAAGTTCTCCAACAACGTAACTCAAAAGTCTCTGTCAAAAGTTGCGATTTACAAATTAATGACAGTTTGTTTAGCTGATACTTAAGTTAAACTTGAGAAAGTGGCCCTTATCTTCTGACGACGCTTAGGCCCTAGTTTCTTTTACTACTGAACATATGTCATATATGTTTGTTGACCTTATAAAATTCAAATTAAATATTTTTTCAATTAAAAGACTTGTTTTCTTGTCCTATTTTCTCTCAAATTCGAGAATCTATTAAACCCTATAGATAAACATCCTAACAGACTTTACGTGGATGCACGGTTTTATCTGTTATCAGTAACGGATCCAAAGGGGGGGTTGGAAGGTCACGCTCCTTCCCCTTTTTCTAAAGAACTTCAAATAAAAGTAAACGTTTACCTCTGTCAAAAGTTGCATTTCACAAATTAATGACAGTTTGTTCAGCTTATACTTAAGTAAAACCTTAAGTTACCCAACTAACATTTATAGTAGCGGCTACATGTTCTAAAGGCTTTGCTACTTTCTTATAGTAGAAATGTGGTGATCCCAACCAAAATTTGTTACTTTTTAGTTCTAACTACTATTTAGTATCAGGAAATAGTAGATGTTTCGTAAAAACGACCCTCTAAACTACTTCATAGGATTGTTTCTTGATAGTCGATTCTGATAGTCTTCTCTACCACAATAGGACGTTGCTAAAGTTTTACTTTCTTTTTAGTCGTTATTTCGTAGTCGCCCTGACTTTTATATCCTACTTAATTACCACTAGAAAGTTAAGCTTCATTGGAGTCCCAAACAAGTGTATCCGACAACTACATTATAACTTTAATTTTTACCACAAAAGTTTGTGTCATCATAGTAACATCTGATGTAACAATGTAGACAAAATAACTTTTTGGATCAACTTTAAAGCCGCAACTACTTTCAAGTAACCTTTTCGACTATCAGGGAATATAGTTTGGGACGCCATGTTTTTATGTAAGAAAGAAAATTTAATATTTTTGTTGTCGATTTATGAGCTCATATTAAAGAGCCATACTATTTTATAAACAAATTAGTTGAAGCTTACCAAAAATGCTCTTCTTAAGCACCATTTGTTGGAGTTAACTGTCGATTATGAAAACATAACCTCCAAAATCACAACACAAAAATTCCATCAGCTACCAGAAAACGGCTCAATTTTACGGGCGCACCGGTTTTTTGCAATATATATAATGCATGTTATACAAAAAACTTTGCGTCGCACTCGAATTTTGATCCTCTGCTCGTAAATTCTCACACTTTTGGATAACATAGTTCATATTATAACCATAACCAAACAAAAAAACTAAGCGAGTCTGTTTACTGTTGTGTCCACCATATTGTGTAACAATTCTACCATAAAGAAACGATTATATTATTTGCAACTACATCGCAACTTTTATGCCATTACGGAAAAAAAACAGCCTCTACGACGTAGTAGATACCTGGCTACGACGTAGTAGTGTAGTTGTTACTACAGTGACTTTAAACACTTGGCCAAGTAGTTATAACCAGAAATTGGTTCCCCACTTAGGGAATTATAACGTCGCTGTATGGTATACTGAGACGTAGCGGGAGTACGTTGCGGTTACTTTTAAGAAATTCTTTCTAGTTGGGGTTTCGTCGTTACAACTTTAATTGTTTGTTGGGTAAAAATATCTCCAACAACGTAAGTAAACGCTTGTCTCTGTCACAAGTTGCCATTTACAAATTAATGGCAGTTTGTTTAGCTGATACTTAAGTTTAACTTGAGAAAGTTGTCCTTCATCAATCGACGACGCTTAGGCCCTAGGTGCTTTTACTGCTGAAATGACTGCTATTTTGATGAAGTTGACATATATGTATATATCAGAAACTATTACAAATGATAACATTAAGGCTTCAGGAAAAACTTTTAGGGGGAATAAATTGGGTCTTATTTTGTGTTTGGTTTGGTTAATTATTTTAAGGTACCCAATATTGTAATTCTATATCATAATTATAATATGGACTTTTTTGATTATTTTTACATAAAACATGTTATCTTTTATTTTAATAGTTTGTTCACGACTAGTTTAATCAAGGATTTAGCGTTATAATGGCTTGTTGAACATATGTCATATATGTTTGTTGACCTTATAAAATTCAAATTAAATATTTTTTCAATTAAAAGCTGATACTTAAGTAAAGCCTTAAGTTAAAAAGTTCTCCAACAGTTTCTAGTTCTCTAGTGTCTTTTACTGCTGAAATAACTGCTGTTTTGATGAGATTGACATATATGTCTATCTCAGAAACTAGTATGGGGGAAAATTGGGTATTACGAGTTAATTAAATCTTATTCTGTGTTTGGTTTGGTTAATTATTTAAAGGTTCCCTTAAAAAACCATTTGGCTAGCAAGAGAAACGGTTCAGTTCATTATTTATTATTACAGTTTACTGCCCCCAAATGAAAAAAAAACTAAACAATTTGATAGTACAGTTAGTAGTTTCTGAAGTAACTCTGTCCTTGTCTGTCTTTCTGTTGTTTTTATTGTATACAATGCATTTTTTGCGTTTAAATAATATTGATTAATCTCAATTTTATGAGATATTAGGAAAATAATATACTAATGTTATCTTTCAATCCCAGAAAAGTAGCCCCAATATTGTAATTCTATATCATAATTATAATATGAACTTTTTTGATTATTTTTACATAAAACATGCTATCGTTTATTTTAATAGTTTGTTCACGACTAGTTTATTCAAAGATTTAGCCTTATATTCGCTTGTTAAACATATGTCATATATGTTTGTTGACCTTATAAAATTCAAATTAAATATTTTTTCAATTAAAAGACTTGTTTTTTGTCTCAAATTCTATAGATAAACATCCTAACAGACTTTAAGTGGATGCACAGTTTTATCTATTATTAGTAACAGATCCAAAGGGGGGGTTGGGAGGTCATGACCCTTCCTCTTTTTCTATAGAACTTCAAATAAACAAGACACATTCTGGTGAATTACACAAATGAGCAAAAACTTTGTTTTATTATTAATTTTAGGAAAAAGAACTAAATTTTCTTCTTAAATTAATAATAAAAATGTTTTCCATATACCTCCAACTTAGCTAGAAATACTGTATGTTAAAAAAATCTAAACCCATACAACCTTCCCCCGTTTTTTGAAATAAGGCACCGCCCCTGCTGTTACCTATATTTAGTAAATGTATAAAAAATACTCTGCCAATATATGGGCACCTAAGCTCACACTAGGTACTATAGTTATAGTGTACGTGTGAGCTTATATAACTAAAAACTGAAATATATTTTATTGAACTCCAGATTCAATTACCGTTCGTTTGATACCACACAAGCCATGTTTTGACTTAAACTTTTCAAATCTACCCCCACCTTTTTTTTAACTAAAATGTATTTTGTTTAACTCCAGACTCAATTACCTTTCGTTTGATATAACACACGCCATATTTCCACATAAACACTAATTTTTTTAATTTACCCCCACCTTTTTTTATAAGTAAAATGTATTTTATTTAACTCCAGACGCAATTACCTTTCGTTTGATATCACACACGCCATATTTTTACATAAACTCTAATTTTTGAAATATACCCCCACCCTTTTATTTGGCTTGTGTTTGGTGGATTTTGTTCATTTTTAAATGGGACCATCTCGACCCAAAACCCAGCGTAGGTTCCAAGTTTCATTAAAATCGGGCAAGCGGTTTTTGAGTTATGCGCGTTGGTCGTTACAGACAGACAGACAGACGGCGAAACAAAAAAGTTTCAAAATCATCTGAAACGCAAAGATATATAAAAATTTTTGAAATCGGAGCAACTTTTTTTTTCTCGAAAAAATTAGGATCACTATAGCTCACACTACTATAGTATAGTAGTAGTGTGAGCTAAAATTGATAACAAATAAAAAAGTTCTTAACATACTCTATTTATTATGAAAATTTCCATAATATAACATTTTTTAGTACTTAAATATTCCAGTTCTCTTATTTTATCGCTTGCCATTTCGGCCATTAGTAAAATGGCGCCATTTATGTTCCCACTGGTCAGATTTGGGATCACAGATCCGTCGGATACGTATAGCTTGTTCGTGTTCTTTACCTTTAAATAAAAAATATACAGGGCATTATTCAATAACATGCTAATATTTGAAGAGGTAAGTCTTGTGTTCATGTCTCTATTCATCAAGAGGCACTTTCAGAATGCGTATTTTTGAAGAAAAAAATGCAAAAGGAAATAAACAGTCCTCTTATTGAACGTCCTAACACTACTGTAAAATGTAAATGTCAACCTGATATATAATAAATATATAATGCTTAAAATAAAAAAACAAGTTTTTCCAGTCGTATCAGATTTTTTTGAAATCAGCTGTACAGCGTGTCCCATTTTCGATGGGATTAAATGGGAAACTCGGTTATTATTAAAGATATCGATTTTCTGATTGCACCTTACCGTGCTCTTTTTTGGAGGCCTTAAAAATGGTGTAATCAGATTTTTGCTATACCCCATGGTTTCGCTAATACAGGGAGTTTTTGAAAAAATTGCATTTTAATTAATTCCTTGTATCTCGCTTAGTTTGCAAGATATTTTTATTCTGTAAAAACCTTTCTATGGCAACTTTTTTAGAGCAAAATAATGACGTTGTGAATTTTTAAAAATATTGTTTAGTTTTTGAGATATGGTATTTATCATAAAAAAATTAAATACGGACCTGGATTTTTTTTATTACTACTTTGATTAGTTCCATGCTATTATTACCTTAAAATGATAAAACTTTAATATTTTTTTGATTTAAGGTTAAAAAAACTATTTATTATTTGAAAAAAAAATTATAGTCCAAACTTGGAAATTTCCAACGTAATTTTAAATTAAAAATTGCAAGACACACTAGTTGAACGATTTTTAGTTTATCTGTTTTGAAATGATAATTAAAAGATTTATAAATAAGGTAAAAAACGTTAAAAAGTTACAAAAATAATATCATATTTTATATTTGATAACCGAGCAGCAGGTCGTGAAATTTACAAAACAAAAGCGTGGAATTGACATTGTCATTTTACTTGTCATTTTTGTGAATGGCTTACAATTATTTTAAACTGGCTAGAAATTGACCATATCCAGATTTTAAAAAATGTGATATGTCTGACTGCTTCATTCAAGCAACAAAATCCCAATATTTAAATGGCAGAAATATTTTTATGCAAAATGCGTTAAGAAAAATTACTCAAAAATGCCAACCATGTCTTACACATAATGGTAATCAGAAAAATAAGTTATTTTTTATAATTTGTTTTTTTTTTGTATTTTTCGTAGACTTTGTTTCAAATAAATCTGTACATTAACGTAAAACCATTTTAATATGCTAAGTATCAAAACAGTTGAACTAAAAATTGTTTAACTAGCAATTTTTAGTTTATATTTATGTTGGAAATATCCAGGTTCGGACTAATTTTTTTTTAAATATTAAATATTTTTTTCACCTTAAAACTTAAAAAATTTTAAATTTTTATTATTTTATGATAATACTAGCATGAAACCAATCAAAATAGTAATAAAAAAAATCCAGGTCCGTATTTAATTTTTTTATGATAAATACCATATCTCAAAAACTAAACAATATTTTAAAAGTTGCCATAAACATGTTTTTACAGAATAAAAGTATCTCGCAAAATAAGCGAGATACAAGGGATTATTAAAAATACAATTTTTTCCAAAACTCCCTGTATTAGCGAAACTACGGGGTATAGCAAAAATCTGATTACGCCATTTTTAAGGGCTCAAAAAAAGAGCACGGTAAGGTGCAATCAGAAAATCAATATCTTTAATAATAACCGAGTTTCCCATTTAATCCCATCGAAAATGAAACACGCTGTACATACCCCACTATTTTTTTTGCAAAAAATTTTGAAATTATAATTTTTTGACGATCAAATATCGTGATATTTTCGTTTAGGGTAAAGGTTCGTATTAAAAAAATTATTTTATTTATTTAAATCTGGCGAGACCCCTTCCGAGAAAAAACAATTAAATCAAAATTCCCTGATCTAAAATCTCTGGTTAAGACATCCACAATTTCCACTTATAAAAGTATTTTACCTGGAAATTGTAGTTTACAACCGTCCCTAGGTCGTTTTCGGCACCCATTTTACAAGTACCCACGGGATGGTACGAAGTTATGGTCAAATGTCTTATGTAACATTCCCAATAAGGTTTTGTATCAAATTTAAAGGCTTCACAACCTAAAAAATACACAATTCCTCAGTAAGTGAGTATTATTATCTCTAGACATAAATTTAGTGGGAATAAGGACACTGTTGTTCTGGTAAATATACGTTTTAATCCATCGGTAACGTTTCGACAATGGTTTTTGTCTTTGTTGTTGTTCCAATGTACGATCTAGTCTGAAGGTCTGATGAAGACAAAAAACATTGTCGAAACGTTACCGATCGATTAAAACGTATATTTACCAGAACAACAGTGTCCTTATTCTCACTAAATTTTCGTGTAGTTGAATTGCAAGGACGTGATAAGTTTACCAAATTATTATCTCTAATTTTGACACTACTACTACTATGTCAATTTGGAACGTTTTTCTACGTTTTCCGACGCCTATTGTCCACCTCCTTCGATTCTGACAATCATCTTCTGTCAGGGTTTGAGTGTTTTTGACTTATTGATCTTTGGATTGCCTGTTGCCGTTCCAGTTTAAGACGCCCTCTTTTTCTGTGCCCTATTGGTTGCCATTCTAGGACCTGCTTTTGTAATCTTTCGTCGTTCATCCGTTGTACATGGCCGTACCATATCAGTTGTCGTTTAGTGATGTCATCCGTTATGCTTTCCTCGATTCCTATTCTTTCTTTTATGGTCTCATTTCTTATATGATCTGTTCTAGATATTATCATTGATCTTCTTATTGCATCCATTTCGACACTTTCCATTTTTGTTTTTTATTTTCCTGTTACGCGACAAGTCTCTATTCTATACAACAACCCACGCTTTTGTAATTTGACACACCACAGTTAAAACAAAACCGATTTTTTATCTTCATCAAAGGCGAATTTAAAAAAAAATCTAAAACCCCGTAGATTTGTAACGAAGCGTTTGAAGACCTATGTTTAAAAAATAAAAAAATATGGAATTTAAGAACACTCTGTTTAGAATTTTTTTTATAATTTTACCTGGAAAAATTTTTTCATTGATCTTAGCTCCCAACTTTCTCATTTCTTCATTTTCCACCAAGTTTTTTATGATCTCTATGCCATCAACAAGTATCTGAACATCATTCGGATCGCTTAAATATTGAGGATCGATAAGAGGTTTTAATTTAAAGTATTTTCCTTGAAGTCGCACAGTGCCTCTACTTTTCGGTTGAAGTAGGACAGGAAGAATGGTTATAGCTTGTCCTTTATTTTGATTGAAGTATCTGTACCAAGATTGATCTGAAATTCCTTTAAAAAATATTGAGATTTATTTTAATAATCTAAAATTAATTTATTAATAATCATACATAATTTTTCTCAACGATTCAGTTTCTCTCTAACTCCCTCTCGATCTTTTGAATTTCTAATTTCGAATTTTGAATTTTTTAATTTTGAATTTTAAATTTTAAATTTTGAATTTTGAATTTTGAATTTTGAATTTTGAATTTTGAATTTTGAATTTTGAATTTTGAATTTTGAATTTTGAATTTTGAATTTTGAATTTTGAATTTTGAATTTTGAATTTTGAATTTTGAATTTTGAATTTTGAATTTTGAATTTTGAATTTTGAATTTTGAATTTTGAATTTTGAATTTTGAATTTTGAATTTTGAATTTTGAATTTTGAATTTTGAATTTTGAATTTTGAATTTTGAATTTTGAATTTTGAATTTTGAATTTTGAATTTTGAATTTTGAATTTTGAATTTTGAATTTTGAATTTTGAATTTTGAATTTTGAATTTTGAATTTTGAATTTTGAATTTTGAATTTTGAATTTTGAATTTTGAATTTTGAATTTTGAATTTTGAATTTTGAATTTTGAATTTTGAATTTTGAATTTTGAATTTTGAATTTTGAATTTTCAATTTTCAATTTTCAATTTTCAATTTTCAATTTTCAATTTTCAATTTTCAATTTTCAATTTTCAATTTTCAATTTTCAATTTTCAATTTTCAATTTTCAATTTTCAATTTTCAATTTTCAATTTTCAATTTTCAATTTTCAATTTTCAATTTTCAATTTTCAATTTTCAATTTTCAATTTTCAATTTTCAATTTTCAATTTTCAATTTTCAATTTTCAATTTTCAATTTTCAATTTTCAATTTTCAATTTTCAATTTTCAATTTTCAATTTTCAATTTTCAATTTTCAATTTTCAATTTTCAATTTTCAATTTTCAATTTTCAATTTTCAATTTTCAATTTTCAATTTTCAATTTTCAATTTTCAATTTTCAATTTTCAATTTTCAATTTTCAATTTTCAATTTTCAATTTTCAATTTTCAATTTTCAATTTTCAATTTTTAATTTTTAATTTCTAATTTAGAAATTCAAAATTCAAAAAATTTCTAATTTTGTATATTACCCATTAGTTTTCTCAAATAGACCCCTTCGTCTTCTTTGATAGCTAACGGCATGACCATAAACTGCAAATCCGGTCTGGAATTTTTAAAATTTTCCGAAATATTCGATTTTGAATAAATCAAAAGTTCACATCCGGTCGTCGTCCAAGGACCGTCACCGGTTGAGAAGTACTTGAATGCCGATAAGGGAGACAAAATATTTTCGATGTGAAGGTCTAGGGAGGTGTTTAAGAGTACCAGATCCAGGCCTAAAATAAAGATGTTCAATATGTATGGTACTTAATAAATTACTATAAATCGTTGACTAATAAATAAATTGAATTGAATTGCAAAGGGATAAATGCTTGAATTTTTAGCAATTAAAAGTATTAGAAGAATAATCTTATCACAATCGTTTTTTTAAAATTCAAAATTAAAATGTATTCCTTTGTCACGAATCACTTTGCCTAATCTCACCACACTAGCAGCAGTTGTAAGGACCTCATACCTACAATTTATTTTATTTTTTTATAAAAAATAGGCTCACATTGTGTTAAAGTGCCAAATTTGGCTCACCCTATACAAACCTGTGGTCACATGATCCTGCAAATTATCTCCTACAGGCAAATCTACCTTAGTTTTGATCCCCACTTTAGACAGGTGATCTTTATGGCCGATTCCTGATTGCATCAGAATTTTTGCACTTCCTATGACACCTGCTGAGACAATGACAGCTTTTCTGACTTTTATTTTGTACGATTTCTTACAGTAATGGTATTTTATTCCAGTGGCTTCAAAATCACCTAAAATAAGAAACTTAACTCTAATAAATAATAACAAGGTAAGGTAAAATACCCTAGAATATTTTACCCCTAAAAACAGACTTCTGTGTTGTGAGTTAGAACTAGACAATGGACAAACAATATCTCCATTCAATGATACTCCGGTGTCACATTTGATTGAAGACAGAAACAGACTGTAAAGAACTGGAAAAAATAATAGTAAAAGCAAAAAAAGTTATTGGATGTCTTAACAGTATTTTATGGAGTAGAGAGATAAAAAAGAATGTAAAATTGAACATATATAAAACAATGGTGAAAAGCACGCTGTTGTATGGAATAGAGAATGTCGCGTAACAGAAAATACAAAACAAAAGTGGAAAGTGTCGAAATGGATGCAATAAGATCATATAAAAAAATGAGATCATAAAAGAAAGAATGGGAATCGAGGGAAGCATAACGGTTGACATCACTAAAAGACAACTGATATGGTACGACCATATACAACGGATGAACGACGAAAGATTACCAAAGCAGGTCCTAGAATGGCAACCAATAGGGCGCAGAAAAAGAGGGCGTCCTAAACTAGAATGGCAACAGTCAATCCAAAGATCAATGAGTCAAAAAAACCTGACAGAAGATGATTGTCAGGATCGAAGGAGGTGGAGAATAGGCGTCGGACAACGTAGAAAAACGTTCTAAACCGACATAGTAGTAGTAGAAGTCTTGTTTTGGGGAAAAGAGGGGGGAAGAGGTAAAAAAATAGGTTGGGGTACCTTACACTTGAATTTTATATGGCTACTTTGTATTGTTTTTAAAATTTAAATAACTGAAACATTTATCGGCCAAGCGGAACCATGTTGAAAAGATTTGTTAAACATACCTGTTAGTAAAACCTTTTCTACAACTCGATTGGTTTTCAAAAACAAATTTGGTCTATTCAAAATTGTGAGTCTTGATGCTGAAGTCCATCTTTGTCCGTTTTGGAGATATATTTTGGGTATTCCCACACCTAAAAGCAATAACTATTAAATGTTAAATATACAGGGTTGGAGGGGAAGGGCAAAAGTAGACAAAAAGTTAACTTATAGCATTTATCAAGTTTGAAGAGTGATGGAAATATTCTTTTGCTTTTTTCCAAATTAACTTTTGCAATAGAAATAGAATTTTTTTTTAGTAGCTATTAAATTTACAGAAAAAAAATTTGATAGATTTTGATACATATTTAAAGGCCCTGGAATAATTAGGTACCAAAAATAGTAATATTAACACTACAATTTTTTTTTATTTGATGAAAAACCGGGTTTTATGTATTTTTAATATGTTTAATACTCAATTATTACCTTTGTTTTAATGCACAATACTACAAAATTTCAATTATTGTTGTAATTTTTAAGAAAATTATAACATACAATAAAAAAAATATTGTAAATTTTGAAACCCTGTATTTAAAAAACAAAGATATTGATTCAAAATGTAATTTTGTAATAAAAAATGTTTCTTTCTCCTTTTGTCCTTTTGTACCTTAACATTTGGTAAATCATGGGTAAATCCCACTATGTATACTTCCATTTTAATTTTAAATAAACCTATACAAATAATTTTTAATAAAAAACAAATAAATTACTGATAACCAACATTTCCTTACCTATATTCGCTTCTGTTGGGTCTTTCAAATCAAAAAACCCCAAATTTTTGGCTGCTTTTTTTAAATACTCTGGTAAAATTGTCAAATAAGGTGGGTCAGACAGCTGTATCACTCCATTTTTCCCTAAAAGTATCAAAATACAAAAAATACAACATCACTCCAATATTAAATAACTTGAACTAAATTTGTAAAATTTTAAATACTGTAAGGAAAAATGCCCAGTTATCAATTTTGCCCTAAGCCTAAAAATTAAGGGAAAAAATCATAAAATATTTAGTTTTCAAGTAAAATGGCTTTTTTGTAAGCACCATCAGAAAAATTGTGTCAACATTTAAACAGAAACTAAATATTTTTTGTGGTTTCACAAAACTTATGCTCTACACGGAGCTATCGCCTACATTCACCTGAGGATGGCCCAAAAGGTCGAAACCGGTCCGGTCGTGGATTGGCATGGATCACTTGTTCCTGACTATCAGGACGTGTTCCAGACGGGGATAACTCGTATCCCTGTGATCGACGTTGGAGATAGTGAAAACCAAACAGTTTTAAGAAACTAAATAGTTCTAAAGGGAAAAGCAGTACAATAATAACAACTTGAAATACAATTAAAGGATTATAGATTTCTTTTTTGGGGAAAAATATTCTAGGGTATCAATCGTTTTCAAGGTATCAATCACTGGGCTTTTACCTTATGAATAAATTCTTACTATCTGAAAAATTCTCCAGTCTTCTAAAATATGGCAGGATATCTGTAGTATAATTGTATTTATTTTTAAACTCAAACCAGTCTTTGAAGTCTTCTTGGTGTCCTCTTACATGTATCATATTGTTTAGCATGCCTGAACCTCCCACAGTTTTGCCCATAGGCCACAGACTGATCTATAAAAAAAAATAAGCAATTAAAATAAATAAATATTATATAAAATTATGTTTTTAATGACTCTTACATGGTCGTCCAATGCTAGACAAGCATTCTGTTGAGGTATGGTTGCATATTGCCAATCGTAAGATGTCTGTTGTAACATCAGTGCCACTGAAGGAATTTTCAGTAAGTCTGGGACATTGTGACCTGCCTCCAGTAGCAAAACAGTGACATTCTGGTCTGATGACAGCCGTTGGGCTATAATTGACCCTGCAGAACCTGCTCCAACTAAAAAGCCATAGATTTAAATATTATTCCAAAAGATGCTATGGCAACAAATGGTTATTAAAGAAAATGTTGCAAAATTGTGGAGTTATAAAAAAAAATTAACTTAGAGAGAACATGCAGTTAAAAAATATATACTTCAATTGACAACACTTACCTACGATATAATCGTAAACCTGGAGGCCGTCTTCGTCTTCTATACAGAAAAATTCGCCTAAATAATGCGAAATATTGACTAGAAATGCAAAAAATAACACAGCTACTAAATATAATAAAATGACTAGGATTCGAACAACCATTTTATAGGAATGTTGGTCTTTGGTACCGAAATGATATTAGCCTAATTAGATTAATTAAATCTATTTAAAAAGCGTTTTTTACGCATTTTTCGTGGTTTTAATTTTTTCAAATGTTCAAGGTTATGTTTACCACAGATTAGGTAAATAAGTATATGTTTACAAAAAATAAAACTTAGACAGCACCCCCTATGAACTGGCTGATGAACTTTTATTTAATATTACAGATTTCTGTAATCTAAATCTTTCATTTTAGTGCCCTTATCGGTCATTATCGAAACCATGTACCTTTTCATGAAAATGTAAGGCCAGACGTAAAAAAATTCAATTTAATTTAGGATGAATCAGGTTACAGTGAATAGATATTGTTTTGACACATACACGAAAATGTCTCATTGCTGTTTTAAAATAGTTTTTCTGTTGTGGTAAATGAATAAACATCTTTATGCTCCCATATATCACTGAATTTTTTGTTAACATACATTTGGGTACTGGCAAAGATAAGTTATTTTGTCATAGATGATGACCACGATTATTACAAATTAAAACTTTATATCTGGGTGTCCTGTGTTATATTTAAGTTTATAAGTATATGGTTACGAGTAAGGTCTCTGAAGGTTCTACTTACATTGCATAGAGGGCGCAAGAATCTGTATTTTTCCTCTACTGTCGACCCTGGAGCTGTCAGTCACAGCTGACAAAAAGTGAGGTTAGATTAAGTTTTATTTATTTTAATTTGTTTATAGAATATTTGAAAACACCGCACAATGAAAATAAACGAAAAAAATTTGTGCTCCTACGCAATTTCGGCGACTCCCGTGGACAAAGAAGGATTTCTCAACAAGCGAGGAGAAGTCAACAAAAACTTTCAAAAGCGATATTTTGTTCTCAAAGGCAACTTGCTTTTTTACTTCGATAAGAAAGGCGACAAAGAACCTCTGGGCGTTATTGTCCTTGAAGGCTGCACTATTGGTATGTAACTAAATCTCTCCGGGAAAGGGCAACACACACAGCATGAATCTGCAAAGTGTTAACATTTTTTGTCTCTATTCAGAGCTGTCCCTGTGCTATTTTAAAAGTTATACTAAAATGGAAGGGCTGAGTAGTCCAGTGACTCAAATCTGACTCATCATCAACATAATATTAGATTAACAAATCACAACAAAAACATTTCATGTAAAAAAAGCCAAGTATGCAATAATTATCAATTCTTTTATAGAATATCACTTTTGCATACTTGGTTCCTGTTTACATGAAATGTTTTTGTTATGATTTGACTCCTTTTTGAAAGGATTTGGATATTATTTAAGGCTCAAAGTAGTAAAATATCTTGAATATTGTTCAAAACTTTTGCAACACCTTATTTAAAATTTTGAAGTTTTTTTATTGTTTCCTATGGTTTTATCCGGTTTCATCATAGTTCCTATCAGCCTTCTAAAGCTCAGCACTCTAGCATTCCTGGAAGTGGGAAATGTTACTTTTACATAATTTTACATTTATAGAGAAGGAAAGTAAATTATAATGTTGGTGTTTTTAAATTTTTTCCTATAGTTTTATCATAGTTCCTATTAGTGTTATAAAGCCCAACTCTCTAGTGCTTCTGGAAGTGAGCAATGTTACTTTTACATAACTTTTATAGAGAAGGGGAGTTAATTAAAATTTTTGGGGTTTTTTAATTTTTTTCTGTAGTTTAATCATAGTTTCTAGCAGTCTGCTAAAGCTCAGCTCTCTAGTGCTTCTGGAAGTGGGCAATGTTACTTTTACATAACTTTTAATGTATAGAGATGTAGGATAAAGTTAGCAGAACAACTTTGGAAATTGAAAAAAATTATATGCTCATAATTTTCTGCTAATTATCCATAAATTAGTTGTGAAAACAAAAAATTTGTTATGTCCCTTTTTTTTTAAAGAATGGTGTTTTGCTAACTTTATATAAAGTTAGCAGAATACCTATAGAAATAATGGATTTATCTAAAAAAAAGTTTTTTGTCGTTAATTATCCGTAAATTAGTTGTGAAAATAAAACATTTGCCATGCCCGTTTTTTTAAAAAATATGGCGTTTTTATAAAGTTAGCAGAACACCTAGATAGAAATAATGGATTTATCTAAAAAAAATTTCAATCACAATTTGCCTTAATTATCCGTAAACTAGTTTAAAGTAAAACATTTGCCGTACACGTTTTTTAAAAAAAAATATGCCATGCTCCAAGATATCTTGAAATATTTAAACAGTTTTGTTTTTAAAAACTCATTAATAATTTAAAAAAGAAAAGAAAATTTTAAAAATTACCCTATTAATAACTGGCAAAAAAACTTAAAATTTTATATAACTTTTTTTAAATTTATAAATTTTATTTATTACAATTTTGACAGTGCAGATCTATCAGGAAATGTTAAACGTAAATTCTGTAATTTAAAAAACTAATTTTACTTCAAAACTAACAATTTTATTATTCTTTTTCTCAGTTTTTGGGCTTAAGGTATCCATCAATAATTGATCATTTTACCTTAGTGAGTTGACATCTTAAGATATTTAATTTTAGCATTGGTAGAAGACGAGGAACTATTCTGCTTCAAAATAGAGTTCCATGGAAGCAACAACCGAAGTTACATTATGGGGGCTGAGTCTCAAGAGTCTATGGAACAGTGGATGAAGGCTTTGGCCTGTTCAAGTTACGATTACATGAAATTGATGGTGGCCGAGTTACAAAGACAATTGGATGATGTTGATGGTAATGTAACATGTTTTATTTCGCGGCAGGGTAGTCCAGTGGTATGGCCGCAGCCAACGATAAAGACCGGCCATGGCGCGTTATAAGCAAGTCGGCGGTCACGTGATCTTAGGAGTCCCAGGATTCTTATTGTATTGCTTAATATATTATATGTTTTTACACAATTTAAATAATTTAACAAAAAATTTTTGTTCTTTTATAGGCAAAAATTGAAAAATATATTTTGCTGATATTTGTGTTTATTATGGATTAAAGAACTGAATCTATAAAATTAAAAATTAAACAAAATTTGCACTCTAATATCTTCAGGTACATATATTAGGTACATAATATCGTTAGTAACTTCAAATCTATACAAGTCTTTCAAAATTGGACATATCAATCCTAAGCTTTCAGTTTTTGAATTTTTCTTTGAGTGTCATCATCTTTGTCTGAGTTCTTATTCAAAGATTTATTAGCAGACACTAAATCATTGTGCTTTTTAATAAAATTATTTAAAAAAACTTTACATGCCCCTAAACTAATTTTTTCAAGCTTTGAAGTTTTTCTCCACAAAATCACTTGCTAGAGTTATCTGAAGAAAAATTTTCAATATAAAACATTTCACAATAATTTATTAAAAAGAAACAAGTGATTTTGTGAATAAGTGAGATGGTTTTCATGTTCAATAAACTAAATGTATTGGTCGTCAATAATTTTTTGAAAAATTACCCAGCACAAAGTTTAATATATATTTCATTAAAGTGTAAGTTAACTACCAACTCATGTTCCTTTAAAAGCTGTATCTTACTTTTTAAATATTTCACACTACCAGAGAGATTACTATCTGTTAACAATATTTTACAAATCAGTATTTTAATATTGCGAGGGTGCGGAAGACATATTACCTTAGAATTGTAAATTGACGTGTATGCACTGGATGACGATAAACAAAGATGAAGCCAATATTAAAGTGTATCCACAATATCTTCGATTCTTAGGTTACCTTTTCAAGAGACCTAAGTGTTCAATAAGAAAAGACAACTGAACACATTTTTCACTCTCACTATTGAAAATGTCACTAAGGATGTCTCTTACTTGATCAATCTTATCCAAGATCTTATCTTTTACCACTTCTTTCCCGTTTTCAACATATTAGGTTTCAGTTTTGTAGTTGGACCGACAAGGAACAACACTAATTACACGTTCAGGGCATTGTTTATCTTGTAGGTATTTTCTTTATAATTTACTCATTAGTTATTAATTATTTTAACGCAGCCCACTACAATCTTTTTCGTGGGCTGCGTTATTATAATAACTTTGATAAAATTCACATAAAATTCGTGCCCGAATTAAAAAAAAAATCGACGTAAACAAACATACCAAATCTGAAAACACACATGTTTTATAATGACAGCGGGCTGTGAGGCGTTTTTTTGTGAGCCTCCTACGGCCACGTGATATTTCCGCGCCCGGGTCGGTCTTTATCGTAGACTGCGGTATGGCTGTCGGCTTCACATGCAGTAGATACCAGGTTCGCGTCTCAACAACGGCACAAAAAGAAAAAAAAGGTCACGTAGCCCTGCCTTGCAATTCCTTTTCAGTGTTCAATAGTCGACATCGAAATATTGTGAGATACACATGCACACAAAAACATAAGTTGACCTTGTGCATCGAGAATATACGCAGGTGTAGTCCAGGAGCCACCAACCGAGGAGCCAGGATTAATAAGGAGCCTGCTACAGTTGGAACCAGGACGGCTCCAGCAAAAATCTCTTAAAGTCAACTCACGACGACCGTTGAAAAGGAAAGAAGTCTATCGTCTATAACCAAGTTCTGCTGGGACGATAGCGATGTTACGTAGATGCAAGTCCAACATGTAGCAGGACCACCTTGCGGAAGGGGTGTAAAAGCGTGGGTCCACTGTGTATACTTGCTACGCAGTATAAAGATCCCAGCCCTCGTCAAAGAGGAGTCGGGCAAAATTAAATCCTCTTAAAGAAAGAAAACTTGCATCCTAAGGGACACATGCATCAGTTTGGTATATGGTGTACACCAATCGGGATTTGCGAAAAGGGCTAGTCGCCAGACCAAAAAGGTATCCCTACCACTACTACTACTAGATTTGGGGTTTAACAAGGATATAAATCACTGTAAATATAAATTTTTGAATTTTTATTTTTGATTACTCTGCCTTCTTTTGTGTATTGAATATCTTATTATATCTTCTGTAAAAATACATGTCTTTTTCCAAACCAATAAGACAATTAAATATGCCTTAGATATCATTTGTCTTATCAAGTTTTTATATCTTATCAGAAGCATTAACTTAATCCCCTTTTTTGTAAAAAAAAAAGATAAGCTTTCATTCAAATATAAACTGCTGGGCCTACTGATACCTAATTGCTTTTTGTTTATCAATATTAATAAAAATAATAAATTTGATTTAAATATTAGTGATATTATGTTATTTTTATTTGGTACCTACTCTAAGTAATAGGTAATTAATTTTGTTTTTGAGACAAAAATACTGCAAAGGTATCAATTTTGATTTAGTGAAACAAATAGTGGACAGTTTAGTTATGAATAAAATTATTAATTATAAAATGGAAGAAATTGATAACTATGAGACAGCAAACAGTCGATTCTATGTGGTGTTAGGTAAATATGAAGCTCATGTATAGTAGTATCGCTATAGACAAGACGCTAGCGCTACCAAGTCCACTTCCAATCCCTGGCTTCGCATGCGTAGATCTACCAATATTATTTACCTCATGTATTAGAATCGATGTACAGGGTGATTTTCACTTGAATGATTCTAACCACATGAAAATAGAAAGTTTCAAAAACCTAACCTAACGAAACCTAATCAGATCTAACCGAACCGAACCAAAGCAAACTAAACCAATATTAAAAAAAAAACTTTCCTGACTTCCTACCTGGGATGCTAGAGGATGTGAATCCGAACCGGACCGTACCGAACCGAACCTATCCAAACCTAACCCTACCCAACTAAACCTAATTAGCAGTACGTGCTGTAGTTTAGTTTGGTTAGGTTAGGTTTGGTTCAGTTTAGTTAGGTTCGGTTTGGTTCGGTTCGGATTCACATCCTCTAGGATCCCGGGCAGAAAGTCAGGAAAGTTTTTTTTTTCAAAAAAATTATTTGTTCAGTTTCCTTCGGTTCGGTTAGATTTGATTAGGTTTTGTTAGGTTAGGTTTTTGAAACTTTCTATTTTCATGTGGTTAGAATTATTCAAGTGAAAATCACCCTGTATGCATCTATTCTAAGACATGAGGTAAATAATATTGGTAGATCTGCGCTTGCGAAGCCAGGGATTGAAAGTGGACTTGGTAGCGCTAGCGTCTTGTGTAGTAGTAGTGGTGGGGAGACCATTTTTGTTCTAGCGACTAGGCAGCGCGCCCTTTTCGCAAACCCCGATTTGTCCGTACATCATATATCAACCTGATGCACGTGCCCCTTAGGATGAAAGTTTTTTTTTCTCCAAGAGGACTTAATTTTTCCTGACACCTCTTTGTCGAGGGCAGGGATCTTTATACTGCGTAGCAAGTACATACAATACACAGTGGACCCACGCTTTTACACCTCTTCCGAAAGATGGTCCTGCTACATGTTAGACTTGCATCTATCTAACACCGCTATCGTCCCAGCAGAACTTGGTTTTAGACGATAGACTTCTTTCTTTTTCAGCGCAACAGTCGTGGTCGTCGTGAGTTGACTGTAGGGGATTTATGCTGACGCCATCCTGGTTCCGACTATATAGCAGGCTCGTGGGTTATTATCCCTGGTTCCTCGGCTGGCTGCGTGTCGGCTCCTGGACTACACCTGCGTATATTCTCGATATTTAAGGTCAACTTATATTTTTGCGGGCAACGCATCGCATATGCTTATTCGATGACGGCTGTTGAACGCTGAAAAATAAGTGGGTGACAAGGTGACGGATTTTTTTTGTGGTTTTTGCATCGTTTGAGACGCGAGACTGGTACCTTCTGCATATGAAGCCGACGACCTTTTTGTAACAAAATTATTTATATTTCTTTTGCAATAGTAGTTTAACATTTTTCTAATAGATGTTTCTCTTTATCTGCCTTTAATGCAAGTTTCTGAAACTAAAGCTGCCCCACATCCAAAGTTTGCGCTTCAGAGATATTCAGTCAAGATTAATAATACTGATAAAATATATATATATATCTATTGGTTTCACAACGTTCTACGTCTTCCGATACCCAATCTCCAATCGTTTCTGTTTGTCCATAATTCATCATCTAGGCCTCTTATTCTTATTTCATTGTCTATTCCTTTTCTCCAGCTTCTCCTCGGCCTTCCTCGTTTTCTTCGGCCAGTTGGTTTCCATTGTAATATTTGTTTAGGTAGTCTTCCATCATCCATTCTTTGTACATGTCCGTACCACACCAGTTGTTTTGTTCTTATATCATCCACTAAAGTACGTTCACCCACTGTCATAATTTCTCTTGTTCTTTGATTTGTAACTCTTTCTCTTTTTGATTTTCCTCTGCTCTTCTCCAATAGTCCATCTCCGTAGCGGAAAGCATTATTTCTGTTCTATCTTTAATTGGCCATACTTCTGAGCCGTATGTAATAATACTTTTTACAATGGTGTTACTGTTATATATAAGCTTTTTGTTATGTTTTGATATACTTTGGTCCCAAAATATTCCATTTAATAAAGTTATTGCTTTTCTTCCTTGTATGTTTCTATCTTTTATAGCTTTGTCTAGTGTTCCGTCAGCTGTAATTTTTAGACCTAAGTATTTATACTCATCACAGGACTAAATTCGCTGCCCAGTATTTAAGATTAGATCCTGTTTCGTTCCACCAATACACATATACTCTGTCTTATTGATATTAACCTCTAGTCCCCACTTATTGTACTCTTCTATTATTTTTCGTGTCATATATTCGTCATAATCCTGAGCCACCACTATCTGATCATCGGCGAAACATAAAGTATACAAGGTAGTTTCATCCAACAGAATTCCCATATTTTGGCATTTTCTCTTCCAGACTTTAAGGACCTGTTTCAAATATATCTTGAAGAGCGTAGGCGAGATACAGCAACCTTGTTTAAGACCTTTATTTACTTGAAAGCTTTTGGTTAGTTTTGTTTTTTATTATTTTATCAGTATTTAAGCAAAAGCAAAAATACTGATAAAATAATGCTATTAAAACAAATAAATGGCTCTATGATGGATCTGATACCTTCCTAGCCCATTAGAACACTACTACTAGTTTCTGAACCGCATATTGATGCGATGCTCTCAATTTTTAAACTGTCAAAAAATTAATTAATGGATTTTGACCAAAATCTAATCAGCTCTTTCTGTATTGCACACTATTTTACCTGAAGATTTCATAAAAATCGGTTCACGCGTTTAGAAGTTATCGTGTTGCCAGCAAGGAAAGTAAAAATTAATTGATATTGTTACGGGTTCTCAACAATTATTAAAACTCGCAAATGTCAAAAACGATATGTCAATTTATTTTGACAATTATGTACAAAAACACGCACTTAAACTTACTAATAACTTGCTAATAATTCACTACTTTAATCGGCCTATTAACTTCGTGTTAAAATCTAGCGATCACTACCGTTCGTTATCTCTGACTGTCGATGCACGACGCCGGCCCTACATATAGGGTCGTCACTCTTTCGCGAAGTCTCCATGAGTTTTCGACGCCTGGAAAATTCTCAGTTTAATGCGACCGCAAGTCACAGATAACGCAACTAAAACCTAGACTAATAATACAACCTTAAGATAAGTCAACTTAATACTACACTAAACCTAAATAAATTCATCTATACAATTTAAATAAATTTAAATTTGTAACAATATTGTTGATATAGGGTTATTTATTTAATATTGTTGACAGAAGAAGGTACAATAAAAGTTACACAATAAATGTTGATTGAATAAGGTGTTTCTTTCAGATCCACCAGTTGTAAATGATCCAGTTGTAACAAACTCCCCCATCCCCCCTCCAAGAACTAGGCATAACCCATTCAACAAACCTGGCGAACATGGTGTTCATCTCAGAACAAGTATTCCCAGTCGAAGTGGAAGTGGTAAGTGCTACGATAAATCTAGCTGCAAATTATGCTAATGTGGTAGTGTTAATTGAATAATAACTGAAAATATATTCAATCAAGAATGGTAGATGGGATATAATATACTTGTAACAGTGTGGTTAGATGGGATTTATATCCGGGACATTGTGGTTGGATGGGATTTATATGTACATAATACAATGTGGTTAGATGAAATTTATACCTGGGACAATGTACTTACACAGGATTTATACCTAAGGCAGGGGTTTGGATAAAATTTATACCAGGTAAGATGGGATTTGTACCTGGGATAGTATTGTTTGGTGGGATTTATACCGGAGACTGTGGTTAGATGGGATTTAACCCTTAAACAATGTGTTTAGATGAGATTTGTACCTGGGACAGGATGGTTCGAAGAGATTTATACCTGGGACAGTGTGTTTGAGGGGATTTGTACCTGGGACAACATGGTTAGATGGGATTTATACTTGCGATAGTGTGGTTAGATGCAGTTTATATGTTAGATATGATTAATTCATAGGACAGTGTGTCTAGATGGGATTTATGCCTGGGAAAGTGTGGTAAGATGGAATTTATGTCTGGGCCAGTGTGGCTAGATGGAATTTATACCTGGGAAAGTGTGAGTAAATGGGATTTATATCTGGGCCAGTGTGGTTAGATGGGATTTATACCTTGAACTGTGTGGTTAGATGGGATTTATACCTGGGACAGTGTAGTTAAATGATATTTTAACTTGGCACAGTATGGCTAGATGTGATTTATACCTAGGATAGTGTGGCTGGATTGGATTTATACCTGGGACAGTGGTTAGATGGTATTTATACCTGGGACAGTGTGGTAAGATGGAATTTATGTCTGGGCTAGTGTGGCTAGATGGGATTTATATCTGGGACAGTGGCGTTAAATGGCATTTATACCAGACCCAGTGTGGTTAGATGGAATTTATGCCTGGGAAAGTGTGGGTAAATGGGATTTATATCTGGGCCAGTGTGATTAGATGGGATTTATACCTTGAACAGTGTGGTTAAATGGGTTTTATACTTGGGACAGTGTAGTTAAATGATATTTATACTTAGGACAGTATGGCTAGATGTGATCTATACCTAGGACAGTGTGGTTAGATTTTATTTATATCCGGGACAGTGTGGTTTGATGGGATTTATTCTGGAACCGTGTGGTTAGATGGGATTTATATCTGGGACAATGTCGTAAAATAGGATTTATACCTGGGACAATGTGGTAAGATGGAATTTATATCTGGGTCAATGTGGTTAGATGAAATTTATACCTGGGACATTGTGGATAGAAGGGATTTATACCTGACACAGTATTGTAAGATGAGATTTATGCCTGGATCAGTGTGGCTAGATGGGATTTATACCTGAAACAGGGTGGTTAAATGGGATTTATATCTGGGACAGTGTGGCTAGATGGGATTTATACCTGGGACACTGTGATTAAACGGGATTTATACCTGTGACAGTGTTGCTAGATGAGATTTGTACTTGCGATAGTCTGGTTAAATGGGATTTATACTTGGGATGGGATTTATACCTTGGGCAGTGTGCTGCTTAAATGGGATTTATAACTGGGACGGTATTGTTAATTGGGATTTAGTCCTGGAACAGTGTGCCTAGATGGGATTAGATGGGATTTATACCTGGCACAATGTGGTTGTGTTAGGTTTGTTTATTATGAGAGAAAATAAGCTTTACTAAGCTAATTTGTTTTATTTTCAGGCCGTTCAGAGGAGTCGTCCCGACAGTCAGCTCCTCCAAGCACTTCAAGAATCACAATAACCTTTAGAGAAATGCACAACATGTATGGCAGACCCATACTTAGAGATCTCAATATTTGGAAGAACCAAGAAAAAGAACTTAACGAGAAAAAAACACAAAATTTAATTAGTTTGTAGCTTAACGTCGAATGCGTTCAAAAGAGACAGTTTTTTAGAAAGTGGTATGTGTGTTAAAGCCATAGTTATAAAAGTTGAATTTTTTAACTTTTGTAAACAAGCCTTTTTTTCTTTTCTTTTTCTAGCACAGGTGGAAATGATCATGGCAATGCGAATCTTGCTGCTGTTCTAAACATTTTATTCGACGCCATGGTGCACCTGTGTCTTAACTTTTTAAACCAGAACTTTCTTCATCTTCCTTGATTGCTTTTGTCTTTACCTCCATGATACAGGGTGTCCCATAACTTATCGACCACAGTGCAACAGGTGATAGAGGAGGTTATTTTTGATAAAAAAGTTTATATGCCATGGCGGCCAACACCCGTTTTTGATATTTATAATTTGGGGGGGGGGGGAGAGAAGTGTTTTAAAAAAGCTGAACCAAATGATTATTTCAAAAATGTGAATATTTTTTTTTCACAAAATAAAGAGGAGAGTACATACAGGCCGTCAAAATAACCTCCATAAAGTTATAAAATGTTTTAATATATTATTAATAAAAAAAAATTTCCACACAATTTTTCTTCAATAATTTTTATTTATCTGTTCTGATACACGACACAAAATTTCATGTTTTCACTGCACTTTTTTAAGAGGTTGGGATCTTATATGTTATAATAGCTTTTTTCTCAGAAATGACCTCTATAACTGGTTGCACTATTGCCTACAAGTTTTTAAACGTCGTGTGTAGTAACTTGTATTTAAGACCTCTTATTTTTTTCTGTTTTAAATCAACTTCTTTCTTCTTTTTCTTAGCATTTTTCTCTATTTCTTTATTTTTTTTTACCCGCAAAGAAAGGCTCAACGAATAAACAATGCCAAAATATATTAGTTTATAGTATTTATTTTTAAAAGCTAAGTTGTGATTTTTAAAGGTCTCTCAAAAAAATATTATTTTGGGAAAGGCCTTTTAATTAGGGGCGGGATATTCCATAAAAATACAGACATGATTAGCAAAAAAAAATACACGTACAGGGTGTCCCAAAAATCCGAGTCCACCCAAATATCTTCTGAACTATTAAAGATAGTTCCATAATTGTGATCGATAGTATCAAGAGATGTTTTATGAAGTGGTGAGTGTGCCGCCCCTCCATAAAATAGATCTTTAAATGTTATCGATTACTGTCAAATTGGTTCAGAAGATGTTTGGGTGGACTCGGACTTTTGGGACACCCTGTATATGTACATACGTAGGCTATGTATCTTGTTGCTAAAGAACAGCGTTACTATACAGGGTGTTCCAAGTTAAGTGTCCACCATTGCTAACTTTTTTATTATTAAAAATAGAAAAAAGTTAAAATTAACAAACTAGTAAAATTTTTTATGCTCTTTAAGCTAAAACTATAATACCCTGTATTTTATAATTTTTTTCTGATAGGTCTTTCATTCTAGACAAAAATTGTGTTTTTCTTTTTTTCCTAAAGTTAAAATAACGACTTAAATTTAAAAAATTATGTATTGAAATTTTATTTGGTCGGAAAAAAATCTGAGCCTAATTTTGAATTTGGAATATCTTCGTTATTTTTCTTTAAGAAAAAAAGACTATAAACTTGAAACTTAAACCCGGTCTAAAATGCTAAGTTTTAAGCTCTTATGGCGAATTCTTTTGGGAAAAAAGTGTAGCACTGGTGCGCCACTAGTGCATTTTTCGTATTCTTTTGGGAAAACTAGTTCAATTTTTTGTATTCTTCTGACCCACTGACAAGCCCAGTGTTGCACTCAGTGCACATTTTTTGGCACGGGCTCTCCGAGCTCGTGTTGCACTTTTTTATTCTTTTGAAGCTGCACTGGGGCAATTTTTTGACAGCACCAAAACAGTGTCAGTGGACCACGAGTGGCCCACTAACTTTCTCAAAAGAATTCGCTATTAGTAAATACTGGTGATAGATTTTATTTACCATGGAATGTCCCGCATGATATTGATATATTCTTTGTTTGAAACTCGTAGACAATGATTGAGTAGAAACAAAACTTCGGACTTCCATTGTCTTTATTTATTTTAAACAAGACGATTCGGTTAGTAAGTATCTCTATCCGTTTTCAAATGTAAACTAAACAATCACCCCTTTTTTAATCCTAAGACGCCTGTTTTCCTTAAGGAGTGGTTTCCATATGTTTAGTATGTCCGTGCTTGGTTGACTGAAAACTTCTTTATTTTGCATTATAAACACAGCTTTAATAAACTTTCGTTTTCGCCAATGCGACTCCTTATGCAAAACTTTAGCTTCTGACCACTGAATCCTGTGATCATTTGAACATGCATGATCCGCTGAACCGGATTTTTCAATATCCTTTAATTGGATACTTTTTAGATGTTCTGTTTTAATGTCGGAGTAAATGAACATCTAAAAAGTACCGAATAAGGAGATATTAAAAAATCCGGTTTAGCGAATCATGCATGGTCAAATGATCACAGGATTCAGTGGTCAGAAGCTAAAGTTTTGCATAAGGAGTCGAATTGGCGAAAACGAAAGTTTATTGAAGCTGCGTTTATAATGCAGAATAAAGAAGTTTTCAGTCATCCAAGCACGGACATACCAAACATATGGAAACCACGCCTTAAGGAAAACAGGCGTCTTAGGATTAAAAAAGGGGGCGGGCCGTCACACCTTACTGCACACCAAGTAGTATAAGTAGTAGCCTAGAGACTAGATTATTTCGTTTACATTTGAAAACGGTTAGAGATACTTACTAACCGAAACGTCGTGTTTAAAGTAAATAAAAACAATGGAAGTCCGAAGTTTTGTTTATATTGGTATATGATAAAAAAAATTGTCGGTTTTTAGATTGATTTTTTTCTTTATTAATACCTAAAATTTAATTTATGTATATAATAGTTAATATTTATAAAGTTATATTAACATTTTTATTATGTATTACGTGTGGGTGTGTGTGTTTAATTCCGCTAAATTCAACTAATGTCAATAAAATTATGTACAAATTTATTTAACTACCTATCAATTATTATAGTTTATATTATGTACTTACATATATAGATTCCCCAATTCCCTAAAATTGACATAATATTCTTTTACAACAATATATTTCTAGTTTATATAGTAAGTAATATACAAATTAATTGTATTTAAGAATAAGTTTCATTAGTAGAAACCGTTTTTTAAATAAAAAAAAATAATTTACAAATTTAAAACATTCTTTAATTTTTGATAATTTTCGTAACTTGTATATTTTTTTTGTAATATTCACTGTGAACTTTGTTTTTTAAAGCATATAACACATTAACAGAGATGACCAAAATTTACCATACGTTTTTCCAAAACTGCAATGAATATTACAAAAAAAACTACACTCTGGTTACCTTGGAATTACCTTTTTTGGTTTTAAAAGGTTCTGTACAAAAGTTAAAATAAACAAAAAAATTAAAGTATAAATTACAATATTAACATAATATAATTGTCTCTGTTTTTCTTGATGAGAATAAACGAGAGATTTAAAAGAATTAGTACCTAACCCAAAAAAAAGGTTCTTAACATTTTTTTATGTACAAATTCCAGAAAACTTTTTTAAAAAGAAAGACAACGTGATTTTTTTCACTTTCGAAATTTACACAAAATACTGCTAAAATTACGCTTTTTTATACATGTCATAATTTAAATAAATTTAAAAACGTCAAAAAAATAAACAAAAACTTTTAACTCTACAGTTAAAACATGCAATTCGTAGCCAGTTATCCATTTTTCTAATGGACACAATTAAAATACCGGGTAGGCCAAAAAAAACCGGACAATTTGTTTTTTATTATAACTTTTGAACTGTACCATCGATTTTAATGGGACAAACTAAACTTGCCAGATAATTAATCAGAGTTTTGAATAAATATATTTTTTTTGTCCGCCATTTCAAAATCCAAGATGGCGGACAAAATTAAAATACCCTTCAAAGATGCTCATTTATTCTTGTGTTGGAAACATGTTTTAATTATTTTTTTGAATCAATAAAAAAGCAGCACTCTTGCCACGCACAATAAGGTACGAATCAGCAAAATCGGTTCGGCGGATCTAAAAAAATATTATTAATGAATTTATAAGAAAATAAATGCATGTTTGGCAAGGCAATCGTATAATATTCAAAACAATGGTTGAAACAAAAATACATTTTTTTAGAACCACTGAACCGATATTGCTGATTCGGACCTTGTTGTGCGTGGCAAGAACGCAGCTTTTTCACTAATTAAAAGAAGTAATTAAAACATGTTTGTAACATAAGAATAAACGAGCATCTTTGAAGGGTACAATGTAATTTCATCCGCCATCTTGGATTTACAGATATCGGATCAAAAAATATATTTAATGAAAACTCTGATTAATTCTCTGCCAAGTGCAGTTTGTCCCATTAAAATCGGTTGTATAGTTCAAAAGTTATCATGAAAAAAAAAATTGTTCGGTTTTTTTTTGGCCCAACTGGTAAATCAAAATTGTGGTGTTTATTTAATAATTATTTGGTTGTGTAAATCTTCAAATCTATGAAGCTAGCTACCAACTGCAAGTAAATGTAGAGTTTATAAATAAGAGTTGGTTTTCTAACAAAGATTAAAAATCGTACTTTGACACACTATTTTAAAAAACAACCATGCCACTTTTTTTTTAAAAACGGTAAATGCTTCTCAGGTCACTTTTCCAACGTAAACTTATGGCGTTAACAAAAAGTGTGTAGAGGACTGTCATTTAAATGTAAAAAGTAGTCATGTATTTTTTTATGTAGAATCAACGAATTATATACGAAGTAACTGGAACAAAAATACATTACGTATTTGGGACACTGAGGCAAAAATTTAAAGAGTTGTTTTAGAGTGAGAACATACAATGAATTGCAACCTTTCTCTCTCTAGTTCTAATCACCGGTGGTATTCTGTGAACTTAATACTTCAAAGATATTGTTATTTGTCATTAAAGTGTTTTTCAATGTTTTCAGTATATTTTTGAAAATGTTTTGCTTGTAAAAACTAGTTTTAGGAGTGAAAAGCCGGTTTTCTTTTTAAAGTAGTTTTGATTATTTAAAAAACTTTATTAGTACCCAATCGCAGTAAAAATCCAGTAATAGATTAAAAATCAAACGTCCGCGAACTTTCAAAACCACAGAATATCATCGGAGAGTAGAAGTAAAAAAAGAAAAATAGCACTCCTACGCAGCGTGCTCTCTCTAGAAAAAATATCAATATTTTTGCCTCACTTTGCATATACAGTGTCCCCCATAATGTTTGCAACATATGGAAAAAAAATTTATTTGTGAGATATGGAAAAAATTTTTATATACGATCAATCCTGCTTGTTGAATAATCTAGAAAGACATTTTGACATTAGTCACGTGATCACTGTCATGGTGGCAAATTCAAAAAATTAGTCGTGAAAACCCACAAAGTGAGGTTAGATGGCAAAATATCGAAAAAAGTGTAGAATGTCATTTTAGGGTCTTCTATGAAATTTGGAGCAATAATAATAAAAAATAAGAAATGCCCTATTTTTGGCCCTAGCCTTATTATGAATTAATTTTATACAGATTTTATTATTGAAATAGTTCAAGTAACGCAATATTTAATGGGCAAAGGTAAAATAATTCCAAATTCTTTATTAGTCATTCATAAAAAATTAAATAAAAATATCCGATTGGCACATGTACGTTTCTTGTCGCAATGGCCTTTTGTTTTGACAGTTTGTAGGTTTCCGTAAATTTAGTATTAATACCACAATGGAAAAGAACAACGTCATTGATATTATTTATTAAATAAGTTCACGGAACCTTACAAAGTGTTAAAAAAGGCCATTGCAACAAGAAAGGTACATGTGCTAATCGGATATTTTTATTTAATTTTTTATGAACGACTTCAATTAAGAATTTGGAATCATTTTACCTTTATTCATTAAATATTGCGTTACTTAAACAATTTCAATAATAAAATCTGTATAAAATTAATTCATAATAAGGCTAGGGTCAAAAATAGGGTATTTCTTATTTTGTAATATTATGGCTCCAAATTTCATAGAGGACCCTAAAATGACATTCTAAACACTTTTTTCAAATAACTTTTTTCGATATTTTGCGATTTAACCTCACTTTTTGGGTTTTCATGTCTAATTTTTTGAATTTGCCGCCATGACAGTGAGCATGTGACAAATGTCAAAATGTCTTTTTAGGATATTCAACAAGCAGGATTGATCGTATATAAAATTTTTTCCCATATCTCACAAATAAAATTTTTCCCATATGTTGCGAACATTATGGGGGACACTGTATATAAAGGCCTATCCAGTTATATATATACAGTGTGTCCACGTAAGTTGGCGGCATATGGGAAACTTTTTTATTATTAGCTTTACGAAAAAAAGTGATTCTTCATAAAAAGTTCTGCATGGTCCAAAACCTAAAATGCAACCATCAGATGTTAATTTTTTTCAGTCATATTACGAGGTTTGTCAAAAAATGTGATTTTTGCTCTAGAGTAAAGTACCTTTTTTTTTGACAATATCGAAAATTGTTATAAAGAAAAGATGTTTAGAATTAAAAATAACTTTCAAATATTCAACATTGTTTATTTACATTAAAAAAATATTTTTTTTTTATTTAATGTGCAAACTTAAAATTCCAACGTAATCGCAGAGAAAATGTAGAAAAAAATATTTTTTTAATGTAAATAAACAATGTTGAATATTTGAAAGCTATTTTTAATTCTAAACATCTTTTCTTTATAACATTTGTCGATATTGTCAAAAAGAAAGGTACTTTACTTTAGAGCAAAAATCACATTTTTTGACAAACCTCGTAATATGACTGAAAAAATTTAACATCTGATGGTTGCATTTTAGGTTTTGGACCATGCAGAACTTTTTATGAAGAATAACTTTTTTTCGTAAAGCTAATAATAAAAAAGTTTCCCATATGCCGCCAACTTACGTGGACACTATATAAAGATCATTGTGTAGATTTTAATTCCTTTTTCAATTCACAGCTCTCCCTGTACACAAATATTTTTCAAAAACATGGACAAGGTAAAGTATAGGTAACTATTTTTAACGTATTTTGAGCGTATATGGTTGAATTTTTTGACATTTACGCGGATGAAAATGACCTATATATATCTCGTACAAAGGTAACAAAAAGTTTTGACAGGCCATTCTTTTATTTTTCTCTAAATTTTCAAAAACACTACTGATCTGAGGCAATTTTTCGAATAAGATACAGTTTTACATTTTTTTGGCCCCCAGAGGTTTTATACAGAGTGTCTACTAAGTAAATACAAAAAAACAAATGGTTAAAAATAGTTAGACTAGGTGGTTAGATTTTTACACAAAGAATACCTATTTAAATTATTTGTACTTATTTAATAAACACCCAGTGTATTATTTAATATACTTGGTACCAAGTAAAGTATGGTTCACTCAAAATTTTGAGTGAACCAAACTTAATCAGTCACAAAAATATTACTCAAAACAAAGTTAAAAAATCTACTAATGTACCTATAACATTCATACAAAGTTTTTATCATAGTTTTTAACTACATGTAATAATATGTATGTAACATACAACATTTTTTAAGGCTACATAACCTTACATTCTACTGGCTGATTTTCACATTTCTTTACTCACAAAAAACAAGTCAAACACAAACATGTTTGCAATTTTTAATAATCTAATCTATTGAAAACTTTGAACTCTTACTTATTGAAAATAAAATGTTTGAATTTTGTGTAAAAAGTTAATTATTTTAATTACTTTTTTCAAATCGTTATTTTGACGTATTCAACTTAACGACCGATTTACCATATACACACTAGAGTTTGCTGACGACCAAGTAATTGTAGCTAATGATAAAGAAGACATGGAGTAAATGAAGAGAAAGTTATTGGAAGAATACCAAAAGTGGGGCTTAACAGTGAACGTGGACAAAACACAGTACTTATGTATTTGAAATGAATCAAGAGTTAGAACTAGACAATGGACAAATAATATATCATGCAATGGGTATGTATACTTGGGTTTCACATTTGATAAGACAGGAACAGACTGTAAAGAACTGGAAAAAAGAATAGTAAAAGCAAAAAAGGTTATTCTGCCTTAACAGTATTTTATGGATTAGAGAGGTAAAAATGAATGTAAAATTTAACATATATGAAACAATGGTAAAAAGCACGCTGTTGTATGGAATAGAGACTTGTCGCATAATAGAAAAATACAAAACAAAAATGGAAAGTGCCGAAATGGATGCAATAAGAAGATCAATTAGAATATCTAGAAAAGATCATATAAGAAATGAGATCATAAAAGAAAGAATGGGAATCGAGGGAAGCATATAACGGATGACATCACTAAAAGGCAACTGATATGGTACGGCCATGTGCAACGGATGAACGACGAAAGATTACCGAAGCAGGTCCTAGAATGGCAACCAATAGAGCGCAGAAAAAGATCAATGACTCAAAAAAACATGACAGAAGATGATTGTCAGGATCGAAGTTGGAGTATAGGCGTCGGACAACGTAGAAAAAGGTTCTAAACCGAGATAGTAGTTGTAGTATTTTTACGTTTTCGGTGGAGGCATGGCCGTTAAAGCATCTAATTTGTATGACAAACGTTTTTTTATGTTTGATATCATAAAATCTTAAGATTTAAGCAAAAAATAATATTAGGTATTACTTTACCATTGGTTGTACATTCTATTTGTACCGTGTCCCCCTTTTGAGGAACTGCCTTAGAGTAATTATATGTTATTACTCTGAGGGAACTGCCCACAAACCTATTTTTATTAAATCATATTTAAGTTTGACTTTTTTGTTGTGCAAAGAAATAAAAAAAGTTATCGTCGATAAAATTATTTTTGATTTGTTATTAAAAATCTTATATACAAATTGTTCTACTAATCTCTATTAAAAAACTTCAACCTTTGGTTATTAACAAATATACCGCGTGTCCAGCCTTCTAGGGGTAGGATTTTTGTATGGGCCATAAGGATTGCATGGGAGAACAGATCAACGTTGCCAGTGTAGCGAAAATATCAGTATAATCGGCTACTTGGTTCCCGAAAGGTCAACTTTTCAGTTTTATGTAAGTGCATTCATCAAACGGGGTGATAAACAACCAGAATAATACCTTAAAATTCTGCGTGTTCCTAAATGTAAAGAATTCACTTACTATTCCAAACAAACAGAATTTTAAAGTGTTGTTCTTGTTATTGATTTTCCTTTCAGATTCACTAAAGTCAATTTTTTTACACCACGGTTTACCAATCTATTGGTAAGCTATTATTTAATTTTAGATTTTTTTTTATGCATTTTTAGTCAAACCCTAACAAAGGTAATGATAGACCACAGTGAACGCCGCGTGGTTATAGGACGCGGGAGGGTGGTCCGGACCTTAGGGGGGCGGCAGAGGTGGTATTGAGCCTCAAAAGTAGTTCTGGGGAGCTCATTTAGTACTTTTTCAAGACAAATATTATAATTATGAGAGTAGTAATACCTTTTAAACTAAAAACGAAAATTTTCAGAAAATAATAAAGTAATGTTACTTTAAATTCTCGCAGGCGACATGCGCCACAGGAAAAAATGTTTTAAATACAAAAGGAACAATTTTAAAAAATTGTTACAACAAGAAAAGTTGATAGTAGAATTGATTGTTTTAAGATAAAATTGGTTAAAGGCCGCTTGACATGGTGCATGACAATAAAATTTGCAGGCAAATGCATGAAATTTTGCCCAGGTGCATGCGCAGTACAAACCCAGCTGATTGTTGCAGGCAATCCATTTTTGTCAGTCTGGTGCCATTTTTTTGCATGCAAACTGTACTTGCATGCAAACTGGGGAATTTTTACCTAGATTCTGGGGAATCAATGCATGGCCATGCACAATGTCAAATGAAAAGAAGATTTTTTGCAGGCAACAATTTGACCGAAATTTTTTGCTTGCAAATATTTGCAGCGCGTCATGCACCATGTCAAGCAGCCTTAAAGGCCGCGTGACATGGTGGACAATCTTCTTTTCGTTTGACATTGTGCATGGCCATGCATTGATTCCCCAGAATCTAGGTAAAAATTCCCCAGTTTGCATGCAAGTATAGTTTGCATGCAAAAAATGGCACCGGACCGATAAAAATGGATTGCCTGCAACAATCAGCTGGATTTGAACTGCGCATGCACCTGGGCAAAATTTCATGCATTTGTCTGCAAATATTATTGACATGGTGCATGACGCTGCAAATATTTGCAAGCAAAAAATTTCGGTCAAATTGTTGCCTGTAAAAAATCTTCTTTTCGTTTGACATTGTGCATGGCCATGCATGGATTCCCCAGAATCTAGGTAAAAATTCCCCAGTTTGCATGCAAGTATAGTTTGAATGCAAAAAAATGGCACCGGACCGATGAAAATGGGTTGCCTGCAACAATCAGCTGGATTTGTACTGCCCATGCACCTGGGCAAAATTTCATGCATTTGCCTGCAAATTTTATTGTCATGCACCATGTCAAGCGGCCTTTAAGGCTGTTTTTTATCCTCTTATGGAAATTAATACCCCTAGAGTGGACTTGTTCACGCGGTATGATTTAATCTCCCTTGAATTTTTCATAAACTAGGTTGGATTTTTATTAGAATACTTTGATTAAAAATATTGCTAGCGGTTGAAGATTCCTTGATTTTTGTAAAAAAAAATTATTAGAAAATGTCAGCGAGTTAAGTCATAAAAGCTTTAAAAAAAACTGATTTGAATTTCTACGTTTTGTAAATAAGTACTAGATATATTAATAACTTGAAATGTTAGTCTACAAGAAAATTTTGATAGATTTTTCTCACACATCAATTTTTTGCCTAATATCAGTCTATTCTTTATCTCAAGTTTTGTTTTGTTTTTGGTACAGATTTTTGCCATTCATTCAAGTAAACTCAACTCAATAACAAAAAAATATGACGCAATACAGGGTGTCCCAGATAAAAAATAACTACAAGTGTATATTCGAAACGGTTTCAATAAAAAAGAATGGGAAAATGGAAAAAATATGAAAAAGTTTTCACTTATATTATTGTATGTCATTGTATCGAACCTTTTTTGTATTTGCTGAAATGTGACCTTTTTTGTAAACCAGAGTTATTTTCTAGATGCTGTAATTATGTATAATTATTTTTTTCTCAAACTTTTTGGTTAAAACAGTTTGGATATGTTTCTTACAGCATCTGACTGAGCTCGGAATAGCACGACTTGTCATGTTGTTACGTTTATCTGGGACACATGGTATACGTCAAATTAAAAAAAAAATAAACACTTTTTTTGCCATATTAGCTACCGCTTTTCACTACACTTCTTTCATTTTAAAATTGTAAAAACAACAACGAAAAATTATAACAACCATACATTTCTCTCTTTCTAACAATCATATTTAAAAACACCTTATCTGCGACGCCCTTTGTAAAAAATTTTGGATAATAGGGATATTCAGCTAAAGGTAATTAGTAATGGAGATTCTACCCTACTGTTGCCTTAAAAAATTATCTGAATTTGCTGCTTCGTACTCTGAATAGAGACATCTGTCTATTATGTAGTTTTCAAATGCGCATGCGTGCGTTTTGGCACGTAGACACACAGCTGCTGTGTGGATGGACGCCATATTTGTTGTTTATTTACATTTTGCGGTATTTTGCGTTCGTTCTGTAAAATTGTGATTTTTTTCTTTGAAAATGGGGTTTGTGGGAAAATGTCCATTATGAATTAAATGGATGATTCTACAAAAATGGTGCTATGGAGTGGGAATGCATATTTTTCAAACACAGACTGCAAATGAAGCATAGTTTTAGTTATAAGATTTAAAACGAAATGTGTTCTTTATGGAGCATTTGAGTTTAGAGTATAAAAAAAATTGCAAGTTTATAATTTTTTTTATTACAAAGCAAATACCTCATTCCTCTGGTTTAGTCTCAAACCAAATATTAAAAACTCAAATTGAAAAAATATCCTAATAAATAATATTTAACCAAGTCTTAACTATTTATCAAAAAATTGATAAAACTTAAGTTTGCAGTCATATTTTTGAAAATCCGAATTTACATCTTCTCCAGAAAATTTTACAATTTTAAATGTGCTCCATTTTTAATAACACAATATTTGTGAATACCACCGGTTAATTTCTAGAGAAAGAGACGGCCCTGGATATCTAATTTACTTGTGAGGGTGACAAGTTGTGACAGATAATGTCAACTTTAGTTTGGTTTAAGTTATAGATCTCTTTATTTTCGGCAGAAAATTAGTTTTTTTCGGAGAAATCAAAAAGGAACGCTTCAATTATCATTCCTCTGGTAAGTAAATATTCGACTGATATTAATAGTATAATTTTTTTGTTAATTGTTTTAAAATTATAAGTATAGGAACTTTGTTTATATAAAACTTAAGTTAAGTAGTCTAAATAGATTTTGATTTAAATTGGAAAACCATTAAAAAACTCATTCCTCTGGTACTCATTCCTCTGGAATTTTTATGCAATAATTACTAAAATTCGGGAAAATAAATGTTTCTTAGCTTACACCTAATTAGTTACATAAATTTGAAAAAAACAAAATTATTTACTGTGCTGTACTGTTATTTAAAGGCAATGACCAAAAATGATATCCATATAGCCCACTTTTGGTAGAATCATCCATATGAGGTCTTGTCTTGTCTCTATGTATACACAAACAGATATTTTTTCTAAAGAAAAGGCTATAAAATCTTTTATCTCAAATAGAATAAAAACAAAACGGCAAATTTAGTTAACTTTTTAAGGTCAAAAGTAGAGTTGATTTCCAATACCTATACTACTACTAGTATTTTCATATATTGATCTCCCTAATATCACTATTATAGTCCTGTTTTTTTTTTTATAATAGCGGTTCTTCATTGCCATTTTATCATTTTAATAGAAATCTGTCAAGACATAACCGCCAAAATTAAAAAAAACAAAACTATATGTACGTATATTGTGCTTGCTAAAATTTTATACCCAATAAAACAGCGAAAAAAAAAACAATAAATTTTTGTAAAATATTTAATATTCGGCGAATCTCAAATGGAGTCATATCTCGGAAGTTATATTTCAAATTTTTTAGCACTAAATTATCATAATATCACAATTTTTTTTTGTACAATCAATTTAAAAAACCATTTATATTAAAAAACGAAAAAAAAACAATTTTTATATATACAAAAATAAAAAAATATCGTTTTTGGAGAGTATTTTTATAAATTCGTTTTTTTGAACAAATATTGTTAACCAAACAAAAATAAAAAACGCAATACAAAAAAAAACAACCATGAAGCCTGCACACCCGGTCTGTATATACAGCGCGTAAAAATATTGGTCACCTTTTTTTTTAATTTAAGACTAGAATTTATTTTGGGGTTATTTTTTCGATAGGTCCCGACAAAAAATTCAAATTTATTTTATGGGCAAAGTTAAAGGTTGTTTTGTTAAAGTGGCACTTAAGAATTTAAGTTTCACTTGAAGTCAGATGGTGCAAACCTTTACTTTTGTTAAAACTTAAGTGAAAATGGTGGTATTAATCTGAGGTTATTTTAGTCAATATTGCGCTGGGTTAAGACACAGTGAGTAAATGATCATCTTTACAATCTACTCATTGCGGGGTCATTGCTGGCTTTTTTTTTAAATTAAATTTTTTACAAGAGCGCCGCAGCAGTGTTGTACAATTGAACGAGTACCTGAATGTGCACTGGAAGGCATGACAGTCTGTCTTTGGTGTTTGAGTCGAGGGCTAGCCACGAGAGGGCGTTGTAGCCTTCTAAGACGTATCTGAAAAAGAAAGGTTATATTAAGAGAGACCTCTGCGTATGGCATATAATGATGAGCGTGGAAAGGTTTTGAAATAACACTTTTATGGGAAAATTATTTAATATTTTTTGATAAAACTTTCGACAATTAGTAAAGAAAAGAAGTACTTTGGTCGCATTTCAATCCTCAATAAAAAAGGAAGGATAAAAAGTTTCCGGCCTAGCCGATTTGCTTTCGTGTTCCAACGTGTTTGTTAGCCTTGCCTGTGATCAGTATTTTTTTTATTTTTTTATTTGTCAAACACACTGTGTTTTTTTTTATTATAATCTAGTCAGTAAAACTAATTAGCAATTTTGTTTTAACTTAATTTACTAGAAAAGTCAGATTTAAACTTAGGGTTCACTCAACAGTTCTCCCTGCTTTGTTTAGTCTGTAACTCACAATAGTGTTGTGTTTATAGCATTATTTTGTTTTATGTGTAATTCACTTAGTTTACTAGCTCAAACGGCTTCACTCTTTTTAGTCTTTGAACTAGCATAGTATTGTCTAGAAGCTGAATTGCTTCCACATTCACGTGCCGATGGAGTCTATCTTCATGGCTTTTTGCGTACTTTTTTATAGTCTCTGCTACAGTTTCGATTTTTAGATCTCGATGAAGGTCACTATTTCGAACGTACCAAGGTGCATTCACAATGTTTCTTAATACTTTATTTTGAAATCTCTGTACAACTAGAATGTTACTCTCTTTAGCACAACCCCATAGTTGAATACCATATGTCCATACTGGTTTCAGTATTTGTCTATAAAGCAGTAACTTATTATGAATTGTTAAATTGGACTTCCTTCCAATTAGCCAGTTCATTTTTCTATACCTTATCTCAAGTTCTTCATTTTTTTTCTTAACATGTGCTTTCCAGCGCAATTTGGCATCAAGTGTCATACCTAGATATTTTGCCTGATTCGAATATGGTACTGGAATGTTGTTAATTGTTATTTGTATGTGATTTATATTTTTGTTTGTAAAATCAACATGAATTGATTTGGTTTCATTTAATTTTATTCGCCACTTTGTGGTCCAACTGTGAATTTGGGTGACTGCATCCTGAAGTTTTTCTATGCATTTTTCAATAGATTTTTCTACCGTCAATAACTCAGTATCATCGGCAAATGTTGCTAAGTGACAATTTTCTGGCTTTGGGATATCGCAAGTGAATAATAAGTATAGATAAGGGCCTAGTACGCTACCCTGGGGCACGCCTGCTTGAATTTCTCTTAAATTTGAGTATGAGTCTTCCTGTTTTACTCTAAAATGTCTATCAGATATGTATGATTCCAAAATATCCGAATTATGTTTTGGTAGAAACCGTTTTAGTTTAAAATTCAGGCCTTCATGCCACACTTTGTCAAATGCTTGTGCTACATCTAGAAAAACTGCAGTACAAACTTTTCCCTCTTCTAGTGCTTTTTCTATTATATTAGTAATTCTGTGTACTTGATCTATCGTGGAATGCTTGTCTCGAAAACCAAATTGATGAGATGGAATAATTTCTTGTCTTTCTATGATGGGTTTTATTCTTTTAAGCAATAATTTTTCATAGAGCTTGGATATAATTGGCAGCAAAGATATTGGCCTGTAAGATGACACGTCATGGAGTGGTTTTCCCGGTTTTGGAATCATGATAACTTCTGCAACTTTCCACAGTTTAGGTACATACCTAAGCCTAAAAGACGCATTGATCAGTATACGCTCGAACTTTAAAGTGAGTGCGTCAAGTAGTTTGTGTCCTGCTTATTTTGAAAGTTTATACAGTGTGTCAATTTTAAAAGATAGAAAAAAAAACGAGATAAGAGCCGTGATAAAATATTTTCATATCAAAGGGTTATCGCCGACGGAAATAAAAGCTGAACTAGATGCTACACTAAGGGAATCTGCTCCTTCCTATACCACAGTTAAAACCTGGGTATCGGACTTTAAACGTGGTCGTACTAGCACTGAAGATGCTCTGCGTTCTGGCAGGCCAAAAACGGCAACTTCTGAAGAAATAATGCAAACCATTCACAAGCTAATTCTAAAAGATCGCAGATTAAGATTGGAAGATGTAGCTGAGGCTGTGGGCATATCAAAAGAGCGAGTTCACCATATTTTAAGTGAAGGTATGAGAAAGCTATCCGTCCGATGTGTGCCGCGTTTGCTCATGCCAGATCAAAAGCTCGTGCGTCTAACCATTTCAGAGGAGAATTTGGCACTGTTTAGACGTGATTCAGGGGACTTTTTGCGTAGATTTATTACGGTTGATAAAACATGGGTTCATCATTATACCCCTGAAACTAAGCAACAGTTTAAACAATGGACGGCAAAGGACGAACCAGTTCCAAAGAAGGCAAAGGCAGTACCGTCTGCTGGAAAGGTCATGGCAACAGTCTTTTGGGACGCTAAAGGGATACTCCTGATAGATTATCTCGAAAAAGGATGAACAATAAATTCAGAGTACTACAGAGACTTACTGGACCAGCTCAAGCAGAATATAAGCGAAAAACGCCCTGGTTTGGCAAAAAAGAAAATTTTGTTTCATCAGGACAATGCACCTTGCCACAAGTCCGCTCTTGTAATGGCTAAAATTCACCAGCTAAGCTTTGAACTGTTATAAACCATCCACCTTATTCGTCAAACTTTTATTTGTTTCCAAGCCTAAAAAAATTTCTTGATGGCATCAAATCAGTTGAACATCGTTGGGCCAAATGTATTACCTTACAAGGGGACTATGTAGAAAAATAAATTATTATTTAGTGTAATGTATTGTTTGTCTATAATCTTGTACAGAGACCCCATGTGGTATAGAATAATTGTGTACAGACCCCGCCAGTGATTGACAGTTATGACACTTGACATGCGTTAGTTTAATGCGTGTGCCCTCAAATCAAGGTCTGTAAAAGCTTTTATTTAAGGTATTTTGCGTGGACCTTCAGTTCTCTCACATAAAAGCCTTGCAGTTATAGTGAAATGATGTGTCGGTGTACCCCAACGATCCTAAACACACAGGATTGCTTATTTCCATTTAACTCTATGTTAGCGTAGCTCAAGCGAGACAAACACTGCCCGCTTACGTCACCAGCGGACCAGTTACTTTGTTTGTATTGAGAGTTCGTGTAATTTTAAGGTGTTTTTGACGTTTTTATCTCTGTTTTTTTGCGTTTTTTCATTAATTTGACTATTTAGGAGGTAAATAAACCTTTAGAAATGTGAATTAAGTGAATTGATATAAAGAAAGCACATTAATTTATTTATGAAATAAAAGCTTTGTGTTCCCTCTTTCAGTGTAGAAATATAAATTTATATACTTTTTTTTTTATATTTATAAACTTTTAATTTTTTTGGATTTTTGGACACTCCTTGCTCATTAAATTAATCACATTGAAGAACATTGGTAATTATGCTGCAAACGTACTTCTTTTATTAAACTGATTATTGGAAAATTTATTTTGTAGACAGTTTCTCCAAGTTTACTTTCAGTTTTTGTCGTAAGTTTTTTTAGTATCTTTATAGAAGTTTTCAGAAACATGTTACAGGAGAAGGAGTGAAAACGGGCGCTGGGTGGGATAAAAACAACTCGTAACACAAACAATGTAAATCATTTGAAAAAAAAACTTATGAAAATCTATTGATTTAAAGCATAAGAAGTTGAAAAACACATCTTATTTGGCTGTTTTCTCCAAAAACTGACTGGTTTTTGACATAATAATATAATAAATATTGCAATTTTAGATCTGTAATATCAAATAAATACCTTTTTGTTACTACATAATATAAGTGTATTTTATTATATCCGCAACAAAAACAATACATTATACATCTAATGATTTAAATTGATTAAACTTTTAGAAAAAATCCTACTTCTATTCTAAAATTTTCAACTATTTAAAAAAGAAACTCCAACATATCGCCTGGTAGGAAAATTCAGCACTCAGAGCAAACTCTTGATTTATCAAATTATTTGTTTTAAATGAATGAAATTATTAATTATATTTACTAACACGAATAAAAAATTTGTTTGCAAATAAGCAAGAATAAAGCGTGAAAAACTCACGTTTGCATTGTGTATTAAATGAAGCGCGCTGAGCAGAGGTCCACTAGTGACGTAAGCAAGGCCACGCCTACCGCTGAAAGATTCGAGCTAATAGGCAATCCTGTGTGTTTATATCCGTTGGGTGTACCCTATTGAAAATATTAAACAGAGACAGATGGGACATGAAATAGAGTGAAAGAGAGACATACCTTAAAACGTCAGTGGTAAATTGCGAATCGAGTGGATGCGTGGTGACTTTTTGTTTTAAGTTTTTTTAGTCTCTTTATAGAAGTTTTCAGAAACATGTTACAGGAGGAGTGAAAACGGGCGCTGGGTGGGATAAAAACAACTTGTAACACAAACAATGTAAATCATTTGAAAAAAAACTTATGAAAATCTATTGATTTAAAGCATAAGAAGTTGAAAAACACATCTTATTTGGCTGTTTTCTCCAAAAACTGACTGGTTTTTGACATAATAATATAATAAATATTGCAATTTTAGATCTGTAATATCAAATAAATACCTTTTTGTTACTACATAATATAAGTGTATTTTATTATATCCGCAACAAAAACAATACATTATACATCTAATGATTTAAATTGATTAAACTTTTAGAAAAAATCCTACTTCTATTCTAAAACTTTCAACTATTTAAAAAAGAAACTCCAACATATCGCCTGGTAGGAAAATTCAGCACTCAGAGCAAACTCTTGATTTATCAAATTATTTGTTTTGAATGAATGAAATTATTAATTATATTTACTAACACGAATAAAAAATTTGTTTGCAAATAAGCAAGAATAAAGCGTGAAAAACTCACGATTGCAATGTGTATTAAATGAAGCGCGCTGAGCAGAGGTCCACTAGTGACGTAAGCAAGGCGCCACCTACCGCTGAAAGATTCGAGCTAATAGGCAATCCTGTGTGTTTATATCCGTTTAAATATTAAACAGAGACAGATAGGACATGAAACAGAGTGAAAGAGAGACATACCTTAAAACGTCAGTGGTAAATTGCGAATCGAGTGGATGCGTGGTGACTTTTTGTTTTAAGTTTTTTTAGTCTCTTTATAGAAGTTTTCAGAAACATGTTACAGGAGGAGTGAAAACGGGCGCTGGGTGGGATAAAAACAGCTCGTAACACAAACAATGTAAATCATTTGAAAAAAAACTTATGAAAATCTATTGATTTAAAGCATAAGAAGTTGAAAAACACATCTTATTTGGCTGTTTTCTCCAAAAACTGACTGGTTTTTGACATAATAATATAATAAATATTGCAATTTTAGATCTGTAATATCAAATAAATACCTTTTTGTTACTACATAATATAAGTGTATTTTATTATATCCGCAACAAAAACAATACATTATACATCTAATGATTTAAATTGATTAAACTTTTAGAAAAAATCCTACTTCTATTCTAAAATTTTCAACTATTTAAAAAAGAAACTCCAACATATCGCCTGGTAGGAAAATTCAGCACTCAGAGCAAACTCTTGATTTATCAAATTATTTGTTTTAAATGAATGAAATTATTAATTATATTTACTAACACGAATAAAAAATTTGTTTGCAAATAAGCAAGAATAAAGCGTGAAAAACTCACGTTTGCATTGTGTATTAAATGAAGCGCGCTGAGCAGAGGTCCACTAGTGACGTAAGCAAGGCCACGCCTACCGCTGAAAGATTCGAGCTAATAGGCAATCCTGTGTGTTTATATCCGTTGGGTGTACCCTATTGAAAATATTAAACAGAGACAGATGGGACATGAAATAGAGTGAAAGAGAGACATACCTTAAAACGTCAGTGGTAAATTGCGAATCGAGTGGATGCGTGGTGACTTTTTGTTTTAAGTTTTTTTAGTCTCTTTATAGAAGTTTTCAGAAACATGTTACAGGAGGAGTGAAAACGGGCGCTGGGTGGGATAAAAACAACTTGTAACACAAACAATGTAAATCATTTGAAAAAAAACTTATGAAAATCTATTGATTTAAAGCATAAGAAGTTGAAAAACACATCTTATTTGGCTGTTTTCTCCAAAAACTGACTGGTTTTTGACATAATAATATAATAAATATTGCAATTTTAGATCTGTAATATCAAATAAATACCTTTTTGTTACTACATAATATAAGTGTATTTTATTATATCCGCAACAAAAACAATACATTATACATCTAATGATTTAAATTGATTAAACTTTTAGAAAAAATCCTACTTCTATTCTAAAACTTTCAACTATTTAAAAAAGAAACTCCAACATATCGCCTGGTAGGAAAATTCAGCACTCAGAGCAAACTCTTGATTTATCAAATTATTTGTTTTGAATGAATGAAATTATTAATTATATTTACTAACACGAATAAAAAATTTGTTTGCAAATAAGCAAGAATAAAGCGTGAAAAACTCACGATTGCAATGTGTATTAAATGAAGCGCGCTGAGCAGAGGTCCACTAGTGACGTAAGCAAGGCGCCACCTACCGCTGAAAGATTCGAGCTAATAGGCAATCCTGTGTGTTTATATCCGTTTAAATATTAAACAGAGACAGATAGGACATGAAACAGAGTGAAAGAGAGACATACCTTAAAACGTCAGTGGTAAATTGCGAATCGAGTGGATGCGTGGTGACTTTTTGTTTTAAGTTTTTTTAGTCTCTTTATAGAAGTTTTCAGAAACATGTTACAGGAGGAGTGAAAACGGGCGCTGGGTGGGATAAAAACAGCTCGTAACACAAACAATGTAAATCATTTGAAAAAAAACTTATGAAAATCTATTGATTTAAAGCATAAGAAGTTGAAAAACACATCTTATTTGGCTGTTTTCTCCAAAAACTGACTGGTTTTTGACATAATAATATAATAAATATTGCAATTTTAGATCTGTAATATCAAATAAATACCTTTTTGTTACTACATAATATAAGTGTATTTTATTATATCCGCAACAAAAACAATACATTATACATCTAATGATTTAAATTGATTAAACTTTTAGAAAAAATCCTACTTCTATTCTAAAACTTTCAACTATTTAAAAAAGAAACTCCAACATATCGCCTGGTAGGAAAATTCAGCACTCAGAGCAAACTCTTGATTTATCAAATTATTTGTTTTGAATGAATGAAATTATTAATTATATTTACTAACACGAATAAAAAATTTGTTTGCAAATAAGCAAGAATAAAGCGTGAAAAACTCACGATTGCAATGTGTATTAAATGAAGCGCGCTGAGCAGAGGTCCACTAGTGACGTAAGCAAGGCGCCACCTACCGCTGAAAGATTCGAGCTAATAGGCAATCCTGTGTGTTTATATCCGTTTAAATATTAAACAGAGACAGATAGGACATGAAACAGAGTGAAAGAGAGACATACCTTAAAACGTCAGTGGTAAATTGCGAATCGAGTGGATGCGTGGTGACTTTTTGTTTTAAGTTTTTTTAGTCTCTTTATAGAAGTTTTCAGAAACATGTTACAGGAGGAGTGAAAACGGGCGCTGGGTGGGATAAAAACAGCTCGTAACACAAACAATGTAAATCATTTGAAAAAAAACTTATGAAAATCTATTGATTTAAAGCATAAGAAGTTGAAAAACACATCTTATTTGGCTGTTTTCTCCAAAAACTGACTGGTTTTTGACATAATAATATAATAAATATTGCAATTTTAGATCTGTAATATCAAATAAATACCTTTTTGTTACTACATAATATAAGTGTATTTTATTATATCCGCAACAAAAACAATACATTATACATCTAATGATTTAAATTGATTAAACTTTTAGAAAAAATCCTACTTCTATTCTAAAACTTTCAACTATTTAAAAAAGAAACTCCAACATATCGCCTGGTAGGAAAATTCAGCACTCAGAGCAAACTCTTGATTTATCAAATTATTTGTTTTGAATGAATGAAATTATTATTAATTATATTTACTAACACGAATAAAAAATTTGTTTGCAAATAAGCAAGAAAAAAGCGGGAAAAAATCACGATTGCAATGTGTATTAAATGAAGCGCGCTGAGCAGAGGTCCACTAGTGACGTAAGCAAGGCGCCACCTACCGCTGAAAGATTCGAGCTAATAGGCAATCCTGTGTGTTTATATCCGTTTAAATATTAAACAGAGACAGATGGGACATGAAACAGAGTGAAAGAGAGACATACCTTAAAACGTCAGTGGTAAATTGCGAATCGAGTGGATGCGTGGTGACTTGCGTCTGTTGTTGCGTGAACAGATCGTCAGAATTCTCGTGGATCTTATTGGTGTGCAGGTGGAGAGCGTTCTTGAGGAAAGCGGGACACACACCCTCCAAGTGGGGACAGCTGGACCAGAACCAGCGCGGCATTCGGCCTGTCGGGGCGGTCGAGACCAGGTAGCCAAGTGCGAGGGGCTGTTGCAGCACGATGCCCACCTGTATGACAAAGAATGTTGTTAATTTAGTAGGAAAACTTCTTAATGAAGATATCCAAGTAACATTTCTTTATTTATAGCAGAAGCTAAAAGGTTGCCAGCGCCTTTCCTTAAAACCATTAGTTTCAATGTTTGGTCGCTAGCACGTTCCCATTACCCTTATATACCCCTTAGACCTCCTAAATGGGACTCCACAATTGGTGGTGGCAACCTATGAATTAAACTCATTATAAAACCATAAGAAATAAACGCTAGCTTCGCCCTCTAGCGGTTCCACCAGTATAGAACCTTTTAGAGCCTAAAGCTATTATGCCAGGTTCTAAAAGCAACTCAGAAACGTCCTCTATCCTGTTATAAAACTAGATTTGGTAATTTGGTATCCTGGCAATTCTGTTGAATATCATAATACGTTTAAAGTAAAGAATTTTTCCTATAAAAGTTTTAACGATATTTTAGATTCACAATGGCTATATAAAATAATTTAGGTCATAAAATTGCCAAAAATGTCAGAGTGCCAAAATTATTGTTATATTATCACATAAAAATATACCTATATATGAGGAGTTTGTCGTTTTGTGGATCATCAAATTGCCTGCCAGACTTATTTTTCTGATAAAATCGTATCTGAAAAGCTCTCAAAACAAGCGCGCCAGCTCACAAATGCTTTTTAATAGTTTTTTGATAACTGAATAACAAATATTTAAAATAAAAAAAAATTATTTACACTATTCACCATTAAAAAAGTCTGTTTGGTTTACATAAATCAAAATTAAAGTAAAATTATTGTTAAAAAACACTGCTAAAACGACTAGATAAATATTTTCTGTTTATAATATTTTTAAAATAATTCTATATACGCCATTATCGTTTTATAGTGGTCACTTGGTTTTATTTGTTACTCTATCGCAACAAGGATTTTTGAGTGCGCTTATGAAACCAATAAAAAAGAGAAGGTAAACATAGTGAACATAACCTCACTTAAATTTTTTGTATTTGTTTTTTAAAGTGTTGTGTTAAATTTAAATGTTTTTTATCGTGCAATTTGCACACAATCAAGAGGGCCAGTGCAATGATATCCGTTGTACCTGCAGGTTGGAGGGAAACCTCTTATATTGGCCGTTTAAACAGGCCTTATCTAGGCTTGGGTGCCCTACCCAGGAGGATAATAAATAATCAATCTTGCAATAGGTAGGTACCAATCTGTACTAGTACTAGTAAAAACTAAAATACGAAAGTATTTATTTACTTCTGTTAGAACCCTTAATGAAACAAAGTTTTATATGACCGCCTTTAAATAATATTTAATATGCAGCTATGGGTAACCATAAATACAAAAGAATTAAGTTCACCTTTAAGCCTTCCTTTTAAAACCTGTTTAAAATGCCTAAAAGTAATGGCAAAAACCAAAAGTCCAAAGTTTATATTTACCACTCTTAAAAACCTTAAGGAAACTAGGTTCTATATGGCCGCCTATATAATCATATTTACTATTAAACTACTGGTAACTACAAAAACACAAGGATATAAGGTAACCTTTTAGCTCTATTATAAAACACTTTTGTTATGACCTAAAGTAATGAAAAAAACTAAAAGACCAAAGTTTATATTTATTTCTTTTTAAAAACTTTAGGTAAAAGGGTTTTATAAGACCATCTTTATAAATCAGAAATCAATAAAACCAAAAGTATCTAAAAGAAACAGAAGAACACTTTTTGGTTGTATAACACCTCTTTAGGTAATTGGCAATATAAATTACCTTTTTGTAGCCAAATTGATCCTAAAAGCCATAACAGCACCCTCTAAATAACCTTGGAACCAAATTAATAAAACCTTGAGTGGTAATAATGTTACTTGGGTACTAATAAATTTCATGTTTCTTTGTATTAAACTCGTAGACATTGATGAGTAGAAACAGAATTATGGAGGTCCGAAATTTTGTTCCTATTTTTCATGTTGTTAGGTTTTTAAATCCCTTTGTAGTGAGTCATCGCTTTTCGTATTTCTTTTGATGTTTTTATTGTTTAGACAGTAGTTGCAATTTCATAACTATTTCCCTTCATTTTTTTAAAAATAAAGTATGTTTATTGCTGCCAGTTATTTTTCTTTATTGTTTTATTTTGAATTTTTGGAAAACCTAACCTTAAAGTTTGTTTTGATATTTTTGGGCTTTCTGCAAAAACCTTCAAAAATGAAAGTCCTGTTTGGGAAAAATTCCGATCAGGTGATAATTTCTCTCTTTGTTGAAAGTTATTTTCTTTTTGATCACCTGATCATTTTATTAAAATCATGCGCGTTTTTTGCTCACGCTGGGAGTTTTGAAGCGCCACCCTGTGTGTGACAGGGGAATGAAGAAATCACTTCCGCCAAAAGACTAAAAGAAGTCACACGTGTTTTCGGGTTGAAGACCGAAATTCCAGTCGCAAGAAAGGGCCGCGACCGCCAGTGAAATTTTGGGACTGCTGCAGAATTACAGAAGGTAAGCTTTTAGCGTGTTGCCGATTTTTTCCTTTGTTTTTTAGTTTAATAGACTCTGTTTTCCCAGGCGGGGCGAATTTATTATTATTTTTTTTTAAATAAAGTATGTTTAATGCTGCCAGTTATTTTTCTTTATTGTTTTATTTTGAATTTTTGGAAAACCTAACCTTAAAGTTTGTTTTGATATTTTTGGGTTTTCTGCAAAAACCTTCAAAAAAGAAAGTCCTGTTTGGGAAAAATTCCGATCAGGTGATAATTTCTCTCTTTGTTGAAAGTTATTTTCTTTTTGATCACCTGATCATTTTGTTAAAATCATGCGCGTTTTTTGCTCACGCTGGGAGTTTTGAAGCGCCACCCTGTGTGTGACAGGGGAATGAAGAAATCACCTCCGCCAAAAGACTAAAAGAAGTCACACGTGTTTTCGGGTTGAAGACCGAAATTCCAGTCACAAGAAAGGGCCGCGACCGCCAGTGAAATTTTGGGACTGCTACAGAATTACAGAAGGTAAGCTTTTAGCGTGTTGCCGATTTTTTCCTTTGTTTTTTAGTTTAATAGACTCTGTTTTCCCAGGCGGGGCGAATTTTTTTTTATTTTAAATAAAGTATGTTTAATGCTGCCAGTTATTTTTCTTTATTGTTTTATTTTGAATTTTTGGAAAACCTAACCTTAAAGTTTGTTTTGATATTTTTGGGCTTTTTGCAAAAACCTTCAAAAAAGAAAGTCCTGTTTGGGAAAAATTCCGATCAGGTGATAATTTCTCTCTTTGTTGAAAGTTATTTTCTTTTTGATCACCTGATCATTTTATTAAAATCATGCGCGTTTTTTGCTCACGCTGGGAGTTTTGAAGCGCCACCCTGTGTGTGACAGGGGAATGAAAAAATCACTTCCGTCAAAAAACTAAAAGAAGTCACACGTGTTTTCGGGTTGAAGACCGAAATTCCAGTCGCAAGAAAGGGCCGCGACCGCCAGTGAAATTTTGGGACTGCTACAGAATTACAGAAGGTAAGCTTTTAGCGTGTTGCCGATTTTTTCCTTTGTTTTTTAGTTTAATAGATTCTGTTTTCCCAGGCGGGGCGAATTTAATTTTTTTTTTTTAAATAAAGTATGTTTAATGCTGTCAGTTATTTTTCTTTATTGTTTTATTTTGAATTTTTGGAAAACCTAACCTTAAAGTTTGTTTTGATATTTTTGGGCTTTCTGCAAAAACCTTCAAAAAAGAAAGTCCTGTTTGGGAAAAATTCCGATCAGGTGATAATTTCTCTCTTTGTTGAAAGTTATTTTCTTTTTGATCACCTAATCATTTTATTAAAATCATGCGCGTTTTTTGCTCACGCTGGGAGTTTTGAAGCGCCACCCTGTGTGTGACAGGGGAATGAAGAAATCACTTCCGCCAAAAAACTAAAAGAAGTCACACGTGTTTTCGGGTTGAAGACCGAAATTCCAGTCGCAAGAAAGGGCTGCGACCGCCAGTGAAATTTTGGGACTGCTACAGAATTACAGAAGGTAAGCTTTTAGAGTGTTGCCGATTTTTTCCTTTGTTTTTTAGTTTAATAGACTCTGTTTTCCCAGGCGGGGCGAATTTAATTTTTTTTTTAAAAATAAAGTATGTTTAATGCTGCCAGTTATTTTTCTTTATTATTTTATTTTGAATTTTTGGAAAACCTAACCTTAAAGTTTGTTTTGATATTTTTGGGCTTTCTGCAAAAACCTTCAAAAAAGAAAGTCCTGTTTGGGAAAAATTCCGATCAGGTAATAATTTCTCTCTTTGTTGAAAGTTATTTTCGTTTTGATCACCTGATCATTTTATTAAAATCATGCGCGTTTTTTGCTCACGCTGGGAGTTTTGAAGCGCCACCCTGTGTGTGACAGGGGAATGAAGAAATCACTTCCGCCAAAAAACTAAAAGAAGTCACACGTGTTTTCGGGTTGAAGACCGAAATTCCAGTCGCAAGGAGGGGCGGTGCCGCCAGTGAAATTTTGGGACTGCTGCAGAATTACAGAAGGTAAGCTTTTAGCGTGTTGCCGATTTTTTCCTTTGTTTTTTAGTTTAATAGACTCTGTTTTCCCAGGTGGGGCGAATTTAATTTTGGGGTTATTTTTTTTGGGATATCTCTAGTTTTTCTCCTCTTCAGGGCTCAGATGTCTAAAGTATTTAATCCCATTTTTAGGAATATTTTTAGGTGTGCATTGAAATTCATTTGTCTTTTAGATTTATAGCTGTTCAAGAGTATGGTGAAGAATTTAATAAAATTTAATATTTTTATAAAGATCACTTAAAAACGAGATATATCTCACAAGTATACATACCTCTTCCATAAGTTCTGGCACCTTCTGCATACCTCCTACCATCATGGGGGCGCCCTCTTGACCCCCTGCCATGTTCATCGAGGGGTCGTCTAGACCCCCGTCGTCCCTACCATCCGTGCCTGTAGGACCTGAAACAAGAATGAGATAAAAACTCACTATAGGAAGCAAAATAAATGGATCCGTGACGGATCAGATACCATCCTAGCCCATTAGTACACTCCAAGTGAACTCTATGATATATCAGCCTTGAAACAGTTTTTTGTAAATATCTCAGAAACGAAAACTCCCGGGTAAAAATGCAATCTGTGTTGATCCGGCCTGAAAGACAAAGAACTGTCGTAGGTCACGGACTATAGTTGTTTTCTTTTATTTGCATTCGATCTTTTCATTGATCGATATTGTATAGCAGTGTTTTTCCCTGCTTTTGGTTTTTTGTTTCTCTCGTATCTCGGTAGATGGCGCCTCTTGCTATAGTTCGCTCACTAATTACATTTAATTAGAGACAAAACCGTCTGATTAACTGCGCAAGATTTGTCACATTGACCAGCAGTGTTCTGAGGAGTCCCATAAGGACGAAACGGTTAACTGTCAACACTTATTAGGTGTCCATTAGATCTTGGACCCCCGTGAGGTTAAGCTTTCAAGCTACCCACGGAAAAATATAAGGGAAACAAAAAATCTCCTTTTTGCCCGATTAGCCACGAAACTTGTTTGATTCCCGCTAAGTTTTTGGTTATCAGCGAACCAAACCGAATCGCATATTGATCCGATGCTCCGTTAAAAAGTTAGTTTTAACTGTCAAAAAACTGTCATAAGCTTTAATGGATTTTGACCAAAATCTAATCAGTGTCGAACAATATTTTTCATGAACCAGCAGTTCCTGAGATCTCGTGGGCAGAACAGACATACAGACACACACGAAAAGTGAAGCTCTTATAGCTGGCTGTGGAAACAATGGCAAAATTAAATATGCGAACGCGAATTTTCAAGTGAGCACGAGCGTGTATTTTGGCACGTAGACACACAGCTGCTGTGTGGGTGGAAGCCATATTTGTTGTTTATTTACATTTTGCGGTGTTTTGCGTTTGTCGTGAAAAATTGTGTTTTTTTTTGTAAAAATGGGAAATAATGTACGGTTTGTGGATATTAATATATATATATTTATCGGTTTCACAACGTTCTACGTCTTCCGATACCCAATCTCAACTCGTTTCTGTTTGCCCATAATTCATCATCTAGGCTTCTTATTCTTATTTCACTGTCTATTCCTTCTCTCCAGCTTCTCCTTGGCCGTCCTCGTTTTCTTCGGCCAGTTGGTTTCCATTGTAGTATTTGTTTAGGTAGTCTTTCATCATTCATTCTTTCTCTTCTCCATAGCGGAAAGCATTTTTTCTGTTCTATCCTTGATTGGCCATACTTCTGAGCCGTATGTAATAATACTTTTTACAGTGGTGTTATACAGGGTGAGGAAAAAGTACCGGGACCCCTAAATATCTCGATAACTAAGAGTTATTTGCAAAAATGGTCTAAATAAAAGTTTTAGGATTGAATTTGTTCTATTTGGTCGTGACATTGACATTGACGTATCTGTCAGCATTAGGAGTTTTTCGGAGGTCAACTTTAAAAATTTTAATGAAAACCATATTTTTTTCTTTTACCATTCGATGGAGAATAAAAATGTACGTTTAAAATGATATTGTCATTTTCTGGCGTTGAAAAATAAATGGATAATTAAATAAACATTTTGGAAAAAAGAAAACTTTTAAACAAATATCCTTCGAACAAGAAACAATTTGCGATTTGTTTTGACACATTATTAAGATATAATGTCATTGTCACAGCTACACACATAATAAAATAAAGGGGTAATTAAATAATCTATGAGTTTCTTAAAGTGTTAAGGCCACTTTAAGAACAATTATTTAATTTACATTCTTCGAAATGTCATTCTGACACAAAATTACAATGTCATTTTAAACGTAGATTTTTATTCTCCATCGAATGGTAAAAGAAAAAAATATGGTTTTCATTAAAATTTTTAAAGTTGACCTCCGAAAAACTCCTAATGCTGACAGATACGTCAATGTCAATGTCACGACCAAATAGAACAAATTCAATCCTAAAACTTTTATTTAGACCATTTTTGCAAATAACTCTTAGTTATCGAGATATTTAGGGGTCCCTGTACTTTTTCCTCACCCTGTATAAAAGCTTTTTGTTATGTTTTGATATACTTTGGTCCCAAATTATTCCATTTAATAAAGTTATTGCTTTTCTTCCTTGTACGTTTCGATCTTTTATAGCTTTGTCTAGTGTTCCGTCAGCTGTAATTTTTAGAAGTATTTATACTCATCACAGGACTGAATTAGCTGCCCAGTATTTAAGATTAGATCCTGTTTCGTTCCACCAATACACATATACTCTATCTTATTGAGATTAACCTCTAGTCCCCACTTATTGTACTCTTCTATTAGTTTTCGTGTCGTATATTCGAGGTCGTCATAATCCTGAGCCACTACTATCTGATCATCGGCGAAACATAAAGTATACAAGGTGGTTTCGTCCAACGGAATTCCCATGTTGGATGTGGAAAAATGTCCGTTATGAATTAAAGGACAGGACCCCAACTTCAACCATCGCGTGTATTTATTCCCAAAGGTATTTGCCTAAAAGTTACACACAACAAGTAGTCTATAATGAGTTCCTACCTTCCCCTTCACCTCCTATGTCCTTCCAGTCGAAAATGTCGTTAAAATCGGTGGTGCCCATGATGTCGTCCTCACCAAGACCTCCCTCCATCATGCCATTAAAGAGGTCATTGTCGTTGAGGCCTTCACCGATATGAGTTTCCTAGAGGAAAAGAAAATCATGTAGTTTTACAAGAATTGTATTCCATATCTCTTTAAAAAAATAAATAAATACTAAAATGCAATTATCCAAGGTTTCCTCTAAAATGGGCACCCCCACGGTAGGCAATTTTCTTTTCTCATGGAGGATTTAATTTTGCCTGATACTCTTTGTCAAACACAGAGATCTTTATCGTTCTAGCGCCATCTACACTCTTAACACTGGACCACCGGCTTAACGTGACTTCCGAACCGCTGCCTTGTATTGATCATCAACTTCGCCTACTTCGTTGATGCCCAAAGGCCGCCCAAGACAGCATTAAGCAGAACTGAAACGAAATAAAAAAAGCAAAAAAATGATGAGATGCTTACTTGAAACGCTGTTTGCTTGTCCTGTGTGGTGGCACTGGTGGGAAACACCAAGATATGGGTGCAGGACACGTCGTGTGGGGTTGACAGCTGAGAATTGACACTAGCTTGACTAAATCTTAAAAAAAAAAACAAAGCAAAAATGTTTAATTTTAAAGTAATTATTTCTTTTTATACAGGTTTTAGACAATATAATTCACTCTATTTTTACCTTCCTAGCCCGCGCAGCTATGGGTAGAAAACGCGAAAAAATTGGCTAGGAAGGTATCAGATACGTCAAAGATCTATTTATTATTTTAAATAAAAAAAGTTAAGAAGACAAACTGTGCGGTATCATTTTAAATGCACTTTGACCTAAAATAAAATTATCTCTTACCTCTCATCTGGGGTGAACTGGTCAGGCATTAGCCTAAGGACCGAGTCAGGTTCAAGACTGACGAGACAGGCGGACAGAATACACGGGACCGCGCTGGGATACATAATATTGCACTGGTTACAGATCTCTTTGAGATGCTTCGACGCTTTTGACAGATTTTTCTTGCTCAGCAGCCAACTCCAGCCTTTCAGTTCGCCGTGACCTGAAATAACGAAATATGTCAACGATAGTCGTGTGGGAAATTGGGTCCCCATAGTTTTTCATAAAGGACAACTAAAAAACCGTCTAAGATCATAAAGAAAAATTGCATAACAGTTCTATCAAACAAGTTTCGTGGCTAATCGGGTAAAAAGGAGTTTTTGTTTCTCTTATATTTTTTCGTGGGTAGCTTAAAAGCCTAACTTCACGGGGAAACTATTGGAAAGCGAAAATCCGTAGCGTGAACGCAAAAAATCTGTAGAAATCCGTAGGTTCAAAGAAGACTAAAAACAAAAAAACGTGCTTTTTTTTTACAATTAAAAAGTTTATATTGGTTTGATTTTTTTCTTTTTTTGACAGTGACAGGAGTGCACAACTTTTTTGGTTCGGAATTGCACGAGAACGGTACGGTACTTACTGCTCCGTTCCAACGGATCCAAATAAACTTTTTTGCAGTGCCGCCAATTTTTTAAACGGATAAACCGTTATAATTAGAAGAAATAAAAAGTACGTGCTTTTTTAACTTTTCTTATTTAGTTAAGTTACGTATACTCTTTGCAATAAGGCTAGTCCTTTTGTTTAATCACCCCGTAATTCTGGTAACAAAACGCACGTGTATTCTTAATTCAGTTTTAAACCATAGGTTCCTAAGGTAACTGATAATGGACGCTGCAAAACTAATTATCAGTTACCTTAAGGTTAATATAATCGGTCACCACCCTTTATAATAAGGGTGATGGATCGGTGTTTAAACTGTCAATTGTTTTGAAATTTCTGACTTTGAAACATTATCGCTTATTTTATATTTAAATTCTGATTCTGATTTGGAATAGTTTTTTGAGAAAAGTTTCTGTCCCAAAATGATTTTATGTAGTGAAAAATTTATGAACAATTGGGGTGCCCTGCCGCCAAAGTTTCTACATTGGAAGATTTTCAGTGCGACTAACCATAGAACTAGAAACCATGAACAAACGAAAAATTAGTGATTATTTAATTTTTTCAAAAATGTTATTTTCTACAATGTATTTTGAGTTGGATTTGAGCTAAGCTTTGCAATTTGTTTTGGTAAAAATTATTATTTAAAAATAGGATTAGGCCCTGTTTATATTATATTTTTTGTAAATTGAAGTTTTTAAATTACCTGAGCAAAATGACTTAATAAAAGTTAAATTAATATTATTTGAAGTTTCTACAAATGAACTTTAGCTCGACTCATATTAATGTAGTACATACTCATTTCTTTGTTACAATAAGTATATAAGCATTAATATTTTTTGAAATTAAAACAGTATTATATTATACTTTTTAATAAAAAAGTTGTTCATATGAAAATCTCACATTTTTTATGGTGGACACATAGATTTTTTAAAAAATATAAAGTTCCTAACTGATTTAACCGCAGAGGCTTTGGGAATTTCAACAAAAAAAGTATTGAGACAGACTGTGAATGAATTAAAAAATATATTTTAGACACAATATTTAAACTAGAAATAGCTATATTGAGGGTATTACTAATTACTAAGTTTAAAATGTTGCAGTAGAACTGCTCATAGGATTAAGTTCAAATCAAAAGATGAAAATTATTATACTAAGCTTTATTTGTATGGTTTTGTAAACTTATTTTCTTAAAATAAAATAAAACCAATCGAAAAACTAAAAATCTAACTAAAAAACTAACTACGCAAAAATAATTTATTCTCATCGTCCAAAAAACTCCATCTTGTGAACTGCCATCTTCAGTTATGACGAGAGAAACGACACCAATTTAGCTCATTTTCTCAGTCTTTTTGTTTTATAAATCTTTTTTAACAGTAGTTTTACAAACTTTTTGAATTAGTTTTTTAAAGGCGTTGTTTTGAAGGGCATCAAAGAGTCTTCATACTTTTTGTCATTACTGTGTTTCTTGAAATTCTGCTTTATAGTTATCACGGATGGGACTGAAGATCGAAAAACGCGTGGAATTTTCGAATGAAGTTTATCTTTGTCGCCAATTTTCTTGACTATTTTTCTGAGAATATGTGAATACTTCTAAATATATACTTTACAAAATATTTTGACTACTTGACAAAAATTTTTTGTTTTGAAAGTTTACTTTCATTGTCAATTTAAGCTTTGATAGACAGACAGGCTTGCAACTGCCAACTGCAATCTGGGGCCAACAATGATTTTCGAAGCTATTTTCTGTCTTCTTTATAGCAGAAAAATAAAAAAGGATAGCAAAGGGACTTGGGGTTTTGCAAGGACTATACAAACACTAATATTTTCTAGTGCAACATACATAACGTAAAACATAGTTTAACTTTTGTCGCGCGAAGCGTTGTTTGACTCCCCATCAAACAACGCGCGAAGTAATACAATTCGTTCTAAATAATGTTGCAAAGACCGTCCGCTAGAACCTTTTTACAAAATGATTAAAATGTAGGAAAAAAAGTAAAGATAACTGAGGACTGATAAGGAGGAATGAGGCGCGGCCGCCGTTGTGTTTCGATGTTCATCGTTTTTTAGTAAAATTGCCAAAAATCTGTGGATATGGATCCAAAATCGGATATCGGAGATCGAAATCCGAAATCCGTAGATCTACAGATATGTATATCCGTAGGGTTGGCAACACTGAATGGACACATAATTAATAAGTGTTGACAGTTAACTGTTTCGTCCTTATGGGACTCCTCAGAACACTGCTTGGTCAATGTGACACTCTTGCAAACAGTGTTGCCACCCTCGACCCTGAGGTCTTCGGTAGAAGGCTTCGAGAAAAATCGGTAGATTTCGGTAGATTTTTTAATCATCTCAGCAAGCAGTGCTGGAGAACTATCGATAGTTTGGATTGATTTAGTAGGTAAATTGTATTTCTACGAATTGTTTTTACTAACAAAACACCAAAATTAAGAATTAAATAAAAAAATTAGGTACAGCGTATCCCATTTTCGATGGGATTAAATGGGAAACACGGTTATTATTAAAGATATCGATTCTCTGATTGCACTTTACCGTGCTCTTTTTTGGAGCCCTTAAAAATGGTGTAATCAGATTTTTGCTATACCCCGTGGTTTCGCTAATACAGGGAGTTTTTGAAAAAATTGCATTATAATTAATTCCTTGTATCTCGCTTATTTTGCAAGATATTTTTATTGTGTAAAAACTTTTCTATGGCAACTTTTTTAGAGCAAAATAATGACGTTGTCAATTTTTAGAAATATTGTTTAGTTTTTGAGATATGATATTTATCATAAAAAAATTAAATACGGACCTGGATTTTTTTTATTACTACTTTGATTAGTTCCATGCTATTATTACCTTAAAATGATAAAACTTTAATATTTTTTTGATTTAAGGTTAAAAAAAACTATTTAATATTTGAAAAAAAAATTATAGTCCGAACCTGGAAATTTCCAACGTAATTATAAATTAAAAATTACAAGACACACTAGTTGAACGATTTTTAGTTTATCTGTTTTGAAATGATAATTAAAAGATTTATAAATAAAGTAAAAAACGTTAAAAAGTTACAAAAATAATATCATACTAATTATTTGATAACCGAACAGCAGGTCGTGAAATTTACAAAACAAAAGCGTGGAATTGACATTGTCATTTTACTTGTCATTTTTGTGAATGGCTTACAATTATTTTAAACTGGCTAGAAATCGACCATATCGAGATTTTGAAAAATGTGATATGTTTGACTGCTTCATTCAAGCAACAAAATCCCAATATTTAAATGGCAGAAATATTTTTATGCAAAATGCGTTAATCAAAATTACTCAAAAATGCCAACAATGTCTTACACATAATGGTAATCAGAAAAATTAGTTATTTTTTATAATTTGTTTTTTTTTTAAGTAGACTTTGTTTCAAATAAATCTGTAAATTAACGTAAAACCATTTTAATATGCTAAGTATCAAAACAGTTAAACTAAAGATTGTTTAACTAGCAATTTTTAATGTATATTTATGTTGGAAATATCCAGGTTCGGACTAATTTTTTTTTTAAATATTATTTTTTTTTAACTTAAAAGAAAAAAAATTTAAATTTTTATTATTTTTTGATAATACTAGCATGAAACCAATCAAAATACTAATTAAAAAAATCCAGGTCCGTATTTAATTTTTTTATGATAAATACCATATCTCAAAAACTAAACAATATTTTAAAAAATTGACAACGTCGTTATCTTCTTCTAAAAAAGTTGCCATAAAAATGTTTTTACAGAATAAAAGTATCTCGCAAAATAAGCGAGATACAAGGGATTATTAAAAATACAATTTTTTCAAAAACTCCCTGTATTAGCGAAACTACGGGGTATAGCAAAAATCTGATTACGCCATTTTTAAGAGCTCAAAAAAAGAGCACGGTAACATGCAATCAGAAAATCAATATCTTTAATAATAACCGAGTTTCCCATTTAATCCCATCGAAAATGGGACACGCTGTACATACTAGGGACCTATTGCAATAAAGCCAGGAACAAATTGTGCCGGGCACTATATTAACAGTTTGGCATTAAAAACTGACAGTTGATCTTTCAAAATTGACATACCAAAGTCGAATTTAGAAATCCAGTCGTTTATTTTCCATTAATTGTGGCGTCACTATTAATTCCGGCTCTTATAATACACAATGGCCTTATTTTGAAAAAGACAGCTGTTCTTATAATGTGAAACTGGCAATATAGTGCCCGGCACAATTTGTGCCTGGCTTTATTGCAATAGGTCCCTATTAGGGAGGTCAAAATGTCTAATTTAAATTATTGGCGCGAATACCGTGATTGGCGCGAGATCGAAGAGCTTAACGTATAATAAAAAATTCAAGGTATAAAATAATGGTCAATTCTAATTTTTAGGTATGATTTTATGTCGGTACCGGGTGGTTTTTTATAACCGGAGCACTCAGCAACTTTATCATTAAAAATAAATTGAGATTTTTTGGTTAATTATGACAACTTTAAAAGCCAACATAATTTTTTTTCTATCCGTCACCATGTAAATAGTGTCCCAAATTCAATGTTTTTGGGGGGTTTCGGGTATTTCTAGAGGGGCTAAAAAAAACTGATCCCCCTTTGCAACACTCAAATTTCAAAAGAAGCTTAAACGTGAAAATCGCATTTTGATATAGCAAGCTGTTTTTAAACTACGGGGTGTTTTTAAAAAGTCTGCATTTTGGGAAGGGGTCTATAACTTGTTTATTTATTAATATTTTTTATTTCTGTGAAAGCATTCTTAAGACACTTTATTAAGAGGAATTCAACTGTTAAATTAAATTTCATTTGTCACGTTTAGTTTTTGAGATATCACATAAAATTAATTTTTCTTTATGGGAGGATCCCTTTATTTCTTTATATTTTTGTATTTTTTTTTTATTTTTACCACATATTTGAGTTTGCTTAATGGGTTTAAAATATTTTAATTTTATAAAATTATAAAAATAAAAAAATAATAAATAGGTGATTAAAAAATAAAAATAAAGAAAACAATAAAAAAATAAAATATTGAGTGTGATACATCATTTTAAAGGAAATTTTAAGCTGATTTTAAAAATCGAATAAAAAAAGAGTTATTCTGTAAGAAAAATAACAACTTTATGCAATATTTTAAAAACCAAAAGAGATAAATAAAAACCGTTTACATCTGTCAATTCTTCAAGAAAAGATCTATAAGAAAGCTATTTACACAAAAACAAAATTTTCATAAACAAAAAAGTTATAGACCCCCTCCCAAAATGCAGACAAAAACACTCCGTAGCTTAAAAACGGCTTGCTATATCTAAATGTGGTTTTCACCTTTAGGCTTCTCTTGAAATTTGAGCGTCGCAAAGGGGGGTTAGTTTTTTTCTATCTCCCCTAGAAATACCCGATACCACAAAAAAACAACGAATTTGGGACACCCTGTACAGGGTGTAACAATGAAGTCGATTTTTTGAGAGGGAACACCCTGTATATTTTTGCATTTTAAGATTCGCCTTTTCTTTCTGATTTCAAAAATATACAATATCTACGTGCTGCGATTAATATTTTTTGAGGTATATGCAGTATTTCTTCTATATGCATTTCACGTTTATTTTGTTTTGCCATGGGAGTATTGACTCTCAACTCCAATGTTTCTTCAAGTATTTCTTGATTGTGTTTGTATTTCAAATCATCACACAGATCCAAGTTTTTTGGGAAGGAGCATTTACATTCTAGGCTTCTAAACATAAAAACACTTTCTGCATAGACCTTTGTTTTTGTATGCCATGTTTACTTTGACAGTGTTTATTCAAATTAAATTGGGCACTAAATAATTTGTCACACAACTTGCACGTCACCGGCATTTTCACAGCACAAAAACGACGAATTTTCATAAAAAAGAACTGGAAATTATTAAAGTTTTGCTGTATAAAACCATACTGAAATATCTCTCAGTTGATTGGTTGGCAGAAGTGACAGAACAACGCTTGCGCACGTCTTGGAATTCATCTCGGTATTTAACGACTCGTTTTATACGAGCCTGATCTTTAATGCCGCTTGCGACTGCCGGTTGATATCGCAAAATCCAAGAGATGGCGCCATAAATACACTTTTAAAAACAATGGCTTGAAATAAAATTTTTATTCTACAAAGGATCTTACATAAAAAGAATATTTTATTTATGTTGTTTTTTTTAATCGCGATTACGCGGCGTATCAAACAAAAAACAAGTTTAAATCGAAAAAAAAATCGGTAGAAAACTATGGTAATTCGGTATATCGTAAAGTAAAAGGCTAAATCGGTAGATCCACCGCTAAATCGGTAAAGGTGGCAACACTGCTTGTTTAAGTTAATTAGACAGGTTTGTCTCTAATCCTATGTAAATAGTGAGAAAACTATCGCAAGAAGCGCCATCTACCGAGATACGAGAGAAATTAGAGAATAGCAGGCGAAAATAAACTGCTATACATATCGATCAATAAAAAGATCGATTACAAATAAAAAGAAACAAACTAATCCGTGACCTACGACAACTCTTCTGTCTTTCAGGCCAGATCAACGCTTATTGCGTTTTTATCCGCCATCAGACACGCGATCGTCAATCAGCGGAATTTTTAAGCCAAATAATACTAACAAACGTGAAATTTAGTACCTGTGAATTTAAAAATCACGGAAAAATATGGATGATTCTACAAAAATGGTGCTGTGGAGTGGGAATGCATATTTTTTAAACACAGACTGCAAATGAAGCATAGTTTTAGTTATAAGATTTAAAACGAAATGTTTTCTTTATGGAGCATTTGAGTTTAATGTATAAAAAAAAATGCAAGTTTATAATTTTTTTTATTACAAAGCAAATACCTCATTCCTCTGGTGTAGTCCCAAACCAAATATTAAAAACTCAGATTGAAAAAAATATCCTAATAAATAATATTTAACCAAGTCTTAACTATTTATAAAAAAACTGATAAAACTTAAGTTTGCAGTCATATTTTTGAAAATCCGAATTTACATCTTCCCCGAAAATTTTACAATTTTAAACGTGCTCCATTTTTAATAACACAATATTTGTGAATACCACCGGTTAATTTCTAGAGAAAGAGACGGCCCTGGATATCTAATTTACTTGTGAGGGTGACAAGTTGTGACAGATAATGTCAACTTTAGTTTGTTTTAAGTTATAGATCTTTTTATTTTCGGCAGAAAATTAGTTTTTTTCGGAGAAATCAAAAAGGAACGCTTCAATTATCATTCCTCTGGTAAGTAAATATTCGACTGATATCAATAGTATAATTTTTTTGTTGATTGTTTTAAAATTATAAGTATAGGAACTTTGTTTATATAAAACTTAAGTTAAGTAGTCTAAATAGATTTTGATTTAAATTGGAAAACCATTAAAAAACTCATTCCTCTGGTACTCATCCCTCTGAAATTTTTATGCAATAATTCCTAAAATTCGGGAAAATAAATGTTTCTTAGCTTACACCTAATTAGTTACATAAATTTAACAAAACAAAATTATTTACTGTGCTGTACTGTTATTTAAAGGCAATGACCAAAAATGATATCCATATAGCCCACTTTTGGTAAAATCATCCATATGAGAGAAACAAAAACTCCTTCTTACCCGAAACTTGTTTGATTTTTAAATTCACGTTTGACAAATTATTAATTGTTATTAATATTAATGCGATGCTTCGTTAAAAAGTTTTTTAAATTTTTTATTTTATCAGAAAAAAAAATTCTTCAAAAATAATACCTTCTCTAGCCATTGCTGTGCTGGCTAGGAAGGTCATAAAAACTTATAAATGACTGAAAAAACATCATTCATCAAAATCCCGTTTTGTTACACTACATTATTCACATACCTATCCTTCCGAGCCTTCCAACAACCAGTCTCCAAGGTCTGACACTTTGCGACATCACTCCCAAAATGAAATTCATCAGTTTCTCCAAGCCTATCCGCCTGGCGGACGCCTTTTTCCGTCTCGTCCTGTTGGGAATGTCGATATTGATGGTGATCGTTTCGAAAATCTCCCCTCTCTCGTCCGTGGCCACCGCGAGGAGGTAGGTCTGGTCCTCGGATAGGCAGTAGGAAAGGTAGAGGACGGAGGCCTGGTCGGTGTTGCCTTTGCCGAAAGCTTCGACGCCTTCGACTTTTTCGCGCATCGGGGCGAGGATGTATGGTGGGGTGAAGAGTTTGTAGGCTGCTCGGTTTTTCTCCTGTAAATAAAATACAATACAGAACAATAGATAAACCACTACAGGACATGGTCACATAGGAAACGAGACCCTGTTAGCCTCTCCGAGGAGAGACATAGAAGTACAGAGGAGTGGAGGGGAAGTAAGCCATAGAAGAAATTCCTGAACAAATGGTTAAAGATGCATGCATGTCTCGAATTCATCGATGCAGGATTTGCATGAATAACAACGGTGGAATTTTCGAACATTTCACAGTAGGATAAGACGTATTTATTTTGGCCAATATTAGAAGAATATGATTTAAGCAAACAAAACCGATTTTGAGTAGCAATATTTTGAAGACCTTTATAGGTGGTATACTAAGGCTGCTCGGTTTTTCTCCTGTAAATAAAATACAATACAGAACAATAGATAAACCACTACAAGACATGGTCACATAGGAAACGAGACCCGAATCTCTGTTAGCCTCTCCGAGGAGAGACGTAGAAGTACAGAGGAGTGGAGGGGAAGTAAGCCATAGAAGAAATTCCTGAACAAATGGTTAAAGATGTATGCATGTCTCGAATTCATCGATGCAGGATTTGCATGAATAACAACGGTGGAATTTTCGAACATTTCACAGTAGGATAAGACGTCTTTATTTTGGCCAATATTAGAAGAATATGATTTAAGCAAACAAAACCGATTTTTTTGAGTAGCAATATTTTGAAGACCTTTATAGGTGGTATACTAAAGAGTTTAAAATCATTTGAGTAAATTATATAAGATTTTATTATGTACAGGGTGATTTGAATTTTGGGGTGTTGAAAATGGCTTGCATAGAAGATATAAGACAACCGCATGTGTAGAGCTGTATTTTAGTCAAATTGAATGTCGATTTTTAAAATTAAACAAATCAAAGTTAAAGTTTACTTTTTTAAAAATATAAAAAGACAACACATAAAAAATCAGACATAAAGGATTATAGACACTTTTCAAAAAGCAGAATTTTTAGAACGCCCTGTAGCTTGGTAATATGTAGTTTTCATCGTAAAAGTTAACTTCATATTTTATCTCTTTCCTTTAAATAACCTTAAAATCCCCAAAAGTGCCAAATCAGAATTACACTGTTTGTTCTAGTTCTATATTTATAAGAAACATCTTACATTCACCCTAATTATCCGGAATACCTGGATACTTCCACAAATTAAAATGGCTGGATATTGAAAAATTTTGCAAAAACAGAACAAGTTATATTTACTCAAAAATAGCAAAGTCTAAATATTCCAGATCACTTAACTTTTCTTGAAGTTTTACTTAATCGTTTATTTCTGAATCCAACTCTAAGCTATCTAATTCTGAAATGTCAAATAAAAATTCATGATCTGGCTCAACACTACTGGATTGGCTGTTATTTTCAAGTAAACCTGATTTAGATAAATATTCATCGGGTGATTGTAAAAAAATTCTTACATCTTCAGGTAACACTTTCGATTTCAGTTTGGATTTTCGTGACATACGTGACAAAGTTGAGATTAACGGATCTGAAGTGTCCATTGCCCTATTGAAAATGTCTGTTAAATTATTTATTCCACTACTTTTTCGGGCATGGTATTCCCGATCATGCTTGTAGATCTTGTTTCTCGTTTCTGAGGCTTCTTCTCCCAAAAACCCAGCTGGTAATAAAGAATTCTGCAAAATCTGCTTGCTGTGAATAAGCACCTTGTGTACAGCGTGTCCCATTTTCGATGGGATTAAATGGGAAACTCGGTTATTATTAAAGATATCGATTTTCTGATTGCACCTTACCGTACTCTTTTTTGGAGCCCTTAAAAATGGTGTAATTAGATTTTTGCTATACCCCGTGGTTTCGCTAATACAGGGAGTTTTTGAAAAAATTGCATTTTAATTAATTCCTTGTATCTCGCTTATTTTGCAAGATATTTTTATTCTGTAAAAACCTTTTTGGCAACTTTTTTAGAGCAAAATAATGACGTTGTCAATTTTTTTAAATATTGTTTAGTTTTTCAGATATGGTATTTATCATAAAAAAATTTAATACGGACCTGGACTTTTTTTACTACTACTTTGATTAGTTCCATGCTATTATTACCTTAAAATGATAAAACTTTAATATTTTTTTGATTTAAGGTTAAAAAAAACTATTTAATATTTGAAAAAAAATTATAGTCCGAACCTGGAAATTTCCAACGTAATTATAAATTGAAAATTGCAAGACACACTAGTTGAATGATTTTTAGTTTTTCTGTTTTGAAATGATAATTAAAAGATTTATAAATAAAGTAAAAAACGTTAAATAGTTACAAAAATAATATCATACTAATTATTCGATAACCGAACAGCAGGTCGTGAAATTTACAAAACAAAAGCGTGGAATTGACATTGTAATTGTCATTTTTGTGAATGGCTTACAATTATTTTAAACTGGCTAGAAATCGACCACATCCAGATTTTGAAAAATGTGATATGTTTGACTGATTCATTCAAGCAACAAAATCCCAATATTTAAATGGCAGAAATATTTTTATACAAAATGCGAAAGAAAAATTACTCAAAAATGTCAACAATGTCTTACACATAATGGTAATCAGAAAAATTGGTTATTTTTTATAATTTGTTTTTTTTTCTATTTTTCGTAGACTTTGTTTCAAATAAATCTGTAAATTAACGTAAAACCATTTTAATATGCTAAGTATCAAAACAGTTAAACTAAAAATTGTTTAACTAGCAATTTTCAGTTTATATTTATGTAGGAAATATCCAGGTTCGGACTAATTTTTTTTTTAAATATTAAATTTTTTTTTTACCTTAAAACAAAAAATTTTAAAATTTTTATTATTTTATGATAATACTAGCATGAAACCAATCAAAATAGTAATAAAAAAAATCCAGGTCCGTATTTAATTTTTTTATGACAAATACCATATCTCAAAAACTAAACAATATTTAAAAAAATTGACAACGTCATTATTTTGTTCTAAAAAAGTTGCCATAAAAATGTTTTTACAGAATAAAAGTATCTCGCAAAATCAGCGAGATACAAGGGATTATTAAAAAGACAATTTTTTCAAAAACTCCTTGTATTAGCGAAACTACGGGGTATAGCAAAAATCTGATTACGCCATTTTTAAGGGCTCAAAAAAAGAGCACGGTAAGGTGCAATCAGAAAATCAATATCTTTAATAATAAACGAGTTTCCCATTTAATCCCATCGAAAATGGGACACGCTGTACACTAGCTGGCATAGGAAACCAAGGATAAGTGCTCATGAAAATATAAGCAGTTTCAAAGCAGTAGTTCTCAAAGTTTGTCAAATTTTGGCAACACAGAGAAACTAATATTACCCAAAATTGATGATTTAATTCAAAGGAAACTTGTATTATCTTAGACAACCACACATCAAAAAGGTCTTGATTTTTAATGCAGAGTTCATGTAAAAGTAAAAAAAAACTCCTTTGTTGCAAATAGTTGCAAACAGTTTTATAACAGCCTTTTAGCCTAAACTCTAAAGAATATTATTACATATCGGCCTGATCGGATCTCATTTTGTAATTCAACCTAACCAAACAATTTTATTTCTTTTGCCAGATTTCTGCTATATATTGATATAAAACCAGCAAATAAAAAATAGGTAAGCTTCTAAAAACACAAGGTATATAATTAATCAATCTTACCTTCGTTCTTCATGGGTAATAAAAAAAATCACTTTTTTAAATTAATATCTTTGGTACAGCGCCTTTTGAAATATCAGTAAATATTTTAAGAAAAATCAAAGAATACTTTATTCGACGTATAAGCTGACTTTGCGCTGTCATCAAGTACAGCCTACTTGGATTTCAAATGTCCTTATTAGAAATATTGATGACTTGGTCATTTTATAGTAGTTTACCTAACTAGTGCGGAAGCCTCTTTTCCGCACGCGATTGCAGATGGTCAAACGACGCGATAGCGGAGTTTGGCCAGCAATCAAGTGCGGAAAAGACACTTTACGCACGAGTTAGGTACACTATTTTTTCTATAAGCGTGAGGAAAAAACTAAAAATTAATCAGAAAATTATTTATATTCAAAACGTTTTAATCAAATCAATTCTTATTATTCACATTCTAGCGGCTTCTAGAACTGACTGGGGTAGATCTTCGTCCGAAGAATCCATTGAAAATCTGATTTTTTTGTTTGAAAAATTCAAAAGACGCTTGTATCTGCAAAATTGGCTTTGTTTTGACAGTTTGTTTGTACTTTGTTGCTATGGTGATTTAAGATGCCAAATCTAAAACCACTAGTGTTCATTGTTGTTTGACATTGACAATGACGATATTTATACCGGGGAGGTTTAAAACTTATAATTTAAACCTATTTTACTGAAAACTTTATTTTATCGAAAATATTGAAAATATAGCAGAATTTTAGTCAATTTGAATATTTTTAGAATATTTCGTGTGCTAGGAAAGATACAAATGTATTTTGAACGGTCTAAATGTTATAGAACACCTCAAAATCGTAACAAATTTACTTTTCCGCACTAGTGCGGAAAAAATATTTTTCCGCACTAGTGCAAAAGTGGACTTTTCCGCACGCTTATAGAAAAAATATTTTTGGTGGTAATTTAATAACTAAAAGGTAAACCTATTTTCTTCCTATATTGGCCAAAATTTGGATTTTTTATCCTATAGTGCATTTGCTTGTTTAGTTCAAGCTTTGTTATCGGTTTTTAGTTTTATTTTAAATTAAATTATAAATGCAAACTTTTGTTTCAGAAATAAAAGATAGATTTTAAGAAATCTTATTATTTCTTAGCCAGAGAAAAATTAAAAAATAAGGGCCTTAAAGATTTGCATATAAATCAAATAAATGGAAAAGTTTTGAAAGATAGTTACGTAGGTATGACAACAAACACAACTACGGCATTTGTTTCACAGCCAACTAAGTAGAAAACTATTTTTTAATAAATTCACATTTTCCGTCATTCAAAGATAGGTTTATTATACACGGTTGAAAAGCTCCTTTTATGCTTTATTTATTGAAGTATGAATCCGATATGGTGGTTATAAGAAATAACAAATTTTGCGATGATTTCAAAAAAAACTAGAAGGCCTAGAAAAAAATTCTTAACGTCATTCAATTGGCCGTAGTTGCTTATAAAAAACAACCAAATTTCATTAAATTTGTTTGCAAGATGGCGGCGATATTTCAATTTTTCAAAAAACACAATTTTTAGTTTTTGCTCGATATTTTAAAAACCCCTGTAGATATTTTAAATTTTGATACGGCATCTGATTGGGCTTAGAATAACGCAACTTTTTTTTCATTTAAACGAACTCGTATCTCTTACCCTTTCCGAAATCCCCATGTATGTATAAAACAATGGTGAAAAGCACGCTGTTGTATGGAATAGAGACTTGTCGAGTAACAAAAAATTTAAAACAAAAATGGAAAGTGTCGAAATGGATGCAATAAGAAGATCAATGAGAATATCTAGAACAGATCATATAAGAAATGAGATCATAAAAGAAGGAATGGGAAACGACGGAAAATAGGCCACCTCTATAAACATTATAGAATAATATGAGAAGAAAAAGAGTTTGCCTTACCCACTGGTGAATAAAATTTTCTACTTACATCTTTGTTCTTCATAAACAAGTCGGCCATGGCGGCGGTGCCGAAACCTGTCAAAGATTTGACGTTGTTCGTGTGGATCAGCTGTCGTCTGCACTGCGAGAAGATGTTCAACGCCAGCGCCCTCATGTGGTCGCTGTGTCTCATTCGATCGCGGGCTTTGTTCAGTTCTACTATGCTCTCTAGGGATATTATCTGCAAAATAAAAACAACTTATTACTTCAGGGTGACAAATAAATAGGCATTTTCTTTCAAAAAAAAAACCAGAGGACTCCAAGATCTAATTTAAAACCAATCCATCTATCTATTTAGCCTTCTTCGATTCATCTTTAGAACAGTGGCGACTGCTGATCAGTGTTGCCAACCCTACGGATTTATCGGTAGATCTACGGATTTTGGATTTCGATATCCGATTTTGGATCCAAATCTACAGATTTTTGGCAATTTTACTAAAAAAGGATAAACATCGAAACACAACGGCGGCCGCGTTTCATTCCTTCTTATCCTATTGCAATAAAGCCAGGCACAAATTGTGCCGGGCACTATATTGACAGTTTCGCATTAAAAATTGACAGTTGATCTTTGAAAATTGACATACCAAAGTCGAATTTAGAATTTCAGTTGTTTATTATCCATTAATAGTGGCGTCACTATTAAATCCGGCTCTTATAATACACAATGGCCTAATTTTGAAAAAAGACAGCTGTTCTTATAATGTGAAAGTGTCAATATAGTGCCCAGCACAATTTGTGCCTGGCACTATTGCAATAGGTCCCTAATATCTTTTTTTCCTACATTTTAATCATTTTGTAAAAAGGTTTTGCTTGGATCAGTGACCTTATTTTTCTAGACATCTAGCGGACGGTCGTTGCAACATTAGGGACCTATTGCAATAGTGCCAGGCACAAATTGTGCCTGGCACTATATTGACACTCTCGCATTACAAACTGACAGTTGATCTTTCAAAATTGACATACCAAAGTCGAATTTAGAATTTCAGTTGTTTATTTTCCATTAATTGTGGCGTCACTATTAATTCCGGCTCTTATAATACACAATGGCCTTATTTTGAAAAAAGACAGCTGTTCTTATAATGTGAAAGTGTCAATATAGTGCCCAGCACAATTTGTGCCTGGCACTATTGCAATAGGTCCCTAATATCTTTTTTTCCTATATTTTAATCATTTTGTAAAAAGGTTTTGTTTGGATCAGTGACCTTATTTTTCTAGACATCTAGCGGACGGTCGTTGCAACATTAGGGACCTATTGCAATAGTGCCAGGCACAAATTGTGCCTGGCACTATATTGACACTCTCGCATTACAAACTGACAGTTGATCTTTCAAAATTGACATACCAAAGTCGAATTTAGAATTTCAGTTGTTTATTTTCCATTAATTGTGGCGTCACTATTAATTCCGGCTCTTATAATACACAATGGCCTTATTTTGAAAAAAGACAGCTGTTCTTATAATGTGAAAGTGTCAATATAGTGCCCAGCACAATTTGTGCCTGGCACTATTGCAATAGGTCCCTAATATCTTTTTTTCCTATATTTTAATCATTTTGTAAAAAGGTTTTGTTTGGATCAGTGACCTTATTTTTCTAGACATCTAGCGGACGGTCGTTGCAACATTAGGGACCTATTGCAATAGTGCCAGGCACAAATTGTGCCTGGCACTATATTGACACTCTCGCATTACAAACTGACAGTTGATCTTTTAAAATTGACATACCAAAGTCGAATTTATAAATCCCGTCGTGCCGAATAAGTAAAAACTTCTTTCTAAGGACACCGATTCGAAATATTCATGACATAAATATTTCGAATCGGTGGCCTAGAAAGAATTTTTGACAAAAAATCAAAAAAGTGCTCCGAGCCGTGGCTTAGTTTATACAAAATGCGCCCTCCACTCAAATTTCAGTCAATTCTGATGTCTTTTTCACTCAAAAAGGTATGTATATTACGTGAGTCGTTTTGCCGCATTTTGCAACGTCGCTTCTACGTTTCGGAGCTAAGGTGACTGGAAAAAAAGCATGTCTACTCTTAAGTGAAAATATAAATTTATACTCATTACTCCTAATCGTCTGATATATCAATGTCCTCAAAATCTTCTGCTTCTATCTCACTTTCACTTATGTATTCTGTTTCACTTTCAGTTTCTGTTTCAGTCTCACTTTTTTGGTACATTTTTTTTGTACGTCTTTGTTTTGTAAGCGTTTTTTTTGAAGGTTGTTTGGATTTTAGTATTTGGTTGGTCAGTCTGTTCTTTGTTTTTCCCTGTCCTGTTTGTTTTGTTCGAGGTTGGTCTGTCATTGGTCCTTGAAATCTTAAAAGTCTGTCAGTCGAGAGTCGTCCCACATTATTGGAGTAAAACCAGCATAATGTGGATTTGCGTACAGCGCCAGCTCTTTCTATTGCCTTAAAAATATCACTTCTTAGCTGACGCGGACTTTAGTTCGCGTCAGCTCAGGAGTCCCATTTTTGAGGAAAAGAAAGAGCAGGTGCTATATATATATATATATCGAAAGTGCAACAAAGATGGAAATAGTTTTCATACCTGATTTTTAGTAAATAAACGAAAATCAACCTTAATGTAAGCACATAAGAGTTTACAATTCCTCCTGGTAACAAGCGATTTCGCGGAAGAATCGCGTTCTTTTTTAATCCCTTTATTAATGGCAGTTTTAAAAACGAATTTTTTGCATTTAGAAAAATATAACTTGAAGACCTCGTTGAAGACTCAGCAGTAATCAGGGCTAATTTAATTTTCATTTAAATGGGCAAAAAAAATGCGTGATTACTAAAATATTTACCGAACACTAATTCCGTTTGTTTGTTTGTTTGAACTCGGGGAGAGCAATCATACGATTTTTGATTTATAAGAAAAAAAATTATAACAAATAAGAAACAATGCAGAAAAATGTGAAAAAATGCGAAAAAATGTGAAAAAATGCGAAAAAATGTGAAAAAATGCGAAAAAATTTGTACAAATGTGAAAAAATGTGAAAAAATGCGAAAAAATGGGAAAAATGCGAAAAAATTTGAAAAAATGTGAAAAATGCGAAACAATGCAAAAAAATGTGAAAAAATGCGAAATAATGCCGCATTATTTCATCAAAATTTGTACATATATTGCGGCCAGTGAAGTCCCCCTCGCTTTTTATTTCTTCTAATAATAACGGTTTATCCGTTTAAAAAATTGGCGGCACTGCAAAAAAGTTTATTTGGATCCGTTGGAACGGAGCAGTAGGTACCGTACCGTTCTCGTGCAATTCCTAACCAAAAAAGTTGTGCACTCCTGTCACTGTCAAAAAAAGAAAAAAAATCAAACCAAGACAAACTTTTTAATTGTATAAAAAGCACCTTTTTTTGTTTTTAGTCTTCTTTGAACCTACGGATTTCTACAGATTTTTCGCGTTCACGCTACGGATTTTCGCTTTCCAATAGTTGGCAACACTGCAGCTGATGTTATAAATTGGGGGGTAGAAATTTATATTGCATGGAAAAGGAGATAAAAAACCAAAACCTAAATAAGCTACTTGGTGTAGTGTTTAGTTTATTTTTTTATAGATAAAGTCAATTAATCGCTTGATGTTAACCAAAGATAATAAAAAGAACTAGACAACATGTCGTATGGGAAGATTTAACTTTTAAATCAATTAAAAATACCGAGGGGGATTTCACTGGCCGCAATATATGTACAAATTTTGATGAAATAATGCGGCATTATTTCGCATTTTTTCGCATTGATTCGCATTTTTTCACATTTTTAAAAATTTTTTCGCATTTTTTTGGCATTTTTTGGCATTTTTTCGCATTTTTGCCAATTTTTTCTGCATTTTTTCACATTTTTCTGCATTGTTTCTTATTTGTTATAGATATAGATAATTTTTTTTGCTCTCCCCGAGTTCAAACAAACAAACGGAATTAGTGTTCGGTAAATATTTTAGTAATCACGCATTTTTTTTTGCCCATTTAAATGAAAATTAAATTAGCCCTGATTACTGCTGAGTCTTCAACGAGGTCTTCAAGTTATATTTTTCTAAATGCAAAAAATAAGGACGTGTTAAATTCGTTTTTAAAACTGCCATTAATAAAGGGATTAATAAAGAACGCGATTCTTCCGCGAAATCGCTTGTTACCAGGAGGAATTGTAAACTCTTATGTGCTTACATTAAGGTTGATTTTCGTTTATTTACTAAAAATCAGGTACGAAAACTATTTCCATCTTTGTTGCACTTTCGATATGTATATAGCACCTGCTCTTTCTTTTCCTCAAAAATGGGACTCCTGAGCTGACGCGAACTAAAGTCCGCGTCAGCTAAGAAGTGATATTTTTAAGGCAATAGAAAGAGCTGGCGCTGTACGCAAATCCTAATTATGCTGGTTTTACTCCAATAATGTGGGACGACTCTCGACTGACAGACTTTTAAGATTTCAAGGACCAATGACAGACCACCCTCGAACAAAACAAACAGGACAGGGAAAAACAAAGAACAGACTGACCAGCCAAATACTAAAATCAAAACAACCTTCAAAAAAAACGCTTACAAAACAAAGACGTACAAAAAAAATGTACCAAAAAAGTGAGACTGAAACAGAAACTGAAAGTGAAACAGAATACATAAGTGAAAGTGAGATAGAAGCAGAAGATTTTGAGGACATTAATATATCAGACGATTAGGAGTAATGAGTATAAATGTATATTTTCACTTAAGAGTAGACATGCTTTTTTCCAGTCTTTCACCTTAGCTCCGAAATGTAGAAGCGACGTTGCAAAATGCGGCAAAACGACTCACGTGATATACAGACCTTTTTGAGTGAAAAAAACATCAGAATTGGCTGAAATTTGAGTGGAGGGCGCATTTTGTATAAACTAAGTCACGGCTCTGAGCACTTTTTTGATTTTTTGTCAAAAATTCTTTCTAGGCCACCGATTCGAAATATTTATGTCATGAATATTTCGAATCGGTGTCCTTAGAAAGAAGTTTTTACTTATTCGGCAAAAAAAAACCAAAAAATTGCTCCGAGCCTTGTCTTAGTTTTTACAAAATGTGCCTTCCACTCAAATTTCAGCCAATTCTGATGTTTTTTTCACTCAAAAAGGTATGTATATCACGTGAGTCGTTTTGCCGCATTTTGAAACGTCGCTTCTACATTTCGGAGCTAAGGTGACAGACTGGAAAAAAAGCATGTCTACTCTTAAAAAGTTTTATAAACATGATTAATAAAATACCTTTTTAAAAATTAACTTACCGAAAAATTACCCTTTTCTTTTTACCCTTTTTACAACACTGCCCGAATACAATGAACTCAACAATTCTTAATTTTATTATTTAGCATTTTTCCGCACTATTTCGCATTTTTTCACATTTTTTCACATTTTTTCGCATTTTGTCAAACAATGCGAACATATGTACAAAAAAATGGTCAGTGAAATCCCCCTCGAAAAATACTGTTTGCTGTCTAGTTTTGGGAGGGCACTGAACCCTTGGCCCTCCCCGTAGCCGCCGCCACTGGGTAAACCCCTTTGATAATGTCTGCCTTTTCTTAATTTATAATTATTTTATGATTGCAAAAATTGTACACTTTTTTAAAATATTGTTTTTTTTCAATTTGTTTTTACCTGCACGGTGATATTGCTGCGAATGTTCTCAGGTACGGCGGCCAGGATGCTTTGGAAACATCTGAGCAGGGCCAGGACGGCCAGGCGCTGCTGGTCGGGGTTGTCGGAACCCAGCGTGAAGGGTTCCACCAGGTAGACGACGACAGAGGGCGCTTCGCGTTCGTCGTCCTCGTGCACGCTGTCGTTGAGACTGCTCGACGACGGCAGGAAGGTGTCTTTGAGACCGTCACCGTCTAGGCGAAAAAAAAAACAATTTAATTTAAAAAAATTAGTAGTATAATATACATGGGGATTTCGGAAACGGTAAGAGATACGAGTTTGTTTAAATGAGAAAAAAGTTGCGCTATTTTAAGCCCAATCAGGTGCTGCATCAATATTAAAGATATCTACAGGGGTTACTAAAATATCGAGCAAAAACAAAAATTGAAATATCGCCGCCATCTTTCAAACAATTTTAATGAAATTTGGTATTTTTAAATAGAGCATTAAAAGAGCTTTTCAATCATGTATAATAAGTCTATCTTTCAAAGATGGAAAATGTAAATTTATTTAAAAAACTGTTTTCCTCTTGGTTGGCTGTGAAACAAAGGCTGTATAGTCTTTGCAATAAGGCTAGTCCTTTTGTTTAATCACCCCGTAATTCTGGTAACAAAACGCACGTGTATTCTTAATTCAGTTTTAAACCACAGGTTTCTAAGGTAACTGATAATTGATGCTGCGAAACTAATTATCAGTTACCTTAATGTAAATATAATCGGTGGATGGGTGTTTAAACTGCCATTGTTTTGACATTTCTGACTTTGAAAGATTATCGCTTATTTTTTATTTAAACTCTGATTTTGATTTGGAATAGTTTTTTGAGAAAGGGTTCTGTCCCAAAATGATTTTATGTAGTGAAAAATTTATGAACAATTGGGGTGCCCTTCCGGCAAAGTTTCTACATTGGAAGATTTTCAGTGCGACTGACCGTAGAGTTACAAACCATGAACAAACGATAAATTAATGATTATTTAATTTTTTCAAAAATGTTATTTTCTACAATGTATTTCGAGCTGGAGTTAAGCTAAGCTTTGCAATCTGTTTTGGTAAAAATTATGATTCAAATAAGATTAGGCCCTATTTATAATATATTTTTTGTAAATAGAAGTTTTTAATTTATTACCTAAGCATAAAGACTTAATAAAAGTTAAATTAATATTATTTGTAGTTTCCACAAATAAACTCTCGACCTTTATTAATGTAGTACATACTGATTTCTTTGTTACAATAAGTATATAAGCATTTATATTTTTTGTTTAGGGGAAATTAAAACAGTATTTTATTATAATTTTTAATAAATACATTTTTTATGGTCGACACATAGATCTTTGAAAAAGTATAATAAGTTCTCAACTGATTTAACTGCAAAGGCTTTGGGAATTTCAACAAAAACAGTATTGTACAGACTCTTTCTGAGTGAATTAAAAAAAATATTTCAGACAAAATATTTAAACTAAACATAGCTATATTGAGGCTATTACTAATTACTAAGTTTAAAATGTTGCAGTAGAACAGTAGAATTAAGTTCAAATCAAAACATAAAAATTATTATATTAAGCTTTATTTGTATGGTTTTTGTAAACCTATTTTCTTAAAATAAAACCAACCGAAAAACTGAAAATCTAAAATCTAACTAAAAAATAAACTATGCAAATAATAATTATATAATAATTTATTCTCATCGTTCAAAAAACTTCATCTCATAAACTGCCATCGTCACCTCTGACGAGAGGAGCGACATCAATAGCTGTTTCGTTTTCTCAGTCTTCCAAAATTAGTTTCTCGCAATGCATCATGTAATTTTAAACAATAGTTATACAAACTTTTTGAAATAGTTTTCTAAAGTCGTTGTTTTGAATGGCATTAGAAAGTCTTCATACTTTTTGTCATTACCTATTACTGTGTTTCTTAAAATTTTGCTCTGTAGTTATTACGGATGGGACTGAAGATCGAAAAAAGCGTGGAATTTTCGTATGAACATTTAATCTTTGTCGCAAATTTTTTTGACTATTTTGATTACTTGCCAAAAATTTTTTGTTTTGAAAGTTCACTTTTATTGTCAATTTAAACTTTGATAGACAGACAGGCTTGCAACTGCCAACTGCAATCTGGGGCCAACAATGATTTTCGATGCTATTTTCTGTCTTCTTTATAGGAGAAAAATGAAAAAGGATAGCAAAGGGACTTGGGGTATTGCAAGGACTATAGTTGCGTTTGTTGTCATACCTATGTAACTATCTGTCTGTCTGTATCTGTTGGAGTTTTAAAGTTTCTAAATTACTTAAGATTTTTTTTGAGTCACATTATCAATCAAATTTAACATGGAAAGGTTTCCAAATTGGGAGAAAGTAGATATGTATGAGTGTTATATTTTATGTAATAAGAATGCTGGAAGAGCTCGAGATATGTACTTCCAGAGATATCCAGAAAGACGACAACCAAGTTTGTCAATCTTCAGAATACTTAGAAATAATTTAATTGAATATGGTTCCTTCAAAAAACAATATCGTAGTCAACAACCTGATGAAAATATTGAAGCTCTGGTTTTACAAAGTGTCATTGACAATCCTCGCATCTCCCTTCGTGATTTGGAAAATAATGTTGAAGAACCCAAATCAACTGCACAAATAATTCTTAAAAAATTTAAGTATCATCCATATGCAACACATATTAGTCAAGCAATCCGAGATGGTGACTTAGAAAGAAGAACCTTATTATTATTATTTGCATTCGATCTTTTCATTGATCGATATTGTATAGCAGTGTTTCGCCTGCTTTTGTTTTTTGTTTCTCTCATTTCTCGGTAGATGGCGCTTCTTGCGATAGTTTTTTCGCTATTTACATTTGATTAGAGACAAAACCGTCTAATTAACTTCGCAAGATTTGTCACATTGACCAGCAGTGTTCTGAGGAGTCCCATAAGGACGAAACAGTTAACTGTCAACACTTATTAGGTGTCCATTAGATCTTGGACCCCCGTGAGGTTAAGCTTTCAGGCTACCCACGGAAAAATATGAGGGAAACAAAAAACTCCTTTTTGCCCGATTAGCCACGAAGCTTGTTTGAAGAAGAACCTTGTTTTGCAATTGGTTCATACAAAAATCGCAAGAAAACCCTCAATTTCCGTTTAAGGTTCTGTGGTCCGATGAAAGCAGGTGTGTGTCTAACAGACAGCGGGGTGTTTACCAGACATAACTACGTATACTGGGCCGATGAAAATCCGTTCTTAAATCGTGAGGTGCACCATCAAGGTAGGTGGGGTTTGAATGTATGGCTAGGAGTCATAAAGGAACACATACTATTTAACATTTTTCATAATAATTTGACGGCACCTCGATATCTAGAAATTCTACAAAATTATGTTGACCAAATTTTAGAAAATTTGTCTCTTCAAGATGTAGCAAACATGTGGTTTCAGCAAGATGGAGCACCTCCACATAATGCAAGGATCATAACCGACTATTTGAATAATCAACATGGAAATAGCTGGATCGGAAATCGAGGTCCAGTTGCCTGGCCTGCACGTTCGCCGGATCTTACGCCTCTTGATTTTTGTATTTGGGGATACTTAAAGGATAAAGTTTATTCTACTACTCATAATACGATAGAAGAACTTGAGGCAGCCGTTGTTCAAGCCATAGAAGAAATTCCTGAACAAATCGTTAAAGATGCATAAAGTACACACTAGTTGTGCTTAAAATTATTTGAATGCTTTTTATTCTAGTAAAAATGCACCTTAACTTTGAGGAAACATAGTTATCCCATAATTCAAAAAAAAATGCACCTATAACCGACTATTTGAATAATCAACATGGAAATAGCTGGATCGGAAATCGAGGTCCAGTTGCCTGGCCTGCATGTTCGCCGGATCTTACGCCTCTTGATTTTTGTATTTGGGGATACTTAAAAAATAAAGTTTATTCTACTACTCATAATACGATAGAAGAACTTGAGGCAGCCGTTGTTCAAGCCATAAAAGAAATTCCTGAACAAATCGTTGAAGATGCATAAAGTACCCACTAGTTGTGCTTAAAATTATTTGAATGCTTTTTATTCTAGTAAAAATGCACCTTAAATTTGAGGAAACATAGTTATCCCATAACTCAAAAAAAATGCACCTATACCCTTTTTTTCTTACCTGTTCAATTACCAATTCTTAAAAAAAAATTAAATTCTAAATATTTTCAACATAAAACTTGAAGAATTTAAAAAAGTCTAATTTATTTTAAAAGCATAAATTATATATTTTTTGAAAAATCTTAAAATTCTGAATATTTTCAACATTTTCAAAACCAGAAATTTTCAAATTTCCAAAATTTTAAATGTCCAAAAATTCTCTAAAATTTCTAATTTCAAAACTTTGTCATTTTTAAAAATTATCAATTTTTACAAGAATTTCAAATATTTCTAACATAAAATTTGAGGAATTTAAAAAAATCAAATTTAGTTCAAAAATTAATTTTTTTTTTAAAACATTAAAAAAATTGCGGTTTAGCAAAATTTATTTTTGTTGACACCTACCTTGGTCACTTTTTGGCGTAGACGGTTGTTTATCAGGTACGGAAGATTGGCCGCTTTGGTTGTTCGGATCAGGAGTGCTCGGCGGGGGCATAGGACTAGGCGCCGGTTTTTCGGTGCCGTCCGACGGCGGATCGAGCAGCGTCTTGTCCATCGGCACGGTTTGCAGGTGTGGGGCCAGGTAGTGTTTGCAAACCTGCAAAAATAATAAATATGTATTTGGAAACCAACGTTACAATTATGTGGTAAATATCGTTTCAATTGAAAGGTTACTATTGTTACAACCATTATAACTACTTTCGTGCGTATAGAGGAATTATCGTAACATATACTCAAAAACTTTGGTATGTGGTAGTGTATTAATGGTATGAGCGCCTACCTGAGCGTACAGCTTGATCATATCGCTAGTTTCACCTTCGCCCAATAGAGTGAACCACTCCTCGACGGACTCGTTGCCGAGCTTCTGTTTGAGGGACTTCCCAACCCGCAGGATGCCGTCCCTGAGGCCCCTCAGGATCGGACTGTGACGCCCCAGTTTGCAGATTTCGTAAGCCGACGACAGTTCCTATGTTGCAAAAAAAAATATATGAAAAAAAATAGTATTACTAATGATGGTCCCCAAAATTATAGGGTAACTAGCGTTACAAAAATTATAATGTAACTGACGTTACAAAAAGTATAAGGTAACTAACGGTACAAAAATTATATTATAAGGTTAATATAACGTGACAAAGATTATAGGGTAACTAACGTTACAAAAACTATATGGTTACTAACGTAACAAATTATAGGGTAAATGCAACAAAAATTATAGGGTAACTAACGTTACAAGAATTATGGGGTAACGAACGTTACAAAAATTATAGGGAAACTAACGCTACAAAAATTATAGGGTAACCAACGTTACAAAAAATCATAGTGTAACTAACGTTACAAAAATTATAGTGTAACTAACGTTACAAAAATTATAGGGTAACTAACGTTACAAAAATTATAGGGTAACTAACGTTACAAAAATTAAGGGTAACCAACGTTACAAAAATTATATTATAAGGTTACTATAACGTGACAAAGATTATAGGGTAACTAACGTTACAAAAACTATATGGTTACTAACGTAACAAATTATAGGGTAAATGCAACAAAAATTATAGGGAAACTAACGCTACAAAAATTATAGGGTAACCAACGTTACAAAAATCATAGTGTAACTAACGTTACAAAAATTATAGTGTAACTAACGTTACAAAAAATATGGGGTAACTAACGTTACAAAGATTATAGGGTAACTGACGTTACAAAAATTATAGGGTAACCAACGTTACAAAAATTATAGTGTAACTAACGTTACAAAAATTATAGTGTAACTAACGTTACAAAAATATGGGGTAACTAACGTTACAAAAATTATAGTGTAACTAACGTTACAAAAAATATGGGGTAACTAACGTTACAAAAATTATAGGGTAACCAACGTTACAAAAATCATAGTGTAACTAACGTTACAGAAATTATAGTGTAACTAACGTTACAAAAAATATGGGGTAACTAACGTTACAAAAATTATAGTGTAACTAACGTTACAAAAAATATGGGGTAACTAACGTTACAAAATTATAGGATAACTAACGTTACAAAAATCATAGGGTAACTAACGTTACAAAAATTATAGTGTAACTAACGTTACAAAAAATATGGGGTAACTAACGTTACATAAATTATAGGGTAACCAACGTTACAAAAAACATAGTGTAACTAACGTTACAAAAATTATAGTGTAACTAACGTTACAAAAATTGTAAGGTAAGTAATGTTACCAAAATTATAAGGTAACCAACGTTACGAAGATTATAAGACAACTGACGTTACAAAAATAATAATGTTACTAACGTTACAAAAATTGTAAGGTTACTAACGTGACAAAGATTATAGGGTAACTAACGTTACAAAAGTTATTTACTAACGTGAAAAAAATTATAAGGTAACTAACGTTACGAAGATTATAAGGCAACTGACGTTACAAAAATTATAAGGTTACTAACGTCACAGAAAATATAAGGTTACTAACGTTAAAAAAATTAAAAGGTAACTAACGTTACGAATATTGTAAGACAACTGAAGTTACAAACATAAGGTAAGGTAACTAGCGTTACAAAAATTATAAGGTCACTAACGTTACAAAAATTATAGGGTAACTAATGTTACAAAACATTTTAAAGGTGATCCTTACAAAAAATTAAGTGTTTTTTTTTCTTACCTTGAAGAATGTTTTTACTCGGGGCACTATCGCGTCGTTGTCGGGGGCAACCACGATGTAGGCTACATCTCTCGAGTACGAGTACGGTTCCAACAGAAGACTCTCCCAGTGCTGTAGAGCGTACGGGGATAAACACAGCCAGTCTTTGTCGTGTCCGACTATCACTGAGGGTATGGGTTGCGGCTCGCACCTAGAAAAAATAGAGATTTTTAATGTTATATGCTAAAATTTTGTTTTTAATACAACTCTGTAAATAAACAGATTGTAGGCCTTCGTTTCGAATTTTTTGGAAAATAAGTTTAACCTTTTTTGAAAAACAAAAAAATTTTGAATCACTTTTTTTCAAAAATATATTTTTTTAAAAACCAATTTTGGCGGGTTAATAGTGAACGTGGACAAGACTCAATACTTATGTATTGGAAATGAATCAAGTGAGTTAGAACTGGATAATGGACAAACAATATCTCCATGCAATGAGTATGTATACTTGGCTGTCACATTTGATAAGTAAGGAATAGACTTTAAAGAACTGGAAAAAAGAATAGTAAAAGCAAAAAAGTTTATTGGATGTCTTAACAGTATTTTATGGAGCCAGAGAGATAAAAAAAAACGTAAAATTCAACATATATAAAACAATGGTGAAAAGCACGCTGTTGTATAGAATAGAGACTTGTCGCGTGGTGGTAAAGTGTCGAAATGGATGCAAAAAGAAGATCAATAAGAATATCTAGAACATATCATATAAGAACTGAGACCATAAAAGAAAGAATAAGAATCGAGGGAATCATAATGGATGACATCCCTAAAAGACAACTGATATGGTACGGCCATGTACAACGGATGAACGACGAAAGATTACCAAAGCAGGTCCTAGAATGGCAACCAATAGGGCGCAAAAAAAGAGGACGTTCTAAACTAGAACGGCAACAGTCAATCCAAAGATCAATGAGTAAAAAAAATCTGACAGAAGATGATTGTCAGGATCGAAGGAGGTGGAGAATAGGCGTCGTAGAAAAACGTTATAAACCAACATAGTAGTAGTAGTAGTATTATGAGGTAACTACTGTTACAATTTTTTACATACAGGACGTCCCATTAAGGATGACAGCCGGATTTATCTCAGATACTAGTACAGCTACTACTTTGGGAAAAAAGTTTTTATAACAAAATTGGGCATAGGGAATTCACCTAAAATATTTTTGTTTCTGTAGCTCCCCGCTTGGGGGCAGTAATAACACCTGTTATAATTTTTGGATAACTTAATGTTTATTGACGTTTTATAATTTGTTTTTGCCATAAAGAATTATTGTATAAAAAAATGCCATTTACAAATGGTGTGACACATGCAAATAACAAAATAAGGTCTCGTCTCACTACATAATACACAAACAAAACTATTTTTTAAATATCTTCAAAACTAAGTCAAATTTTGACTTGCGGATTTTAGTAGTATTTTAAATGAATATCGCTTGACAACTTCAAGTAAAAATTGTAATGGGTTTGTATCTGATTTTTTAAAGAAATTTAAGTTTTTTGGTTTGGAACTTTTAAGAAATTTTCTCTTTCGAAAAAATTTTAATTTAAACAAAAAATCAAGAATATTTGCATTTTTTAGGTTTTTCTTAATAAGTAAAATAAATAATATAAGTCGGTTTAGTTACCATGTAGAAGTAATTATTTTTTAAATAAAAAGTGACATTTTCCTTCCATCCATGTGGGAAAGTGAGAACAAGGTACAAGTGAGAGGTCCAAATTATGCAGAATTTTTCAAGGAATACGAATATCGTAAAATTTGTGTATATTTATCATAGAATTTTGTCATAAAATTCAATTTTTATAGTTGGAAGGTGTTATTATTTCTCCCTAGCGGGGAGCTACAGAAACAAAAATATTTTAGGTGAATTCACAAGGCCCCCCAAGTAACATTTCTTTATTTATAGCAGAGGCTAAAAGGTTGCCAGCGCCTTTCCTTAAAACCATTAGTTTCAATGTTTGGTCGCTAGCACGTTCCCATTACCCTTATATACCCCTTAGACCTCCTAAATGGGACTCCCCAATTGGTGGTGCCAACCTATGTATTAAACTCACTATAAAACCATAAGAAATAAACTCCAGCTTCGACCTCTAGCGGTTCCACCAGTATAGAACCTTTTAGAGCCTAAAGCTATTATGCCAGGTTCTAAAAGAAACTCAGAAACGTCCTCTATCCTATTATAAAACTAGATTTGGTAATTTGGTATCCTGGCGATTCTGTTGAATACCATAATACCTTTAGAGTAAAGAAGTTTTCCTATAAAAACTATATAGATTCACAATGGCTATATAAAATAATTTAGGTCACAAAATTGCAAAAAATGTCAGAGTCCCAAAATTATTTTATCACGTAAAAATATACCGAGTTTGTCGTTTTGTTGATGATCAAATTGCCTGCCAGATTTATTTTTCTGATAAAATCGTATCTAAAAAGCTCTCAAAACAAGCGCGCCAGCTCAAGAATGATTTTTAATAGTTTTTTGATAACAAAAGAACAAATACTTAAAATAAAATAAAAAATCATTTACACTATTCACCATTAAAAAAAGTCTGTTTGGTTTACATAAATCAAAATTAAAGTAAATTATTGTTAAAAAACACTGCTAAAACGACTAGATAAATATTTTCTCTTTACAATATTTTTTAAATAAATTTATATACGCCATTATGGTTTTATAGTGGTCACTTGGTTTTATTTGTTACTGTATCGCAACAAGGATTTTTGAGTGCCCTTATGAAACCAACAAAAAAGAACAATGTAAACATAGTCAACATAACCTCACTTAAATTTTTTGTATTTGTTTATAAAGTGATTAAAAGCGTATAATTCAACACTTTTAAATATTTTTTATCGTGCAATTTCGACACAATCAAGAGGGCCAGTGTAAAGATATTCGTTGTGCCTGCAGATTGGAGGGCAACCTCTTATATTGGCCGTCTAAACAGGCCTTATCTAGGCCTGGGTGTCCTACCCAGGAGGACGGAAACTCAACAATTATTAATTATTGGGCTTTAAATAATCAATCTTGCAATAGGTAGGTACCAATCTGTACCTAGGTATATCTATTATTTTTACAAGAAATACCTAAAAAAATAAAAGACGAAAGTATTTACTTACTTCTGTTAGAAGGAAACAAGGTTTTATATGGCAGCCTATTTAAATAATATTTAATATACAGCTATGGGTAACTATATAAATACAAAAGAATTAAGTTTACCTTTAAGCCTTCCTATAAAACCTTTTTAAAATGCCTAAAAGTAATGGCAAAAACCAAAAGTCTAAAGTTTATATTTACCACTCTTAAAAACCTTAAGGAAACTAGGTTCTATATGGCCGCCTATCTAATCATATTTACTTTTAAACTACTGGTAACTATAAAAACAAAAGGATATAAGATAACCTTTTAACTCTATTATAAAACACTTTTGTGATGACCTAAAGTAATGAAAAAAACTAAATGACCAAAGTTTATATTTATTTCTTTTTAAAAACTTTAGGTAAAATGGTTTTATAAGACCATCTTTATAAATCAGAAATCAATAAAACCAAAAGTATCTAAAAGGAACAGAAGGAATATCAGTTTTATTATACTCCCTTTATAAATTACTTTTTGGTTGTATAACACCCCTTTAGGTAATTGGCTATATAAATTACCTTTATGTAGCTAAATTGATCCTAAAACCCATAACAGCACCTTCTAAATAACCTAGGAACCAAATTGATAAAACCTCGAGTGGTAATAATGTTACTTGGGCCGATTTTGTTATAAAAAAAAAAAATTTCCCGAAGTCGTAGCTGTACTACTGTCTGAGATAAATCCTTAATGGGACACCCTGTATACTGTGTTTCCTTACCTGTCGTTCGTGCCGCTACCGGCCAGACGATGGAATTGCCTCCAGGTAAGGGGGCCTTTGACAGCCGAAGGGGCCTCCCAGAGGCGCGTTTGGCACTTTTTCTGGATGGCGTCCTGCAACAGGGGTTGCAGGGAGCGCATCACGCGGACAATGTCCTGATTGCACTGGGGCCCCGGCGCGCGCAGGAAGGGCCATCGGTGGACGCCGGCGGAAGAGGTGCCGGTTTTGCTCGAGTGTTTTTCGTTTTCCACCTAAAAATATAAACATAGTTCAAACAAGTTTCATGGCTAATCGGGCAAAAAGGAGTTTTTAGTTTCCCTTATATTTTTCCGTGGGTAGCTTGAAAGCTTAACCTCACGGGGGTCCAAGATCTAATGGACACCTAATAAGTGTTGACAGTTAACCGTTTCGTCCTTATGGGACTCCTCAGAACACTGCTGGTCAAGTGACAAATCTTGCGAAGTTAATCAGACGGTTTTGTCTCTAATTAAATGTAATTAGTGAGCGAACTATAGCAAGAGGCGCCATCTACCGAGATACGAGAGAAACAAAAAACCAAAAGCAGGGAAAACACTGCTATACAATATCGATCAATGAAAAGATCGAATGCAAATAAAAGAAAACAACTATAGTCCGTGATCTACGACAGCTCTTTGTCTTTTCAGGCCGGATCAACGCATTTTGCATTTTTACCCGTCATCAAGACAGTGAGCGTCAATCAACGCAATTTTTAGGCCAAATAATACTAACAAACGTGAAATTTCGTACCCGTGAATTTAAAAATCAAACAAGTTTCATGGCTAATCGGGCAAAAAGGAGTTTTTAGCCATGAAACTTGTTTGATTTTTAAATTCACGGGTACGAAATTTCACGTTTGTTAGTATTATTTGGCTTAAAAATTCCGTTGATTGACGCTCACTGTCTTGGTGACGGGTAAAAATGCAAAATGCGTTGATCCGGCCTGAAAAGACAAAGAGCTGTCGTAGGTCACGGACTATAGTTGTTTTCTTTTATTTGCATTCGATCTTTTCATTGATCGATATTGTATAGCAGTGTTTTTCCCTGCTTTTGGTTTTTTGTTTCTCTCGTATCTCGGTAGATGGCGCCTCTTGCTATAGTTCGCTCACTAATTACATTTAATTAGAGACAAAACCCTCTGATTAACTTCGCAAGATTTGTCACTTGACCAGCAGTGTTCTGAGGAGTCCCATAAGGACGAAACGGTTAACTGTCAACACTTATTAGGTGTCCATTAGATCTTGGACCCCCGTGAGGTTAAGCTTTCAAGCTACCCACGGAAAAATATAAGGCAAACAAAAAACTCCTTTTTGCCCGATTAGCCATGAAACTTGTTTGATTTTTAAATTCACGGGTACGAAATTTCACGTTTGATAAACATAGTTTTTTTTACTGGCACTGATCAGAGATACACGGTGTTTAATGAAACAAAACTTTTTGAGTATTTAAAGTGCGAAGTTGAAGAAACGCTCGGACACGTCGATTTTGTTTGCGAGACACTTTTTGGCAATCTTGAAATTTTTGTAGCACGAACCCTGTTCGGGGGGTATACTTTACCCCTATATTTTGAATAGGGAAAGTGGGTCAAGTGATACCTTGTTTTGAAGGCCGTTTGAATGTTCTTTCAACCGTGTAAACATTTCAAAAATCTATCAATTAGTTTTTGAGATAATTGCCTTCAAACTTTCAAAATTAACATGGACTGATGAAATAAAAATTTCATTAGAATTTTATTATTTTTCGGATTTAATTTTTATTTTATAATTCCATGTTAAATTTGAAAATTTGAAAGCAAATATCTCAAAAACTAATCAATGAATTTTCGAAATTTTTACACGGTTGTAAGAGAGCTTCAAAACACTTCATCACTAGACACACTTTCCCAGATAGGGATTGGATTTGACAGCCAACCAAAATAAAAACAGGAAAGTTAGTTTAAGTATAATTATAATTTTTCGAAAACAATGTTATTAAAAAAAAAGTAGAGTTTTAAAAAAAATTAAAAAAAAATTATTTACAAAAATAAGTTTTTGAAAACCAATTTTTTGAAAAAACGTACAATTGAAAAAATTTTTGAAAAAAATTGTTTTTTTTTCCTTACCTTGCATATGCTCAAATTTTCCAGCATACTTTGACTTTGTTCCAAGGCTATACTGGTCACTTCATTAGAATCACTGTATTCTAACACATGGTAAAAACTGGAATACCTGCAGACCAAAAAAATACCTGTTTTAATAGAGCCTGTATAATATAATAATATTTTTTACATTCCTAGAAGGTATTGTTTTTGAGAAAAAAAAATATAGAGACTTATGTTACCATTGTAGACCTACAAAAAGCATATGATACCGTTCCAGTAGAAAAATTATGGACAGTGTTAGAGCAGGCTAATATCAATCTTACATATATAAAAGCAAAAAAAGAACAATACAAAGGGTCAAAATTTAAAATTAAAATTGGAAATCGACTTACAAAAGAATTCCTGGTAACAGAAGGCTTAAGACAGGGATGTTGTATCTCTTCAAGTCTTTTTAAAATATATATCGCAGTAGCTCTAAAAAACTGGAAACGTAAAGTAAACAGCATGGGAATACAACTTAACGACCGATTTACCATATACACACTACAGTTTGCTGACGACCAAGTAATTGTAGCTAATGATAAAGAAGACATGGAGTATATGATGAGAAAGTTAATGGAAGAATATCTAAAATGGGGATTAACAGTGAAAGTGGACAAGACACAGTACTTATGTATTGAAAACGAATCCAGTGAGTTAGTACTAGACAATGGACAAATAATATATCATGCAATGAGTATGTATACTTGGGTGTCATATTTGATAAGACAGGAACAGACTGTAAAGAATTGGAAAAAAGAATAGTAAAAGCAAAAAAGGTTATTGGATGTCTTAACAGTATTTTATGGAGCAGAGAGATAAAAATGAATGTAAAATTTAACATATATGAAACAATGGTAAAAAGCACGCTGTTGTATGGGATAGAGACTTGTCGCGTAACAGAAAAATACAAAACAAAAATGGAAAGTAGAAAAGATCACATAAGAAATGAGATCATAAAAGAAAGAATGGGATGAACGACGAAAGATTACCAAAGCAGGTCCTGGAATGGCAACCAATAGGGCACAGAAAGAGGGCGTCCTAAACTAGAATGAGCCAAAAAAATTTGACAGAAGATGATTGTCAGGATCAAAGGAGGTGTAGAATAGTCGTCGGACGTTTTTCACGTTCTAAACTGACATGTAGCTGTTTACTTACCCTCCCGTTCTGGCCTGTCTGACGTACCGCGCAGCCCGACAGAGGGCGTTGGCGGTACTCGGAACAAAGACGAGCTGTTCCCGAATGAGATCGAGCAGGTTGTGCGGCATAATGTCGAGTAGTTCTCGGTCTATCGAACTGTCCGACTTGATGCAATTTATTTGGGTTAAGTAGTTGACTAGTGACGGCTTCTTCCATTTGCCTGGGTCTTCGGCAATTCCTGCAAAAAAAAAATACATTTTGTGTAGGAACAAAATTTCATAGTTACATTTTCTTTATTTATTTTGAACACGACGTTTCCACACCACTTATAATACTTGATGTGCAGTCAGGTGTGCCAAAATGTTTAGTTTTTGAAAACTGATGGATCGTTCATACTCGTCTTTTGTCTTGGTTTAGTCATATGTCTTGTCATAAGAAAGTTAAAACCACTGTTTCTTATGGGAGTGTTCATACAATGCTTTTGCTTTTGTTTTTGATTAGTCTTTGTCTTAAGAGTTGCCAACTTTCAATCCTTAGGACAATGACTAAGACGAGTGACAGACATCAGCTGATATTTGTTGTTTTTTTTTTACAGGGCGTCCGAAGAGCGCAAACGCGCGGCCGAAATTTTAAATTTACCGCCATTAATCATGTTTTTAACAGAAAATCTCAACATAACCTCAAAATTTTGTTTGTTTTTTGTTTCTTTTTCGCTTTTGTTCTTTCGTGTCTGTGTTTCGTGCACAGATTAGGTTAAATAAGATTGTTTTGTGTAGAAAATGACTTTTGAAGAGGGCCTTTTTATTGAAATTGAATTTTTTTTTCAGTGGGTTATGACTAAGACTAATCAAAAACAAAAGACGAGTATGAACACCCGATTTTGTTTAAGACAGCTAAGACTAATCAAAGGACAAAGACTAATCAAAAACAAAAAACTAAGACGAGTATGAACAATACTTGAATAAAACCTAAAAAAACATGGTTTTTTTTATCCTAAAAAATAACCCCAATTTATGGATGATAATTAAGGACTAACCGTGGACTTGGTCCACTTAGGTGATACAAAGCGAAATTTTAAAAGATAATTTAATTTTCTACAATAAAGTTACTTACATTCTTTCTGTAAAATGCTTACCTTTTGAGAAAATGACATAAAACTGAATAATTTCGGTTTATTTTGCATATACGAGGGTGGATCAAATATAAACAAGCCTTTGTTTATTTATGTTTATAAACTAGTTATTTAGAAACATGACACATCCCCCTTCTCTGTTAATACACTTTTCCCAACGGTTTCAATGTTTCTTAGTCCCGTTTTTATAAAAGGAAGCTGGGCGGGTATCTAACCAGTTGCGCACGAATGCATCCACCTCTTTTTTGGTCTGAAATTGCTCGCCTCCCATTGAATCTTTGAGTGGGCGAAACATATGAAAATCGTAAGGTGACAGATCTGGACTGTATGGAAGGTAGTCCAGCACAGTCCAGTGCATTTCATTGATTTTGGCCTGTGTTAAAGCTGCCGAATCTGGTCTAGCGTTGTCATGCAGGAGCAACACGTCTTGGATGGGGTGTGCTCTCCTCTTTTGGCGATAATCAAGCTTTACCTGGTTGAGTAAGTTGCAGTAGTAAGCCGCGTTTATTGTTATTCGCTCGTGCAAAAAATCGACCAACAAAATTCCTCTCCAATCCCAGAAAACGGTCGCTAAAACTTTGCCTGCAGAAATGTTGGTATGCGGACGACGTGGGTGACTCACGTTGTCGACACGCTTACGACCGTCGTTAATTTCTTTGCACCAAGTTTTTCCAGGTACCTACGAAAGCGTCATATTTCCGAACTCTGCTCGCAATCTGCATCGAATTTCAGCAGGTTTCACGTTTTCGCGTGTAAGAAATTTAATGATTATTCTTTGCGCAACACTGCTGTGTACCTTCTTCTCGCTCATTGCGATTGCTCCTGGCCAAATGACCATCGCGGCACTACCAGCCGCCTACATGCTCCTGAATATCCCTACTCCAAAATTATAACGGCCACGTTCATCTTGAATGACTTTTCTGTTAGTAAGTTTAAAAGCTTGTTTATATTTGATCCACCCTCGTATCATGGAAATACATAGCAAACGGGTGTACAGCGTGTCCCATTTTCGATGGGATTAAATGGGAAACTCGGTTATTATTAAAGATATTGATTTTCTGATTGCACCTTACCGTGCTCTTTTTTTGAGCCCTTAAAAATGGCTTAATCAGATTTTTGATATACCCCGTAGTTTCGCTAATACAGGGAGTTTTTGAAAAAATTGTATTTTTAATAATCCCTTGTATCTCGCTTATTTTGCGAGATACTTTTATTCTGTAAAAACATTTTTATGGCAACGTTTTTAGAAGAAAATAATGACGTTGTCAATTTTTTAAAATATTGTTTAGTTTTGGAGATATGGTATTTATCATAAAAAAATTAAATACGGACCTGGATTTTTTTTATTACCATTTTGATTGGTTTCATGCCAGTATTATCATAAAATAATAAAAATTTTAAAATTTTTTGTTTTAAGGTAAAAAAAAATATTTAATATCTAAAAAAAAAATTAGTCCAAACCTGGATATTTCCAACATAAATATAAACTAAAAATTGCTAGTTAAACAATTTTTAGTTTAACTGTTTTGATACTTAGCATATTAAAATGGTTTTACGTTAATTTACAGATTTATTTGAAACAAAGTCTACGAAAAATACAAAAAAAAAATATAAAAAATAACTAATTTTTCTGATTACCATTATGTGTAAGACATTGTTGGCATTTTTGAGTAATTTTTCTTAACGCATTTTGCATAAAAATATTTCTACCATTTAAATATTGGGATTTTGTTGCTTGAATGAAGCAGTCAAACATATCACATTTTTCAAAATCTGGATATGGTCGATTTCTAGCCAGTTTAAAATAATTGTAAGCCATTCACAAAAATGACAAGTAAAATGACAATGTCAATTCCACGCTTTTGTTTTGTAAATTTCACGATCTGCTGTTCGGTTATCAAATAATCATGTATGATGTATGATATTATTTTTGTAACTTTTTAAGGTTTTTTACTTTATTTATAAATATTTTAATTATCATTTCAAAACAGATAAACTAAAAATCGTTCAACTAGTGTGTCTTGCAATTTTTAATTTATAATTTCCAGGTTCGGTCTATAATTTTTTTTTCAAAAATTAAATAGTTTTTTTTAACCTTAAATCAAAAAAATATTAAAGTTTTATCATTTTAAGGTAATGATAGCATGGAAATAATCAAAGTAGTAATAAAAAAAATCCAGGTCCGTATTTAATTTTTTTATGATAAATACCCTATCTCAAAAACTAAACAATATTTTAAAAAATTGACAACGTCATTATTTTCTTCTAAAAAAGTTGCCATAAAAATGTTTTTACAGAATAAAAGTATCTCGCAAAATAAGCGAGATACAAGGGATTATTAAAAATACAATTTTTTCAAAAACTCCCTGTATTAGCGAAACCACGGGGTATAGCAAAAATCTGATTACACAATTTTTAAGGGCTCCAAAAAAGAGCACGGTAAGGTGCAATCAGAAAATCAATATCTTCAATAATAACCGAGTTTCCCATTTAATCCCATCGAAAATGGGACACGCTGTACTGCTAACACTTCAGGGTACGTAATTCAGGTAGGGTACTACCCAGAGAACTCAGTGATTTCTCATTTTATAGGCTATTAGTTGGTCTTTATTTTATGTTATAACAGATTTTCTCAAAAATAAGCAGTTTCGAAGTTAAAGGTCCCTAAATAAAAAAATTGGTCAAAATCCAAAATAACGGCAAAATGTTTAGCGTCCATAACTGGAAAACTGTTCGTCTGACAAAAAACATACATAAGCGTTTCTGTAGGAAACATTAGTGTCTGCAATTTTTATTTAAAACTTGTTTTCCTAAAATGTACAGGGGCCAAGTAATTTAAAAAAATACCTACTAAAACGTCGGTAGACTACTACAGGGGACAAAACAACCGGATAAAAAATACCCGAAATCTCGGTTAACAAACAGGAAAAAAGTCGCCAATTCACTCACCAGTGATTTCTTGTTCGTCCTCCCAGAATAGGCCGCTGCCGTGAGCCAATCTTCGGTTCACCACCGCAGAAAAACCACAAATACACTTGATCTGGACCTCGTCTTGGCCCCCGCAGAACATTCCCCCCGCTTGGTGCGAGGGGGACATCATGCCGTACGGAGGAGGTTGCCCCATGCCTGGGTAAGGACTGCCAGGCTGAGCACTACAAACATAACAAGTTGAATAAAATAACGTCCCCCTTCAATTCAAACAGTTTTTCTCGAAAAAATTTGATCTCTTAATTTTTTCCAAATAATTTCTATCTCTAACTATTTCTGTTGTTCTTATACAGAACTTAACCAAATGTCATATTTTTCCTGCGTTTTTTAACGGAGTTATAATTAAAAGTAAAAGTAGGCGGACAATACTTGAACCACCTAAGAAATGCTGATGAACCCGGCGCCTCCACCATATGTCACGAGGGGGTTGTCGTGACTATTTGTGTACGTGTTGCGCACAAATAAAGAGGATCGTAAGATAGTTTAAGGGTTTATTTAATACTAGTACAAAGATACTTACACACTAATCACTACTGTCTGGCCCAGTTTTCTAATACAAATATTATTCACTTGTGGGTCGGGTTCAGCTCTCGATCAGAATCTCTTTACTGTTTCTATACTTGACTATTAAAAACTTAAGTACTTAGCGTACTCACTGAACTGAACCCCGACTATCCGTTCTTGATTGGTTTTAAGCATGTGATTACAAACGTGTTTCAATCTTAAACATAAATCGTTTGCACCACATACTTCCTAGGTTGACGTCCTAATACCTTTACATCAGGTCAACGAACCAAGTTCCGGATAGCATGCCCAAAATACATACATGACAATATCGCCTTAATAAACGATAAGAAGGCAGAACTGATAAAAATGTTGGAAGAACTGGATAGAGCAGCTAAAAATATAGGCTTGAGTATGAACTACACTAAAATTAAAATCATAATAAACATAGATAAGGATATCACGATCAGACTAAACCAAAAAAAAAAATAGAACAAGTAGAGGAATATATATACCTGGGACAAATTATTAAACTAAAAAAAGAAAACCAAACAGCTGAAATCAAGAGACTACATATTAAAAAATAAAAAATATCTTTCTTCAGAGAGAGAAGAGTGGAAGATATTGTGGGAGTCCAAAGATGGACCGAAGAAGGCTAAATAAAATAGATAGATAAATAATGAAAAAAGTTTTAAAAAAACTTTGATCTGAACTGATGATCTATATCTCGAACATAAAAGAAGTTTGACCCATAGGTGATTTGAAATTTTTTGCTCATACATATTTTATCCTCCTCTATCACGAAAAATCTCTAGTTATTCTAATCTCTGCTTTGTTACACTTAATAAAAAATACATACCTGGCGTGCGCCTTGTCGCTCTGAGAATTAAGCAGGTATATTCCTGCGTCTGCGCCCCGGATGTTCCCCACTACTTTGCCTCCAGCGTTGCACACGCACAGCGTACAACTATCAAAGTTGTGGTCCCTGCAAATGTAAAAAAAAATTGTATACACTAATATCCAAATTAAATTAATTGTATACTTTTTAGCAATGGAAGCATTGGTCCAAATACCTTAGAACAGTGGTTCTGAAACTTTTGTAGAGTGGGAAACCCTGAAGTTTGCTTTTTTTAGCTCACACATATACTATACTATAGTAGTGTGAGCTATAGTGATCCTAATTTTTTCAAGAAAAAAAAAGTTGCTCTGATTTCAAAATTTTTTATATATCTTTGCGTTTCAGATGATTTTGAAACTTTTTTGTCGCGCCGTCTGTCTGTCTGTCTGTCTGTCTGTCTGTCTGTCTGTATGTCTGTCTGTAACGACCAACGCGCATAACTCAAAAACCGCTAGGCCGATTTTAATGAAATTTGGTACCTAGGTTGGGTCTTGGGTCGAGAAGGTCCCATTTAAAAATGAACAAAATCTACCAAACACAAGCCAAATAAAAGGGTGGGGGAAGATTTCAAAAATTAGAGTTTATGTGAAAATATGGCGTGTGTGATATCAAACGAAAGGTAATTGAGTATGGAGTTAAACAAAATACATTTTAGATTTTTATTCTTCAAAAAGGGTGGGGGTAGATTTAAAAAATTAGAGTTTACGTGAAAATATGGCGTGTGTGATATCAAACGAAAGGTAATTGAGTCCGGAGTTTAACAAAATACATTTTAGTTTTTGTTTTTTTAAGGGTGGGGGTAGATTTCAAAAATTTGAGTTAAGTCAAAACATGGCTTGTGTGGTATCAAACAAGAGGTAATTTAGTCTGGAGTTGAATAATATATATTTCAGGTTTTAGTTTTATTAGCTCGCACGTACACTATAACAATTGTACCTAGTGTGAGCTTAAGGGCCCATATATTGGCAGAGTATTTTTTCTAGGGAACCCCTATCCTAAGTACTTAAATATAAGACATAATGTTTAGTTTTGTGTAAAAAATTCGACATTAACACTACTTTTTAAGCTTTCAAATAGAGAGTAAATAAAAAAATTTAACGGTTCGGTTCGGTACGTAATATACAGTGTATTTCACACATATTCTGACAAACTTTAATCTCAAGTTCTGGACGATATAAAAAGTTGTTTGATTAAAGAAAAAAAATGTAAAAAAAAATTTTTTTTAATAATAATTACTAACATGCTTTTTTTAACAAAAGTTTTTTTAAATTGTTCAAAATTGGATTTCAAACAGCCAAACTTGCATTCAGGTCAATGTACAAAATTTCGAACAGCGTTTTATGAAAAACTACGTTTTTTTTTCAAATTTATAATTTTTTATCTCTTTTTCTGTAAGACTTTTATTATATTTTTTGCATAAATCGACTTTTTATATTACCCCGAACTTGGGGTTAAAGTTTGTCGGAATACTAATGAAACACCCTGCATTAATAATTCGGAAACAGTAAAAACACTAAAATAACTATTAAAAACATTTTGTTATTATTTTTTAGCTCACACATATACTATACTATAGTAGTGTGAGCTATGGTGATCCTAATTTTTTCGAGAAAAAAAAAGTTCCTCCGATTTTAAAAATTTTTATATATCAGATGATTTTGAAACTTTTTTGTTGCGCCGTCTGTCTGTCTGTCTGTATGTCTGTCTGTCTGTCTGTAACGACCAACGCGCATAACTCAAAAACCGCTTGGCCGATTTTAATGAAGTTTGGTACCTAGGCTGGGTTTTGGGCCGAGATGGTCCCATTTAAAAATGAACAAAATCCACCGAACACAAACCAAATAAAAGGGTGGGGGTAGATTTCAAAAATTAGAGTTTATGTGAAAATATGGCGTGTGTGATATCAAACGAAAGGTAATTGAGTATGGAGTTAAACAAAATACATTTTAGATTTTTATTCTTCAAAAAGGGTGGGGGTAGATTTAAAAAATTAGAGTTTACGTGAAAATATGGCGTGTGTGATATCAAACGAAAGGTAATTGAGTCCGGAGTTTAACAAAATACATTTTAGTTTTTGTTTTCTTTAAGGGTGGGGGTAGATTTCAAAAATTTGAGTTTAAGTCAAAACATGGCTTGTGTGGTATCAAACAAAAGGTAATTTAGTCCGGAGTTGAATAAAATATATTTCAGTTTTTAGTTATATTAGCTCACACGTACACTATAACTATAGTACCTAGTGTGAGCTTAGGGGCCCATATATTGGCAGAGTATTATTTATAGTAGTTAAAGGATGCCTTCAGCCTATACTTTAAGTACAATAAGGATAAGGTACCAAAATAGCTACCTTTCTTATTCTTCAAGGTAGAAATGAAGGATTTTAAGGAGTTTGCGAATAAAGATTTACTGTATTTCTCTCCCCACTGGAATCTATTTAAGTGGTACAGATAAATAAATAACTAAAAATTGTTTATGGGTAGGTTTTGCTACACTTCTATATGTAAAGGTACCCTGTAGAGTAGGTAAACGAGCATTTGAGCCTTATTGGAACCACCCTAGTATAAGCGAGTGTATTCAGTTGGAATAATAAAATACCACCATATTGATACCACAATTTTTTTTTCTATAAGCGTGCGGAAAAGTCCACTTTTCCGCACGCATTTTAGTGTGGAAAGTGCCACTTTTCCGCACTAGTGCGGAAAAATATTTTTTTTTGCACTAGTGCGGAAAAGTAAATTTGTTACGATTTTGAGGTGTTCTATAACATTTAGACCGTTCAAAATACATTTGTATCTTTCCTAGCACACGAAATATTCTAAAAATATTCAAATTGACTAAAATTCTGCTATTATTTCAATATTTTCGATAAAATAAAGTTTTCAGTAAAATAGGTTCAAATTATAAGTTTTAAACCCCCCCCCCCGGTATAAATATCGTCATTGTCAATGTCAAACAACAATGAACACTAGTGGTTTTAGATTTGGCATCTTAAATCACCATAGCAACAAAGTACAAACAAACTGTCAAAACAAAGCCAATTTTGCAGATTCAAGCGTCTTTTGAATTTTTCAAACAAAAAAATCAGATTTTCAATGGATTCTTCGGACGAAGATCTACCCCAGTCAGTTCTAGAAGCCGCTAAAATGTGAATAATAATAATTGATTTGATTAAAACGTTTTCAATATAAATAATTTTCTGATTAATTTTTAGTTTTTTCCTCACGCTTATAGAAAAAATAGTGTACCTAACTCGTGCGTAAAGTGTCTTTTCCGCACTTGATTGCTAACCAAACTCCGCTATCGCGTCGTTTGGCCATCTGCAATCGCGTGCGGAAAATAGGCACTTTCCGCACTAGTTAGGTAAACTACTATTTTATTTTGTTAACTTCTTGCGGAACCCCAATTCCCGCTTCGTTTAAGTTTAGTTTAAGAATCACTGCTTTAAGATATTTGGCATATTCCAATGGTACGTACCTGAAGATATTGAATGCCGTATCCGTTAGCAAAATGTTAAGAACCAAACTGCTTGCTTCGGGGGTCTTTTGCACGGCTTGAGGGGTCGGCACAGGTTCCACAGAGTTGAGGTTCTTGTTAAGGTACGAGGAGGCGTTCGAGTTAGCCGGCGAGGACAGCTCGTATGGAGGTGGTGGAGGTCGAAAACCTGTGGAAAAAAATTTTCAATTATTATCAAAAACATTTCATGTAAAAGTACGCGAAAATGATATTCCGTAAAAAGAATTGAGATAAAGGTAAAGCCAAGTTCTCCCAATATAAATTTCAAAACGAAAGGATCTTACTACTTTGGAAATGATTTTTAATCTTTGCTATTACAGCCAAACTTCTTTATGTTCAATTTAGCACTGTGCATAAGAGTCATTTGCAACTGTATAGTTGTTTTCTTTTATTTGCATTCGATCTTTTCATTGATCGATATTGTATAGCAGTGTTTTTCCCTGCTTTTGGTTTTTTGTTTCTCTCGTATCTCGGTAGATGGCGCCTCTTGCTATAGTTCGCTCACTAATTACATTTAATTAGAGACAAAACCGTCTGATTAACTTCGCAAGATTTGTCACTTGACCAGCAGTGTTCTGAGGAGTCCCATAAGGACGAAACGGTTAACTGTCAACACTTATTAGGTGTCCATTAGATCTTGGACCCCCGTGAGGTTAAGCTTTCAAGCTACCCACGGAAAAATATAAGGGAAACAAAAAACTCCTTTTTGCCCGATTAGCCATGAACCTTGTTTGATTTTTAAATTCACGGGTACCAAATTTCACGTTTGTTGTAATAACCAAGTTTAGAAAAATATTTCCAAACTAGTAAGAACCTTCCATTTTAAAATTTGTATTGGACAAAAACAGTTCATGTAAAAAAATGCTAAGTTCGCGAAAATGATATTCCTAGGGCTCTCAACAGATAAACAGCAAAATAATATGAAAAATATGAACTTTTTAATAAAATTATGAAAAATATGAAATTAAGAAAACAAAATATGAAGGAAATATGAATAAAAAATTAAGTTATTAGCTCACACATATACTATACTATAGTAGTGTGAGCTATGGTGATCCTAATTTTTTCGAGAAAAAAAAAGTTGCTCCGATTTCAAAATTTTTTATATATCTTTGCGTTTCAGATGATTTTGAAACTTTTTTGTTGCGCCGTCTGTCTGTCTGTCTGTCTGTCTGTATGTCTGTCTGTAACGACCAACGCGCATAACTCAAAAACCGCTTGGCCGATTTCAATGAAATTTGATACCTAGGCTGGGTCTTGGGTCGAGATGGTCCCATTTAAAAATGAACAAAATCCACCGAACACAAACCAAATAAAAGGGTCGGGATAGATTTCAAAAATTAGAGTTTATGTGAAAATATGGCGTGTGTGATATCAAACGAAAGGTAATTGAGTCTGGAGTTAAACACAATACATTTTAATTTATTTTAAAAAAAGGGTGGGGGTATATTTCAAAAATTAGAGATTAAGTGAAAATATGGCGTGTGTGATATCAAACGAAAGGTAATTGAGTCCGGAGTTTAACAAAATACATTTTAGTTTTTGTTTTTTTTAAGGGTGGGGGTGGATTTCAAAAATTTGAGTTTAAGTCAAAACATGGCTTGTGTGGTATCAAACAAAAGGTAATTTAGTGTGGAGTTGAATAAAATATATTTCAGTTTTTAGTTATATTAGCTCACACGTACACTATAACTATAGTAACTAGTGTGAGCTTAGGGGCCCATATATTGGCGGAGTATTTTTTTGGGTTCTCTACCTAATGGCTTCTTATGTCAAACCCAACTTTTTTTTAGGAAAACTTATTTACTAAAACAAAAATATATATTTCTTAATTTTATTTATTAAGAAAAGTATTAACAAACATTTTCAAGTTGAATTAGGCCTGGATGGGGTTTGGCCAAACAAAAACAAGGCGCATTTTTTAAAACATATTTTACAACAAGGTATAAAGTGTTTCCGTATTTTTAAACTAAGGTCTACTGCAGTTATTCAAAGAAATAGAAAATACTCTGCCAATATATGGGCCCCTAAGCTCACACTAGGTACTATAGTTATAGTGTACGTGTGAGCTAATATAACTAAAAACTGAAACATATTTTATTCAACTCCAGACTAAATTACCTTTTGTTTGATGCCACACAAGCCATGTTTTGACTTAAACTCAAATTTTTGAAATCTACCCCCACCCTTAAAGAAAACAAAAACTATAATGTATTTTGTTCAACTCCGGACTCAATTACCTTTCGTTTGATATCACACACTCCATATTTTCACTTAAACTCTAATTTTTGAAATATACCCCCACCCTTTTTTTAAAATAAATTAAAATGTATTTTGTTTAACTCCAGACTCAATTACCTTTCGTTTGATATCACACGCGCCATATTTTCACATAAACTATAATTTTTGAAATCTACCCCCACCCTTTTGTTTAGTTTGTGTTCGGTGGATTTTGCTCATTTTTAAATGGGACCATCTCGACCCAAGACCCAGCCTAGGTACCACATTTCATTAAAATCGCCCAAAGCGGTTTCTGAGATATGCGCGTTGGTCGTTACAGACAGACATACAGACAGACATACAGACAGACGGCGCAATAAAAAAGTTTCAAAATCATCTGAAACGTAAAAATATATAAAAAATTTTGAAATCGGAGCAACTTTTGTTTTCTCGAAAAAATTAGGATCACCATAGCTCACACTACTATAGTATAGTATATGTGTGAGCTAAAAATTATAAATTCAAAAGTTGTAGGCTTTATCCTATACCATCAAAAAAAGTTATAAAGAAACACAAACATTGTAATTCTCTTACTAAATTAATATGTTAATGATTTAACTTTAAAAAAAATTGATATTTTCTTTCTAAACTCAAAAATATATTGTCAGGATAGAAAATAATGTCCTATTAAGTGAATGACACAAGGTACGTTTATAAGCAAGTGCACATTAACCCTAAACATTCTAAGGAAATGAACTTCTGTATATAGTTCAAATTGTATTGAAAGTAATAAATTGTATACAGAATTATTATAAACAACGCGGTTAATGGGATTTCGATGATGTTTATACAGGAAACAAAACACATCTCGATATCCTATCAATGGCAAACGGTTTGTAATAAAAGCATCTCCAAAAGAGTTTAGCAGTTAGTTGTACGCTGAGAACCTAACGCCCAGGCTTAGTTAATAGTGAACAAGTAGTACAATAGTCAAGTATAAGAAGTTAAGCGTATCAAAGAAGATTTGTAGACAAGATGTATTTAAGTACAATGTAAGTAGTAAATATAAGTATTATAATAAAACCATTACACCTAACTTAAACTGTGTTCGTCACGATAAAACCCCCTCGTGACAATATAATAAACTGCCATTTAGTAAAACCACTGTTAAAATATTAGCGGTTTGGGACCTACTCTACATTTCTTGAAAATAGGTATCTTATTTTCTATCTCTTGAAATAAGTGCAGTAGACCTTCGTGGAAATATACCAAAACACCCTGTACATCTAGTAACACAGAAAACTTAAGTATACTCGATGATATACTTGGTATACTTTAAATACCTATTCCGAGCTCAAACATTTAAAAAAACTCCACATTACAGAGTCAAAAAATAAAATTCATGAAAAAACCCTGCTCAATTAGACTTTTTCAGAACTAACCAAGGATGACCAAAACAACTAATTAACATAAAAAATGCAACAAACATACGAATAATAAAACAAAAGGCAAAAAAGCCCTACTTTATTCAGACTTTCTCAGAGGCAACAAACTAATAATAAACTAAAAGGAACTCAAAATTCAAGACGAGGAAAAATATTGAAAATTTCCACACTTATTCTATGACTAGAGTTTCTTCATTGGGGAAAATATGAAAAATATGAAGGTTTTTCTAAAAATATGAAGTTTTATGAAGTCTGAAAAAAAAATATAAACATTTTTATTAAATATGAAAGTGTTGAGAGCCCTGGGCTTTTTACTGTTGAATAAATAAATAAATAAATAAATAAATATAACTTACCAGGTGGATGTAAAGGACTGGGAGAAAAAATCCCCGCGTTTTGGTGGAGATTATTCGGATGATTAGAGGGCGTCGGCGTCCTCATTCGATTGTTGCTATTCTGCAAACTATTGTTGCTACTAGCGTTGCTATTGTTGCAGTTGAGTTGCTGTTGTCTTTCATTATGTTGTTGTTGTTGCTGTTGGTGGTGTTTCGAGTTTTCCAAGTGTTGCATCCACGACGGTTTGTAGAAACAGTTGCTAGGGACGTGGATCGGTTGCAGCTGGCTGGGTAAGTTGGTCAGGGGGGCGTATTTGCTACTCCCCACCAGTTTGCACATGAGAGGCGGTTTGAATACGTAGCTCCAATCTTCTAAAACAATTAAAAATCACTTTATAAAACTATTGAAAAATGCATAGAAAAACTTCAGGATGCAGTCACCCAAGTTCACAGTTGGACCACAAAGTGGCGAATAAAATTAAATGAAACCAAATCAATTCATGTTGATTTTACAAACAAAAATATAAATCACATACAAATAACAATTAACAACATTCCAGTACCATATTCGAATCAGGCAAAATATCTAGGTATGACACTTGATGCCAAATTGCGCTGGAAAGCACATGTTAAGAAAAAAAAAAGAAGAACTTGAGATAAGGTATAGAAAAATGAACTGGCTAATTGGAAGGAAGTCCAATTTAACAATTCATAATAAGTTACTGCTTTATAGACAAATACTGAAACCAGTATGGACATATGGTATTCAACTATGGGGTTGTGCTAAAGAGAGTAACATTCTAGTTGTACAGAGATTTCAAAATAAAGTATTAAGAAACATTGTGAATGCACCTTGGTACGTTCGAAATAGTGACCTTCATCGAGATCTAAAAATCGAAACTGTAGCAGAGACTATAAAAAAGTTCGCAAAACGCCATGAAGATAGACTCCATCGGCATGTGAATGTGGAAGCAATTCAGCTTCTAGACAATACTATGCTAGTTCGAAGACTAAAAAGAGTGAAGCCGTTTGAGCTAGTAAACTAAGTGAATTACACATAAAACAAAATAATGCTATAAACACAACACAATTGTGAGTTACAGGCTAAACAAAGCGGGGAGAACTGTTGAGTGAACCCTAAGTTTAAATCTGACTTTTCTAGTAAATTAAGTTAAAACAAAATTGCTAATTAGTCTTACTGACTAGATTGTAATTTAAAAAAAAACACAGTGTGTTTGACAAATAAAAAAAAAAACTTTATAAAACCTTAAAATAACAAAATTGGGGTTTTCTTAAAAATAAAGACCTATTGAAAATAAAATAAGATCTAGAAGAAAAATTGCTAGCAGTATACGAGGATGGGATGAAAAGTTTCCGGCCTAACATAGAACGCAACACCAGGGGCGGCAAGTGCATAAGGGCTGCAGAGCTGCAGAACCCCCAAAATTTTCACATTCTTAGACTATTTTTCAACCGCTGCTATTTTTCTAATATAATTATTTTATTTTTAAAATTTTATTGGAATAGCAGTATATTTTCGGTCCGGTGTTGGTACAGTAGGCCTTGAAATCGCGTACGTGTGTTGAGTATGACGCCGCGCGCCGTCGCCGAAGGCCGCATTATACAGTCGGTCAAATGAAACTGGCATTGTTGCGCTGCTAAATTGCAACACAACGTAGCTGGGCGGCTAACGAGATCTGTGCTCGGCTAGGAACCCCTTCCTTCGCCCCGCACCGCACTTGCTCATGGGTTTACATAGCGAAATCTAGGCAAAAATAGAGCTGCAAAACTTGCAGTTCCAGTACAATTCCGGGCGGGCGGGCTCAGCGTTGCGTGTTTGCGGGGCATTTATTTATTTAGAAGACGCCAAACGCATGAGTGGGAGGTTATGGTTGTGTTTGTTTTTGTATAATTGTGTCACAGTGAATGTAGTGGATAATTTAATTAATGTAAAAAAATTATCTCTCTTTACTTATGAAGAAAAACTGAAAGAAGAAGCCATTACCCGATATTTTAATAGAAAAGTGTGGTTCAAGCCGGGGAAAATCGTATAAAAGGATTTTTACAAGAGAAATTTTTTACTTTTTGTAATAGACAAGTGTTCTGTAGACTGTAAAAAAATAGCAGGTTTTATACCCTATCGGCAGAACTCACAAACTTTACTGTCACGAGCCGCCACTGCGCAACACCATAGTGACTAAATAATAATTTATTTTTCCTACTTGCGTGCGTAAAAGTGCACTTTTACGCACGCATTTGCGTGCGGAAAGTTGATCTTTCCGCACGCCGTGAATTTTAGGCCTAATTAGACTTATTGACCCATTTATAAACTCAATTAAATTAAAAATGAGGCCTAATTAGACTTATTGACCCATTTATAAACTCAATTAAATTAAAAATGAAAACAGAATTTGTTTTTTGCTGTTTTAATATAAAAAATACCAAATATATTAAAATGTAAAACCAAGCTTTTTATGCAACTAGGAAAAATTTTGTACCTAACTCTTGCGGAAAGTGCCTTTTCCGCCCTTGACGGCGTGCCCGAACTCCGCAAAGCGTCGTTCGGGCAACTGCCGTCGCGTGCGTAAAAGTATCACTTTCCGCACTAGTTAGGTAAATAACTATTTCTATAGTTCCCTTGTAAGGTAATACATTTGGCCCAATGATGTTCAACTGATTTGATGCCATTACTGAAGTCTGATTTATCCAACTCGTCAAAATAGGCGTTTGTAGCTGCAATGACTTCTAAATCTGAGGAAAATTTTTTTCCAGCAAGGAATTTTTTTAGGTTTGGAAACAAATAAAAGTCTGAAGGGGCTAGGTCTGGCGAATAAGGTGGATGGTTTAACAGTTCAAAGCCTAGCTGATGGATTTTAGCCATTACAAGAGCGGACTTGTGGCAATGTGCATTGGCCTGATAAAACAAAATTTTCTTTTTTTCCAAACCCGGTCGTTTTTCGCTTATATTTTGCTTGAGCTGGTCCAGTAAGTCGCTGTAGTACTCTGAATTTATTGTTCTTCCTTTTTCGAGATAATCTATGAGGAGTATTTCTTTAGCGTCCCAAACATTGGCGTAGCTAGGGGGGGGCAGGGGGGGCCTGGCCCCCCTGAAGTCCCTCAGGCCCCCCCTAAGATATTTTAGGCCTCCCCTACCGACTACTAGTAAAAGAATATGACGCTGAAAATATATACTTTTATATTATTATTCGAGAAATATTCAAATAAAATAGGTGCATTAAAATTTAAAATCATTCAGATAATGTTTACATTTCAGGAAAAAGCCCTTGTCTTGCGGAATTAGGCTTTTTCTCTTTAAATTATCGGTAACTTTTCTGCACTTACGCAATTTCCCGAAAATATTTTTTAAATTTAAACATAATTATGCATATTGAATATTTCCTACATACTGGCGACATCTTGTAAAATATTATAGAAGTGTAAGTTAAATTTCGCATTTAATAAAGACAGCGACCTTTGCCCCTCTGTTTCCGAAATCGGGTTGTAGATGTCGTAAGGTTATAAAAGACCTTTTTAAACTGTTTTTCTAAAATAAATATAATAATCTTTTTAGTTTTTTTGAGGTTAGCGTTTAGTGTCTTATAGAAATTTTCCGATTTTGGTGACAATTTCATAACCATTTTCATATTAAGATTTCCCACGTCGTTAAATGGAATAAATTCGTCGAGCAATACCGGGAAATTTTTAATATTAATACTTCTGCTCTAAGAGCAGAAATGACCGTTTTAAAGAATTGTATTTTTCGGTTAAATCAAACTGTTGGTCATGATTCTATCAAACAACATATAGCAGAAAACACCTATCCAAACCTCTACCAACTTTTTAAAGTTGCGAGTATTCTTCCTATTTCATGTGCAACTTGCGAGAGGTCTTTCTCTGCCATGAGGAGAGTTTTTAATTGGCTTAGAACAACTATGACTCAAGAGAGACACTCAGGTTTGTCATTGTTATTCATAGAAAAAGATGTTGAGGTCGACTTAGACAGTGTGGTAGACGCTTTCAGTCAGCGACGTAGAAAACTTTATTTGTAGAATTGCTGAATTACATACTTCCTGTGTATACATATAAAAAAGTTGGTAAATGTATTAATGTAATTTGTTATATTAAAATATTAGAACATTTAATGCGCGTATTTTTTTTTTATTCATTGCACACTTTGCACGACTCTTTAAAACCTATGTTTGCTTTTTGTTCAAGATAGACCGGGGCCACGCCCCCCCCTGAAAAGCAAGGTTAACTACGCCAATGATTGTGGCAAGGTGCAATGGCCGGATGAAACAAAATTTTCTTTTTTTCCAAACCAGGCCGTTTTTCGCTTATATTCTGCATGAGCTGGTCTAGTAAGTCGCTGTAGTATTCTGAATTTATTGTTCTTCCTTTTTCGAGATAATCTATGAGGAGTATCCATTTAGCGTCTCAAAAGACCGTTGCCATGACCTTTCCAGCAGACGGTACTGCCTTTGCTTTCTTTAAAACTGGTTCGTCCTTTGCCACAGATTACTAACCACAGAAATAGATTGGACACCCCCATGTTAAACTCTTAATACAATTAATGGCATTTGAACAGCGCCATCCCATAGCTGTCTGTTTGAACTAATTTTTGCGCTCTGCGCCTTGTATATTATTATACAGGTCAGTTAGTTTTTAATTTTTTGTTGAAATTCTTTGTTTTTTAAAAGATAATAAAATTATGTCAAAAAAAATAAGTCCAAATTTTGCATAATAGAATAACAATTTATTTTAGTCAAAATTTATATTAGTATGAATAAATTAAAAATCAGTAACTATTACACTTACGAACCGAACCGAATCGTAACACAACAAGCACCTCTTATTCTAAACCTTTTTTGAGAGAAGTCATCGCTCTGCTCTGCAAGATTTCACTTTCCCATGATAAAACGCAAACACACCGATTTTTTTTGGATTTTTATCTCAAAAGAAATGTGAACAAAATTCCACTTCAACGCGAACATAAAAAAAATCTTCGCGAAAAACAAATTTGACAAGTTTTATGAGTTTTATCGATGTGCACATCAATTGCTTGACAAATTCAAACAAGGCCAGATTGATAGCCCAGATTCAAATTCCAAAAGACATTTAAAGACACGCAGGATACAGGGCTTAACGGTGCATTTTCTGCTGGGATAGCGCCATCGCGGAGCTGTCGTCCTGAACTAAAAATAAGGGGTGTAGCGCTAAAAATTTTTGGCAGGAAAGCCGATTTGTCATTACTATTTTTTAATTAGTGTACAGCGTGTCCCATTTTCGATGGGATTAAATGGGAAACTCGGTTATTATTAAAAATATTGATTTTCTAATTGCACCTTACCGTGCTCTTTTTTTGAGCCCTTAAAAATGGCGTAATCAGATTTTTGCTATACCCCGTAGTTTCGCTAATACAGGTAGTTTTGAAAAAATTGTATTTTTAATAATCCCTTCTATATCGCTTATTTTGCGAGATATTTTTATTCTGTAAAAATCTTTTCATGGCAACTTTTTTAGAAGAAAATAATGACGTTGTCAACTTTTTGAAATATTGTTTAGTTTTTGAGATATGGTATTTATCATAAAAAAATTAAATACGGACCTGGATTTTTTTTATTACTATTTTGATTGGTTTCATGCTAGTATTATCATAAAACAATAAAAATTTTTAAAATTTTTGTTTTAAGGTAAAAAAAAATATTTAATATTTTAAAAAAAAATTAGTCTGAACCTGGATATTTCCAACATAAATATAAATTAAAAATTGCTAGTTAAACAATTTTTAGTTTAACTGTTTTGATACTTAACATATTAAAGTGGTTTTACGTTAATTTACAGATTTATTTGAGACAAAGTCTACGAAAAATACAAAAAAACAAATTACAAAAAATAACAAATTTTTCTGATTGCCATTATGTTTAAGACATTGTTGGCATTTTTGAGTAATTTTTCTTAACGCATTTTGCATAAAAATATTTCTGCCATTTAAATATTGGGATTTTGTTGCTTGAATGAAGCAGTCAAACATATCACATTTTTCAAAATCTGGATATGGTCGATTTCTAGCCAGTTTAAAATAATTTTAAGCCATTCACAAAAATGACAAATAAAATGACAATGTCAATTCCACGCTTTTGTTTTGTAAATTTCACGACCTGCTGTTCGGTTATCAAATAATTAGTATGATATTATTTTTGTAACTTTTTAACGTTTTTTACTTTATTTATAAATCTTTTAATTATCATTTCAAAAGAGATAAACTAAAAATCGTTCAACTAGTGTGTCTTGCATTTTTTAATTTTTAATTACGTTGGAGATTTCCAGGTTCGGACTATAATTTTTTTTTCAAATATTAAATAGTTTTTTTTAACCTTAAATCAAAAAAATATTAAAGTTTTATCATTTTAATAATAATATCAGTATAATAAATCTACGCAAAAAGTCCCCTGAATCACGTCTAAAGAGTGTCAAATTCTCCTCTGAACTAGTTAAACGCACGAGCTTCTGATCTGGCGTGAGCAAACACAGCACCCATCGGGTGGATAGCTTTCTCATACCTAAAACTTCATATAAAATATGGTGAACTCGCTCTTTTGATATGCCCACAGCCTCAGCTACCTCTTCCAGTCTTAATCTGCGATCTTTTAGAATTAGTTTGTGAATGGTTTGCACCATTTCTTCAGAAGTTGCCGTTTTTGGCCTGCCAGAACGCGGAGCATCATCAGTGCTAGTACGACCACGCTTAAAGTCTGATACCCAGGTTTTAACTGTGGTATAGGAAGGAGCAGATTCTCCTAGTGTAGCATCTAGTTCAGCTTTTATTTCCGTCGGCGATAACCCTTTAATAAAAATATTTTATCACGGCTCTTATCTCGTTTTTTTCCATCTGTTAAAATTGAGACTGTATAAACTTTCAAAATAAGCAGGACACAAACTACTTGACGCACTCACTTTAAACTTCAAGCGTATACTGATCATAAGCAAGGCTACACATACACGTTGGAACAAGAAAGCAAATCGGGCCTGCTATAGGCTAGGCAGGAAATTTTTCATCCCATCCTCGTACAATAATAATATCTCATGAATTTTATAGCACTTAACCTCAAATCCAGGGCTGATTCTGCCAGTTATCTTCCTGACTACAACTACTTACCTATATTCTCCTCCTGAGGACTGCCCATATTCGGATATATTTCCTGCTTGACTTTGACTCCAAGATCGAAGTCGGTCTGGTGAAGGTCCAAAAGACCGCACGGCGACGGCATAGGGTTGTGTTCCAAACTGGGAGGAGTGGGAAACATTTTAGACAGTTCTTCGGGGCGGGGCACGCCCACGTTAGGTCCCGAGGAAAGTCGTTTAGTCCCGCCTTGAGAGGTGGAGTCGCCGTCGTGGTGTAAGATGTGGTGACTGGTGTTCGGGCCCGCAGAACCAGGTGGCGTTTGTATCATTATTTGAGGACCGCACTGTAACACAAAATTAATTAATCAATTAATTAAGAAATTTGTAGCCTACGCACCATCAGATGACGAAAGAGTAGCTGCTTGCACCTTTAATATTTTTGCTGTTTATTAACGACCTTCCCGAATATATCACGTGGGGACTTGTGTTTATGTTCGCCGATGATACGTCCATCGTTGTATCCGCAAAAGACACAAATTTTCTTCATGAAAAAATCAACTTAACCCTAAATGAATTTTCGAACTGGTGCAAGCAAAACAATCTGATTATAAATGTCTCTAAAACTGTCTTTATGGAATTTAGAACAAAGTCCCGTAAACCTACCGACCTCAATATAATCTTTAATGACATCCCTTTGCCAGTTAGCGATAGCTCAAAATTTTTGGGAACTATTGTCGATACTCATTTCTAGTGGAGTTTACACATAAGTAGTGTATGCTCAAAACTTAATACATGCTACTTCATGATTAAGTCACTTAAAAACTCTCTCAGTATAAAAAAATCTCATTACTGTGTATTATGCTAATGCATACTCGGCTCTAGCCTATGGTGTGGCAGTATGGGGTAGTGCTCAGGATGTGGAAAGAGTATTGGTAGGTCAAAAGAGACTTATAAGATTAATTTTCAATATACCTTACAACGGTACTTGTCGCTCTGCATTTAAGGATAATAAAATTATGACAATAACAAGTATTTACATATATAAACTACTCATTTTCATTTTTCAACACCAAAATATTTTTACATTAAATAGTTCTTATCACAACTATCCAACTAGAAGTCGTAACCACTTCAGCATCCATAAACACAACCATGAGTATATAAAAAAAAGTACTCATTATCTTGGATGCAAATTCTTTAACTTGTTGCCAAACAAAATCAAACAAACTACGTCGTTGCCAAGATTCAAAAAAGAAATCAAAAATCTTTTATTAAAAGAAATTTTTTATAGTTTAATTGAATTTGAAAACTACATGTTGGGCAGAAGGTAAATTTTTGTTCTCAATATTTATATACATATATATACAAATTTTGTAAATGTGTTTTCGTTTAAATTTTTCTAAATATTTACACTATTATTATTTACACTTAATGTTATATTTTTTGTATTTGACGTATCTTATCTACATTATTGTAGCTGAAAAGATTAATAAAGTTGTCTATTGTCTAATTTCTACAAAACAACTGTTCTTTGACCAACATGATGAGACTATCACCAAAATCGGTAATACCAGAGAAATAATTATGCTTGACGATTTTAATAGCCGAACTGGTGGACAAACCCAGAGCAAAGTGATAGGACCATTTGGAGAGGAAGTAACAAATGATAATGGCTTAAGACTGATGCAATTTTGCAATTATGTGAAACTCACAACCTAAAAATAAATAATGGTTTTTTTAAACATAAGGATATTTATCGATATACCTGGATTCAGCCAACAAGAAATCTTAAATCAATCATTGATTATGCTATAGGTGGACAACACTCGGAACTAAAGTGGTATGATGTGCGAGCACTTCGTGGTGTTACCTGTGGATCTGACCACCATCTGGTAAAAGCAAAAATATTATTACCTTTAAGAAAAACAAATAAGGACGAAAGTATTAGAGAAAATGAAAACCTAGAATGCATCGAAGACAATCAAAAATACCACTTTAGAAGTCTAGAAATCAAAAGTACTCAAAGATTGTATCAGAACCGATTAGATGAAAAATTAATAAATACAAAACACTCATTTAAAAAGATATATACAAACAAAATAAAAAGCTTGAAGAAAGCAAGCAACGAAGCTGTTGAATACCAAGATAATAGAAATAACAGGAAGATGTGGTGGAGAAGAAACGCACATACTTGAAATGGCTCAGTACTAAAGAGCAAAGAGAAGAAAGAAGAAACCTACAGGAAAACCAGAAGACAGCTAAGAAATTTGATACGCACAGAAAAAAATTAAATGTTCGAGCGCAAATGCAAATGTAGGCCAAGGTCCGAAGTATGAAAATTCATTTCTACAGTAAAAACCCAACAAAAGAAAAAGTAAACATTCTGATCAACAAACCAGAACAATGGACAGAACACTACAAGGGACTGCTGCAGGAAACGAGACCCGAATATCCGTCTGCCTCTCTGAGGAGAGACATAGAAGTACATGGAAAGAAAGTAATCATCGAAAAAGAAATAATAACGAATAGTATTAAAAAGCTTGAATCCGGAAAAGCTAGCGGACCTAGGGGAGTATTCGCTAAAATGCTCAAACATGGATCAGAGAAACTACTAGAAAATCTCACATATATTATCAATCAAAACAGACATCTAGTACCTGATGATTGGAGAATTGCACTCATATCCTCAATACATATCAATATAATGAAAAATGCATAGAAAAACTTCAGGATGCAGTCACCCAAATTCACAGTTGGACCACAAAGTGGCGAATAAAATTAAATGAAACCAAATCAATTCATGTTGATTTTACAAACAAAAATATAAATCACATACAAATAACAATTAACAACATTCCAGTACCATATTCGAATCAGGCAAAATATCTAGGTATGACACTTGATGCCAAATTGCGCTGGAAATCACATGTTAAGAAAAAAAAAGAAGAACTTGAGATAAGGTATAGAAAAATGAACTGGCTAATTGGAAGGAAGTCCAATTTAACAATTCATAATAAGTTACTGCTTTATAGACAAATACTGAAACCAGTATGGACATATGGTATTCAACTATGGGGTTGTGCTAAAGAGAGTAACATTCTAGTTGTACAGAGATTTCAAAATAAAGTATTAAGAAACATTGTGAATGCACCTTGGTACGTTCGAAATAGTGACCTTCATCGAGATCTAAAAATCGAAACTGTAGCAGAGACTATAAAAAAGTACGCAAAAAGCCATGAAGATAGACTCCATCGGCATGTGAATGTGGAAGCAATTCAGCTTCTAGACAATACTATGCTAGTTCGAAGACTAAAAAGAGTGAAGCCGTTTGAGCTAGTAAACTAAGTGAATTACACATAAAACAAAATAATGCTATAAACACAACACAATTGTGAGTTACAGACTAAACAAAGCGGGGAGAACTGTTGAGTGAACCCTAAGTTTAAATCTGACTTTTCTAGTAAATTAAGTTAAAACAAAATTGCTAATTAGTCTTACTGACTAGATTGTAATAAAAAAAACACAGTGTGTTTGACAAATAAAAAAAATAAAAAAATATCCTCAATACAAAAAAAACATGCTGGACTGCAACAATTACAGAGGAATTTCAATAACCAGTAGTCTAAGTAGATTGTATGGTAGGATTGTTAGAGATTTAATAGAGAATGATTTTCATGAACAATAAGAGCAAAGTGGGTTTCGTGCAAGCGGATCTTGTATTGACAATGTTTGATATCTTAAACAAGTAATTGAGAAAAGGAGTACAAGAAATATAGAGACTTATATTACTAAGTACTAAAAACCTACCTATTGGAATTAGCAAATTATTCACTTGAACATTTTATTGAAAATGAAAATATATATTTAGACCTAAAAGTGCCTGTCAATACCAATGTAATTTAAATTTAAATAAAATAATTAAACCTGTCAGTAAACTACATGCTTAGTTTTAAGTTTTTAGTTTTAAATTGTATAGCTTTAGGCTTTTACAATAAATAAAATTTGAAATTTGAATTTGAAAATTTAAAATTTAATTTTGAAAATTTGAAATTTGATTTTGAAAATTTGAAATTTGCACGTACATTTTCGTCACTGCTTGTATAATCCGAATTGTCAAAAATCTGGTCGAGATCCTTCATGGACGGTTGCAAACCTTCGATGGTGAACAGGTTATCGGCTTTTTTGTCTTTGGGTTCTTCCTTGATCGGCACCGCTCCTTCCCGCTTAATAAAGGTTTGGTTCTGGTTGTTGGGTTCTTCCGTATCGAATTCATACGGATCGCCTGGCCGCTTAACGCCGTGCGGGAGGTTGGGTTGTGTGGAGTCCGCATCCATCTAGCGACAAAGAAAAGTATTAAAGACTTTGAATTTATTCTCTATCTTTGTTGTTTTGTATGTGAGCAACAAGGACTTAATCGCGATTAAACCCATAAACGCGCTTAAGTGCTTACGGCGCATTTGAGAGTAATAAAACTTACATTCTGTGCACACTACTGCTTAATTTCTAACTTGACTTTGGCAACACACACTCTCTTTGGTGTTTTGTATGAGAACAACAAGGACTTAATCGCGATTAAACCCATAATCGCGCTTAAGTGCTTACGGTGCATTTGAAGGTAATAAAAATTACATTCTGTCCACACTCCTGCTTGATTTCCCTTATGTCGTTGGCAACATAGATTCTCTTTGTTGTTTTGTATGTGAACAAGAAGGATTAATCGCGATTAAACCCATAATCGCGCTTAACTGCTTAGGGTGCATTTGAGGGTATTAAAACTTACATTCTGTTCACACTCCTGCTTGATTTACAACTTGACGTTGGCAACACACTCTCTCTTTGTTGTTTGTTATGTAAAAAACAAGGACTTAATCGCGATTAAACCCATAATCGCGCTTATCATGCATCTGAGGGTATTAAAACCTACATTCTGTCCACAGTCCTGCTTGATTTCCAACTTGACGTTGGCAACACAGATTCTCTTTATTGTTTTGTATATGAACAACAAGGACTTAATCGCGATTAAACCCATAATCGTACTTAACTGCTTACAGCGCATTTGAGAGTAATAAAACTTATATTCTGTGCACACTCCTGCTTGATTTCCAACTTGATGTTGGCAACACACACTCTCTTTGGTGTTTTGTATGAGAACAACAAGGACCTAATCGCGATTAAACCCATAATCGCGCTTAAGTGCTTACGGTGCATTTGAGGGTAATAAAACTTACATTCTGTCCACACTCCTGCTTGATTTACAACTTGACGTTGGCAACACACACTCTCTTTGTTTTTTTTATGTAAAAAACAAGGACTTAATCGCGATTAAACCCATAATCGCGCTTAAGTGCTTACGGTGCATTTGAGGGTAATAAAACTTACATTCTGTCCACACTCCTGCTTGATTTACAACTTGACGTTGGCAACACACACTCTCTTTGTTTTTTTTTATGTAAAAAACAAGGACTTAATCGCGATTAAACCCATAATCGCGCTTAAGTGCTTACGGTGCATTTGAGGGTAATAAAACTTACATTCTGTCCACACTCCTACTTGATTTACAACTTGACGTTGGCAACACACACTCTCTTTGTTTTTTTTTATGTAAAAAACAAGGACTTAATCGCGATTAAACCCATAATCGCGCTTAAGTGCTTACGGTGCATTTGAGGGTAATAAAACTTACATTCTGTCCACACTCCTGCTTGATTTCCCACTTGACGTTGGCAACACAGATTCTCTTTGTTGTTTTGTATGTGAACAGCAAGGACTTAATCGCCATTAAACCCTTAATCGCACTTAAGTGCTTACGGTGCATTTGAGGGTAATAAAACTTACATTCTGTCCACACTCCTGCTTGATTTTCCACTTGACGTTGGCAACACAGATTCTCTTTGTTGTTTTGTATGTGAATAACAAGGACTTAATCGCGATTAAACCCATAATCGCACTTAAGTGCTTACGGTGCATTTAAAGTAATAAAACTTACATTCTGTGCACACTCCTGCTTGATTTCCAACTTGACGTTGGCAACACACACTCTCTTTGGTATTTTGTATGAGAACAACAAGGACCTAATCGCGATTAAACCCATAATCGCGCTTAAGTGCTTACGGTGCATTTGAGGGTAATAAAACTTACATTCTGTCCACACTCCTGCTTGATTTCCCACTTGACGTTGGCAACACAGATTCTCTTTGGTGTTTTGTATGAGAACAACAAGGACTTAATCGCGATTAAACTCATAATCGCGCTTAAGTGCTTAAGGTGCATTTGAGGGTAATAAAACTTACATTCTGTCCACACTCCTGCTTGATTTACAACTTGACGTTGGCAACACACACTCTCTTTGTTTTTTTTTTATGTAAAAAACAAGGACTTAATCGCGATTAAACCCATAATCGCGCTTAAGTGCTTACGGTGCATTTGAGGGTAATAAAACTTACATTCTGTCCACACTCCTGCTTGATTTCCCACTTGACGTTGGCAACACAGATTCTCTTTGTTGTTTTGTATGTGAACAGCAAGGTCTCAATCGCCATTAAACCCTTAATCGGGCTTAAGTGTTTACGGTGCATTTGAGCGTAATAAAACTTACATTCTGTCCACACTCCTGCTTGATTTACAACTTGATATTGGTAACACAAACTATCTTTGTTGTTTTGTATGAGAACAACAAGGACTTAATCGAGATTAACCCCATAATCGCGCTTATCATGCATCTGAGGGTATTAAAACTTACATTCTGTCCACACTCCTGCTTGATTTCCCACTTGACGTTGGCAACACAGATTCTCTTTGGTGTTTTGTATGAGAACAACAAGGACCTAATCGCGATTAAACCCATAATCGCGCTTAAGTGCTTACGGTGCATTTGAGGGTAATAAAACTTACATTCTGTCCACACTCCTGCTTGATTTACAACTTGACGTTGGCAACACACACTCTCTTTGTTTTTTTTTATGTAAAAAACAAGGACTTAATCGCGATTAAACCCATAATCGCGCTTAAGTGCTTACGGTGCATTTGAGGGTAATAAAACTTACATTCTGTCCACACTCCTGCTTGATTTCCCACTTGACGTTGGCAACACAGATTCTCTTTGTGGTTTTGTATGTGAACAGCAAGGACTTAATCGCCATTAAACCCTTAATCGGGCTTAAGTGTTTACGGTGCATTTGAGGGTAATAAAACTTACATTCTGTCCACACTCCTGCTTGATTTACAACTTGATATTGGTAACACAAACTATCTTTGTTGTTTTGTATGAGAACAACAAGGACTTAATCGAGATTAACCCCATAATCGCGCTTATCATGCATCTGAGGGTAATAAAACTTACATTCTGTCCACACTCCTGCTTGATTTCCAACTTGACGTTGGCAACACAGCTGTTTAAAATGTCGCCAGGCCCCGCCGTGTTGCCACCTATCGTCGTATGGTTGTAGAGGGAGTAGATGTCCATTTTGCTTCGACTGAGGCGGTTCTCTTTGCCGTCAGGTTTGAACCGTTTGACCGGATGGTTTAGCCACGCGTCTTGTGTGGAGTAGTCGTACAACATTTCTAGAGGGTGTTCTTCTTCGCCTAGCGCTACTTCGTAATCTGTCAAAAGAGAATATGTTACAGCAGGGCTATCAAAACGGACGGGCGACGATCATCCACTTTGTTGACGTCACATCCGGGGCTGATTTTTTTTTTGATGGTCAGGTTACGACACAGCTGATTGTCTTTAAAATATTGAAGTTGGAATGACAGTTCATGAATATTTGATTTTTTTTAAATGAAGCCATTTTTGAGATTGTTTTTACTTTATTCTGGCAGAACAATTTTTTTTAAATGTATAGTAATCCTTAATTTTTCATAGCCGCTTCATTAGCTCACACAAAAAATAAGTTTAAAGCAGAAGCGAATGTGATAATCACAGATGACAAAGTCAAATACATGTCAAATATAAGAGTTGGAATGCTAAATCTTGAAGATTTTAACATTTTAATCATGTTGCTTCCTTACAAACCTTTGGTGGAATATCGGGATGGTGTCTGAGAATATTTTACTGAAATTTTGCGAAAATCTGTAGTGCCATTTTGAAAATATCATAAAAAAACGTCTGACCTCCCATAAGACCCAATGTAAAATTAAGCCCCGGGAGAACAGCTGATTTTTTCAGGGTCGTGGCCTCTATTTTTGTGTTGGCCTTGGTTACAGTTCATATCATTATTTTTGAGACACCTATTTCCAGCTTTTTTTCGTTGGCCTATGGTATTTGTTATGGTAAACAGCTGATAATCGTTAAAAAGTTATCTGAAAATTATGAAATAGAGTTTAGATTTTATTTGACTTTGCAGGGTGTCTACAGCATTTTTCAAAAAAAAAAATCCATGGCTTTCCTTGACTATCCCTGTCCGTTATGGAAATATCCCTGACCAATATCCAAAAAAAAAAACATAAAAAAACGAAGAAAAAATGAGCCTCATCCAACCCGTAGGATGGGGCCATAATAATGCGAAAAAACACACCCTGAGTTAAGATTCGGAAAAACGTCATTTAGCGAATTTTAGGGTAGGGAATCCCATAAGACCAAAATGGCCAAACTTTGAAAATTCATATTTAAAAAACTATACAGCTTATCAATAAAAACACCGAGTTACAGTATGGTGGGGCCATAGAGATGCGAAAAAGCCCCACTCTAAGTTAAGATTCGGAAAAACATCATTTAGCGAATTTTAGGGTAGGGAATCTCATAAGACCAAAATAGCCAAACTTTGAAAATTCATATTTTAAAAACTATACAGGTTATCAACAAAAGCACCGAGTTGCAGTATTGTGGGGCCATAGAGATGCAAAAAAACCACACCTTAAGTTAAGATTCGGAAAAACGTCATTTAGCGAATTTTAGGGTAGGGAATCTCTAAAGACCAAAATGGCCAAATTCTGAAAATTCTTATTTCAAAAACTATACAGTTTATTAACAAAAGCACCGAGTTGCAGTATGGTGGGGCCATAGAGATACGAAAAAACGACACCCTGAGTTAAGATTCGGAAAAACTAAAAAAATAAATCCAAACAGCTGAAACAAGAGACGCGTAAGATTGGCCTCGGCAGAATTGGGTAAATTAAGATACATTTTAAAAAAATAAAAAATATCCTTAGTACCTCAAAACAAAAGTGTATAACCAATACATCCTTCCTGTAGTCGCCTATGGATCCCAGACCTGGACACACACAAAATCAAACATGGATAAGGTAACAAAAGCCCAAAGATCAATGGAAAGACAAATGTTAAATGTAAAGCTAACAGATATAAAACTTAATGAATGGATAAGAAATAAAATAAAAGTAAGAGATGTCAGAGGAGAGGTAGCAAAATTAAAAAGGAAATTTGCCGGTCATAATACCAAAAAGACAATCAATGGAACAAATTTATTGTAAACTGGAGACCTTGGGAAAATAAAAGAAGTAGGACGAAGACCCCAAATGAGATGAGCGGACGATTTGAAGAAACATGCGGGAACTAGATGGATGAACACGGCGACAGACAGAATAATAATAATTGGAGGAGACCTATGTCTAAATATGGATCGAAGAAGGCTAAATAGATAGATAGATAGTGGTCAAGTTAATTTAATTTGAGCAGATGTAGAATAGATCTGACTAGAGGTTAATCTCAATAAGACAGAGTATATGTGTATCGGTGGAATGAAACAGGATCTAATCTTAAATACCGGGCAGCGAATTCAGTCCTGTAATGAGTATAAATACTTAGGTCTAAAAATTACAGCTGACGGAACATTAGACAAAGCTATAAAAGATCGAAACGTACAAGGAAGAAAAGCAATAACTTTATTAAATGGAATAATTTGGGACCAAAGTATATCAAAACATAACAAAAAGCTTATATATAACACCATTGTAAAAAGTATTATTACATACGGCTCAGAAGTATGGCCAATCAAGGATAGAACAGAAAAAATGCTTTCTGCTACGGATATGGACTATTGGAGAAGAGCAGCAGGGAAATCAAAAAGAGAAAGAGTTACAAATCAAAGAATAAGAGAAATTATGACAGTGGGTGAACATACTTTAGTGGATGATATAAGAACAAAACAACTGGTGTGGTACGGACATGTACAAAGAATGAATGATAAAAGACTACCTAAACAAATACTACAATGGAAACCAACTGGCCGAAAAAAACGAGGACGGTCAAGAAGCTAGAGAGAAGGAATAGACACTGAAATAAGAATAAGAGGCCAAACAGAAACGAGTGGAGATTGGGTATCGGAAGACGTAGAACGTTGTGAAACCGATAAATATATATATAAGAATAGATCTGATACCTTCCTAGCTAGCCTATTAGTACACTTCAAGTGGAGTCATGATAATATATCAGCCTTGAAAACAGTTTTTGTAAATATCTCAGAAACTAAAGCTCTTACAAAGTTTTTGCTTATAACACAAATTATTAAGCAAAATGTAGTCTACTATATTCCGAAAACTGTATATTGATACAATGCTCCGTTAAAAAGTAAAAACATTTTTTAAAGTTTTTAATTGTCAACAAACTGTCATTAACATTAATGGATTTTGACCAAAATCTAATCAGCTCGTAAGAGTGTCGAACACTATTTTACCTAAAAATTTTATGAAAATCGGTTCAGCAATTTAGCAGCTGTCGTGTAACATACAGAAATAATACACACACACACACACACACACACACACACACACACACACACACACACACACACACACACACACACACACACACACACACACACACACACACACACACACACACACACACACACACACACACACACACACACACACACACACACACACACACACACACACACACACACACACACACACACACACACACACACACACACACACACACACACACACACACACACACACACACACACACACACACACACACACACACACACACACACACACACACACACACACACACACACACACACACACACACACACACACACACACACACACACACACACACACACACACACACACACACACACACACACACACAAAAAACGATATTGCTAGGATAGGTCAAAATACACCTAAATAAGAAATAAGACATTTTCGGCGTTATCTCAAAAAACAATTTTTCGTCGAAAATAATACCTTCTCTAGCCATTGCTACGCGGGCTAGGAATGCAAAAATTATAGATACTCACCTTTACTGCTAAGCGAGGGCCTTTTGAGGAGGAAAGTATTAGACAGGGAGCCAGCGTCTTCCGCGCCTCTACGATCGCCAGTCTTGCCCTCTTGGTCTTTCACTCCCGGACTATTGAGCGCGCTGTCTATGCTTTTGGGCGGGTCCGCCATCGAGGGCGTGTGTGTGCGAGATTTCTGGTCGAGGGGCGTGGTTGGCGGCTGGGGTGATAGCGTCGGCATGGTGGGGTCCCCAGGAGGTACCTAGAAAATAAATAAACAAAAACTTTGAACATACAACAACAGAGCAATTCCACGCCAAGTCATCCAATTTACAAAAAAAGTGTTGCCGTGACATTTAGTTTTTTTCTTTAATCATGCTTACTAAATGAAACAGCTTATGCTTATCCACTTTTGCACAATTTTAGATTTTTTAATCCAATTAGTCTGTTGTGCATGCATTTGAAAAGTCTAAAAACAGGCAAAATGGGACTTTAAAGAAAAAAATTATGCTCATAGTAAACAGCACCTAAAAAAAATTAACCTATAATTTTGAAAACATGCATAAAAGTAGTTTTCAAAAAAATCTGATGTTTAGCAAAATCTTTTATACTGGCCTAATTAGAGCAATTTAGAGAATATCCAAAAAACGCAGAAATTTTCAGAGTTTTCATATTTTTTTAGGGTATAAATGTAATGTTTTCTTAAATTTTTGATACAGTGTTGGAAAGCTATACTCAAGGACTATATTTTCCTTGTATAAAACATATTTAACAAGTAGACGTTACCTTGGAGTTCCACGAAGAAGTTAAGAATGTCTGGGAAATCCCTCAACTTCAGCATCAAAAATGACCCTGTCTATCGGGGTGCTGGTGGTAATCAAGTAGCGTAAATTTTTCAGTGTATTATATACTTTTAAAAACAAGAATAAAAAATCTGGGTCTGTAATCCTTAAGGTCACTACACATTTTTTTGTTATTTTAATATTATGTTAAATTGCATCACAAATTACAGGCGTGGATCCACGGGGGGGGGATGCCCCCCCAAATCTGAAACTTTACTCAGTTTTGACACATAGAATACACCTCCTGGTCACTATGCAAAATAGTTTTGTGAAATATTTATTATGATATTTTCCCCCAAATAAAGTTTCTGGATCCGCCCCTGCAAATTAAGGTTTATCAGAAGGTAAACTCTCTTTATAAGGTCACTACACAAATTTTTTTAAAGTTTATTTACTTTTTTAGTAGTTACCTAATGTAATATTTAAAAAATCGGAAAAGAAGTTGAGTTCTATAATTTCAGAAACCGAACAAATTTTTTTTCTGAGCTTGAAGTAAATTAAGCATCTATAGTTAAATCATCCAGAGGAGTGAAAGAATGGTGTCCAGTTGTTGTTTGTTTGAGATTTTAATGTAAAACAAATCGTTTCACAGAACCTCCAAACGCATCACATGGGCTTTTACTATGCTTTAGTTTTGTACTTAGTTTTTTTAATGCCCAGTGGCGTATGCAGAAATTTTTCAAGGGGGTTGGGAGAGAGGGTTGAGTAAAAGCAAAGTCCTGGAAAACCATTTATTTCTTCTTTCAGAAAAATTCAATCTTTAGGAGAAGTTATTTAATGGTTTTGGAAAGATTAGGCCTCCAACCCCCCTCCTTCCTGCGTACGCCACTGTTAAACCTGAACCATTTCATTTACCACAGAAACAAACTAATTAATGTCCATGTCTCACCAAAAATGTATTATTAAAACTAAAAAAAAATTTCCGACAGTGTACGAAGATGGGACTTGAACCCACAAACTAGGATCTCACGCAAAACAATATGTGGCTATAAATAAGATCCCCTAACGATGATTTTTATACATAATTTTTTCCTTTTGCGACTCAATAAAAAAATTTGATTTTTTACATGTTTTAACCAAATAGCTTAAAAGTTGATGTTAAAATGACAGACCCAGATTTTTTATTTTACTTTTATTTAGACGATAAATTATCAAGTGAAACAACGCACAAGCGAAGTTTTAATACACAGATAGACATGACGATTTTTTTAGTCAAAAGTTGCCAATTCTGAGGTTTTTGCGGTTTTTCCAATTTTAAAAAATTTAGTTTTCTGAAATCAATAGACCTAGACATTTTTCTTTTGCCTTGTATGATAGTCAAGTCACTGAGCTTTAATGTGCGTATAGACTTTTTTTTGATGGACCATATTCCGCACCGGTGTAAATAATTAAAAATCGACAAAATCATAAAATTTACTATTTTTTTAAAACTATTTTTGCCATGTCAAAAAAGTGAGGTTAAATTTTTTTTCTATATACGATTATCCAACCAATATTAAAGATTTCTTTTGTCAAATTTGTTTTTACATAAGATTTAATACAATAGAAATAAAAAAAAAAATAAGGCCACAACTGATTTTCTTCTTTTTTTTTACTTTTAAAGTGACCTGTAAAATACGGGAGGCGACATTAAAAATTAAAGTTTGTTAATTTGGTATTCCTAAGGACACTAATACATGTAATCAAAATTTGGATTTTTTTCGTGACATGGCAGCTACCCCCATGGATGATTTGGTGTGGAATTAATATGAAAAATATGAAATCTTTTAATAAAAATATGAAATTACGAAAAAAAAATATGAAGGAAATTCCTTTCCATATGGCCGGTAACTTTGTATTATCGTCGGCCCCACATTACTGTGCCAAATTTCATTACAATTGGTTATTAATTTTTGATTTGAGAGTCAGGCTCTCTGAAGTTAAATATAAATAAAAATTTTAATTAAAAATGATATAAAACAAAAATTAAATGAATAAAAAGAAACTTACCGAAGCAGGTTGAGAGTGTGGTCCAGGCAAGGGTGAAGGTGTGGGGGCCGGACTCCCCACCGAATGAACAGCCATACTTTCTTGTGTGCGGGGGTAGGAGGGCGGACCCCCTTGCGGGGTATACGATCCTGTTGTGCCACATGATCTGCAAAAAAAAAAATTACAAATAAAAGTTTGAAACATTTAAATTTTTTTATTAATAATTCAAATCACCAAAATAAAAAAGTGTTTTGGTTGGTTAATAAGAATTAATATAAAAAGTCCTGAAAATTAGAAAATAAAGTGATTAGTTTTAGCCTAATTCCAACCAAAGTACTTCACAGAACAATTTATATATGTACATATGTATAATCTAAGTAAAATAATCCCCATTTTGATTCCCTACAATCCTGGTTTTACAAAAATATGTATTTAAAAGAAAATTGTGATTTTTCAACTGAAACTTAATTATTTGAGTATATGTTAACTTTGTGAAGCGTTAAAAAATTTGTACACACATCTTGTTTTGCTTAGAAATCAAACCTTGGACCAAACCTTCACCAGAAAGCGTTGTACCATAGAGTCGACACATTTCTTTCCACAAGACAAAAAAGCTCCAGATTGTTAGGACAAAGATTGAAGAATTAACAACCAACTTTATCGCCATTTTAATTATTAAACAATTTTTGTCATATTCTTACTAATAAAATTTAATATTTACATATCTGGGAGAAAATTAACACGTTAATTCTGTGTGATTGTAAGGGTTTTATGACACAAAACTGGAGGCACATGCACAATACCTCACACAAAAGCTTTCACAGACAGTGACGTCATCATCAAACGGTCAGCAACAGTGTTTATTAATAAAGCGTGTGCCTTCAGTTCTGTGCAGTGTTGCCAACCCTACGGATTTATCTGTAGATTTACGGATTTTGGATTTTGATCTCCGATATCCGATTTTGGATCCAAATCTACAGATTTTTGGCAATTTTACTAAAAAAACGATAAACATCGAAACACAACGGCGGCCGTGCCTCATTCTTCCTTATCAGTCCTCAGTTATCTTTACTTTCTTTCCTACATTTTAATCATTTTATAAAAGGGTTTTGCTTGGATCAGATTTTTCTAGACATCTAGCGGACGGTCGTTGCAACATTATTTAGAACGAATGGTATTACTTCGCGCGTTGTTTGATGGGGAGTCAAACAACGCTTCGCGCCACGAAAGTTAAACTGTGTTTTTGTATGTTGCACTAGAAAATATTAGTGTTTGTATGTACCTTAACTAAATAAAAAAGGTTAAAAAAGTACGTACTTTTTATTTCTTCTAATTATAACGGTTTATCCGTTTAAAAAATTGGCGGCACTGCAAAAAAGTTTATTTGGATCCGTTGAAACGGAGCAGTAGGTACCGTACCGTTCTCGTGCAATTCCTAACCAAAAAAGTTGTGCACTCCTGTCACTGTCAAATAAAGAAAAAAATCAAACCAATATAAACTTTTTAATTGTAAAAAAGCACCTTTTTTGTTTTTAGTCTTCTTTGAACCTACAGATTTCTACAGATTTTTCGCGTTCACGCTACGGATTTTCGCTTTCCAATAGTTGGCAACACTGGTTCTGTGTCATAAAACGTTTACAATCACCCCATTAGGCAGGCTAATGAAACTCGCAAGTTGTTATTTTTGTTAGAAAAGAAAGAAAATCTCGGAATTTTTACTCTAATGAAAAAAGGAATGTTTTAAGGCCCTGAACAGTTTTTGAGTTAGATTTTATCCCATATGAACCAAAAAAAAATGTATTAATGTGTTCTAATCCATTACTATATAGCGGAAAAATGAGCAAATATTATGTTAGCCAAAACATTATTATTGTTTAAAATAAATGACACTTCAAAAATTTAGGCGACTGACAATAAAGTTAGAAGCTACTCTTCAGTGCGTAGGCCTGTGACAAAACACCACAAGAAAAGCCCTGTCCGCTTGCGTGGACCTGCGACAAACACCACAAGAAAAGCGTTGCCGCGCGTGCGTGGGCCCGCGATAAAACACCAAAGAAAAGCCTTGACCATTGCAGTGAGTGAGGCAGCGAGCGTGCTAACCTTGAGTCAGTCGTGATCTCGTTTTTGCCACCGCTCCGGCTTGAGGGCGTCCCGCCCCTCAAAAATTCCTCGAATTTAGGAGTAGGAGATCTTCTGTGGAAAGGCACCCTTTTCTGAAGGGCCTTTTGAGGTCTCTGTGAGGTCGCTGAATTGCCCGGGAATTGCTGAGGCCACTTATTTGAGGTCAGATGTTGGTTGGACGCCCCGATGAATGTCCTGGGTCTGAAGATGGTTTATTAGAGATGAATAGTTTTTTTTTATTTTGAAATAGATGATCTTTTATAAATTCTACTTACTTTGTACAGATACAGCTTGTTCGTCTGGTGGGTTCTACAAAGTCCCAATTGCCACCAGATTCGTCTTTGGTTGTACCAGCACCTCCACAGATGCACTCCTGCCATGCGCGTTCGGGTAGTACCTGAAAACAATATACATAACTTTCAGATTAAATTTGTTTAATGCTGCCAGTTATTTTTTCTTTATTGTTTTATTTTGAATTTTTTGGAAAACCTAACCTTAAATTTGTTTTGATATTTTTGGGCTTTCTGCAAAAACCTTCAAAAAAAGAAAGTCCTGTTTGGGAAAAATTCCGATCAGGTGATAATTTCTCTCTTTGTTGAAAGTTATTTTCTTTTTGATCACCTGATCATTTTGTTAAAATCATGCGCGTTTTTTGCTCACGCTGGGAGTTTGAAGCGCCACCCTGTGTGTGACAGGGGAATGAAGAAATCACTTCCGCCAAAAAACTAAAAGAAGTCACACGTGTTTTCGGGTTGAAGACCGAAATTCCAGTCGCAAGAAGGGGCGGCGTCGCCAGTGAAAAGAATATACAGGGGTCTTATTAATTAAGGATAACTTTCAGATTAAATTTGTTTAATGCTGCCAGTGTTTTTTTCTTTATTGTTTTATTTTGAATTTTTTGGAAAACCTAACCTTAAATTTGTTTTGATATTTTTGGGCTTTCTGCAAAAACCTTCAAAAAAAGAAAGTCCTGTTTGGGAAAAATTCCGATCAGGTGATAATTTCTCTCTTTGTTGAAAGTTATTTTCTTTTTGATCACCTGATCATTTTATTAAAATCATGCGCGTTTTTTGCTCACGCTGGGAGTTTGAAGCGCCACCCTGTGTGTGACAGGGGAATGAAGAAATCACTTCCGCCAAAAAACTAAAAGAAGTCACACGTGTTTTCGGGTTGAAGACCGAAATTCCAGTCGCAAGAAGGGGCGGCGTCGCCAGTGAAAAGAATATACAGGGGAGGGGGTCTTATTAATTAAGGATAACTTTCAGATTAAATTTGTTTAATGCTGCCAGTTATTTTTTCTTTATTGTTTTATTTTGAATTTTTTGGAAAACCTAACCTTAAATTTGTTTTGATATTTTTGGGCTTTCTGCAAAAACCTTCAAAAAAAGAAAGTCCTGTTTGGGAAAAATTCCGATCAGGTGATAATTTCTCTCTTTGTTGAAAGTTATTTTCTTTTTGATCACCTGATCATTTTATTAAAATCATGCGCGTTTTTTGCTCACGCTGGGAGTTTGAAGCGCCACCCTGTGTGTGACAGGGGAATGAAGAAATCACTTCCGCCAAAAAACTAAAAGAAGTCACACGTGTTTTCGGGTTGAAGACCGAAATTCCAGTCGCAAGAAGGGGCGGCGTCGCCAGTGAAAAGAATATACAGGGGTCTTATTAATTAAGGATAACTTTCAGATTAAATTTGTTTAATGCTGCCAGTGTTTTTTTCTTTATTGTTTTATTTTGAATTTTTTGGAAAACCTAACCTTAAATTTGTTTTGATATTTTTGGGCTTTCTGCAAAAACCTTCAAAAAAAGAAAGTCCTGTTTGGGAAAAATTCCGATCAGGTGATAATTTCTCTCTTTGTTGAAAGTTATTTTCTTTTTGATCACCTGATCATTTTATTAAAATCATGCGCGTTTTTTGCTCACGCTGGGAGTTTGAAGCGCCACCCTGTGTGTGACAGGGGAATGAAGAAATCACTTCCGCCAAAAAACTAAAAGAAGTCACACGTGTTTTCGGGTTGAAGACCGAAATTCCAGTCGCAAGAAGGGGCGGCGTCGCCAGTGAAAAGAATATACAGGGGAGGGGGTCTTATTAATTAAGGATAACTTTCAGATTAAATTTGTTTAATGCTGCCAGTTATTTTTTCTTTATTGTTTTATTTTGAATTTTTTGGAAAACCTAACCTTAAATTTGTTTTGATATTTTTGGGCTTTCTGCAAAAACCTTCAAAAAAAGAAAGTCCTGTTTGGGAAAAATTCCGATCAGGTGATAATTTCTCTCTTTGTTGAAAGTTATTTTCTTTTTGATCACCTGATCATTTTATTAAAATCATGCGCGTTTTTTGCTCACGCTGGGAGTTTGAAGCGCCACCCTGTGTGTGACAGGGGAATGAAGAAATCACTTCCGCCAAAAAACTAAAAGAAGTCACACGTGTTTTCGGGTTGAAGACCGAAATTCCAGTCGCAAGAAGGGGCGGCGCGCCAGTGAAATTTTGGGACTGCTGCAGAATTACAGAAGGTAAGCTTCTAGCGTGTTGCCGATTTTTTCCTTTGTTTTTTAGTTTAATAGACTCTGTTTTCCCAGGCGGGGCGAATTTAACTTTGAGGTTATTTTTTTGAGATATCTCTAGTTTTTCTCCCCTTCAGGGCTCAGATCTCTAAAATTCATAAGCTATACTTCTTGGAATATAGTTGAAACCTGTGAATTCAAATTTGAAGACATTATTTAAAAAGAAAGTTTACCTGTGCTGCTGTTTGTTCCCTAGCCATCGAATTAATGTGCTCAACAGATACGGTAAAGTGGCCGGGTTGAGGTACCCGGCTGTTGACTTCACAAGGCGACGGAGGAGGCGTCTGTACTGTCAAGGGGGAGGTGGCACGAGGTTTGGTGAGCCTAGAAAAAAATTTAAATTTAACAAAAACCAATTTTACATTTTTTTAATAACAGGCCTCACATCTCATCTGTTTAAGTACCCTTATTACCGGTCAAATAAATAATGTAACATCTTCGACGGTTTTAGTAGCCTTATGGGGGGTATCGCCGTCATTTGGTCATATCAGGGCTATCAAAACGGACGGGCCACGATCCTCCACTTTCTTGACCTCACATCCGGGGCTGATTTTTTTTTGATGGCCACGTTACGACACAGCTGATTGTCTTTAAAAAATTGAAGTTGGAATGACGGTTCATGAATATTTGATTTTTTTTTAAATAAAGTCATTTTTGAGATTGTTTTTACTTTATTCTGGCAGAACAATTTTTTTTTAATGTATAGTAATCCTTAATTTTTCATAGCCGCTTCATTAGCTCACACAAAAATTAAATTTAAAGCAGAAGCAAATGTGACAATCACAGATGACAAAGTCAAATACATGTCAAATATAACAGTTGGCATGCGGTACATGGCGGGTAATTTGAATTCAAAATAAGGAATGCTAAATCTTGAAGATTTTAACCTTATAATCATGTTGCTTCCTTACAAACCTTTGGTGGAATATCGGGATGGTGTCTGAGAATATTTCACTAAAATTTTGCGGAAATCTGTAGTGCCATTTTAAAAATACCATAAAAAAACCTCTGACCTCCCATAAGACCCAATGTAAAATTCAGCCCCGGGAGAACAGCTGATCGTGGCCTCTATTTTTGTGTTGGCCTTGGTCATATATATATTGCGACAGCTTTCACAAACGTCAAAAAAATGGTGGCGAAATACAAAAACGTCAAATTTCACAAAAATATCTAGAGCAATACCATAGATATTATTCAAAAAGGAGGTTTTTTTGATCTTAACACTCCTGTATGTACGAGGATGGGATGAAAAGTTTCTGGCCTAGCCCATAGCACGCCCGATTTGCTTTTGTGTTCCAACGTGTTTGTGTAGCCTTGCTTGTGATCAGTATATGCTCGAAGTTTAAAGTGAGTGTGTCAAGTAGTTTGTGTCCTGCTTATTTTGAAAGTTTATACAGTGTGTCAATTTTAAAAGATGGAAAAAAACGAAATAAGAACCGTGATAAAATATTTTCACATCAAAGGATAATCGCCGCCGGAAAAGGAAAAAGCTGAACTAGATGCTACAATAGGGGAATCTGCTCCTTCCTATACCACAGTTAAAACCTGGATATCGGTCTTTAAGCGTGGTCGTACTAGCACTGAAGATGCTCTGCGTTCTGGCAGGCCAAAAACGGCAACTTCTGAAGAAATGATGCAAACCATTCACAAACTAATTCTAAAAGATCGCAGATTAAGACTGGAAGAGGTAGCTGAGGCTGTGGGCATATCAAAAGAGCGAGTTCACCATATTTTATGTGAAGTTTTAGGTATGAGAAACCTATCCGCCCGATGGGTGCCGCGTTTTCTCACGCCAGATCAAAAGCTCGTGCGTCTAACCATTTCAGAGGAGAATTTGGCACTGTTTAGACGTGATTCAGGGGACTTTTTGCGTAGATTTATTACGGTTGATGAAACATGGGTTCATCATTATACCCCTGAAACTAAGCAACAGTCCAAACAATGGACGGCAAAGGACGAACCAGTTCCAAAGAAGGCAAAGGTAGTACCGTCTGCTGGAAAGGTCATAGCAACGGTCTTTTGGGACGCTAAAGGGATACTCCTCATAGATTATCTCGAAAAAGGACAAACAATAAATTCAGAGTACTACAGCGACTTGCTGGACCAGCTTAAGGAGAATATAGGCGAAAAACGCCCTGGTTTGGCAAAAAACAAAATTTTATTTCATCAGGACAATGCACCTTGCCACAAGTCCACTCTTGTAATGACTAAAATCCATCAGCTAGGCTTTGAACTGTTAAACCATTCACCTTATTCAACAGACCTAGCCCCGTCAGACTTTTATTTGTTTCCAAACCAAAAAAAAACATTGCTAGAATTTTTTTTTTCTCAGATTTAGAAGTCATTGCAGCTACAAACGCCTATTTTGACGAGTTGGATAAATCAGACTTCAGTAATGGCAACCGAACCGAACCGAACCGAACCAAACCTTACAAGGGGACTATGTAGAAAAATACTCTGCCAATATATGGGCCCCTAAGCTCACACTAGGTACTATAGTTATAGTGTATGTGTGAGCTAGTATAACTAAAACCTGAAATATATTTTATTCAACTCCACACTAAATTACCTTTTGTTTGATACCACACAAGCCATGTTTTGATTTAAACTCAAATTTTTGAAATCTACCCCCACCCTTAAAAAAACTAAAACTAAAATATATTTTGTTAAACTCCGGACTCAATTACCTTTCGTTTGATATCACACAGCCATATTTTCACTTAAACTCTAATTTTTGAAATATACCCCCACCCTTTTTTAAAAATAAATTAAAATGTATTTTGTTTAACTCCAGACTCAAGTACCTTTCGTTTGATATCACACACGCCATATTTTCACATAAACTCTAATTTTTGAAATCTATCCCCACCCTTTTTTTGGTTTGTGTTCGGTGGATTTTGTTCATTTTTAAATGGGACCATCTCGACCCAAGACCCAGCCTAGGTACCAAATTTCATTGAAATCAGCCAAGCCGTTTTTGAGTTATGCGCGTTGGTCGTTACAGACAGACATACAGACAGACAGACAGACAGATGGCGCAACAAAAAAGTTTCAAAATCATCTGAAACGCAAAGATATATAAAAAATTTTGAAATCGGAGCAACTTTTTTTTTCTCGAAAAAATTAGGATCACCATAGCTCACACTACTATAGTATGTAGTAGTATAGTAGTATGAGTAGTAGTATAGTAGTGTGAGCTAATAAATTATTACTTAGTCACTATGGTGTTGCGTTCTAAGTTAGGCCGGAAACTTTTCATCTCATCCTTGTACCTTCTTAAATATATTTTATTCAATAAAACCCTGAGTTTTCATGAAGAATTATAGAAATCAGTTTGATGACTTGGTCGAGTTAATACCCTGAGAATCTCTCGTTCTTGTATTGAGACACTGCAGCCTGCATAGATGAAAGTTTTTCGAAAAATTATGTATGGCTTCGGTAGTTCAATGTTTAGAATGTTTGCGTACAGAGCAAGAGATCCTGGGTCCCGGCCGAAGCAGAAAAAACTTTTTTCTTGTTTTTCTTTCTTTAATTTCACTTGTTGTTTATAGTTTTAGGTCCTTTTGGTATTTGAGAAAACCCTATATACCAAGGGTTTTGCCCAACCTTGGTTTACGATACATTGGCGTAGCTAGGGGGGGGGGGCAGGGGGGCCTGGCCCCCCCTGAAGTCCCTCAGGCCCCCCTAAGATATTTTAGGCCTCCCCTACCGACTACTAGTAAAAGAACATGACGCTGAAAATACATACTTTTCTATTATTATTCGGGAAATATTCAAATAAAATAGGTGCATTAAAATTTAAAAGCATTCAGATAATGTTTACATTTCAGGAAAAAGCGCTTGTCTTGCGGAATTAGGCTTTTTCTCTTTAAATTATCGGTAACTTTTCTGCACTTATGCAATTTCCCGAAAATATTTTTTAAATTTAAACATAATTATGCATATTGAATATTTCATACATATTGGCGACATCTTGTAAAATATTATAGAAGTGTAAGTTAAATTTCGCATTTAATAAAGACTGCGACCTTTGCCCCTCTGTTTCCGAAATCGGGTTGTAGATGTCGTAAGGTTATAAAAGACCTTTTTAAACTGTTTTTCTAAAATAAATATAATTATCTTTTTAGTTTTTTTGAGGTTAGCGTTTAGTGTCTTATGAAAATTTTCCGATTTTGGTGACAATTTCATAACCATTTTCATATTAAGATTTCCCACGTCGTTAAATGGAATAAATTCGTCGAGCAATACCGGGAAATTTTTAATATTAATACTTCTACTCTAAGAGCAGAAATGACTGTTTTAAAGAATTGTATTTTTCGGTTAAATCAAACTGTTGATCATGATTCTATCAAACAACATATAGCAGAAAACACCTATCCAAACCTCTACCAACTTTTTAAAGTTACGAGTATTCTTCCAATTTCAAGTGCAACTTGCGAGAGGTCTTTCTCTGCCATGAGGAGAGTTTTTAATTGGCTTAGAACAACTATGATTCAAGAGAGACACTCAGGTTTGTCATTGTTATTCATAGAAAAAGATGTTGAGGTCGACTTAGACAGTGTGGTAGACGCTTTCAGTCAGCGACGTAGAAAACTTTCTTGGTAGAATTGCTGAATTACATACTTCCTGTGTATACATATAAATAAGTTGGTAAATGTATTATTAAATTTGTTATATTAAAATATTAGAACATTTAATGCGCGTATTTTTTTTTATTCATTGCACACTTTGCACGACTTTTTAAAACCTATGTTTGCTTTTTGTTCAAGATAGACCGGGGCCACGGCCCCCCCTGAAAAGCAAGGCTAGCTACGCCAATGTTCCAATCACTTTTTATATAAAAAAATTGTAAATAAAATAGTTATTAGGGTCTTTTCAAAAGCTTACCTATCGCTAGAAGACTGGTTCGAATTGGTATCAACCATACCTCCGCTGAAAATGGATTGGTTGGCATTGTCATCCAGATCTGTCACTAGTACATAACACGAAGGGTAGCGCATTTTTACTCCTCCCACAATTACCTAAGAAAAAAGGATTTAATTGTTTAGCATCATTTTTTAAAATTCCAAACTTTCCTTGTCTGTTTTTACGTTATTAAAGTAATGAGATATTCCCAAATACCTTATACAGTGAAACCTCCTAGAAGCGGACACTCATGGTTTCGTCGATTTTGTCCGCTTATTGGAGGTGTCCGCTTATGAGAGAGAACTGCGAAATTTTAATATATATTTATTTGAGTTTTTCCGATATTAAAGTAAGGCAAAAGTTAAAATAAAAGGAAAACTAACCAAAGGCTTTCCAGTAAATAAAGGTCTTAAACAAGGTTGCTGTATCTCGCCTACACTTTTCAAGATATACTTGGAACAAGTCCTTAAAGTATGGAAGAGAAAATGCCAAAACATGGGAATTCCGTTGGACGAAACCACCTTGTATACTTTATGTTTCGCCGATGATCAGATAGTAGTGGCTCAGGATTATGACGACCTCGAATATATGACACGAAAACTAATAGAAGAGTACAATAAGTGGGGACTAGAGGTTAATCTCAATAAGACAGAGTATATGTGTATCGGTGGAATGAAACAGGATCTAATCTTAAATACCGGGCAGCGAATTCAGTCCTGTAATGAGTATAAATACTTAGGTCTAAAAATTACAGCTGACGGAACACTAGACAAAGCTATAAAAGATCGAAACGTACAAGGAAGAAAAGCAATAACTTTATTAAATGGAATAATTTGGGACCAAAGTATATCAAAACATAACAAAAAGCTTATATATAACACCATTGTAAAAAGTATTATTACATACGGCTCAGAAGTATGGCCAATCGAGGATAGAACAGAAAAAATGCTTTCCGCTACGGAGATGGACTATTGGAGAAGAGCAGCAGGGAAATCAAAAAGAGAAAGAGTTACAAATCAAAGAATAAGAGAAATTATGACAGAGGGTGAACGTACTTTAGTGGATGATATAAGAACAAAACAACTAGTGTGGTACGGACATGTACAAAGAATGGATGATGAAAGACTACCTAAACAAATACTACAATGGAAACCAACTGGCTGAAGAAAACGAGGAAGGCCGAGGAGAAGCTGGAGAAAAGGAATAGACAGTGAAATAAGAATAAGAGGCCTAGATGATGAATTATGGGCAAACAGAAACGAGTGGAGATTGGGTATCGGAAGACGTAGAACGTTGTGAAACCGATAAATATATATAATAAATATACAGTACCGGTCAAAAGTAGAGAAACCACCTAAAATTTTATATAAATCTGATCCTATACCAACTATAAAAGAACAAGTGATACATTTGAAAACTTGAATCTAGTTCTCAGTTCACGTGTTTTGGCGATTTTCGATACAAAATCATTTCATGCATTTTTGCCACTTTTAAAAAAAAGCTTAAAATAAAACTTTTTTCTGTGTAATTTTACGCAATAATGGCAAGTACCATTCGAAAAAGACGTAAAAGTTTTATATGTCCTGAAAATTTTATAACAATTGCAAAAAAAATCGTCTACCTATAAATTTTTAAAATTGGCAAAAATGATCAATATTGGCAAAAATGTAGAAATATTGGTCATTTTTAGCACTTTTAAAAATTTATATGTAGACGATTTTTTTTGCAATTGTTATAAAATTTTCAGGACATATAAAACTTTCACGTCTTTTTCGAATGGTACTTGCCATTATTGCGTAAAATTACACAGAAAAAAGTTTAATTTTAAGCTTTTTTTTAAACGTGGCAAAAAGGCATGAAATGATTTTGTATCGAAAATCGCCGAAACACGTGAACTGAGAACTGGATTCAAGTTTTCAAATGTATCACTTGTTCTTTTATAGTTGGTATAGGATCAGATTTATATAAAATTTTAGGTGGTTTCTCTACTTTTGGCCGGTACTGTATATAAATTTTTCAGCAACCTTTCGTGCTGATAGATGTTTCTTTTCCGAAACGTTAACAACTTCCATTTTTTCTTGTAAACTAAGAAGTTTTTTACTAGGAGCCATTTCAACGAGATCTATTACTATCCAACTGAACAATAAAAATAAAACACAGCAGTCCCGCCAAATAAAATATGTTGTATATACGACAGAAGTATTTAGTCCCCGCATTAAAACGGAAAGAGGTAATTCCCCGACTGCAGAGTGCGTGGTTGCCAACATACTACATACTATTTATGCCCATGTCGTGCAGCGCTCCGTTCCGTTGTCAAAGGTTCGTGTCCGGTTAAGGAAGGTTTTAGAATTTTTTAACCAAAAAAAATGGCCCACGTCCGGTTATTAGAGTGTTCGGTTATAGGAGTGAATTTTACAAGTAAAGAAATAGAGAAAAGCTTGGTTCTAACAAATTTGTCCGCCTAAAGGGAGTGTCCGCTTACTAGAGGTGTCTGCAAGGAGAGGTTTCACTGTATAGGCTTATAAAAGTCTTTTTTTTTTGGGGAAAAATATTCTAGAGTATCAATTATTGGCAAGCCAATAATCACTGGGCATTTTACCTCAACTCTTAAGTAATTTATGAATGGCTTGGATACTAACCTCAACTACTTGGCTATCAGTTAAGGAAGAACTTTTATCCAATGGATAGAACTGACTCCAATCGTCCAAAAGGCGCGAGGTGGCCTCAGGTGACGTCACAGTTTGACCTGTCAACGTCCCAGCTAGGCCAAAAGGGGCCAAAATTACTAAAAGAAAAAAATATTTAATTTTAATATTAAAGGGTCCAAACTTTGGTAGAAAATATGCTACTAATAATGGAATGAACAATTATAAACATACAGGGCGTTTCATAAATATCGAAACAGAGGCCCTTTTGGGTATTTTGAGTGCCAATTTGGAGAAACGCTCGGACACGTCGATTTTGTTTGCGAGGGGGCACTTTTTGGCTATACTTTACCCCTATATTTTGAATAGAGAAAGTGGGTCTAGTCATGCCTTGTTTTGAAAGCCTTTTGAATGTCCTTATAACTGTGTAAAAATTTCAAAAATCTGTCCATTAGTTTTTGAGATAATTGCCGTCAAACTTTCAAATTTAACATTGATTGATAAAATAAAAATTTAATTAGAATTTTATATTTTTCGGATTTAATTTTTATTTTATCATTTCATGTTAAATTTGAAAATTTGAAAGCAAATATCTCAAAAACTAATCGATGGATTTTCGAAATTTTTACATGGTTGTAAAGATATTCAAGAGAGCTTCAAAACAAGGTATGACTAGACCCACTTTCCCTATTCAAAATATAGGGGTAAAGTATACCCCTCGAAGGGGGTTCTTGCTACAAAAATTTCAAGTCAAAAAATGTCCTCTTCGCAAACAAAATCGACGTGTCCGAGCGTTTCTTTAAATTCGCACTCTAGATACCCAAAAAGGACTCTGTCTCGATGTTCGTGAAACACCGGATATATCCAAATAACATATCGTCAGTCCAATGCCAAAGTCACGAATGTGCAAACTTGGCAATTTTTGCCTAAATATACGTGAAAACCCTGTACATATAGAAATTGGCTTAACTATTGGGTGACAGGGTGCTTTGCTTTAGGCGGCACTTTTTGGGGGCGATAAAACTCAGAAAGAAATTAAAAATAACATACAGAGCGATAAAAAAAAATTATTAGAAAAAATAAAATTTTTGTCATAATGTATATATTTACATTCATTTTCCAAAAGCAAGGCAGGTAGTCCATTTTTTTTAGCCATAATAATAGCCATTTTTCTTGCGTAAAATTAGGTAATATAGTCAGTCTTAAAAAATGTTTTAAAACTTATAAAATAACTACAGTAACTTTAAAAAATATTGTAACAATTTTTTTTAAAGTTTTTTCCTTTTTTGGACATCTTTTTAAATGACGCATATTATCTTTTTTTATTTCGCCAAAAAGTATATCTCAGTGCCAAAAACTGAGTACCAGCAGAACTGGATACAATGATTTTCTGAAGGAGAAATTTAATTTAAAAATAAAGTGTTTTTGAGCGGAAAAAATAAATATCTTTGAAACAACTTAATTTTTTTGTTTGTAAAATATTGTAGACATTTAGCACCTAAAGAGCTCTACTCTTACCAAGTTTTGTTAAACTGACATTATTTTTCAAAAATAAAAAGTAAAAAACAAAAAAAAAATAAAAAATCACAGTTTTTAAAATTTTTCTCGAACATTTTGAGGTTATGTAGAAAATGTCATTTACAAAAGTTTTAGCCAATTTCATGGCCTATGACTTTTCTGTATATGACTTTTTTCTCCGAGGTCAACTTTCGCCAGAAATCGCAATAATACGATTCCCTGCCACTTTTTACCCCCCAAACCTAACCCGCAACGCCCCTGCTCACGCATTTATTTTTTTTAGCTTCGTTTTTCGCCGCTCTACAATTTACAATGCTCCAAGTCCTGTTAATAATTATCTTTTTTTGTTGCCTTAAATTATGGTTATTCCGCTGGCCTAGTATGTACAGTCGGGGACTTATTAAATTGCCGTTGTATTTTTTTTCTGTCAAAATTAATCATTCAAAGACATAAAAAAAAATTAAATTTTAAATATGTTTGTATACAGACAGCGGTAAGCTTCACAATTTTTTTGTTTTGGTTTAAACTGCTTTTCCGAATTTCAAATAGGAGTATTTTTTATTTTCGAGGGCGGCAATTTAAAAAGACTCCGACTGTACAATTTTATTCATAGATTCAATGCCAAAAGCGCGAAGGTGTTTGCTGTCTCTCCCCCTCCTTTAAAAAGTGAAATCTCTATTTCTCGCAATGTATCTTCAATGTTTAAAACGCGTTTTTCTCAAAACATCAATTATGCATATTCGTGACTTTGACATTGGACCGACGATATTAGAGAATTATTGAAATAAAGCCAGGCTATAATAGTGCCAGGCACAATTTTGACCCCTTCACATTGTAATATCAGCTGTGATCTTTCAACACACGGCCTTTGTTTACTATATGAACCGGAATAAATAGTACCTTCTTTTATTAATTGAAAATAAACGACGAAAGTTTTAAATTCGACTTCGGTATGTCAATTTTGAAGGATCAACTGTCAGTTTTCAATGTGAATGTGTTAAAATAGTGCCTGTCACAATTATAGCCTGGGTTTATTTCAATAATTCTCTATTAACTTTAAATTTAAATTTATTTAAAACTGGTCAAAATAAAAAAAAAAACATTTTTTTTCTTTTCTTGATTTTGGTTTTTTCTTCACTTTTTTTCCAGTTTTCAATTGCTTTAAGCTGAGTTAAATAGCTTACCTTTCAAGCCTCCACTAGAGTTCTGCGCCTGTTGGAGATGCCACCTGGTCAACCTCCTCACAGGAGGATGCTGCCTCACGTCCACACTCGCGCACACAGAACTTTCGCCGTGAACGAAGAAGGCAAAGGAAAATGATAGATGACCTGTAAGAAAAGAAAAGAGAAAGTGTCAAGGCTAGAATAGAATCGTAAATGGGTATTTCTATAAAAAGTTTTATCGTTTGGCGTACTTACAGTGTATAATACTCTAACTAGAGTGTAGTAGAGACCCTGTATGTATGACATATTATAAACAAAAAGAGACGCGACAAACAAACCCTAAACTTTTGACAATTGTCAAATAATTTAGTATGTTATATTTATGCTATAACATATTTGGGGGTGACAGACAAACATGTTTGTGTATATGGATGATTCTACCAAAAGTGGGCTATATGGATATCATTTTTGGTCATTGCCTTTAAATAACAGTACAGCACAGTAAATAATTTTGTTTTGTTAAATTTATGTAACTAATTAGGTGTAAGCTAAGAAACATTTATTTTCCCGAATTTTAGGAATTATTGCATAAAAATGCCAGAAGGATGAGTACCAGAGGAATGAGTTTTTTAATGGTTTTCCAATTTAAATCAAAATCTATTTAGACTACTTAACTTAAACTTTATATAAACAAAGTTCCTATACTTATAATTTTAAAACAATCAACAAAAAAATTATACTATTGATATCAGTCGAACATTTACTTACCAGAGGAATGATAATTGAAACGGTCCTTTTTGATTTCTCCGAAAAAAACTAATTTTCTGCCGAAAATAAAAAGATCTATAACTTAAACCAAACTAAAGTTGACATTATCTGTCACAACTTGTCACCCTCACAAGTAAATTAGATATCCAGGGCCGTCTCTTTCTCTAGAAATTAACCGGCGGTATTCACAAATATTGTGTTATTAAAAATGGTGCACGTTTAAAATTGTAAAATTTTCCGGGAAGATGTAAATTCGGGTTTTCAAAAATATGACTGCAAACTTAAGTTTTATCAATTTTTTGATAAATAGTTAAGACTTGGTTAAATATTATTTATTAGGATATTTTTTCAATCTGAGTTTTTAATATTTGGTTTGGAACTACACCAGAGGAATGAGGTATTTGCTTTGTAATAAAAAAAATTATATATTATATATATAACTTGCAATTTTTTTTATACATTAAACTTAAATGCTCCATGAAGAAAACATTTCGGTTTAAATCTTATAACTAAAACTATGCTTCATTTGCAGTCTGTGTTTAAAAAATATGCATTCCCACTCCACAGCACCATTTTTGTAGAATCATCCATATGTTGCATGATGATTGATGTCACTCAGCACTGACAACCTAATACCCCGTTTCCACCAATGCATGCCCACTCCGATTCAAAAAACGCATCAGGTGACGCTGCATTTAAAACCGGTCCAAATCCATGGACCATCACGTGATGCGTTTTTTGAATCGGGGTGGGCATGCATTGGTGGAAACAGGGTGTAAATTATTTTAGTGAAACGCCAATAAACTTGGCAAGAAAATAACATAATCAAAAAATGTAAGTGACCTTTTTGGGTTTCTTACGTCTTTATTTTTTTTAAATATTTATATATACAGGATTCTAAGTAAAGTTTAATTGAATACCATTGGTTTCTGACTGTTTTTTACTGCAGCACGGCGAAAGGAAGGGTAATGTTTTTCGATTGCTGTATGTATTTAAGCACATATGTTTGTGTCACGCTATAGGCTAAACGGCTGAACCGATTTTGATAAAAAAGTGTCGTTGAATTGCTACTGATCCCGAAGGTGCTATAGGCTACATTTTTTTAAACAGGAATCAAAATGGCGGTCTTCAGACGCCATTTTGTCACATGATGTAGGCTTTAAGGCATACAAATTGTGTAAATATCAGGCGATTTTATTATAATTCCTTTGATTGTCCAAATGTCCTCTAATTTGCTGTAGTTACTTTGTAGTCCTTCCTGCTCCCACCCATCTCCCAACCTGTCATTCCCCCCCGCCCTATCCTCTTAAAAAACATATTCACATAATTTTTTCAAATATAGGGCGATTTCAAAAATTCTTTCTGCACATGCTTTAAGACCTTTTTTCCAACACCATTTTACTAGTTTCCCCCTTCCTCTCCCCCTTTCTTCCCCACCCTCCTTGATAGTAATAGTTGTAGCTATAATTTTCACAAACATACAACGATTTCAAAAATTCTTTCTGCACATGCTGAGTATTTTTTTATTAATTTTTTTTTTGGTGCTGTGGAGTGGGAATGCATATTTTTCAAACACAGACTGCAAATGAAGCATAGTTTTAGTTATAAGATTTAAAACGAAATATTTTCTTTATGTAGCATTTGAGTTTAATGTATAAAAAAAATTGCAAATTTATAATTTTTTTTATTACAAAGCAAATACCTCATTCCTCTGGTGTAGTCCCAAACCAAATATTAAAAACTCAAATTAAAAAAAAAATATCCTAATAAATAATATTTAACCAAGTCTTAAGTATTTATCAAAAAATTGATAAAACTTAAGTTTGCATTCCTATTTTTGAAAATCCGAATTTACATCTTCTCCGGAAAATTTTACAATTTTAAACGTGCTCCATTTTTAATAACACAATATTTGTGAATACCACCGGTTAATTTCTAGAGAAAGAGACGGCCCTGGATATCAAATTTACTTGTGAGGGTGACAAGTTGTGACAGATAATGTCAACTTTAGTTTGGTTTAAGTTATAGATCTTTTTATTTTCGGCAGAAAATTAGTTTTTTTTCGGAGAAATCAAAAAGGAACGCTTCAATTATCATCCCTCTGGTAAGTAAATATTCAATTGATATCAATAGTATAATTTTTTGTTGATTGTTTTAAAATTATAAGTATAGGAACTTTGTTTAAATAAAACTTAAGTTAAGTAGTCTAAATAGATTTTGATTTAAATTGGAAAACCATTAAAAAACTCATTCCTCTGGTACTCATTCCTCTGGAATTTTTATGCAATAATTCCTAACATTCGGGAAAATAAATGTTTCTTAGCTTACACCTAATTAGTTACATAAATTTAAAAAAATAAAATTATTTACTGTGCTGTACTGTTATTTAAAGGCAATGACCAAAAATGATATCCATATAGCCCACTTTTGGTAGAATCATCCATTTATATAAGGTTGAATTCAAAATTGATCAAGTTTTCTGTAGATTTTGGTGAGAATGACTCATATAGCCGTTAGCGTATACCTGGTGAAGGTTGGATAAATCCACTAAAGTTGTCCGTACTGGAAGTTGCGTTGGTTCTAGGGCTGCCGGTACCGCCTTCGTTTTGTTGATGAAGGGCGGAAGAGGAATTGGTACCGGCGCCCTGGCCGCTGCTGGAAGAAGAAGGGGAAGGCGCGGGAGTCGGAGGTTGGTACTGCTTCGAGGGACCGTCGTACGGCTGTACGAACCACTTGCCCAGGCGGATAAAGTCCCTAAAACAGAAATACAAATATAACGATGTGGAAATTCATGTAAGTACCTATATAAAGTTAGCAGAACAACTTTGGAAATTTAAAAAAATTATATGCTTATGATTTGCCGTTAATTATCCGTAAATTAGTTGTGAAAACAAAAAATTAGCTCTGCCCTTTCTTTTTTATTGTGTTCTGCTAACTTTACCGGGTGGGCCAAAAAAAACCGGACAATTTCTTTTCATGATAACTTTTAAACTATACCATGGATTTTAATGGGACAAACTGCACGTGGCAGAGAATTAATTAGAGTTTTGACTAAATATATTTTTTTGTCCGACATCTGAAAATCCAAGATGGCGGACGAAATTAAATTGTACCCTTCAAAGATGCTCGTTTATTCTTCTGTTGTGAACATGTTTTGATTATTTTTTTAAATCAGTAAAAAAGCTGCATTCTCACCACGCACAACAAGATATGAGTCAGCAAAATCGGTTTGGTGGTTCTAAAAAAATATATTTTTGTTTCAACTATTGTTTTGCATATTGTACGATTGCCTTGCCAATCATGTCTGCATTTATTTCCTTATAAATTCATTACTACAGAACCGATTTTAATGAAATAAAAAACATCCTAATTAGGATTGATTGCTTTTTAAAGATCTTGATCAAGATTTCTCGTCATCTTAAAATTTAAAATGGCGGACAGAATCATACTTGATTCTTCAAAATGGCGTGCTTATCCTTATTTTCTAAAAATGTTTGGGATTTTTTTTAAATTTATAGAAAAGCTATTCCCTCATACCACTAGGTACAAATTAATGTTTTTTATTTAAAATCGCTTCAGTAGTAATAAATTTTTAAGGAAATAACATGATTGGCACGGCAATCGTCTAATATGCAAAACAATGGTTGAAATAAAAATATTTTTTTTTTAGAACCACTGAACCAATTTTTCTGATTTGTACCTTGTTGTGCGTGGCAAGAAGGCAGCTTTTTCACTCATTTAAAAAAAATAATTAAAACATGGTCACAACGCAAGAATAAACGAGCATCTTTGAAGGGTACATTTTAATTTCGTCCGCCATCTTGGATTTTGAGATGGCGGACAAAAAAATATATTTAGTCAAAACTATGATCAATTCTTTGCCAAGTGCAGTTTGTTCCATTAAAATCGATTATATAGTTCAAAAGTTATAATGAAAAAAATATGTCCGGTTTTTTTTGGCCCACCCGGTATATAAAGTTGGCAAAATAGAAATAATGGATATATCTAAAAAAAAAATTGTGCACAATTTACCGTTAATTATCCGTAAATTAGTTACATACCCTGTAATTTCAAAACGAGGCACTTTAGTACACATGTTTATATGAACTATTTTTATATTTTCATGAGAGGAATTTACCCTGGGCTTTTGGCAATACAACTCTGAAACACTCTGTATAAGGATGTGAATAAAATGAAATTTTATTAAAATTTACCTGGACAAAAGACATCGTTCGATGAGGTTGTGTAGCGCCTTGAAGAGCAGAGATCGGCATTCATATGACAGGCCTAACTCCCAAGAACCTTGATCGCAATCTGAAAAAAAATACAAAAAAAAATTTATAAAAAAAAATGAATTGTTTTTTCTAGTATATTATACCCTTGAATTTAAAAATCAAACTGTTTGATTTTTAAATTCACGGGTACCAAATTTAACGTTTGTTAGTATTATTTGGCTTAAAAATTCCGCTGATTGACGCTCACGTGTCTGATGGCGGGTAAAAACGCAATTAGCGTTGATCTGGTCTGAAAGGCAGAAGAGCTGTCGTAGGTCACGGATTAGTTTGTTTCTTTTTATTTGTAATCGATCTTTTCATTAATCGATACGTATAGCAGTTTATTTTCGCCTGCTCTTGTTCTAGTTTCTCTCGCATCTCGGTAGATGGCGCTTCTTGCAATAGTTTTCTCACTATTTACATAGGATTAGAGACAAAACCGTCTAATTAACATCGCAAGAGTGTCACATTGACCAAGCAGTGTTCTGAGGAGTCCCATAAGGACGAAACAGTTAATTGTCAACACTTATTAGGTGTCCATTAGATCTTGGACCCCCGTGAGGTTAAGCTTTCAAGCTACCCACGGAAAAATATGAGAGAAACAAAAATGTTCTTGTGACCCGATTAGCCACGAAACTTGTTTGATTTTTAAATTCACGGGTACTGCATTTCACGTTTATTATATGGATGATTCTACAAAAATGGTGCTGTGGAGTGGGAATGCATATTTTTCAAACACAGACTGCAAATGAAGCATAGTTTTTAGTTATAAGATTTAAAACGAAATGTTTTCTTCATGGAGCATTTGAGTTTAATGTATAAAAAAAATTGCAAGTTTATAATTTTTTTTATTACAAAGCAAATACCTCATTCCTCTGGTGTAGTCCCAAACCAAATATTAAAAACTCAGAATGAAAAAAAATATCCTAATAAATAATATTTAACCAAGTTTTAACTATTTATTTTCCCCTGAAAATTTTACAATTTTAAGCGTGCTCCATTTTTAATAACACAATATTTGTGAATACCACCGGTTAATTTCTAGAGAAAGAGACGGCCCTGGATATCTAATTTACTTGTGAGGGTGACAAGTTGTGACAGATAATGTCAACTTTAGTTTGGTTTAAGTTATAGATCTTTTTATTTTCGGCAGAAAATTAGTTTTTTTCAGAGAAATCAAAAAGGAAAGCTTCAATTATCATTCCTCTGGTAAGTAAATATTCGACTGTAAATAGATTTTGATTTAAATTGGAAAACCATTAAAAAACTCATTCCTCTGGAATTTTTATGCAATAATTCATAAAATTCGGGAAAATAAATGTTTCTTAGCTTACACAATTAGTTACATAAATTTAAAAAAATAAAATTATTTACTGTGCTGTACTGTTATTTAAAGGCAATGACCAAAAATGATATCCATATAGCTCACTTTTGGTAGAATCATCCATATTAATATTTTTGTAAGTTTCTTTTTACTTCTTTAATAATCAGTGGTGTGAAGAATCTATTTTTGTAATCGATCTAAGCATATTTGAATGTATCGATAGGTTTATTTATAGATTCAAGAGCCGTTTTAAATTGCTTTCTTATGTGTAAGCAGTCTCAGTTTTTTTACACTAATTTTAACTGGATATTTCACTACCTATAATAGGCGATAGCCCTATTTTTACCTTCCTAGCCCGCACAGCAATGGCTAGAGAAGTATTGTTTTCGGCGAACCGAGGCACGGATAAGTGAAAAGCACGGATAATCCGAACATTCATTTATTGCATGTTACATACATATTATATATATATATACTCAAAATCTGACAGAAAAAAAAAGATCCCTAAAAAGATAACAGAACAAAAAATATAATTCTACATAAGGTTTTGGTCGAGTGATTTCCGGTAATAATCGGGGTTCTACTGTATTTTGACCTACCCTCGCAATATCGTCGTGATGTATGTCTGTGTGTGTGTATATTTCTTTTCTGTCCGTAACACGATAGCTCCTAAACCGCTTAACCGATTTTCATAATATTTTCAGGAAAAATAGTGTTGGATACTCTAATGAGCTGATTAGATTTTGGTCAGAATCCATTAATGCTAAACAAAAAACAAATATTTTTTTTTTTTTGGAAACAATGTATAAAACATAAAATGTGTAAAATTAAAATAAGATGTTTTTTCCTTTTCATAGGTCGTACACATCGTATGTCACCACCAATCTCCATATATCGTATATTATTCATTGGTCACCACTCGCGGGTTAACTAGGCACAAGCTTTTTTCTGAATTTAAGTATATTTTTTTTTTACTATTTAGTGTTTTTTTAAGACATTTGCTATTTATTTTTATACATATATATATATATATATATATATATATATATATATATATATATATATATATATATATATATATATTTATATATATTAGATAAGCATGGCTTTGTCAATGTACACTGTATCTATGACAATAAAGCTAGTTTTGAATCTGACTCTGAATTTAATGACAGGTTTTTGACACTTAAAGAATGTAAAAAATGCTAACTTTTTAACGGAGCATCGCATCAATATGAGGTTTTCGGAATATAGTAGACTGCATTTGACTCAATAATTTGTGTTATAACCAAAAACTTCGTAGCAACTTTAGTTTCTGAGATATTTACAAAAAACTGTTTTCAAGGCTGATTATCATAGCTTCACCTGAAGTGTGCTAATAGGCTAGCTAGGAAGGTATCGGATCTGTCATAGATCCATTTATTAACACACTAGTCTGTTATTAATGAAAAGAAAAATAGTGAATTTGGGATTGTAAAAATAATCAAGGTATATTTTTCTACAATTTTGGTGTAGGTAAGAGCTGTTTGAACTGTCGTCGTCGTCACTTTCTCTTTATGATATCAAGCGCAACGCGGATATTCCTTTTACTTCTTGGCTTTAAAAAAAAGTAGCCCAGTGTTAAAAAAATTCACGATTTTTAGTGCATAGTACACAGGTCTATTTTGAATATAATAATAGCCAAGTTTAGAAAAACATTTCCAAACTAGTAAGAACCTTTCATATTGAAATTTGTATTGGAGAACTTGGCTTTACTTTTATCTTAATTCTTTTTACGGAAAACCATTATCTCGTACTTTTTTTACATAAAATGTTTTTGTTATGATTTCACTCCTTTTTTAAAGGATTTGGATAATATTTAACAAAACTTTACAATGTCTTTTTTTCCTATGATTTTATCATAGTTCCTATTAGCCTACGAAAGCTCAGGTCTCTAGCGTTTTTGGAAGTACACAATGTTACTTTTACATAACTTTACATTTGTCGGGGAGGGAAGCAAATTAATATTTTTATACTTTAGTAACAAATATTACTCCCCCATTATGGCTTTTTTTCATCCCCAGACATACCTACTTGCTTTGCTATAAATACATCGGAAGGGTGTATTTTGTTGAATCCTAGGGGGTTCATAAAGATAGGTTTAAACTTTTATTTTGAGGGGAGAAAAATTCTCTCTTTAATAGACACAAAACATTAGCACATAATTAAAAGAACCTTGAGTTGATGCGTCTTTTTTATTGATTTTACTGTCAAAAAAATAAAACATTCTATAAAACCGTCCCTTAAAACAGATTCGCATCCTTTGATTTATTATCTCTTAAGGGTGCTAAAGTGCTTTTGACATTTTCGGGACCCTTTGGGGTCACAATGGGGAGAATAGGTGAATATTCAATTCTAGAGGTAGCTTGGTTAGTCGTCGTATTAATATGCAATTCTGGATTGTAATACAATAGGGACTTATTGCAATAAGGCCAGGCAGTAATAGTGCAGGGCACTATTCTGACAGTTTTCCATTGAAAACTGACAGTTGATCTTTCAAAGTTGACATACCAAAGTCGAATTTACAAATCCAGTCGTTTATTTTCCATTAATAATGGCGGCTCTATTAATTACGGCTCTTATAATACACAAAGGCCTAATTTTGAAAGAAGACAGCTGTTCTTATAATGCGAAACTGTCAAAATAGTGCTCGGCACAATTAGTGCCTGGCTTTATTGCAATAAGTCCCTAATATCGCTGCCGAAGAATTACAAAGTTCTATATTTATGTTTTGCATTAGTGCAGGGCACTATTCTGACAGTTTTCCATTGAAAACTGACAGTCGATCTTTCAAAATTGACATACCAAAGTCGAATTTAGAAATCCAGTCGTTTATTTTTCATTAATAGTGGCGGCTCTATTAATTACGGCTCTTATAATACACAAAGGCCTAATTTTGAAAGAAGACAGCTGTTCTTATAATGCGAAACTGTCAAAATAGTGCTCGGCACAATTAGTGCCTGGCTTTATTGCAATAAGTCCCTAATATCGCTGCCGAAGGATTACAAAGTTCTATATTTACGTTTTGCAATAGTGCAGGGCACTATTCTGACAGTTTTCCATTGAAAACTGACAGTTGATCTTTCAAAATTACATACCAAAGTCGAATTTACAAATCCAGTCGTTTATTTTCCATTAATAATGGCGGCTCTATTAATTCTGGCTCTTATAATACACAAAGGCCTAATTTTGAAAGAAGACAGCTGTTCTTATAATGCGAAACTGTCAAAATAGTGCTCGACACAATTAGTGCCTGGCTTTATTGCAATAAGTCCCTAATATCGCTGCCGAAGAATTACAAAGTTCTATATTTACGTTTTGCAATAGTGCAGGGCACTAGTCTGACAGTTTTCCATTGAAAACTGACAGTTGATCTTTCAAAATTGACATACCAAAGTCGAATTTACAAATCCAGTAGTTATAATACACAAAGGCCTAATTTTGAAAGAAGCCAGCTGTTCTTATAATGCGAAACTGTCAAAATAGTGCTCGGCACAATTAGTGCCTGGCTTTATTACAATAAGTCCTTAATATCGCTGCCGAAGAATTACAAAGTTCTATATTTACGTTTTGCAATAGTGCAGGGCACTATTCTGACAGTTTTTGAAAACTGACAGTTGATCTTTCAAAATTGACACACCAAAGTCGAATTTACAAATCCAGTCGTTTATTTTCCATTAATAATGGCGGCTCTATTAATTACGGCTCTTATAATACACAAAGGCCTAATTTTGAAAGAAGACAGCTGTTCTTATAATGCGAAACTGTCAAAATAGTGCTCGGCACAATTAGTGCCAGGCTTTATTGCAATAAGTCCCTAATATCGCTGCCGAAGAATTACAAAGTTCTATATTTACGTTTTGCAATAGTGCAGGGCACTATTCTGACAGTTTTCCATTAAAAACTGACAGTTAATCTTTCAAAATTGACATACCAAAGTCGAATTTACAAATCCAGTCGTTTATTTTCCATTAATAATGGCGGCTCTATTAATTACGGCTCTTATAATACACAAAAGTCTAATTTTGAAAGAAGACAGCTGTTCTTATAATGCGAAACTGTCAAAATAGTGCTCGGCACAATTAGTGCCTAACTTTATTGCAATAAGTCCCTAATATCGCTGCCGAAGAATTACAAAGTTCTATATTTACGTTTTGCAATAGTGCAGGGCACTATTCTGACAGTTTTTGAAAACTGACAGTTGATCTTTCAAAATTGACACACCAAAGTCGAATTTACAAATCCAGTCGTTTATTTTCCATTAATAATGGCGGCTCTATTAATTACGGCTCTTATAATACACAAAGGCCTAATTTTGAAAGAAGACAGCTGTTCTTATAATGCGAAACTGTCAAAATAGTGCTCGGCACAATTAGTGCCAGGCTTTATTGCAATAAGTCCCTAATATCGCTGCCGAAGAATTACAAAGTTCTATATTTACGTTTTGCAATAGTGCAGGGCACTATTCTGACAGTTTTCCATTAAAAACTGACAGTTAATCTTTCAAAATTGACATACCAAAGTCGAATTTACAAATCCAGTCGTTTATTTTCCATTAATAATGGCGGCTCTATTAATTACGGCTCTTATAATACACAAAAGTCTAATTTTGAAAGAAGACAGCTGTTCTTATAATGCGAAACTGTCAAAATAGTGCTCGGCACAATTAGTGCCTAACTTTATTGCAATAAGTCCCTAATATCGCTGCCGAAGAATTACAAAGTTCTATATTTACGTTTTGCAATAGTGCAGGGCACTATTCTGACAGTTTTCCATTGAAAATTGACAGTTGATCTTTCAAAATTGACATACCAAAGTCGAATTTACAAATCCAGTCGTTTATTTTCCATTAATAATGGCGGCTCTATTAATTCCGGCTCTTATAATACACAAAGGCCTAATTTTGAAAGAAGACAGCTGTTCTTATAATGCGAAACTGTCAAAATAGTGCTCGGCACAATTAGTGCCTGGCTTTATTACAATAAGTCCTTAATATCGCTGCCGAAGAATTACAAAGTTCTATATTTACGTTTTGCAGTAGTGCAGGGCACTATTCTGACAGTTTTCCATTGAAAATTGACAGTTGATCTTTCAAAATTGACATACCAAAGTCGAATTTACAAATCCAGTCGTTTATTTTCCATTAATAATGGCGGCTCTATTAATTCCGGCTCTTATAATACACAAAGGCCTAATTTTGAAAGAAGACAGCTGTTCTTATAATGCGAAACTGTCAAAATAGTGCTCGGCACAATTAGTGCCTGGCTTTATTGCAATAAGTCCCTAATATCGCTGCCGAAGAATTACAAAGTTCTATATTTACGTTTTGCAATAGTGCAGGGCACTATTCTGACAGTTTTCCATTGAAAACTGACAGTTGATCTTTCAAAATTGACATACCAAAGTCGAATTTACAAATCCAGTCGTTTATTTTCCATTAATAATGTCGGCTCTATTAATTACGGCTCTTATAATACACAAAGGCCTAATTTTGAAAGAAGACAGCTGTTCTTATAATGCGAAACTGTCAAAATAGTGCTCGGCACAATTAGTGCCTGGCTTTATTGCAATAAGTCCCTAATATCGCTGCCGAAGATTTACAAAGTTCTATATTTCCGTTTTGCAATAGTGCAGGGCACTATTCTGACAGTTTTCCATTGAAAACTGACAGTTGATCTTTCGAAATTGACATACCAAAGTCGAATTTACAAATCCAGTCGTTTCTTTTCCATTAATAATGGCGGCTCTATTAATTACGGCTCTTATAATACACAAAAGTCTAATTTTGAAAGAAGACAGCTGTTCTTATAATGCGAAACTGTCAAAATAGTGCTCGGCACAATTAGTGCCTGGCTTTATTGCAATAAGTCCCTAATATCGCTGCCGAAGATTTACAAAGTTCTATATTTCCGTTTTGCAATAGTGCAGGGCACTATTCTGACAGTTTTCCATTGAAAACTGACAGTTGATCTTTCGAAATTGACATACCAAAGTCGAATTTACAAATCCAATCGTTTATTTTCCATTAATAATGGCGGCTCTATTAATTACGGCTCCTATAATACACAAAAGTCTAATTTTGAAAGAAGACAGCTGTTCTTATAATGCGAAAGTGTCACAATAGTGCTCGGCACAATTAGTGCCTGGCTTTATTACAATAAGTCCTTAATATCGCTGCCGAAGAATTACAAAGTTCTATATTTACGTTTTGCAATAGTGCAGGGCACTATTCTGACAGTTTTCCATTGAAAATTGACAGTTGATCTTTCAAAATTGACATACCAAAGTCGAATTTACAAATCCAGTAGTTTATTTTCCATTAATAATGGCGGCTCTATTAATTACGGCTCTTATAATACACAAAAGTCTAATTTTGAAAGAAGACAGCTGTTCTTATAATGCGAAACTGTCAAAATAGTGCTCGGCACAATTAGTGCCTGGCTTTATTGCAATAAGTCCCTAATATCGCTGCCGAAGAATTACAAAGTTCTATATTTACGTTTTGCAATAGTGCAGGGCACTGTTCTGACAGTTTTCCATTGAAAACTGACAGTTGATCTTTCAAAATTGACATACCAAAGTCGAATTTACAAATCCAGTCGTTTATTTTCCATTAATAATGGCGGCTCTATTAATTACGGCTCTTATAATACACAAAGGCCTAATTTTGAAAGAAGACAGCTGTCCCTATAATGCGAAACTGTCAAAATAGTGCTCGGCACAATTAGTGCCTGGCTTTATTGCAATAATTCCGTAATATCGCTGCCGAAGAATTACAAAGTTCTATATTTACGTTTTGCAATAGTGCAGGGCACTATTCTGACAGTTTTCCATTGAAAGGGGGACACTTTTTGGCTATCTTCCGAACCAAACCGAGCACAAACCCCCTTTGAGGGGTATACTTTACCCCTATATTTTGAATAGGGAAAGTGGGTCTAGTGATACCTTGATTTGAAGCTCTCTTGAATATCTTTAGAACTGTGTAAAAATTTTGAAAATCAATCGATGAGTTTTTGAGATATTTGCATTCAAATTTAATTTGGAATGATAAAATAAAAATTAAATCCGAAAAATATAAAATTCTAATTAAATTTTTATTTTATCAGTCCATGTTAATTTTGAAAGTTTGAAGCCAATTATCTCAAAAACTAATAGATAGATTTTTGAAATTTTTACACGGTTGTAAGGACATTCAAAAGGCCTTCAAAACAAGGTATCACTAGACCCACTTTCCCTATTCAAAATATAGGGGTAAAGTATACCCCTCGAAGGGGGATCGTGCTACAAAAATTTCAAGATAGCCAAAAAGTGTCCCCCTTGCAAACAAAATCGACGTGTCCGAGCGTTTCTCCAAATTCGCACTGTAAATACCCAAAAAGGCCTTTGTTTCGATGTTCCTGAAACACGCTGTATAATAGGTAACAAAGTTGGCAATGGCAGAAACTGAAATACTTAATTAAAAACTTATAAATTTAGAAAAAAGTACCAGTTTTATAATATAAGAGAAAATACATTTTATTGTACGTAGTATTTTACATTTACATAATAACCAAGAAAGGAAAACTTGTTTAGTCTTTAGGTTTCAGAAAACAAAAACGATTCGACAACAGTGGAAAAATTATCTATCAGCTATTTGGCTCTCGCGAAACGCGGTTATTCGTTTTTATCGGAACGCGGTGATCGGCCGCCATCGGCAAAGATCGAAGCTGGCGTAACCACGCGACGGCAACGCACGAACGAATCAAGGTTTGGGGGGTGGAAGGGAGAGGATTGCCTATTCTCATAAGTTGGCCTTCGTGTATAAAAGGCCTCAAAAATATTAAGTTAATATTGGCCAAGATGAAAAAATATATTAAAATCAAAATCAAAATATTTATTCGTTACTCAGGCCTATTAACAATAGAATGTAACAAGTCAGTAATTGTATTTAAATAGGTACAAGAGTACTATAGTAAAATAAAATTACATTACGTTCTTACACTAGAACATGTCATACATTGGCGTAGCTAGGGGGGGCCAGGGGGGCCTGCCCCCCCCTGAAGTCCCTCAGGCCCCCCTAAGATATTTTAGGCCTCCCCTACCGACTACTAGTAAAAGAACATGACGCTGAAAATACATACTTTTCTATTATTATTCGGGAAATATTCAAATAAAATAGGTGCATTAAAATTTAAAATCATTCAGATAATGTTTACATTTCAGGAAAAAGCCCTTGTCTTGCGGAATTAGGCTTTTTCTCTTTAAATTATCGGTAACTTTTCTGCACTTATGCAATTTCCCGAAAATATTTTTTAAATTTAAACATAATTATGCATATTGAATATTTCATACATATTGGCGACATCTTGTAAAATATTATAGAAGTGTAAGTTGAATTTCGCATTTAATAAAGACAGCGACCTTTGCCCCTCTGTTTCCGAAATCGGGTTGTAGATATCGTAAGGTTATAAAAGACCTTTTTAAACTGTTTTTCTAAAATAAATATAGTTTTTTTGAGGTTAGCGTTTAGTGTCTTATGAAAATTTTCCGATTTTGGTGACAATTTCATAACCATTTTCATATTAAGGTTTCCCACGTCGTTAAATGGAATAAATTCGTCGAGCAATACCGGGAAATTTTTAATATTAATACTTCTGCTCTAAGAGCAGAAATGACCGTTTTAAAGAATTGTATTTTTCGGTTAAATCAAACTGTTGGTCATGATTCTATCAAACAACATATAGCAGAAAACACCTATCCAAACCTCTACCAACTTTTTAAAGTTGCGAGTATTCTTCCAATTTTAAGTGCAACTTGCGAGAGGTCTTTCTCTGCCATGAGGAGAGTTTTTAATTGGCTTAGAACAACTATGACTCAAGAGAGACACTCAGGTTTGTCATTGTTATTCATAGAAAAAGATGTTGAGGTCGACTTAGACAGTGTGGTAGACGCTTTCAGTCAGCGACATAGAAAACTTTCTTTGTAGAATTGCTGAATTACATATTTCCTGTGTATACATAGAAATAAGTTGGTAAATGTATTATTAAATTTGTTATATTAAAATATTAGAACATTTAATGCGCGTATTTTTTTTTTTATTCATTGCACACTTTGCACGACTCTTTAAAACCTATGTTTGCTTTTTGTTCAAGATAGACTGGGGCCACGGCCCCCCCTGAAAAGCAGGGCTAGCTACGCCAATGATGTCATATATATATATATATATATATATATGTATAAAAAATGGTAGATATATACACAAATTACAAAAGAAAACACAGAAACGCTCACACACATACTTTTAATAGCACACTTGAATAAATGCTTTGTTACGCCAAATGTGATTTTGTTCATTTATTTTTTTGACAAAAACAATTTTAGTTTTTTAGTTTGTAAAATGTTTCAGTACAAAGAAGTTTCTTAAGTACTTTTTTAAAATTATTCAAAGATAAAGGTTTGAAATCATTTGGTAACATATTATATAAAGAAATTCCAGCATATACTGGGCTCTTTTTAAAAAACTCATGTTTATGGAATGGTAAACAGAAATTGTTATCATACCGGGTAGAGTAACAATGAAAAAAGTCATTTTGAGAATACATATGTTTAGTTTTATGTATATGTATTAATAATTTGTAACATACAGTGAAGTAACAGTGAGAATACAGTTTTCTATAAAAATTTGTCGGTACGAATCCGATGGTTTTAGGTTAAAAATTATTCGCAGGACCCTTTTCTGCGAGACCAACACTCTTTCCAAATCTGAAGATTGACCCCACAATATTATACCGTAGCTGATAATGGAATGTATGTTGGCGAAATATGCAGTTAGCAATGTCGACCTGCCTTGAGAGTTTTTCAAACATGTTATGGCATAGGTGTTTTTGTTAATTTTAGAGCACAATTGATTAATATGTTCACTAAAGTTCAGATGTGTATCAAATGTAACACCTAAAAGCTTAGCGGTTGCAGAAAATACAACAGGGACATCGCCAAAATGTGTTACAATTTCCAATGGTTTACTGTTATTGGTTTTAAATTCCAAATAAACCGTTGCGAAATGCGAAAACATAACAGTAAAAATATTATACCAACAAACGCACCGAGTTGTGGTATTATTGGGCCTTCTAGATGCAAAAGGACCAAACAGTGAATAAAAATTTAAAAAAGGTCGATTTTTTCTTTGTAACATGTTTACCTATTCCCTTTCCACCCAAACATTATCCTTATCACAAAATTTAAAAATTTCTTGCCACAATTCCTGACGTCATTCTAAAAATCTGTTTGAAACGGCCTTTTTTCAAGTGAGCCGTAAACCGCCTACGTCATGCGAAGTGACGTAGGAGGCCCCCGTGACGTCACAATTATACCCGCGACGAGAAAACATGTTTTACAGCGGTGATAATCAAGAGATTACAAACTACGTAGGTATGTAATTTTAAGGTCCTCAAGAGACAATATGGGGTAGGAATAATATATTCTAGCCTCCTGGGACCGAATGGATACATAAATGTAGTTATTTATTTTCCTTGGATTGTTTACATATTTTTTTTGATTGGATTGTTTTTTTATACCAAACTACAGGCTGTTTCAAACAGTAGCGGATCCAGGATGTCCGGGGGGAGGGGCCAAGGAGGGAAAAAACAGAAAACATTTTTTTTGTAGGATTTAATAAGAATTAGCTTTAAAGTTTGCCACTATGTGCAAACCAAATGTGGCGCAGGCGAAAATTTGACCATTTTGCGTCAAAATTTGAAAAAATGATATTTTATATTTGGTAAAAATGCGATGTTTTTGGGGAAGTTTCAGGTATTTCTAGGGGGAAAATAGAAAAAAACTCCTGGAATTTCAAGATTTGAATAAATGTGAAAACTGCATCTTTTGCATTTTTTTTGGTGTAAATTGAATTGCTTTTTTATAGGTTTTCCTTTTATAAAGAATCTGTCAAATTGAATTGTATCTGTCAGTTTTAGTTTTTGAGATATTACATGAAGCTGACAAATAATGACCCTCTTTTTATTTGATTTTTGAAATCAGTGTAAAACATAATTTAATTTGATGTATCTCCCGAGGGGTGATCAGCTGCCCACAGTAGGTGTACAAATTTTTCTACAGGACCCCACAGGAATATACAGGACTTCCACAGGACTATACAGGACCCCGAGGGTACTGGCGCCTAAGGGGTGTCCTAAGCATGATTAAGTACTAAGGCAAAGCCAAATCGACTCTCTAAGAAAAACGAGAGTTAAGACGTGATGACCTTTTTTTTTCGGTCGCGAATTTTTTTACGGCCGCCTTTTCAGCCACATGAGTATACAGGACCCACAGGCAGGACTATACAGGACTTGTATAAGACCAAAAATTTATTAAAGTCCTGTAGGACGGTGTACAAATTTTGTTCAGCTGATCACCCCTCGGTATCTCCTCAATAATAATTTTTTTAATGTTTTTTATTTACAATTTTTAATTACCTCTTTGTTTTTGAGTAAATTTTTTATATGATCATTTTCTAATATTTTAGACCAGTAAACAACTTAAAAGTTTGTAAAAATTAAAGACAATTTAAAATTTAACATATATGAAACAATGGTGAAAAGCACGCTGTTGTATGGAATGGAGACTTGTCGCGTAACAGAAAAATACAAAACAAAAATGGAAAGTGTCGAAATGGATGCAATAAGAAGATCAATGAGAATATCTAGAACAGATCACATAAGAAATGAGATCATAAAAGAAAGAATGAGAATCGAGGGATGCATAACGGATGACATCACTGAAAGACAACTGATATGGTATGGCCATGTACAACGGATGAACGAAGAAAGATGACCAAAGAAGGTCCTGCATGGCAACCAATAGGGCGCAGAAAAAGAGAGCATCCTAAACTAGAATGGCAACAGTCAATCCAAAGATCAATGAGTCAAAAAAACCTGACAGAAGATGCTTGTCAGGATCGAAGGAGGTGGAGAATAGGCGTCGGACAACGTAGAAAAACGTTCTAAACCGAGATAGTAGTAGTAGTAAAAATTAAAGAGAATAAAACAATTTTTTGCTTATTGCAAAGGTTTCACACCCTGTATTTTTCTCAGAATGAATCAATGAAGAAAATCATCCTACAATTTTAAATTTGCTTTATTTTCAAGTTTCCTTCTTCTTAAACTTAATAAATTATATAGATAGGTATATGTAGTACTTGGGAAACAAAAATGGTATACCTAATGACCAAAAGATATTTGAACTTTTTTTTAGCTCCCCCATTATAAGCGTCCATCTCAATAAAATACCCGTCATAGTTTTATAACACCCTATATATAGAAACAAATTAGATGTATTTAGATATTAATAAAATGTTATAAATAGATTTTATTTAATTATATAGGTAATATGGTGGAGGATGAAAAGTTTCAAATCAAATAAATGTAACGGAGAGGTATTCATCCTACAGTAGCGCACGAATAATTTTTTTTAAGGGGGGGGGGGCTGCAAATGGAGACTTATGTAAATGCTCTTGTTCTAGTTTCTCTCGTATCTCGGTAGATGGCGCTTCTTGCGAGGATTTTCTCACTAAATAAAGGATTAGAGACAAAACTGTCTAATTAACTTGGCAAGGGTGTCACATTGACCAAGCAGTGTTCTGAGGAGTTCCATAAGGACAAAACAGTTAACTGTCAACAGTTATTAGGTGTCCACTAGAGGCCCTCGATACATTTGACACTTGTTTTACACCAGAGGTGGGCAACTCTCTTTGACAGTTATTAGGAAATTTTGTTTTAGATAAAAAATAATTGGTATCTGCAGGTTGGCATTATACATCAATAAATTATTGTCAAATTTTAAAGTTGTCACTTCCGCATCAATGTCAGTTGGAATTCGCAACTTTTTCTTAAAAAAAAAATAAAAAAAATAATTTGAAATCGCGAAATTTACAAAAAGAAGAAAGCCAAAATGATATCCTGTTTTAAAAATGTTAGGTTGCTAAAAAATTCAATACTTTATGCGTAGCAGCATCCCAAAAACTAGCACTATTTTCTATTTACACCTTTACCCCCGGTATTTGTTTTAGACAAGAACACCTTTACCCCCGGTATAGTGGGTTTTGAGTGTTTTGTTTTTGTTATTGGAATTTGAAGTCTCGTCTAACCTAAAATATTAAAAACGCCGAAAAAAATCCAGGGAAATAACACAGACAAAGATAGGTATAGCTAGCTATTTCACAAAATCGGTTTTACATGTAAAACTGGATTTTGCCAGAAAGAGAGGGCAATATGAGTTGCCGACCTCTGGTGTAAAACAAGTGTCAAATGTATCGAGGGCCTCTAGTGTCCACTACATCTTCGACCCCCGTGAGGTTAAGCTTTTAAGCTACCCACGGAAAAATATGAGAGAAACAAAAACTTCTTTTTACCCGATTAGCCACGAAAACATGTTTAATTTTTAAATTCACGGGTATAGTTTTTGCAAAGTCAGTTGAACAAAGATAAAAGCCGACCATTTCATGTTTGTTAGTAAATTATAAATAGGGTTACCAGATGAAAACGTCTCTAACCAGGACCAGCCGTCAAGAAAATCCGGACAAAATCCGGACGTCAAAATTTTTTCAATGCCACACACAAAAAATCTACATTTTTTTTAATTGAAACAATAACTAATAAATAACATAATATACCTACTATTTTATAGGTACTTTTCACTGCTTTGTATTTTATTCAACAGCGTTGAATTTTTAGGCAGAAGTACAAAATCGTAAAATTCTGAGCAGCTCATATTTCTTAAATTGTATGAAGTCATGAGTATTCCTTTTACAGAAGATAAAAGCAGCCTATTTCTTTCTTTGGTCCACTGGGTAGAAATACTTGCATTAACATATTTTGCCCATTTTTCGTGGGTAGGCAGATTGTGGTCATCAGAAGTAAAATTGTCTGATATGTACTTTTTTAGATTACAAACTTCATCAAAAAAATTGTGTGTTCTTAAGACCACACGGCAGAAGTGTAAATTTCAACAAGGCGAAATTAATAATACTACTTTAAGCGGGGTCTTCACATAACGTTTTACCTTACGTCTTGCCTGTCAGTCAAAAGGGTCAAGTATGACAGTTGAAATACTAGCGTAGAGACTTGATAGTTTTAACGTACGTTTTTAGATCAGTTTTTGATACAAAACGATGATTTTATTAGAAAACAATGCGTGATCCGGTCAGTTCTCTAGGCGGTCTTCCGTCTTAAAACATTCAAGTAAAACGTCCGTTTTTCCGTCTACACACAAAGTTTTACTTGATGCGTTTTGACTGAACAGGCAAGACGTAAGGTAAAACGTTATGTAAAGACCCCGCTTAAAGATGAATTCACACTACTAAATTTATCGACGATTATTGTTTAATTACATTTTTTGAAACTAGTTTATTTTGCATTATTTGATGTTTATAAAGGCGGTTACTTTAAAATCCGGACGTTTATGAAAAATCCGCCAGGACCCACCCAGACGTAGTAAAAATCCGGACATGTCCGGATTAATCCGGACGTCTGGTAACCCTAATTATAAATGTAATGCGACTTAAAAAAGTTTACACTTGATAACGGTTAAAGATACTTACTAACCGAAACGTCGTATTTTAAAATAAATAAAGACAATGGAAGTCCGAAATTTTATTTTAGCTGAATAAAAACTTTAAGAAAAACAAAAATTGTTTGAAATATTATTTATTTTTTTAAGGTTTTTGTGACTCCTCACAGTAGAGCAAATAGCGTACGCCTATGTTTTGTTGTTTTTTTACTATTTTAAAACTTAGTGCAAGGCTGGGTGCAAGGTGATTGCACATCGAGAATCGAGATAGACAATACAATGTTTGCAAGGCAACACTGGATTGTTTTTTTATTCGCTTCATTAATTATTCTGTAGAACGCGCCATTCTTTTTGTGTTGAAACTTTTCTATTATTTACTTAATAGTGCTTTGACATGCTAAAGTATTTAATTTGATGTCAAATATTTAAATAAATAAAATCACATAAAATAAAATGCAGTGGCGTTAAAAAATCCTAAGTTTGGATGAAAGACCGATTTCGAGTTCCCAAAAAGAACACAGGAGAGCTAAAATTTAAGGAAATACAGTGAAACCTCCTATAAGCGGACACTCACGGTTTCCTCGATTTTGTCCGCTTATTGGATGTGTCCACTTATGAGAGGGAACTGCGAAATTTTAATATACATTTATTAACAATTTCTGCTGCTTAAGTTTTTCTGATATTAAATTTTTCAGGGATCTTTTGTGCTGATAGATGTTTCTTCTCTGAAACGTTAACAACTTCCATTTATTCACGTAAACTAAAAAGTTTTTTACTAGGTGCCATTTCAAAGAGATCTATTACTACCCAACTGAACCATAAAAATAAAACACAGCAGTCCCGTCGAATAAAATATGTTTTAAATACGACAGAACTATTTAGTATCCGCATTAAAACAGAAATAGGTAATTCCCCGGTTGCAGAGTGCGTTGTTGCCAACATACTACATATTTATGCCATGTGGTGCAGGTTCAGAAAACAACCGGCAGAACAAGACACTTTGAAAAACACGTTTTCCGAGAAAAAGTGAGAAAAGTAAGAAAATTGTGGTGATTGAGGCGTTCAAAGGTCAAAAAAATGGAGCCCTAGGAGAGTTCAAGGTGAGTGCCATTCATAGAATGCATATGCATCGTTTTTCCTAGTACTTCTTACGTCAATTTCGACAAATTTCTTAAATGTGTGAGCAAAGCCGAACCGGCTAGCCTATCGAAGGGTATTTACGTGAATTCCAGTACTTGCACGCACATTTAATGGTCCGAGGTTCGCGTCCGTTTAAGGGAGGTTTTAGAATTATTTAACAAAAAAAATTGTCCGCCTCCGGTTATTAGAGTGTCCGGTTATAGGAGTGAATTTTACTTGTAAAGAAATAGGGAAAAGCTTGGTTCCAACAAATTTGTCCGGCTAAAAGGAGTGTCCGCTTAATAGAGGTGTCCGCAAGGAGAGATTTCACTGTTTTTGCTGATAGAAGCCAAGGGAAGGTGGTAGTGGTTGATTTTTTGGTAATAAATACTATAAAATGAGTTATTTTGTATTTTAAAACTTAATTTAATATTTATTAAAATAAAAATTTGCACCAGAATTTTTTCTTAATAGTGGGTTTACACATGCATGAATTTAGTGGCGCCAGTGTTCGCGCCAGTTCTATTTGCACGCCAGTAAAGGTTTACACTATTGTGCGAAAATTAAAAAGACTGGCACGCCAGTTTCATTTTTAAAGTGTACACGATACGCGATATGTCGGCTGAACTCTCGGAAGCCTGCAAAATAGTCGCTAAACTTTTATTGAAAAAAAAAATAAAAGAGATTCAGGAAAAGGAACAACGAAAAGGCCGTATCTGCATGGGTTAAAGCACGGATTGCTATAGTCGATCTACTTTGGGTGCTTCCGAAAAACTTTTAGGAGAACTTGCAGCAGAAGATCCTGCGAGCTATAAAAACCATCTTTGAATGACAAAGCAACATTTTGATATTCTTCTAGAGTTTCTCTTATTTAAACAACATTCTTTAAAATTCGGTCTGCTACTTTAAACCATGGTACTTTTGGGGTGTATACTTCATTTGCACCGGCTCCGGAACGTTGGCTTTTTTTAATTTTTGTCAATTCCAAAGCATATGTGTTTCTTATGGATCATATTTTTGCTTTTTCTTCTGCAACTTCAAAACCTTCAATAGTAATTATTTTACTAATTTTTTGGGAAGCATTATCTCGACTATCTTTGTTTTTATACGAACTACTGTGTACATCCCATAAACAAGGAAAACATCCATAGCCTTCAAGAAACTGTATGGTCAGTTCTGCTGACCACTTTTTTTAGCCATATTAAGCTATAAAAACAAAAATAAACAAAATTTTTAAGCTCAAACACAATGAAAATAAAAAATAATGTAAAATAATGAACTTAAAACTGGCGAGCCGACGTGCAAGCACTTGTTTACACATGAAAATTTTCCTTTTCTGCGCGCATGCGTCACCACTGGCGCCAGCAAATTCAGTCAGCTGCAGACTTTTTTGATACATGCATGCAAAAAAATAACTTGTGTCCAAGTCGGTGTTTACACTTGCAAATTTAACTTACTGGCGCGCCAGTTTTTATTGGCGCCAGCAAATCCATGCATGTGTAAACTCTCCTTAAATTCAAATAAATTTTTTTCTATGTTTTCTTAATGAAATAGATGAAGTTTATAATAAGCAGTCAGCAAGACATGAGGTCAATGAATCCGCATTTATTTCACTAGCTACTCATCGGCAAGCTTACGCGATTTCAACAGAACCTTTTGTTTCGATCATTAAAAAACTGATTTCTTCAAAAAGTCTTTTGGTTGAGAAAAGGCTAGATTTGTCAGGCAACCAAATAAATTTTTTTTTAGAGTTTCCCACTAAAGCAAATAAAATGTTTGGAAAATAAAGCCATTATTGTGTAAATATTTTAAAAATTTTTGTGAAAAAATTTAAATTTTGTAAAAAATTGCAGGAATACATTGGTTATTTTTTACAGGAACTAAAGATGATAAGCTTTATGTTAAGAAGGGGGGGGCTCTCTGCCCCTCCCTGGATCCTCCACTGTAGCACACCCTGTAGAATTTAAGTGGCAAGGATACAGATTTGTTTTGCCCCCCTCCATAACATAAAAAAATTATTTTAAAATATCGTCGGTACACACACGGTAAAAAATTTTATCTACAATAAAAACACGTTCTTTTCTTGAATATATTGTTTTACCTTAAAACAATTTGTTTTGAATTAAAATATTTCTTTTTAGTTCAACGCAACGTTTAATCTTGAAATGAGACTTTATTTTTCTTCTTTAATTGTTTTGTTTTAGTATACTCCATTTTGTAACAAAGCAAATTGTCTTCATAAAAGTAATATTTTGCTGCCAGAGAAAACGGTGCCTCAGATTAATTCAGTTCCAATTTATAATAAAACAATCATAACAAAAACATTTCATGTAAAAAAAGCCAAGTACGCGAAAATGGCAATCCGTAAAAAGAATTGAGATAAAAGTAAAGCCCAGTTTTCCAATACAAATTTCAAAATGAAAGGTTCTTACTAGTTTGGAAATGAATACTTAATTTTTAAAGTAGTAAAATATGCGGAATATTGTTCAAAACTTTTGCAATGCCTTACTTAAATTTTTGAGATTTTTTAATTTTTTTCCATGGTTTTATCGTAGTTCCTATCAGCCTTCCAAAGCTCAGCTCTCTAGCGTTTCTGAAAGTGCACAATGTTACTTTTACATAACTTTACATGTATAGGGGAGGAAAATAAATTAAAATTGTCGTGTTTTTAAATTTTGTCCTATAGTTTTATCATAGTTCCTATCAGTCTTCCAATGCTTAGCTCTCTAGCGTTTCTGAAAGTGGGTAATGTTACTTTTACATAACTTTACATTTATAGGGGAGGAGAGTAAATGAAAATATTGGACTTTTTAAATTTTTTCCCATGGTTTTATCATAATTTCTATCAGCATTCCAATGCTCAGCTCTCTAGCATTTCTGGAAGTGGGCAATGTTAGTTTTATATAAATTTACATTTATAGGAGAGGGAAGTAAATTAAAATGTTGGTGTTTTTCAATTTTTTCATATAGTTTTATCATATTGTCTTTCAGTCTTAAAAAGTTCAGCTCTCTAGCGTTTCTGGAAGTGGGAAGTGTTACTTTTACATAACTTTACATTAATAGGGGAAGGAAGTAAATTAGAATTTTGGGGTGTTTTAATTTTTTTCTATAACTTTATCATAGTTACTATTGGTCTCCAAAGCTCAGCTCTCTAGTATGTCTGGAAGTAGGCAATGTTACTTTTACTTAACTTTAAATGTATAGGGAAGGGGAGTAAATTAAAATTTTGGGGTTTTTTGATTTTTTCCTATAGTTTTATCATAGTTCCTATCAGTCTGCCAAAGCTCAACTCTCTGGCATTTCTGGAAGGGGGCGATGCTAATTTTACATAACTTTAAATGTATAGGGGAGGGGAGTAAATTAAAATTTTGGGGTTTTTTGATTCTTTCCAGGGGTTTGGTCATAATTTCTATCAGTCTGCCAAATTTCAGCTTTCTAGCATGTCTGGAAGTACAGTAGAATATTGATGATCTATACATGAGTGAGTCAGTGAGTGAGTGGCAATTTCGACGTTTTTTGAAATTTCGTAACTACTTTACTACTTTATGGAATTCCATGAAACTTGGAGGGGTTGTTAACTCCATGGAGATCTACGACTGTGCAAAGTTTGAGATTCGTAGCTCATTCCGAAGTAGAGTTTTAGGTAGGTCAAATATCGGCTAAAATGTTTCCAGAAAAGATGGTTACGGCGCGCGAACTTGGCGAGGCACTGCCGTGCTCTCAGATTTCTGTTTCACATTAAAATAAGAGGCAAGACATTTTTTGTGCTATATCAAGAAAATATTCTCTTGGTGAATAGGAAAGCACCAATTATTTTACTTCAAAGCAATTTGCTTTGATCTAAGACAATTTTTTTTACCGTGCACGACGCGCCAACAAGAAACCTGAAGGATTCTTGAAAGCGAGAAAAGCCAACTATTGTCGAGGTATTTTCCTCAATACAGTGTTTTGTTTTTGCGGAGTTTTCCACGACTGCCGCGCAACACGATCACGTCTAGCCCTGATAATGCCGTCGTCATGGTTACGTCTAAGGTCTCTTCACGCTTTATGGGACTCTTTGACGTCTTGCCAACTTTAAATTTTTAAAAATTGCGACTTCTTAATATACGCCAGTCATTAAAGCTAAAAAAACACCCCCAATACAAAAAATACAATTTTACACGTGAAACGCAAAATGTAAATAAACAACAATTATGGCGTCCATTGATTTAAGTTTTAAAAAAATATTTAATATTAAAAAAAAAAAATTTGTCCGAACTTGGAACTTTTCAACGTAAATATATATTAAAAATTGCAAGATACACTAGTTTTTTTAGTTTATCTGTTTTGAAACGTTAATTAAAAATGCTAAAAATGTCTTACACATAATGGCAATCAGTTTGAAAATTTATATCATTAAAGAAAAAGTAGTTATTATTTTTTGAAATTCGTTATTTTTTTTGTATTTGTCGTGTCAAATAAATCTTTAAATTAACGTAAAACCATTTTAATTTGCTAATTATCAAAACAATTAAACTGAAAATTGTTCAACCAGTAATTTTTAATTTATATTTACGTTGGAAACTTCCAGGTTTGGATTAAATTTTTTTTTTATTTTAAATATTTTTTTCATATTCATATGAACCGAAACAAAAAAATATAACATTTTTATTATTTTGTGATAATAACAAAATGAAGCGAATCAAAATAGTAATAAAAAAAATCCAGGTCCGTATTTAATTTTTTTAAGATAAATACCATATCTCAAAAACTAAACAATATTTTTAAAAATTGACAACGTCATTCTTTTCTTCGAAAAGGGTTGCTATAAAAAGGTTTTTACAGAATAAAAATATCTTGCAAACTAAACGAGATATAAGGGATTATTAAAAATGCAATTTTTGCAAAAACTCCCTGTATTAGCAAAACTACGGGGTATAGCAAAAATATGATATGACAGCATTTTTAGGGGCTCAAAAAAAGAGCACGGTAAGGTTAAATCAGAAAATCGATATCTTTAATAATAACCGAGTTTCCCATTTAATCTTATCAAAAATGGGACACACTGTACAGAAACAGCTTAGACCAGGCCTTGGACTTGTGTACCTACTTACCATTCATATTGAGTTCGGGTGCCACCAACTCGTTCAGGTCGGGTTCCTCCCCATACCAGAAGATCCAGAGCTCCTTAGACGAGGCGAGACTGAGCGGAGGCGGTTGCATAGGCGCGGGGGGCGGTTCGAACGCGTCACCGACCATATTGTGCCCGCCCCCGTGATGACGCGGCTGACTTTGATGGTTGGCCGCTGCCGGCACGCGGCGCCACACGCACAAAATGTCGGCGGCGAGGCAGCGCGCGAAAGAGTGCAGCACCGGGTCGTCGAGCGGTTCTGTGGGCGCGCCATGGTGAGCCCCGCCCAGACCGCCGCTGCTGGTACCGCCCACTGCCTCGTTCCAAGTCAGTTTACGCCATTTGATGCCGGACAGTTCGGTCTGAAACATAAAAAACAGAATTATTAATTTGATTGATGAGAAAGTTAACGGAAGAATACCAAAAGTGGGGGTTAACATTAAACGTGGACAAGACACAGTACTTTTATACAGTGAAACCTCCTATAACCGGACACTCACTTTTGTCCGCTTATTGGAGGTGTCCGCTTATGAGAGAGAACTGCGAAATTTTAATATATACAGGGTGAATGAAGCCTAATGAGGCAGAAACGCGTCCCCGTAGCTACCTTTACTTCTGAGGTCTTGCCCGTGAAACTTTTTGTTAAGACTTTATACCTCGTGAACTTCCTTCAAATTTAAAAAAATCCAGGGCTCAGGCTGTTTTCTGGGAGCAGATTATATCTGTCTCCGTCGCGACGTCAAAATTAGCCTCAAAACCGAGGCAACCCTGACCGAAGCTGCAAATTGACAGTTGGTCTCTCCTCAGTAAACACCATATTTCATATTTCTTTTTCAGTTACCCACATCATCATTTCATCTCCTTCCATTTTATGGTTATGCTCGGGCTGAATGAAGCCTAATGAGGCAGAAACGCGTCCCCGTAGCTACCTTTACCTCTGAGGTCTTGCCCGTGATACTTTTTGTTAAGACTTTATACCTCTTGAACTTCCTTCAAATTTAAAAAAATCCAGGGCTCAGGCTGTTTTCTGGGAGCAGATTATATCTGTCTCCGTCGCGACGTCAAAATTAGCCTCAAAACCGAGGCAACCCTGACCGAAGCTGCAAATTGACAGTTGGTCTCTCCTCAGTAAACACCATATTTCATATTTCTTTTTCAGTTACCCACATCATCATTTCATCTCCTTCCATTTTATGGTTATGCTCGGGCTGAATGAAGCCTAATGAGGCAGAAACGCGTCCCCATAGCTACCTTTACCTCTGAGGTCTTGCCCGTGAAACTTTTTGTTAAGACTTTATACCTCGTGAACTTCCTTCAAATTTAAAAAAATCCAGGGCTCACGCTGTTTTCTGGGAGCAGATTATATCTGTCTCCGTCGCGACGTCAAAATTAGACTCAAAACCGAGGCAACCCTGACCGAAGTTGCAAATTGACAGTTGGTCTCTCCTCAGTAAACACCATATTTCATATTTCTTTTTCAGTTACCCACATCATCATTTCATCTCCTTCCATTTTATGGTTATGCTCGGGCTGAATGAAGCCTAATGAGGCAGAAACGCGTCCCCGTAGCTACCTTTACCTCTGAGGTCTTGCCCGTGAAACTTTTTGTTAAGACTTTATACCTCGTGAACTTCCTTCAAATTTAAACAAATCCAGGGCTCAGGCTGTTTTCTGGGAGCAGATTATATCTGTCTCCATCGCGACGTCAAAATTAGCCTCAAAACCGAGGCAACCCTGACCGAAGCTGCAAATTGACAGTTGGTCTCTCCTCAGTAAACACCATATTTCATATTTCTTTTTCAGTTACCCACATCATCATTTCATCTCCTTCCATTTTATGGTTATGCTCGGGCTGAATGAAGCCTAATGAGGCAGAAACGCGTCCCTATAGCTACCTTTACCTCTGAGGTCTTGCCCGTGAAACTTTTTGTTAAGACTTTATACCTCGTGAACTTCCTTCAAATTTAAAAAAATCCAGGGCTCAGGCTGTTTTCTGGGAGCAGATTATATCTGTCTCCGTCGCGACGTCAAAATTAGCCTCAAAACCGAGGCAACCCTGACCGAAGCTGCAAATTGACAGTTGGTCTCTCCTCAGTAAACACCATATTTCATATTTCTTTTTCAGTTACCCACATCATCATTTCATCTCCTTCCATTTTATGGTTATGCTCGGGCTGAATGAAGCCTAATGAGGCAGAAACGCGTCCCCATAGCTACCTTTACCTCTGAGGTCTTGCCCGTGAAACTTTTTGTTAAGACTTTATACCTCGTGAACTTCCTTCAAATTTAAAAAAATCCAGGGCTCAGGCTGTTTTCTGGGAGCAGATTATATCTGTCTCCGTCGCGACGTCAAAATTAGACTCAAAACCGAGGCAACCCTGACCGAAGTTGCAAATTGACAGTTGGTCTCTCCTCAGTAAACACCATATTTCATATTTCTTTTTCAGTTACCCACATCATCATTTCATCTCCTTCCATTTTATGGTTATGCTCGGGCTGAATGAAGCCTAATGAGGCAGAAACGCGTCCCCGTAGCTACCTTTACCTCTGAGGTCTTGCCCGTGAAACTTTTTGTTAAGACTTTATACCTCGTGAACTTCCTTCAAATTTAAACAAATCCAGGGCTCAGGCTGTTTTCTGGGAGCAGATTATATCTGTCTCCATCGCGACGTCAAAATTAGCCTCAAAACCGAGGCAACCCTGACCGAAGCTGCAAATTGACAGTTGGTCTCTCCTCAGTAAACACCATATTTCATATTTCTTTTTCAGTTACCCACATCATCATTTCATCTCCTTCCATTTTATGGTTATGCTCGGGCTGAATGAAGCCTAATGAGGCAGAAACGCGTCCCCGTAGCTACCTTTACCTCTGAGGTCTTGCCCGTGATACTTTTTGTTAAGACTTTATACCTCTTGAACTTCCTTCAAATTTAAAAAAATCCAGGGCTCAGGCTGTTTTCTGGGAGCAGATTATATCTGTCTCCGTCGCGACGTCAAAATTAGCCTCAAAACCGAGGCAACCCTGACCGAAGCTGCAAATTGACAGTTGGTCTCTCCTCAGTAAACACCATATTTCATATTTCTTTTTCAGTTACCCACATCATCATTTCATCTCCTTCCATTTTATGGTTATGCTCGGGCTGAATGAAGCCTAATGAGGCAGAAACGCGTCCCCATAGCTACCTTTACCTCTGAGGTCTTGCCCGTGAAACTTTTTGTTAAGACTTTATACCTCGTGAACTTCCTTCAAATTTAAAAAAATCCAGGGCTCACGCTGTTTTCTGGGAGCAGATTATATCTGTCTCCGTCGCGACGTCAAAATTAGACTCAAAACCGAGGCAACCCTGACCGAAGTTGCAAATTGACAGTTGGTCTCTCCTCAGTAAACACCATATTTCATATTTCTTTTTCAGTTACCCACATCATCATTTCATCTCCTTCCATTTTATGGTTATGCTCGGGCTGAATGAAGCCTAATGAGGCAGAAACGCGTCCCCGTAGCTACCTTTACCTCTGAGGTCTTGCCCGTGAAACTTTTTGTTAAGACTTTATACCTCGTGAACTTCCTTCAAATTTAAAAAAATCCAGGGCTCAGGCTGTTTTCTGGGAGCAGATTATATCTGTCTCCGTCGCGACGTCAAAATTAGCCTCAAAACCGAGGCAACCCTGACCGAAGCTGCAAATTGACAGTTGGTCTCTCCTCAGTAAACACCATATTTCATATTTCTTTTTCAGTTACCCACATCATCATTTCATCTCCTTCCATTTTATGGTTATGCTCGGGCTGAATGAAGCCTAATGAGGCAGAAACGCGTCCCCATAGCTACCTTTACCTCTGAGGTCTTGCCCGTGAAACTTTTTGTTAAGACTTTATACCTCGTGAACTTCCTTCAAATTTAAAAAAATCCAGGGCTCAGGCTGTTTTCTGGGAGCAGATTATATCTGTCTCCGTCGCGACGTCAAAATTAGACTCAAAACCGAGGCAACCCTGACCGAAGTTGCAAATTGACAGTTGGTCTCTCCTCAGTAAACACCATATTTCATATTTCTTTTTCAGTTACCCACATCATCATTTCATCTCCTTCCATTTTATGGTTATGCTCGGGCTGAATGAAGCCTAATGAGGCAGAAACGCGTCCCCGTAGCTACCTTTACCTCTGAGGTCTTGCCCGTGAAACTTTTTGTTAAGACTTTATACCTCGTGAACTTCCTTCAAATTTAAACAAATCCAGGGCTCAGGCTGTTTTCTGGGAGCAGATTATATCTGTCTCCATCGCGACGTCAAAATTAGCCTCAAAACCGAGGCAACCCTGACCGAAGCTGCAAATTGACAGTTGGTCTCTCCTCAGTAAACACCATATTTCATATTTCTTTTTCAGTTACCCACATCATCATTTCATCTCCTTCCATTTTATGGTTATGCTCGGGCTGAATGAAGCCTAATGAGGCAGAAACGCGTCCCCGTAGCTACCTTTACCTCTGAGGTCTTGCCCGTGATACTTTTTGTTAAGACTTTATACCTCTTGAACTTCCTTCAAATTTAAAAAAATCCAGGGCTCAGGCTGTTTTCTGGGAGCAGATTATATCTGTCTCCGTCGCGACGTCAAAATTAGCCTCAAAACCGAGGCAACCCTGACCGAAGCTGCAAATTGACAGTTGGTCTCTCCTCAGTAAACACCATATTTCATATTTCTTTTTCAGTTACCCACATCATCATTTCATCTCCTTCCATTTTATGGTTATGCTCGGGCTGAATGAAGCCTAATGAGGCAGAAACGCGTCCCCATAGCTACCTTTACCTCTGAGGTCTTGCCCGTGAAACTTTTTGTTAAGACTTTATACCTCGTGAACTTCCTTCAAATTTAAAAAAATCCAGGGCTCAGGCTGTTTTCTGGGAGCAGATTATATCTGTCTCCGTCGCGACGTCAAAATTAGACTCAAAACCGAGGCAACCCTGACCGAAGTTGCAAATTGACAGTTGGTCTCTCCTCAGTAAACACCATATTTCATATTTCTTTTTCAGTTACCCACATCATCATTTCATCTCCTTCCATTTTATGGTTATGCTCGGGCTGAATGAAGCCTAATGAGGCAGAAACGCGTCCCCGTAGCTACCTTTACCTCTGAGGTCTTGCCCGTGAAACTTTTTGTTAAGACTTTATACCTCGTGAACTTCCTTCAAATTTAAACAAATCCAGGGCTCAGGCTGTTTTCTGGGAGCAGATTATATCTGTCTCCATCGCGACGTCAAAATTAGCCTCAAAACCGAGGCAACCCTGACCGAAGCTGCAAATTGACAGTTGGTCTCTCCTCAGTAAACACCATATTTCATATTTCTTTTTCAGTTACCCACATCATCATTTCATCTCCTTCCATTTTATGGTTATGCTCGGGCTGAATGAAGCCTAATGAGGCAGAAACGCGTCCCCATAGCTACCTTTACCTCTGAGGTCTTGCCCGTGAAACTTTTTGTTAAGACTTTATACCTCGTGAACTTCCTTCAAATTTAAAAAAATCCAGGGCTCAGGCTGTTTTCTGGGAGCAGATTATATCTGTCTCCGTCGCGACGTCAAAATTAGCCTCAAAACCGAGGCAACCCTGACCGAAGCTGCAAATTGACAGTTGGTCTCTCCTCAGTAAACACCATATTTCATATTTCTTTTTCAGTTACCCACATCATCATTTCATCTCCTTCCATTTTATGGTTATGCTCGGGCTGAATGAAGCCTAATGAGGCAGAAACGCGTCCCCGTAGCTACCTTTACCTCTGAGGTCTTGCCCGTGAAACTTTTTGTTAAGACTTTATACCTCGTGAACTTCCTTCAAATTTAAAAAAATCCAGGGCTCAGGCTGTTTTCTGGGAGCAGATTATATCTGTCTCCGTCGCGACGTCAAAATTAGCCTCAAAATCGAGGCAAACCTGACCGAAGCTGCAAATTGACAGTTGGTCTCTCCTCAGTAAACACCATATTTCATATTTCTTTTTCAGTTACCCACATCATCATTTCATCTTCCATTTTATGGTTATGCTCGGGCTGAATGAAGCCTAATGAGGCAGAAACGCGTTCCCGTAGCTACCTTTACCTCTGAGGTCTTGCCCGTGAAACTTTTTGTTAATACTACATAATATTTATGCCCATGTCGTGCAACGCTCCGTCTCGTTGTCAGTTTCACTGTATTTAAAATTTGTAGCATTGGGTGGTGATATATAAATACCCGAAACCTCCATAAAACATCTTATTTCGAACACCCTGTAGTAATCTTAACCTTCAATCAGATTGACCCATATTTACAATATTTTTTTATGCCATCCTTCACTGTATCCACTTCTTTTGATCCTTACAGCCACAAGTATACGACCCATTATAAAAGTTTATGCTTTATGCCCTCACTAACCCTTTGTAGATGATTCGTAATAAAATATTTAGGGGGTTGGTTTGACTCGTTGCAAACAACACACAATCTTATCGTTATCGATCTCTAAGGCGGGTTTGGCCGAATCCCGTGAAAATCGGCGAATCATCCAACCACCACCACCACATCACCGATGCGATACGAGTCCGGCGGCGAAAATTTTGCGGAAGGCCATGTGGTATCGATATCGACGTACCTTAGCAAATAAATATGTAAGCCAGGGGGCAATTTCTTCAGCTTTAAAAATAAGTTTTAAAACCGCATGTGGGACAGTAAAATTTAGGAAAATTATTATATATTAAAAAAAAAAAATCCACACCTCTATATATATCTCAAGCCTACTCAAACAGATCATGTTATTCCGCCAGATTCCAATCACTTCTTTTCACACAAAATAGCTTCATTTAACGCTTTAATTCATCGCCTTTTTACCATTCCATTACTTCCTTTACAATTTGAAAAGGAAAAAAACATTATTTTTCAGATTGCAATTAATAATGGCTATCAAATTTCTTTAATAAATAGACTTATTAAGAAAAAGTATAATTCTTTACTAAAAAATCTATTGACTGATCCATTGGATATTTCCATTCTTCCATACCAACCACCTAAATATGTAAAATTAACGTATCTGGGCAGCATCTCATTGAAAGTAGGAAATGTTTTAAATTCTTTAAATTGCAATATTAAGATTGCTTACAAATCTTTTTTAAATGTTAAAAGCCTTTTTTCGAGAATAAAAGACCCAACTCCAACCATAGAAAAAAGCGGAGTCTACTTACTCTCTTGCGATAACTGCCCCGCTAAATATGTGGGACAAACGAGCCGTAGTTTTAAGGTTAGGGTACGTGAACATTTGAACTCTCAGAAGTCCCCAAATGATAAAAGATCCGCTTTTGGCATGCATTTGAGGGAAACGGGACATTCTTTTAATATAGAGAATAATTTTAGAATGTTACATGATACCCAAAAAGGCAGAAAATTGAATTTTTTGGAAAATTTTTTCTCGAAATTGTTCAATCGTCAGTTAGTTTAAATGAAACCACTACTAACGCCCACTTCAAAGAGGTAGCTAAAGTTTTAAACAATTTCAAATAAGATTTCTTTGTCTGCTTTTATTTATTGATTTTGTCAATTTTAAATTGTTTCTGTTCATTTATTACATTATTTATTAGATGTCGCTTTGTACCTGTTTCGGATATCTGGGTTTTGTTTATATTATTTATTATTTTAACCTATATCTTCTTTGCCAATTAATTGTATTTTATAAAAATTTCGTGTTTATGTCCGTTTGACTGATTTTCAATATGTATGTTGTTTTAGACTATTTTAAATGTTTTTTAATTTTTTATTTTTGTGTGTTCCAGTTTTTCATTTGTTTCAAAGATGATTCTTAACTGTCTGTAAGTATTTTTTAGCATATTTAATTTAAATGTTATAATTCAATTATATTTTTTCATTATTCTTACAGACCAGACCACTTGATAATGGTTTTTTAAAAACCGAAACGCGTCGTGATTAGACAATAAAATATTTGTGAAGTAAGCAGGACTTTTCGTTTCTTCTCCTTTAACATATGTTTGATTGCTTTATTCAAGCAACAAAATCCCAATATTTAAACAGCAGAAATATTTTTATGCAAAATGCGATAAGAAAAGTTACTCAAAAATGCTAAAAATGTCTTACACATAATGGCAATCAGTATGAAAATTTATATCATTAAAGAAAAATTAGTTATTTTTTTTTGTAATTCGTTATTTTTTTTGTATTTGTCGTGTCAAATAAATCTTTAAACGTAAAACCATTTTAATTTGCTAAGTATCAAAACAGTTAAACTAGTAATTTTTAATTTATATTTACGTTGGAAACTTCCAGGTTCGGGTTAAAAAAAAATTTAAAATATTAAATATTTTTTTAACTTTAAAACAAAAAAATATTAAATTTTTATTATTTTGTGATCATAACAAAATGAAACCAATCAAAAAGTAGTAAAAAAAATCCAGGTCCGTATTTAATTTTTTTAAGATAAATACCATATTTCAAAAACTAAACAATATTTTTAAAAATTGACAACGTCATTATTTTCTTCGAAAAGAGTTGCTATAAAAAGGTTTTTACAGAATAAAAATATCTTGCAAAATAAGCGAGATATAAGGGGCTATTAAAAATGCGAAACTACGGGGTATATCAAAGGTATATATTTTTTTAAGAATACGTGTATGAGCGACAGCGTGAAAAAAGAAGCGTGGTATTTGTGTGTGTATGTGTTTGGTTTTGAATTTGAAATCAATAAAAACCCCGCACGAGACCGTCGATAGCCTCAAATCAGTAGCATGCATATTGTTTTTATTTTATTGATTTTTAATATACCTATCTACTACTAATATAACTTTATATGATCTGTGTAGATTCAAAAAATTAAAATCTTTATGAAATAAGATCACCCAAAAAATTACGAACATAGTAAGGTCAGGAAAGACCCTGTATCCAGTGGCGTATATAGAAAAATGTTTCGGGGGGGGGGGGGGGGGGCGAGACCTCATAAGGTATTTTATGATATTTTATGTTTGTATTCATGAAATATGTGGAAAATATCTAAAAAAATCTTAGCTTCTCCGTCACTCCCGGTATATGTATTGACAAAAATCGTTTATTTTTATTTTTCAACGTTTGCTAGTCAACAGTGGCGTATATAGAAAAATTTTCGGGGGGGGGGGGGGGGCAGCCCCTTATATACGCCACTGTTAGTCAATTGAGGCGCAAAAGAGATGGCTTCAATTAGCGCTATCTTTCTCTGTACAGTGGCGTGCTATAATTTTTTAATTCATCATTATTAGGCATTAATTTTATATTTTACTCCTAAGCCTTTTTTTGCTGGAAAACTCCATACCTTATTTTTCTTAAAAATAAATATTTTTTCAAAACTTTAAAACTTATTATATTATATAGGTACCTATCTATTTCATAACGTAGGTTCATACCAATTGGCTTTCTAAAAATTGCAAAAATCCAAAACAATTCGTTATATCTTCAAAATTGGACCTCCACAGTTTTATAAAAAAATTAAAAAAGTGTAAATGATACGCCACTGTTTATTTTTGAATTTTAGAATGTGTATGAAACGTGCCTAGTCAACCTGTTTGAGCCCAGCGATAAAAATAGAAGCCCAATAAAAGGGTGTGAATTGTGTAGTCTAATTGAGCCAGCGGTAACAATAGAAACCCAATAAAAAAGGGTGTGAATTATGAACGGACTGGAGGCGATTACGTTAAAAGTACCAGACGAGTACCGTGTTTTCTTGTACTATTAAAAAAATTTTCATCGTAAATTTGCTAAAAATGAACCCAATAAGACAGTCAATAAAAAAAGGGTGTGAATTATGAACGGGCTGGAGTCGACTACGTTAAAAGTACCAGACGAGTACCGTGTTTTCTTGTACTATTAAAAAATTTTTCATCGTAAATTTGCTTAAAATGAACCCAATAAGACAAAAGTGCTGTAAACAGAGAAAGATAGATAGAGTTGAGCCATCTCTCTTGCGCCTCATTTTATTCTGGCCGGACAGTACAGGATTTCTAGGTTAGATTATACAGAAAAAAAAATGTCTTCAGTCAATGCAAATTGCTTTGATCCAAGAAAAAATCTGCTTTCCTATTCATGAAGACGATATTTTCTTAACAAAAAAAAACTATTCTCTTGAACTGCTGGTTTCTGTTGAAAATAAAAGTTGCCTTTATCCAAGAAAATTGATTTGTTTTGAATGGAAGCGGCAACCTTCTTGTTTTGTGTTTTCTAGTATTATGGAATGAATCGCCATTTTCGTTTTAAGATGCCGGATATTTTTAGTTAAAAAATTGAAAGTCTTTAGGCAAAGTAAAGCTTTATTTGTGTTAAAAAGATATTAGTAAGACATTTTATATCTTGCTTCAAAACCACTTTTTCTTCGCTAAAGGCAGTTTGTTTTAAACCAAAACAATTCACCAAGACAATTATTTTTTTTTCCCCAAAACAAGTTTGCTTAGATTAAAAGAAAACAATTTGTTCGGAGACTTTTGCTTTTGGGTCAAGATAATTTTTTCAAGAAAACTACTTTTCTTAACTGAAGAACTTCTTTTTTTCTGTGTAAAGTTAGGGATCCAAAAGAGCATTTCCCCATTGAGTATTTAAATAACGTTATGATCATTTAGAAGACTCTTTTGACTCTTCACATAATCGTTGTTTGAATCTCCATCAAACAACGACATAATGCTACCACTGTTACAAAACATTGTGAAGCGCACTTAACTTGACCGTTACTTTATTTTAGTCCCTAACGGAATCATCTAGGCATGGCATGTCTTTAGCAATACACAACCGTTCTTCTGAATATTTGAATTGTTGTTTATAAACCTAGATCGAAATTAATATATTTATAACAAATCATAACAAAAACATTTCATGTAAAAAAAAAGCCAAACTTCTTTATGTTTAATTAAGCACTGTGCCTAAGAGTCATTGGCAGCCGCATATACGTAATATCCCTGGAATATTACGTATATGGGCAGCCGTAATAGCCAAGTTTAGAAAAACATTTCTAAACTAGTAAGAACCTTTTATTTTGAAGTTTGTATTGGAGAACTTGGCTTTACTTTTATCTCAATTCTTTTTACGGAATACCATTTTCACGTACTTTTTTTGACATAAAATGTTTTTGTTATGATTTCACTCCTGTTTTAAACGATTTGGATAATATTTAAATTTTAAAGTAGTAAAATATGCGCAATATTGTTCAAAACTTTTGCAATGCCTTATTAAAAAATTTGGGTATTTATTTACTTTTTAGAGGGGGGTAATTATCTGGCCCTTTATTTATTAACTATATATATATTTATCGGTTTCACACAAAAACATTCAACTAAAGGTGAATTTCTTTGGTTTCACAACGTTCTACGTCTTCCGATACCCAATCTCAACTCGTTTCTGTTTGCCCATAATTCATCATCTAGGCCTCTTATTCTTATTTCACTGTCTATTCCTTCTCTCCAGCTTCTTTTCGGTCTTTTTCATTTTCTTCGGCCAGTTGGTTTCCATTGTAATATTTGTTTAGGTAGTCTTTCATCATCCATTCTTTGTCCGTACCACACCAGTTGTTTTGTTTTTATATCATCCACTAAAGTACGTTCACCCACTGTTATAATTTATCTTATTCTTTGATTTGTAACTCTTTCTCTTTTTGATTTCCCTGCTGCTCTTCTCCAATAGTCCATCTCCGTAACGGAAAGCATTTTTTCTGTTCTATCTTTAATTGGCCATACTTCTGAGCCGTATGTAATAATACTTTTTACAATGGTGTTATATATAACCTTTTTGTTATGTTTTGATATACTTTGGTCCCAAATTATTTCATTTAATAAAGTTATTGCTTTTCTTCCTTGTACGTTTCTATCTTTTATAGCGTTGTCTAGTGTTCCGTCAGCTGTAATTTTTAAACCTAAGTATTTATACTCATCACAGGACTGAATTCGCTGCCCAGTATTTAAGATTAGATCCTGTTTCGTTCCACCAATACACAGATACTCTGTTTTATCTTATTTATTAACTAAAAGTTCATATATTTCTAGGGGGGTAGTTACGACGTTAGCCCCTCGCCGCCCCACAAATACGCGCTTGGGTGATGCGTTATGAACATAATACGTCAAAACCAAGTAAACGGTTTTCTGCAGAGCCACAACAATCGTTTAACCTGGCAACGTTGCAAAGCAAAAAGCGGAAAACAGCTGATTGGGGCAAACCCCCGCGTTTATAGCTTCACACAGTCCACACTCCACATAAACCGGTTGAAGTCCTTTTTTGATCGCCTGTCGTCATGGTTACGCGGCAAAACGACCGACGCGACGAGGAAAGCAGCGAGACCACGCAAACCTGTTGCCATTTAGACGCCTAGTATTGGATTATTAACCGACCCATAAATTTAGAGCGTATTTTGCCAATATATTATAACAAAATTTGACGAATATCAATCAGAAGAACAAGCAGGCTTCAGAAACGTTGTACCAATGTGGTGGAGTGGAAAACGTCATATATATCAACAATACACAAAAAAGGACAAAAAGATATATGTGACAATTATAGAGGTATATCTGTGACTCGTACGCTAAGCAGAATATACGATAAAATAATAAGAAATAAAGTGGAAAGCGAATATAAAGACATGGAGGCAGAAGAACAACCCGGTAGATCGACTTCTGATCATCTCTTTTGTATAACCCAAGTTATTGAAAAGAAAATGGCATACGGACAAGAGCTGCATCTGCTTTACGTCGATTTGCAGAAGGCATATGATAGTATACCACTAAATCTACTTTGGAAAGCGTTGAAAAATACTCTGCCAATATATGGGCCCCTAAGCTCACACTAGGTACTATAGTTATAGTGTACGTGTGAGCTAATATAACTAAAAACTGAAATATATTTTATTCAACTCCAGACTAAATTACCTTCTTTTTGATACCACACAAGCAATGTTTTGACTTACATTCAAATTTTTGAAATCTACCCCCACCCTTAAAAAAAAACAAAAACTAAAATGTATTTTGTTAAACTCCGGACTCAATTACCTTTCGTTTGATATCACACACGCCATATTTTCACTTAAACTCTAATTTTTAAAATATACCCCCACCCTTTTTTTAAAATAAATTAAAATGTATTTTGTTTAACTGCAGACTCAATTACCTTTGGTTTGATATCACACAATCCATATTTTTACATAAACTCTAATTTTTGAAATCTACCCCCACCCTTTTATATGGTTTGTGTTCGGTGGATTTTGTTCATTTTTAAATGGGACCATCTCCACCCAAGACCCAGCCTAGGTACCAAATTTCATTAAAATCGGCCAAGCGGTTTTTTGAGTTATGCGCGTTGGTCGTTACAGACATACAGACAGACATACAGACAGACAGACAGACAGAGCAACAAAAAAGTTTCAAAATCATCTGAAACGCAAAGATATATAAAAAAATTTGGAATCGGAGCAACTTTTTTTTTCTCGAAAAAATTAGGATCACCATAGCTCACACTACTATAGTATAGTATATGTGTGAGCTAATACAAACATAAGCGTACAACTAATTAAGGCCATCAAAGAGTTATACCGCAATAGTAAGGCAAAAGTGAAAATAAAAGCAAAACAAGTCCTTAAAGTATGGAAGAGAAAATGCCAAAACATGGGAATTCCGTTGGACGAAATCACCTTATATACTTTATGTTTCGCCGATGATCAGACAGTAGTGGCTCAGGATTATGACGACCTCGAATATATGACACGAAAACTAATAGAAGAGTACAATATGTGGGGACTAGATGTTAATCTCAATAAGACAGAGTATATGTGTATCGGTGGAATGAAACAGGATCTAATCTTAAATACCGGGCAGCGAATTCAGTCCTGTGCGTGATGAGTATAAATACTTAGGTCTAAAAATTACAGCTGACGGAACACTAGACAAAGCTATAAAAGATCGAAATGTACAAGGAAGAAAAGCAATAACTTTATTAAATGGAATAATTTGGGACCAAAGTATATTAAAACATAAGAAAAAGCTTATAGATAACACCATTGTAAAAAGTATTATTACATAAGGCTCAGAAGTATGGTAAATGTGTAATCAAGGATAGAACAGAAAAAATGCTTTCCGCTACGAAGATGGACTATTGGAGAAGAGCAGCAGGGAAATCAAAAAGAGAAAGAGTTACAAATCAAAGAATAGGTGAACGTACTTTAGTGGATGATATAAGAACAAAACAACTGGTGTGGTACGGACATGTACAAAGAATGAATGATGCAAGACTACCTAAACAAATACTACAATGGAAACCAACTGGCCGAAGAAAACGAGGACGGCGAAGGAGAAGCTGGAGAGAAGGAGTAGACATGTAATGCTAAACCTCAATTTCCGCAAACTGAGAATAGATTTCAAATGGGACGTGGGGCTTTGAGGGTCTGCTTAGATGGGAGATATTTAAATCAGCAAACTAAGCATGATGGTTATCTAATGCACAAAACAGTTTATTTTTATTATTTTGGGCTTACACATTACAGAGGCTCCTTGAGTTGTGCTACAAGAAGAGGTCGTTGGTTCGGACGAATGGAAGTAAGAGAAGAACAATGAAAAGAGAAAATGTTGAAGAAAACCAAAAGAAACTCTATTTTAACCTCAATCTCCGCAAACTGCTTTTAATTATTTTAATTAGTCAGATTTTCGTAAACCAGTGAAATAAAAGGGACAAAAGTGATATGTAATGATAACAGATAGAAGTAGGAATGAATAGATAAGAAATAAAACAAAAGTAAGGAATGTAAGAGGAAAGATAGCAAAATTAAAATTGAAATTTGGCGTTCATAATATTAGACAGGAAGACGATCGATGGAATAAATGTATCGTAGACTGGAGACCTCGGAAAAATAAAAGAAGTAGCGGAAGATCCCAAATGAGATTGGATTGCTACTTCTCCTATATTGCTCATTTAAACCGGAGCCAAAAAATTCATCCGCACAAGAAGGAATAAGAATACATTTCAAATGGGACGTGGGGCTTTGAGGGTCTGCTTAGATGGGAGATATTTAAATCAGCAAACTAAGAATGATGGGTATCTAATGCACAAAAAAGTTTATTTTTGGTATTCTGGGCTTACACATTACAGAGGCTCCTTGAGTTGTACTACAAGAAGAGTTCGTTGGTTCGGAAGAATGGAAGCAAGAGATGAACAATGAAAAGATAAAATGTTGAAGAAAACCAAAAGAAACTCTATTTTAACCTCAATCTCCGCAAACTGCTTTTAATTATTTTAATTAGTCAGAATTTCGTAAACCAGTGAAATAGGAGGTACAAAAGTGACATGTAATGATAACAGATAGAAGTAGGAATGAATAGATCAGAAATAAAACAAAAGTAAGGAATGTAAGAGGAAAGATAGCAAAATTAAAATGGAAATTTGGCGTTCATAATATTAGACAGAAAGACGATCGATGGAATAAATGTATCGTAGAGTGGAGACCTCGGAAAAATAAAAGAAGTAGCGGAAGATCCCAAATGAGATTGGATTGCTACTTCTCCTATATTGCTCATTTAAACCGGAGCCAAAAAATTCATCCGCACAAGAAGGAATAAGAATACATTTCAAATGGGACGTGGGGCTTTGAGGGTCTGCTTAGATGGGAGATATTTAAATCAGCAAACTAAGAATGATGGGTATCTAATGCACAAAAAAGTTTATTTTTGGTATTCTGGGCTTACACATTACAGAGGCTCCTTGAGTTGTACTACAAGAAGAGTTCGTTGGTTCGGAAGAATGGAAGCAAGAGATGAACAATGAAAAGATAAAATGTTGAAGAAAACCAAAAGAAACTCTATTTTAACCTCAATCTCCGCAAACTGCTTTTAATTATTTTAATTAGTCAGAATTTTGTAAACCAGTGAAATAGGAGGTACAAAAGTGACATGTACTGATAACAGATAGAAGTAGGAATGAATAGATCAGAAATAAAACAAAAGTAAGGAATGTAAGAGGAAAGATAGCAAAATTAAAATGGAAATTTGGCGTTCATAATATTAGACAGAAAGACGATCGATGGAATAAATGTATCGTAGAGTGGAGACCTCGGAAAAATAAAAGAAGAAGCGGAAGATCCCAAATGAGATTGGCGGACGATTTGCTCATTTAAATCGGAGCCAAAAAATTCATACGCAAAGGAAGGAATAAGAATACATTTCAAATGGGACGTGGGGCTTTGAGGGTCTGCTTAGATAGGAGATATTTAAATCAGCAAACTAAGAATGATGGTTATCTAATGCACAAAACAGTTTACTATTCTGGGCTTACACATTACAGAGGCTCCTCTTCTGAGTCGTAGTACAAGAAGAAGGAAAAAGGATTCGTTAGGTATGAAGAATGGAGAAGAAAAGAAGGGTTAAGAAAGAAGAAAACTGAGAAGAAAACCAAAAGAAACTCTTATTTTCCTAATTGAGTTGCATGTAATGTTAAACCTCAATATCCGCAAACTGCTTTTAATTATTTTAATTAGTCAGATTTTCGTAAACCAGTCAAATAGGAGGGTCACCACTTAATTAGTCCTTAATGGTTTTAATTAATCCCCACTTCGTTTTAGGGAAACCTTCACACGTACGACACGAAACAAAATGTAATGGCGGCATTTCGCTTGGCAGAAAAATAATTTTTGTTAGAAACCACCATAGCTCAAAAAGTATGTGACCGATTTTGATAATATTTCCCAGGTAGCTAACTTGTCACAAGAGGAAGAAAACCACCAAAGCTCAAAAAATATTTGACCGATTTTAATCATATTTTGGTAGCTAATTTGTCACAAAAAGAAGAAAAGCACCATAGCTCAAAAAGTATTTGACCGTCACAAGAACAAGATTTGTTCACCTTTTTAAAAAACTCCAACATGGCGAAACAAAATGGTGGTTATTTAAAAGTTTTTAACGGTCATAATTCCAATTATTATTAAATTTTTATTTATATTTTAGTACGTAATGTAAAAAAAAACATTTTTTAAATTATCTTGAGTGTTTTTGCTTTTCCATATACAGTCGAACCTCTATAACTCGAACCTGAAGGGACAACCAAAACAGTTCGAGTTATGGAGAGTTCGAGTTATAGAAACTCGAGCTACATAGATTAAAATACATGTAAAAAGTGCAGGGACCGCTTAAAAGGTTCGAGTTATAGAGGGGTTCGAGTTATAGAGGTTCGAGTTAGAGAGGTTCGACTGTATGTATATACAGATGTAACCGAGGATTTTACTCTCGAATGTCGCGTTTTGGGATCAAGGTAATTTCAGCAAGTTTAGTGTTTTCATTTTACTATCTGTTTTAGGATTTTACAGGGTGTCCCAAATTCGATGTTTTTGGTGTGTTTCAGGTGTTTTTAAGGAAGATAAAAAAACTGACCCTTACCTCCATAAACCTAGCAAGCCCACGTCAATAAAAATTTTAAAAATGTATTCCAGAATTATGTGCTTTTTATGGGCTTATTTATAAACATTTATATCCAAAAGTTAAGTGCTTTTTATGTACTCCCGTTTGCTAAAAAGAAAATTTAATTTACCAAGGATTTTAAGCTTTTTTTTTTTAAATATGTGTGGGCTTGCTAGGTTTATAAAAAAGCCTAAAAAACTTGGTATATGGAATTTTCTATTTAGCAAACGGGAGTACATAAAAAGCACTTAATTTTCGCATATAAATATTATAAAAATATTTATTATTTCTGTATAGGCTTCCTAGCTTTATAAAAAGCTAGCACGCCAATCATTTTTTAAATTTCCATGGAAACCAAAGGAGTACAAAAATTTTAAAAAGTGGACGAAATTAGCACATAAAAAGCACATAATTCTGGAATCCTGTAGAAATACCTGAAACCCACAAAAAAAACATTGAATTTTGGACGCCCTGTACAGCACACATGCATTCATTTTATTAACATGTAGATTGACCTTGATTCTAACAGTACCTATCTAAAAACTACATATTATTATGAAGGTACTTACGGATTTTAACATATGGGGGTCAGGGCAACACATAATTTTAGGAAAATACATTTTTCTACGATTCTCACGGATTATTGAATATTACTACTGCTATCACAACTATGTCGGTTTAGAACGTTTTTCTATGTTGTCTGACGCCTATTCTCCACCTCCTTCGAACCTGACAATAATCTTCTGTCAGGTTTTTCGACTCAGTGATCTTACTGTTGCCATTCCAATTTAGGACGCCCTCTTTTTCTGCGTCCTATTGTTTGCCATAGGTAATTTTTGGCCGTACCATATCAGTTACCTTTTCAAATCATTCACTATTAGATCTCTAAGAATCCTACCGTACAATCTACTTAGAGTACTTGTTACTGAAATTCCTCTGTAGTTGTTGCAATCCAGCTTGTTTCCTTTTTTATTTATTAAGGATATCAATGCTATTTTCCAATCATCAGGTACTGGATGTCCGTTTATGCATTGATTGATAATATATGTGAGATTTTCTAGTATTTTCTCTGATCCATATTTGAGCATTTCAGCATATTTATATTCTCCCAGGTGCGCTATAGTCTAAATTATACACATTTGTAATGACGTCACCAGGTTAGAAAAAACGTATGGCGTAGATATTTTTGCCAATCAATGTTTTTTGATTGACAGTGACGGATACTTCACATAACTAATTACCTACCTATTTAAATCATAGACACTACTTTTTTTAAAAAGTTTATTGTCACCGCTGTTTATAATATACTAAACAAAGATAAACAAAAATGACTTCATTACAAATGGGTATAATTTGAACTATAGGTTTTCGGGATTTCGGGACACCAAACTTAAAGCGGCAAATCCAAAAGGCAGCCGTCCCGTCCGTTTGAACCATTGACAATTCGTTCTCTGGTTCAGAAATGTCAAGTTTATGTCAACCGCTGTTTTTGTTTATTAAGCCTGTCCTTAAATTACGTAACGCTTTCGGGTGGGGGGGGGGGGGGTGTGTTTGGCCTTGCGTTACACTCAAAGTTTTTTAATGTGGTTTTTCTTGAAAATGCGTTACGAGGGGGAAAATCCTGAATTTTTGCATTACGTAATTCAAGGACATTTCTTTATTGCTTTTGCCAGTTTTTTTAAATAAATTTGGGATAAAATCTAACTGTCAAAAGCTGTTCAAGGTCTTATAACGTTACTATTTCTATTAAAGTGGAGAAAGTGCGAGATTTGGTTTCTTTTCCAACAAAAACACAACAAAAATACTCTGCCAATATATGGGCCCCTAAGCTCACACTAGGTACTATAGTTATAGTGTACGTGTGAGCTAATATAACTAAAAACTGAAATATATTTTATTTAATTCCAGACTAAATTACCTTTTGTTTGATACCACACAAGCCATGTTTTGACTTAAACTCAAATTTTTGAAATCTACCCCCACCCTTAAAAAAAACAAAAAACTAAAATGTATTTTGTTAAACTCCGGACTCAATTACCTTTCGTTTGATATCACACACGTCATATTTTTACTTAAACTCTAATTTTTCAAATATACCCCCACCCTTTTTTTAAAAATAAATTAAAATGTATTTTGTTTAACTGCAGACTCAATTACCTTTCGTTTGATATCAGACACGCCATATTTTCACATAAACTCTAATTTTTGAAATCTACCCCCACCCTTTTATTTGGTTTCTGTTCGGTGGATTTTGTTCATTTTTAAATGGGACCATCTCGACCTAAGACCCAGCCTAGGTACCAAATTTCATTAAAATCGGCCAAGCGGTTTTTGAGTTATGCGCGTTGGTCGTTACAGACATACAGACAGACAGACAGACGGCGCAACAAAAAAGTTTCAAAATCATCTGAAACGCAAAGATATATAAAAATTTTTGAAATCGGAGCAACTTTTTTTTTCTCGTAAAAATTAGGATTACCATAGCTCACACTACTATAATATAGTATATGTGTGAGCTAATAATAACAACTGACAGTCTCTAGTATAGCGAGTTTGGTTAGGATGTCCAAAACAATTTTCCTCTTTTTAAATGGTTATGTCAAACGCATGGTTTACCCACTCTCTAATTCTATAACCTCTGACGTTTCTTAATAAATACTCTCTATCTTTATTGTAGCAAAAACCGGCAACACTGACGTTTTGCAGGAGTTCGTCTTACCGAATAACTTGTTGCTTCTTTGATAAATATTTTGCGTTTTATCTACATAGATTTTTCGAATGTCCTACTCTGGTTTAAAATATTAATTTGGTTTTGATAGGTTTTTTTAAAAAGTAGATCACACTAAACGAGGTTAGCCAATCAGTGGCGTACAGTGAAACCTCTCCTTGCGGACACCTCTATTAACCGGACACTCCCTTTAGGCGGACAAATTTCTTGGAACCAAGCTTTTCCCTATTTCTTTACATGTAAAATTCACTCCTATAACCGGACACTTTAATAAACGGACGCGGATAATAGTTTACGTCTAACTTTTGAGTTTTTATATCTTTGACAGTGGGAAGAAAGAATTATAGAAAATCAGTTTGGTGACTTGGTCGAGCTAATACCCTGAGAGTCTCTCGTTCTTGTATTGAGACACCGCAGCCTGCATAGATGAAAGTTTTCCGAAAATTTATGTATGGCTTCGGTAGTTCAATGTTTAGAATGTTTGCGTACAAAGCAAGAGATCCCGGGTTCGAGTCCCGGCCGAAGCAGAAAATTTTTTTTCCTATTTTTCTTTTTTTAATTTCACTTGTTGTTTATATTCTTGGTATTTGAAAAGGGTGTGAATTGTGAACGGGCCGGAGTCGATGAGCCAGTGGTAACAAGAGAAACTCAATAAAAGGGTGTGAATTATAAACGGTCTGGAGTCGATTTCGTTAAACGTTCCAGAGGAGTACCGTGTTTTTGTGTAATGGATGATTCTACCAAAAGTAGGCTATATGGATATCATTTTTGTTCATTGCCTTTAAATAACAGTACATACAGCACAGTAAATAATTTTGTTTTTTAAAATTTATGTAACTAATTAGGTGTAAGCTAAGAAACATTTATTTTCCCGAATTTTAGGAATTATTGCATAAAAATTCCAGAGGGATGAGTACCAGAGGAATGAGTTTTTTAATGGTTTTCCAATTTAAATCAAAATCTATTTAGACTACTTAACTAAAGCTTTATATAAACAAAGTTTCTATACTTATAATTTTAAAACAACAAAAAAATTATACTGTTGATATCAGTCGAATATTTGCTTACCAGAGGAATGATAATTGAAGCGTTCCTTTTTGATTTCTTCGAAAAAAACTAATTTTCTGCCGAAAATAAAAAGATCTATAACTTAAACCAATCTAAAGTTAACATTATCTGTCACAACTTGTCACCCTCACAAGTAAATTAGATATCCAGGGCCGTCTCTTTCTCTAGAAATTAACCGGTGGTATTCACAAATATTGTGTTATTAAAAATGGAGCACGTTTAAAATTGTAAAATTTTCCGGACAAGATGTAAATTCGGATTTTCAAAAATATGACTGCAAACTTAAGTTTTATCAATTTTTTGATGAATAGTTAAGACATGGTTAAATATTCTTTATTAGGATATTTTTTTCAATTTGAGTTTTTAATATTTGGTTTGGGACTACACCAGAGGAATGAGGTATTTGCTTTAAAAAAAAATTATAAACTTGCAATTTTTTTTATACATTAAACTCAAATGCTCCATAAAGAAAACATTTCGTTTTAAATCTTATAACTAAAACTATGCTTCATTTGCAGTCTTTGTTTGAAAAATATGCATTCCCACTCCACAGCACCATTTTTGTAGAATCATCCTAATATAAAAATTTTGTTCATGGTAAATTTGCTTGAAATGAAGATCACCCAGTAAAACAAAAGTGCTGTAAACAGAGGGAGACAGATTGAGTTGACCCATCTCTTTTGCGCCTCATTTTATTCTAGTCGGACTATACTTGGCCATGTTTTTAGAGAATTACCCATTTACATGTAGCTTTCTTACTAAACCACCATGCAGACACATGAAAAAAGTGAAAGGAATTTTAACGATCTGTTCCAAATGCATACCTTACAAGTCAAAAATTGTTTATTTATACCTACCACAGACTGAAAATTTCATTCATTAATAATCTGAATTTTCACTTGGGAACTAGAATAATTTAATCTGTACAGTGAAACCTTTCCTTGCGGATACATCTATTAAGCGGACACTCCTTTTAGGAGGACAAATTTGTTGGAACCAAGCTTTTCCCTATTTCTTTACATGTAAAATTCACTCCTATAACTGGTCACTCTAATAACCGGACGCGGACAAATTTTTTTTGATTAAAAAATTCTGAAACCTTAACCGGACGCGAAACTCTAACAACGGGACGCAGCGCTGCACGACATGGGTATAAATAATATGTAATATGTTGGCAACAACGCACTCTGCAGCAAGGAAATTACCTCTTTCCGTTTTAATGCGGAGACTAAATACTTCTGTCGTATTTACAACATATCGCACACCCGCAAAAAAAGAGTCACAACTCAAAAATCGCCCTTATTGAGATAAACCTGCCGCCATCATCGAAATAACTTGTACTTTCTTCCATAAAAGCGTCACATTTATGTTTCGACAATTTACCGCGAAATGGCGATGTGACTCTTTTATTTTGTCGAGTTTAGCTGAGGATGCGTTCTTTTACAGTTTCACTTTTGACTTTATAACAGCGTGAACGTAGAGTTTCATCCTGAAAAGAGTCACATTTCGAGTTGTGAAGGTTTTCGTGTGAACTATTGGTTAAATCTGACCCATATAACAAGTAAAATACTGTTCTTTTTTGTGTTGTGACTGTTTTTTCGAATTGTTCAGTGTATTTAGAATTATATAATAAGAAAAAAATCTTTTGAATTTATTAGAGAATAATCACATTCCCAGTTGTTATTCAGCATTTTATAACTCGTTGTAAAAATAAATACAAAGTTTCTTCTTTATTTGTTTTCTTTTTTTATATTATTTACCATCCTGCGTGACATCCTGATTTACAACGTCATGATGCCTTGTTCTAAAAAAGTGTCACAATATCGGGTTTTTGTCTTTTTTTTTAACTAAAAACGACAAAAATCATTTTTTCTGAGAAACGTACTGCACCAATTACATTGAGTTAATAGGTTTCTGTTGATATAAAATAATATGTTAACTCGTAATTTGTCATGTAAGTGGCAAATGAATCTCTCTAATGAACTAAATTCTTAACAGCGATTTTCTCAAAACAATGTTTTTTTGAGTTGTGACTATTTTTTAGCGGGGGTGCGATATTTTGTTGGTATTTTTATTGTTCAGTTGGATAGTAATAGATCTCTTTGAAATGGGCCATGTAAAAAACTTCTTAGGTTACGTGAAAAAATGGAAATCGTTAAGGTTTTGGAGAAGGAACATCTATCAGCACGGAAGACCACTGAAAAATTTAATATCGGAAAAACTCAAGCAGCGGAAATTGTTAATATAAATATATATTAAAATTTCGCAGTTCTTTCTCACTCACTCTCGGACACCTCCAATAAGCGGACAAAATCGACGAATCCGTGAGTGTCCGCTTATATAGGAGGTTTCACTGTATATGGTAGAAACCTCTGTAAAAATATTGTGTCTACACAAAGATCTTCTAAAAAAGAACAGCAGCCCAGGGGTGGGACACTCATAAAAATTTGTACACCTATTTAAGTATTGAAGTTAAATACTGTATTTATTTGGGATTTAAAGGTATTTAATTGTATTTTGAAGTATTTAAATGTATTGAAAAGTATTTAAAAGTATTTAAAAGTATTTAAAAGTATTTAAAAGTATTTAAAGGTATTTAAATGTATTTAAAAGTATTTAGAAGTATTTAAAAGCTATTTAAATGTATTTATTAAATACTTTTACCAAATTTGTACACCTATGTAAGGAGTGTCCCACCCCTCGACAGCAGCTTTTGACAAAAGTCCTGTATAGTCCTGTGCGCCCATAAAAAATTCGCGACCAAAAAAAGGCCATCACGTCTTAAATCGCGTTTTTCTTAGAGAGCCGATTTGCCTTTGCCGGCCGTAGTACTTCTTAATCATGCTAAGGGCACTCTTAGGCGCCAGTACCCTCGGGGTTCTGTATAGTCCTGTGGAATTCTGTAGAGTCCTGTAGAAAAATTTGTGCACCTACTGTGGGCAGCTGATTACCCCTCGCAAAATTCACTTGTAATTGTTAAATATTGAGATCAAGCCAAAGTTAAGAAAACTGTGTTTCATTTTTGAATGGTCTAGAAAAATTCCTGGTCGTTAAGCAAGGACAATCACCTCTATCGAATATAGTTTAAGTTGTGCTACGTATTTTTACGTAAGCATGAGATTTGACAGTTACGCAAGCGCACTTCGTCACTCCGTCGTCAAGGTCACGTTAGGAGCTTACGTATTTACGTTAGCTTACGGCAGTCTGCGGGCACCTTAACGTTACCAAAGAATAGAATTGGTTGATTGACCGATCGAAAAAATGAGGCCTAGACGATAATTTCCGCTTCCAGTACAAACGATTGTTTGCAAATATATTCCTACTGTAGTTGAAAAGACAAAAAACAAAATTGTAGCATCAAAAAAACACAGTGCCGAATTCCATATTCTCTGCTATTAGTAGACTTGTTATGGTAACGTAAAAACATTCAACTTAAACTCAAATTTGGAGCAAAACGTAGAGCGCTTACCGTTATTAGTTAGTTATCTATCTCTTTTGCCCTGAAAAGTTGCCGTTATTCTTAGTAACAATAACGGGAACAACTGTCAAATTTTTTGTTATTTTAACTGACCAAAATGTCCCTAATACCTACTCAGACCGTACAACAAAATTGTTAAAAACATCTGAACGAATAAACGTCAAAATTAGTCCACTGTTCGGACCAGTCTTATTTTATTTTTATTTATTTACAATAATTATAAGCCAATAAAAACCTAACAACAGAAAGAGTGGGAGGGTCAAAGGACAACAAGGGATATCGTCATCAAAAGAATAGCATAAACACAAAAACATACACACAACCGATTACCAGTGTGCTTATTCGCTCGCTCGCACACATACGCAAATTAGCCAATCAATAAGTATAGTCGAGTGCCAGCAAAAGTCTATTCGCCCTCTCACTCTCTCGCGTGTCGGCCACATGCGAAAGAGCACGATGTCTGCTGTCACTCTTACTAGAAATCACCTTTAATTCCTTGGCATTCCAAATAATCGAACCAAAGCGTTTAATTATACGTTTTTGGCGCCCAAGCGACCGATATACAGGGTCAGTCAAAATTCATAAACAAAAATCTGAAAAACAAGCCCATACCCAAAAAAATACTCTGCCAATATATGGGCCCCTAAGCTCACACTAGCTACTATAGTTATAGTGTACGTGTGAGCTAATATAACTAAAAACTGAAATATATTTTATTCAACTCCAGACTAAATTACCTTTTGTTTGATACCACAAGCCATATTTTGCCTTAATCTTAAATTTTTGAAATCTTTTCCCACTCTTAAAAAAAAACAAAAACTAAAATGTATTTTGTTAAACTCCGGACTCAATTACCTTTCGTTTGATATCACACAGGCCATATTTTCACTTAAACTCTAATTTTTGAAATATACCCCCACCCTTTTTTTAAAATAAATTAAAATGTATTTTGTTTAATTCCAGACTCAATTACCTTTCGTTTGATATCACACACGCCATATTTTCACATAAACTCTAATTTTTGAAATCTACCCCCACCCTTTTATTTGGTTTCTGTTCGGTGGATTTTGTTCATTTTTAAATGGGACCATCTCGACCCAAGACCCAGCCTAGGTACCAAATTTCATTGAAATCGGCCAAGCGGTTTTTGAGTTATGCGCGTTGGTCGTTACAGACATACAGACAGACAGACGGCGCAACAAAAAAGTTTCAAAATCATCTGAAACGCAAAGATATATAAAAATTTTTGAAATCGGAGCAACTTTTTTTTCTCGAAAAAATTAGGATCACCATAGCTCACACTACTATAGTATAGTATATGTGTGAGCTAATAAATGGATCCGTGACGGATCTAATACCTTCCTAGCTAGCCTATTAGTAGAGTCCCTGTATGTTGACATATTTGGATATATTAATATATCCAAATATGTCGACATAAAGGGACTCTACCTATTAGCACACTTCAAGTGAAGCTATGATAATCAGCCCTCAAGAGCTTTAGTTTCTGAGATACAAAAAACTGTTTTTTAAGGCTGATATATTATGGCTTCACTTAAAATAGGCTAGCTAGTTTTATTTATTTAAATAATTTAATCATCAATTTTTCTAAATTTTATGACCTTTTTCAGAAAAGAAAGACTAAAATAAATTTTTATTACTTTTTAAGATTTTAAAAATGTTTTAAGCAAAGGTCTTAGTAGGTACTTTCGAATGACAGAGCTGTTACTATGGAATGGCTGATTAAACAGCTTTAAAAAACATCTTTAAAATGACAGAATTTTGTTTGCACTTTTTGGCTATCTTGGAATTTTTGTAGCACGAACCCCCTTCGAGGGAATATTTTACCCCTATATTTTGAATAGGGAAAGTGGGTCTAGTGATACCTTGTTTTGAAGCTCTTTTGAATATCTTTACAACTGTGTAAAAATTGCGAAAATCTATCCATTCATTTTTGAGATAATTGCCTTCAAACTTTCAACTTTAACATGGACTGATAAAATAAAAATTTAATTAGAATGTTATTATATTTTTCGGATTTAATTTTTATTTTATCATTCCATGGTAAATTTGAAAGCAAATATCTCAAAAACCAATGTACTATTCTAAAATACTGTAACCTTAATATTTTAAATTTTTTAGTTTTTAATTTTTTTTATTTAAAATAATTTAAATATTGTGATGCGGCATCGAACAATGAAAATCGAAAAATATGGAAAATAGCTTACTTTAGCGGATTGTTACCTTATTTGCTTTCAAATGCCCAAGAAATGAACTTTTTACCAAAAAACTTAACTTATAAAATAAAAAGTTATAGTAATTTTAAATAATCAGAAGTGCATTGTAAAGCGCCCTCTGACGGCCACAGTAACAAAATGTCTATGTTAGCGTTTCGCATCCCCAGAAAGATCCGGGTACCAACTTTAAAAACTATCCGTTTAAAATTGGTCATATTTCAAAAATTTGATGTTTATTTTATAAATTTAACACCCTGTATCTCGGAAACGGAGGAATTTTGGACCCTAGTTTTGGGTCGTAAAATACTCTGCCAATATATGGGCACCTAAGCTCACACTAGGTTCTATAGATGTAGAGTACGGGTGAGCTAATATAACTAAAAACTTAAATATATTTTATTCAACTCCAAACTCAATTACCTATCGTTTGAATATCGAACCGAACCGAACCACACAAACCATGTTTTAAGTTAAACTCTAATTTTTGAAATCTACCCCTACCCTTTGTTAAAAAAACTAAAATTTATTTTGTTTAACTCCAGACCCAATTACCTTTCGTTTGATAACACACACGCCATATTTTCACTTAATCTCTCATTTTTTTAATCTACCTCCCCCCACCCTTTTTTTAAACTCAAATTAATTTTGTTTAACTCCAGACTCAATTACCTTTCGTTTGATATCACACACGCCATATTTTCACATAAACTCTAATTTTTGAAATCTACATCCACCCTCTTATTTGGCTTGTGCTCGGTGAATTTTGTTCATTTTTAAATGGGACCATCTCGACGCAAGATCCAGCCAAGGTACCAAATTTCATTAGAATCGGACAAGCGGTTTTTGAGTTATGTGCGTTGGTCGTTACAGACAGACAGACAGACAGACAAACAGACAGACAGACAGACGGCGCAACAAAAAAGTTTCAAAATCATCTGAAACGCAAAGATATATAAAAAATTTTGCAACTTTTTTTTTCTCGAAATAATTAGGATCACTATAGCTCACACTACTATAGTATAGTATATGTGTGAGCTAATATGCGGTTAAAATATTGATGTCTAATTTCGAGACACCCTGTATAAAATAAAAAACAAGTGAACTCCCCCTTGTCACCGGCTGGCCGCCCGGCAGCATTCGGTAAACCCACTTTTAGCGGCGTTGCCGCGCTCTCTTTGCGTCTTCTGTCTCGATCGCACTCGCACGAAAACACGACGCTCTGCGCAGCCCGCTTTCTCGATCCACCGAATGATCAATGTCAAATGCAAAACAACTGCAAGTGGCTCACCCGGCTCACCGCCCGCGGATAGCTTTGATCTAGCCAGTTTTTTCGCGCTGTTGCCACGCTTTAGCGTGAGAATAATATATGGAATTTGTCTGTCGCCTTCACACAAATCGCCTTGAAACCCTTTAGGTAGTTGTTTACAAGAATCTAAGTAATTCTTCAGGTATTTCGTTTTGTTCTATAGAGGATGTTTTGATTATTTTTATTGAATGATAAGAAAAAAACCGCAAAGGTTTAAAAAAATATGAATTGGCTAGACTTTTTTTAGGTTGATAACAAAGAAATATAAAATTAGTGGTTACTAGTGTTTTTAGTGATCAAACTAATATTTTGAGATTTTTTTGTATGTGGACGATATTATTGTCATAGTTTGAAATTAGGATTTAAGAGTTCTAAGTATCATTATATTCAAAATTACTATTTCTACATGCAAATTTCGTTATAAATTTTAAAAAGAACTCTTTTGGACAATGGGAAATAAGATATTTAAGGTTTAGTGTAAGTAATTCTTCAGGTATTTTGTTTATTCTATAGAGGATGTTTTGATTATTTTTATTGAATGATAAGAAAAAAACCGCAAAGGTTAAAAAAACATGTTAGTGGCTAGACTTTTTTGAGGTTGATAACAAAGAAAAATAAAATTAGTGGTTACTAGTGCTTTATCAAACTAATATTTTGAGATTTTTTGTATGTGGACGATATTATTGTCATAGTTTGAAATTAGGATTTAAGAGTTCTAAGTATCATTATATTCAAAATTATTATTTCTAGATGCAAATTTCGTTATTAATTTTAAAAAGAACCTTTTTGGACAATGGGAAATAAGATATTTAAGGTTTAGTGTAAGTAATTCTTCAGGTATTTTGTTTATTCTATAGAGGATGTTTTGATTATTTTTATTGAATGATAAGAAAAAAACCGCAAAGGTTAAAAAAACATGTTAGTGGCTAGACTTTTTTGAGGTTGATAACAAAGAAAAATAAAATTAGTGGTCACTAGTGTTTTTTTTGTGATCAAACTAATATTTTTAGATTTTTTTGTATGTGGACGATATTATTGTCATAGGTTGAAATTAGGATTTAAGAGTTCTAAGTATCATTATATTCAAAATTATTATTTCTAGATGCAAATTTCGTTATTAATTTTAAAAAGGACCCTTTTAGACAATGGGAAATAAGATATTTAAGGTTTAGTGTAAGTAATTTTTCAGGTATTTTGTTTATGCTATAGACGATGTTTTGAATATTTTCATTGAATGAACAGAAAAAAAACCGCAAAAGTTGAAAAAACATGTTAGTGGCTAGACTTTTTTGAGGTGGATAACAAAGAAAAATAAAATTAGTGGTTACTAGTGTTTTTTTGTGATCAAACTAATATTTTTAGATTTTTTTGTATGTGGACAATATTATTGTCATAGTTTGAAATTAGGATTTAAGAGTTCTAAGTATCATTATATTCAAAATTATTATTTCTAGATGCAAATTTCGTTATTAATTTTAAAAAGGACCCTTTTAGACAATGGGAAATAAGATATTTAAGGTTTAGTGTAAGTAATTTTTCAGGTATTTTGTTTATGCTATAGACGATGTTTTGAATATTTTCATTGAATGAACAGAAAAAAAACCGCAAAAGTTGAAAAAACATGTTAGTGGCTAGACTTTTTTGAGGTGGATAACAAAGAAAAATAAAATTAGTGGTTACTAGTGTTTTTTTTGTGATCAAACTAATATTTTTAGATTTTTTTGTATGTGGACGATATTATTGTCATAGGTTGAAATTAGGATTTAAGAGTTCTAAGTATCATTATATTCAAAATTATTATTTCTAGATGCAAATTTCGTTATTAATTTTAAAAAGGACCCTTTTAGACAATGGGAAATAAGATATTTAAGGTTTAGTGTAAGTAATTTTTCAGGTATTTTGTTTATGCTATAGACGATGTTTTGAATATTTTCATTGAATGAACAGAAAAAAAACCGCAAAAGTTGAAAAAACATGTTAGTGGCTAGACTTTTTTGAGGTGGATAACAAAGAAAAATAAAATTAGTGGTTACTAGTGTTTTTTTGTGATCAAACTAATATTTTTAGATTTTTTTGTATGTGGACAATATTATTGTCATAGTTTGAAATTAGGATTTAAGAGTTCTAAGTATCATTATATTCAAAATTATTATTTCTAGATGCAAATTTCGTTATTAATTTTAAAAAGGACCCTTTTAGACAATGGGAAATAAGATATTTAAGGTTTAGTGTAAGTAATTTTTCAGGTATTTTGTTTATGCTATAGACGATGTTTTGAATATTTTCATTGAATGAACAGAAAAAAAACCGCAAAAGTTGAAAAAACATGTTAGTGGCTAGACTTTTTTGAGGTGGATAACAAAGAAAAATAAAATTAGTGGTTACTAGTGTTTTTTTGTGATCAAACTAATATTTTTAGATTTTTTTGTATGTGGACAATATTATTGTCATAGTTTGAAATTAGGATTTAAGAGTTCTAAGTATCATTATATTCAAAATTATTATTTCTAGATGCAAATTTCGTTATTAATTTTAAAAAGAACCTTTTTGGACAATGGGAAATAAGATATTTAGGTGTAGGGTAAGTAATTCTTAAGGTCTTTCGTTTATTTTATAGACGATGTTTTGATTATTTTCATTGAATGATAAGAAAAAAACCGCAAAGGTTAAAAAAACATGTTAGTGGCTAGACTTTTTTGAGGTTGATAGCAAAGAAATATAAAATTAGTGGTTACTAGTGCTTTTAGTGATCAAACTAATATTTTTAGATTTTTTTGTATGTGGACGATATTATTGTCATAGTTTGAAATTAGGATTTAAGAGTTCTAAGTACCATTATATTCAAAATTACTATTTCTACATGCAAATTTCGTTATAAATTTTAAAAAGAACTCTTTTGGACAATGGGAAATAAGAAATTTACGTTTAGTGATTGATCAAAAGGAGATTCTCTAGATATTAATCAAAGTTAAAAAAACCTAACCTAAATAAATTCTTCCCCCATTAGAGCTAGAAGTGATCTCAATAGTCCAGTTGACAGATAATATAATTTACTAACAGTTTCTAGGGTTTACACTCTTAAAAAACTTGGACTTTTTTTATTTATTATATTTACAGAGATGATCTAGTTTTTTTTTTTAAATTTAAACTAAAAACATTTAATATGTAATATGCGTTTAACTACATATTTCAATTATTCTGACCTAATGTAATTTCCTTGAATCTAATTTGCGTTAATATTTTTTAGGAATGAAATGACTAATTCCTGTATAAACACTTCTCCAGGAACGTGCAGTCCAAAACCGGGAAAAGGCCGGTTGCCGTGATCTCAAGAATGCACACGCGCCTCAGAAATTTCACGTGTATGACCGGCTCCCGTCGCCGCGTTGCCAAGTTGCCCACCAACGTTACTCCCATGCTCTAGTAGTGTGTCTGTCCTTGATTCAAATTACACTAATTTATTCCACTAAAATAATAGTAGACAGTTTTATTACTTATGTGGAGTAAATTACTTTAAAATACGAAAATTCCAGCGTTATTTACGAGATTCCTTCATAAAGGAGCAGGTACACCTTAAATTCACGATTTTAATGAAATTCTAGTATGTTGTAGATCTCGATATCCTGATCAAAAGTTGTTATGGGCTTAAAGCGATCCTATGACTGGTCTCCAAGATACAGTGGCAGGCATGGGGCTCCCCCGAGGGGTGAACAGCTAACCCAAAATGTGTACACCGATTGTGAAAATCCACAATCTTTTGCTAAGATTGTGAGGGATTGTGGCAAGATTGTGAGGGATTGTGGCAAGATTGTGAGGGATGGTGGAGGACTGTGCAGCGGCGTAGCGTGCCGGAAGGGGCGGGGTGGGCACCGTCCCATCAAAAATTTGCGACAAAAAAAAAAAAAGGTCATCATGTCTATAGTTTCCTTTGCCGCCCTCTTCATTTACCGTTACCGGCCCTGCTACTTAATAACCGAGGGGTGACCAGCTGACCCCAAAATGTGTACGCCAATTGCGAAAATCCACAATCTTTTGCTAAGATTGTGAGGGATTGTGAAGGATTGTGGTAAAATTGTGAAGGATTGTGAGAAATTGTGACAGATTGTGGGTGATTGGGAGGGATTGTGAACAGATTGTGAGAAATGTGTACACCGATTGTGAGAGCTGTTCACCCCTCGGGCTCCTTCAACATACGAATAAATTGAAATTATTTTATAAAACTTAAACTTTAATATAAAAAAGTGATTAAAATAATTGACTCTTATATCTGGTGACCATGCTAGATGTCACGTGATAATTTTTATGTACAAGGGGTATTTAAAAAGTAAAATATTTCTATTTAATTGATCCTTTTATTTAAATAAATTGATCCATTAGCACACTCTATATCAGCCTTGAATACAAATTTCGTAAATATCTCAGAAAATAATATAAATTATTAAGAAAAATGTTCTACTATATTCCGAAAACCGCATATTGAAGCTAGGCTCCAGTAAAAAGTTTTCATTTTTAAACTGTCAAAAAATTGTCATTAGCATGGATTTTGACCAAAAGCTAATCAGCTTTTTTACACTATTTTACTTAAAAACTTCATGAAATCGGTTTAGTGGTTTAGAAACTATCGTGACAGGCATACACACACACACACATGGACAGACGTTATGATGATATTGCTAAGACAGGTCAACAAACATCCAAATAACAAATTTTTGGTGCAGGCTAGGAAGGTAAAAAAACGAACATTCACTAGAAAAATAGACGCCAAGGTAGGTCAAAGGGTATCTATTACTCGAAAGGGGTTGATTAGCCTTCAAGGGGTGTTTTGCAAAATCATAGTGAGCTGGTTATTTTATGAAAACAATTGTTATCATGGACATGCTGAAACCGAAATGTTTATTTAAATAAAAGTATGAATTAAATGAAACTTTACTTTTTGACTATTCCCTGTACATCAAAATTGTCGCGTGACATCTAGCATGGTTGTCAAATATAAGAGCCAATTATTTTTATCACTTTTTTTGTATTACAGTTTAAGTTTTACAAATGAATTTCAAGTTATTCATATTTTGGGGGAGCCTCATACCCGCCACTGTATTTCGGAAACCAGTTATAGGATCGTTTTGAGCCCATAAGAACTTTTGATCAAGAGATCAAGATCTACAACATACTAAAATTTCATCAAAATGCTCCTTTTTCTTTGAAATAAATAAAAACAAGAAACTTTCTATTCAATTTACAGCAACCAATTCATATTACTTAACTACTGTGTTTGTAGATATTGTTGTGTTTGTTTGTTGTTGATTAGCATAATTTAAAATGTACCTATAACTAATAAAATTTAATTATGTTTGTGTTTATTAACCTTATTTAGCCTATATACCTATACAAACATAGATTATATAGATGTGTTAGTATTAAATAATTCGGTATATAAACAATGGCAATATCCCAATAGAATTATTTTGAAGCATTTATAATAAAAATAAACGGATCTATGATGGATCTGATGCTTTCCACAATATTTAATTATTGTAATTAATTGTTTTGTAAATATCTAAGAAACACAGGGGTGATCAGCTGCCCACAGTAGGTGTACAAATTTTTATACAGGACTTCTACAGGACTGTACAGGACTTCACAGGACTATAGAGGACCCCGAGGGTACTGGCGCCTAAAGGGTGCCCTAAACATGATTAAGTACTAAGGCCGGCAAAGGCAAATTGGCTCTCTAAAAAAACGAGGTTGAGATGTGATTACCTTTTTTTTTTGGTTGTGATTTTTTTTTTGGGCACCTTTTCAGTCACAGGACTATACAGGACCCCACAGGCAGGACTATACAGGACTTGTACAGGACTATACATGACACTACAGGACCAAAAATTTATTAAAGTCCTGTAGGACAGTGTACAAATTTGGTTCAGCTGATCACCCCTCGAGAAACACACATTTTTGGTGTTATCTGGATTTTTAGATTTTTTCTCTATTTCTTCTGATGGCCAATTAAGAATGAGGTTGGCTAAATTTTACATAATATTTCTTTAACAAAAAAGAAAGCATAACAATTTTTATTAGAATTAAGTACATTCTGAGTACATCATTCCATTGTTAATTACTAAAATTTTGTTATCTTATCCTAGTTCTGCATGATTATTATACAGGTACCTACTGATAAAATAATTTTTGCATACATACTTGCCTAACCAATTGATTTTTTAGAGAAGTTTTATGGTCTCATGTTTTTTTTTTATCTTACTAAAATAAAAGTTTATCTTCCAACATTCACAAAAAAGGGGACATTTTTTTTTGCTTATTTTTCACAAGCAAATATTTGAAATTAATTAATTCTGAGCTGTTTTAATTAAAAACTTATATGTACTATTAAAATTAATTATTTTTGCTTTATTACCAAATAATACAATCAACTATAACCCAAGTTATACCATGGAATACCCCAAAGGTATATTTTTTTTGATTTTCTCTAACAAAACATTGAAATCAAAGACAGGTAGTAAAATAGATTTACCTTGAAATCCTGTTTCTTGGCAAAATGATATTATTACTGCAACTTTTTATTTGCCAGGTATACAAGCTCACACACAAACATCTGGGCAAAGAATGGGTTAAAATTGTCTCAAAAACAAAACAAAGGTTTACACACAACACAAAAGGATTTGCCAAACTTTCAATCTAAATTTACCCAATGAAATGTTGCCAAGTTTTTGAATAAAATTGTATTACTAAAATTGAGACCAAAATATGTATTTTTTTCAAAATTTTAATCTTTACAAAAAATATTATAGACAATTAGTAGACTAAAAAAAGCCTTTCTTTGAATTACAAATAAAAAGACAAAAAAATAAAATTAAAACAAAGAGACAAGTGATGCCATATAAAAAAGTAATTATTACCTATTATTGTAAGAATTGTTGAGTGTTTAATTTTAAAATTAAACAGATTTCTTTTTTAGTATTTTAAGTAAATCCACCAAGAAATCCACATTTAAATTATTATTATTTTTTTTAGTTATTATTTAAACACAGGCGATCTTGAGAAATTAGGTTTTAACAACATAAATTAGCCTTTATATTTTATAATTTGTCACAAACTCTAACAATTTTTTAATATAAAAAGAGAAGATTCATCTTAATAAATCAGATTCAACATTTGGTAGTTGTTCTCACTATATCTACTTAAGTTTACTGTATCATAAATTGGCCATTGCAGGGTGCTCCCTGACAGTAAACACATTTCTTTAATTGTTATTGTCCCGCTACTTAACCAAGCTGCACCATGGCTTGCCCCAAGGGGTGAACAGCTAAACCAAAATGTGTACACTGATTGTGAAAAATCACAATCTTTTGCTAAGATTGTGAGGGATTGTGGTAAAATTGTGAGGGATGGTGGAGGACTGTGCAGCGGTGTAGCGTGCCTGAAGGGGCAACACCCCATCAAAAATTCTTGCAACAAAAAAAAACAAAAAAAAAAGGTCATCATGTCTATAGTTTCTTTTGTGAGGGATTGTGAAGGACTGTGGTACGATTGTGAAAGATTGTGAGGGGTTGTGGTAAGATTGTGAGTGATTGGGACAGACTGTGTAAAGCTTGTGAAGGATTGTGGGATGAAGGATTGTGAGTGATTGGGATAGATTGTGTAAAGATTGTGAGTGAAGGATTGTGGTAAGATTGAGAGGGATTGTAGTAAGATTGTGACAGATTGTGAGTGATTGGGAGGGATTGTGTAAAGATTGTGAGAAATGTGTACACTGATTGTGAGAGCTGTTCACCCCTCGGCTTGCACATAGAGGAAGATTAATAAAATTATTAGGAAACAAAAAACATAAAAGGAATCATAAAATAGGAAAAAAGATAAAAATCTCACAAGTTGCAGGGATAACATAGAAAAGAAGATAGAGAATAATGCAGAGAGCCAGAATCATATAAGACATAAAAAACTAATAATATCTATGTAAGTACCTATTCACATAAGAAAGAAAAAACAATTGAAACAATGGATTGCAAAAGACAATTTGATCTAGATATCCAAAGAAGCATAAAGTCAATTGTTATTCTCTAAAGATTGCAACTATTATTGAAACTTTGTTTAAAGCTTTAACTAAAATTTAATCAATAAAAACCTGGTCAAAAGTCAAGTTTTTAATGATAACTTTGTATATTTTATTTTGAGATAAAATGAATTGGAATTTTCACAATTTGTTGTCCTAATTATAACACCAAAACCTGTTTAAGATTTGTTTGGAAAAACAGAAAATCCGTAATTTAACTTCCTGTTAGATTAACCTTTGAATCATTTATTATAGTTCACACTTTTAGGTTAAAAATGTAAATAAATCAGTTAGATCTAACCCTGGGTTCACACAAAAAATTTTAAAACAATAATGGTGATTTTTCCTAGATTAATTCCAAGAAGTTGTTACATAGAGAATTAAAATAAATTAAGATTATATTATATAAAACAATTCAGTATAATAATGCTTAAAACTACTTTTCTTTCATTAAAATTGGTCCAAAAACCTAGAAGTTATTTTTATGGTGACCTTTACATTTTTCTAAGGTTTACAAACAACAATTTTTTTCATCTAAACCCAACATAAAATCTAAATAAAAGTATGTAGTACTTTACTACATCAAAAAATATTTAGTAAGTAAAAAGAATATTGTCTTATACAGTGCCCAGTCCTTAGACACCGTTAGAAACGAAATTTGGCAACGCGGCGCTGCGTTCGTTCACACTGAAGAACACCCGCAATGTTCTTGAGGCATTTTCCAAGGAAAAACACTACAGAAAATTCGCCAAAGTATGTCCTAGATTGATTTCTTCTCGATATTTAACAGACCTAACAGACCAAAATATTTGATTATGACGATTTGTTTTTTTAACACTTGAACACCTATTTATTTATATTTAGTTGCCACCTTTAAATATTTCAAGTTTTTCTTTATCAAGTAAACATTTGTTACGTATTTACTTTGTTTAAACCTGTATCAAGACGTTTGCAGTATATTGATAACAACATGCTTTAAATTTTTAAATAACAAATAGGGCTTTAGATTATTTTTTAAAAAAGTGGGTAGAAGGTAGGTATAATAGCATAAATATTGGAGGTTTTTGTAAAAAATGCGTGACACACATACGCAACAGTAATGTAAAAGTATAACATACTTTTCTGTACTTACCAAGGCGAAGAAATTCGTGTGGCAATCCTCTAAACTAGCCCCGTTAGTTTGAAAATTGGGGTGCGTCATATTTGATCATCCATTCTTTGATTGGGGTTAATCCACAGTACGACACAAGTCTGGCACTAACACGACACAAAAAACCGTCGAACCTGACCGGAAAACATCTAAATTTACCGAAAAATTTCACCTTTCGATTGGAATAATTGCAAAATGGCGGCGCGAACAGAACAACAAGCTGGACTAAAACTGTAGAAATCCAAATGAGCAGACATTTCACAGTTTCTCTCGACTGTACGCGTCAAGAACGGACACGCGTCACGCCATTCGATCTTTCTCTTATCGAACACTGCGCGCGATCGATAATCGAAGACGTAAGTGCGTGATACTTTCGGAATCGCGGGCAGCGTTGCCAGATCGACGATTTAGTAGCAGATCTACTTTAAAAGACTAATGAATTAATTTTATAAAACGGCTTTAAAAAATACAGGATCCTTGAAAAATGAGTTGTTTTCTACATGGGCTCTTACACAAGGAAAATTGAACATAACAACCTAGGTCTATTTTTGCTCTAAATATTATGGCCAGTTGTTTTGCTACCTAATGATAGCCCCTAGGGTTATTATATTAAAAATGTGATACTTGGGTAGATTTTATCATGCTCTTCGATCCTGTCAAAATAGCTCATGAACTACTAGATCGATTTAAATGAAATTTTAAAAGAAACTGCACTAAAAGATTTATTTTCAAAATTTCAGTATTTTTTGCGGTAATTTTTTTTTTTAATCGTATTTTTTTAGGAAGTTAATTTTTTTTGCCCTAGTTTTCTTTTGATTTTGATCTAGTATTATAAAAAGCGATCTGGCAACACTGGTTGTCTTCAATAGTCAACAAAGATGGCGGCGTTCTTAAGGCATGGCGCAGTAAAAGGAGCCCAACTTTTAACACCAAAAAACGTAAATATTACCGTAAAATATATGCACTTTTTAATTTAACTAGTTTCTCTAATCACTTGAGGTCTCAATTCGGCTTTACAAAACTATCCTGTACACTGTTCCAAGGAGTTATTTACGTATTAATGATTACATGTCACAAAAAAACACCGACTTTTTATACACTCACTGGTTTTCTAGGTCCTACCTTGCGGCTATGCCACGAAAGCGGAGAAGAAGAAAGGCATGGACAGGAAGAAGCCCCCGAAAATTGACTCTTCAACCCAGTCTTTGGCCGCGAAAGGGTGTGTATTTCCCGATTTTTTATTCAATTTCACAGCGAATGCTGCTCACACAGGAAGCCATTACTGTTTGACTACCGATCGCGGTCGCGAGGGGGCGACACCGAACAGTCGATAATTTCGAGGCTGCGCCTAGCGCGCCAAATACAAAAAAATCTTTTTTTTTGGTCGTTTTGGTATTCAAAACCATTTTTTTAAATCCTCTATTGGGATGAATTGTTCTCCAGTAGCCTTTGGATCAATGCAAATTGTGAAAGGCCAGAAATATGTTATATAAAGATAACCCATCCACATAATGTGTTGATTGCACCATTTATATGTTTAAACTGGTGTTAACTAATCCTTGAGTTTTTTATGGATTTACTAAACCAGCTACTTTTAAATTAATTTTTTTTATGTATGTCCTAATGTTTAGTATTTAAAATTGTTCCAATTTTATTTTAATATTTTTCTTTATAGGTTTCTTCGTCCTCAAAAAGAATACATCCCACCAGAAGATGTACATGACCGCCTAAATGATATTTTCAAGTCAGTCCTGGGTGAAAATAAGAAAGACAATCACCAAATATTAGATATTGGGAAAAGATTTACTCTTTTGACAGCATGTTTTGAAAAATTTGGACATAGTGTACCCAATTCTCTTCTTTTTTATATGAATACCCTTGGAGATGTTCGGAAGTTCTATGCTACACCAGTAGATATTAGAACTCCTCTTGATAGGATGAAAAACATGGACCTTCCAGAAAATCTACATATACAGTTTGATTATCATCGATTTAATCCAGGTAGAGAAAAATTCCTGTTATTTTTACCTTATTAGACCACTCAGCAATTTTTACAGTTTAAAAACTAAAAATATGCCAACTTTTTAACGGATTATCGCATCACTATGCGGTTTTCGGTATATTGTCGAATACATTTTTCTCAATATTTTTTGTTATAACCAAAAACTTCGTAGATGCTTTCTTTTCTGAAATATTTAGGAAAAACTGTATTTTTACTTCTGTTGTACTTTAACTGTAAAAATTGATTTTTTACATTTTAAGAATATTTTTTATTATTTTTTTAGCCACAGAGAAATTCTTTGATGGAGAGACAGCCTTCCCTGAAAGTTCCACATTAGTTACTGGTCTGAAATACAAGGATAAGTATGAGGGACATGTGCAAAAAAAGAAGGAGCCTTGGTATTAAGTTCTACTCTACCAAAATTTAAGTAACTATGTATAATACAAAATTAGGATTAATTTATAAATTTATATAATAAATAAAGTATATCTTACAATTATTTTTACCTTTACATTTTTCCTTTTTTTTAACCCTATTTAAAAAAAAATCATTTCAGTTTCGCGCCGTTTTTTGAAATTGGTACTACAGATTTCTATAATGGTTTCTTGACCAGTCCCGAGATGGCGCAGATGTTTCAAAAACAAAATGGCCGACACTGTGCTAACTTCTCGCCTATTAAAAAGTGAGGTTTTGTCAAATATTTTGTTTGTTTTCAATTTTCCCAAAAGAAATTTGTCATGAAACTTGTACACCAGTCAATAATTAAGGAAAATCGCCCCAAAAACTAGTTTTAATAACAATTTAGTTGTTTTATCGTACCTGAACCGTCCCGTTGTAAAATTTAAGTGTGGTAGAAAGTAAGCCACTTTCGCCACATCTGTGATCTTTTTTTTGGTGCCCTGATATGCCCTAGGATGATTCGTAGTGATTAATTTTCCGTAAACGATCAAATACAACGTAAAGTTATGGCGGAGCCTCTTATAGAAGCTGCTATTGATCCAATGGACACTGTAGTCGAGCCCTTAGGTTCTTTAGTCCAACCACAAGACAACAAAGATTATGTTGATAGTGAATCTGAGATAGAAGATCCGTTACTCTCAATAATCGATCCTCAAGACACAAGAACATATTCAGACTATAAAAATTTAATAATAGAACATCAAAAATCCTTAGTAGAAGCTGAAAACCAATGTCAAAATGTTATGTTTGACTCATTAGATCAAAATTTATACCTAGATTACCAAAACCCAATTACCGAACAACAAAACATGATAGTCAATGCTCAAACTAAAACTGAATCTGTGATTGAAGGTGATTCAGTAACTTATGACTATAACTTAAAGAGTGATATTAGCAGGCATAAAAACTATGCAGCATACAACTTTGAAAAGGAAGCATTGGAGTTGGGGAGGGCCCAGTGGCCAAATTATGGGGACCAGCACTATTTGAGGGGGTGCAAATGGAGTCCTGATGGTACCTGTTTGTTAACTGTAGTTAGGGGTGCAGGTAAGAGTTACTTTGTTAAGTCATCCAGTTATGGTGTATTTATCTTCATTTCTAAGTAAATTAATTATTTTGTTTTTTGAATATTTATTGATAGGGTCGGTTCATTTCTCTAGAAATTAACCGGTGGTATTCACAAATATTGTGTTATTAAAAATGGAGCACATTTAAAATTGTAAAATTTTCTGGAGAAGATGTAAATTCGGATTTTCAAAAATAGGAATGCAAGTTAAGTTTTATCAATTTTTTGATAAATAGTTAAGACTTGGTTAAATATTATTTAATAGGGATATTTTTTTTAATTTGAGTTTTTAATATTTGGTTTGGGACTACACCAGAGGAATGAGGTATTTGCTTTGTAATAAAAAAAATTATAAACTTGCAATTTTTTTTATACATTAAACTCAACTGCTAAAGAAAACATTTCGTTTTAAATCTTATAACTAAAACAATTTTTTATTTTAATCCTTGGAAAAAGGTGAGCCCTTTTCATCTTCATGAATTTTTTTAGGCATGCACATAGTAGAACTTCCCCAAGATTTGTACACAGGGGATACAGTATCTCCAACTCGTTCTATTAGTTCTCTGACTCCTGCAGTCAGTATTCCTGAGTCTGGGCTGATCTATGACTATTGCTGGTACCCTGGTATGAACAGTGGTAATCCTGCAACATGTTGGTAAGTAGGAGAGAGAGGAGGTTATTAGGGACTTATTGCAATAAAGCCAGGCAGTAATTGTACCAGGCATTATTCTGACAGTTACACATTATAAGAACAGCTGTCTACTGTCAAAATTAGGCATTTGTGTATTATAAAAGTCAGAATTAATAGTGCCGCCACTAATAACGGAAAATAAATGACTGAATTTATAAATTGGTATGTCAATTTTGAAAGATCAACTGTCAGTTTTTAATGGAAAACTGTCAGAATAGTGCCTGGCACTATTATTGCCTGGCTTATTGTATAAGTCCCTATTATGCATTTAAGATTTTTTTGCTACAGAATTTCTAGTAGTTGAGTAAAATGTTTTTTTATTATAGGTTTGGTACTGAGTTTGATTTTTAATGTTTTTTTTTTAGTTGGTTATCTAGTGCTCATGCAGGTCCTATTCACTTGTGGGATGCTTTTACTGGTAACTTAAGGTGCACCTACAGGGGATACAATTCAGTGGATGAGGTATTTATTTTAGTGGTTTTTACTTAGTTTTAATTAGAAGAATTGAAAGTAATTAAAAATTATAATGACCATCAAAACAAGGAAAGTGGGAGGGGGTAAGGGTATATACAGTGTGTCCACGTAAGTTGGCGGCATATGGGAAACATTTTTATTATTAGCTTTACAAAAAAAAGTTATTCTTCATAAAAAGTTCTGCATGGTCCAAAACCTAAAATGCAACCATCAGATGTTAAATTTTTTTATCATATTACGAGGTTTGTCAAAAAATTTGATTTTTGCTCTTGAGTAAAGTACCTTTCTTTTTGACAATATCGAAAATTGTTAAAAAGAAAAGATGTTTAGAATTAAAAATAACTTTCAAATATTCAACATTGTTTATTTACATTATTATTATTTGCATCCTAGATTAATTATGCTTTAATGTGCAAACTTAAATTTCCAACATAATCGCAGAAAATGTAGAAAAAAATATTTTTTTAATGTAAATAAACAATGTTGAATATTTGAAAGCTACTTTTAATTCTAAACATCTTTTCTTTATAACAATTTTCGATATTGTCAAAAAGAAAGGTACTTTACTCTGGAGCAAAAATCACATTTTTTGACAAACCTCGTAATATGACTGAAAAAATTTAACATCTGATGGTTGCATTTTAGGTTTTGGACCATGCAGAACTTTTTATGAAGAATAACTTTTTTTCATAAAGCTAATAATAAAAAAGTTTCCCATATGCCGCCAACTTATGTGGACACACTGTATAAAAATTAAAAATCAAAAACTAAAAATTATAAGTTACAGTTTAAAAATGTTAAAAGTGTTAAAAAAAAAAATTGAAAAAGGATAAGAAAGTTGGAAAAATTTTAAAAATGTTGAAAAAAAATGAAAAAGAAAAAAATTGGAAAAGTGCAAAAATTTTTAAAAAGTTGAAGAAATATTGAACAAGTGAAAAAATGTTTAAAAAACTTGAAAACTTAAAAAAAATTTGAAAACATAAAAAATTTTGGACAAATTTTAAGTTAATTAAAAAAAATTGAATAGGTAAAAAAGTTGAAAAAAGTTGAACAATTTGAAAAAAGTTGAAAACAGTTGAACAATTTAAAAAAATTTAGAAATAAAAAAATTCAAATGTTGAAATTAAAAAAAAAATCAAAAAACTTTTTCTAATTTGAAAGTTTCCCATCTTTACAAAGTGTTTTTTTAAATAATCCAACCGTTAAATTAAATTATATCTATCACCGTTTTTTTTTAGATACTATATTAAAATAACCGAAGAATTAACTTTCTTTTAATTTGATTATTAAAATCAGTGTAAAATTTCCTTTATAACAATGTTTACACTGTAAATTTTATTTTACTATACTTTTTATTTTTATAATTTGTCTATGTGAAGCACCATTTACATGCAAAAATGTTGTTTTTTAATTGTAGAAAAGTCAGTTTTTTTTAACTAAATTTTATTAATTTTTTATTTTGTTTTAAGGTTGAGTCAGCCCTGTGCCTAACCTTCTCAGCGGACGGCCAAAATGTTTTTTGCGGCTACAAGAAAAACATTAAAATTTTCGCCACTAGCAGACCTGGCAGAGAATACGTTGAATACCCCATACCATACCAGTCTTCCTGTATGGTGGCCAGTCAAGCCCAACCTGGCATAGTCGCAATAGGTAAATTATAATATATAGAAAAAAGCGTTTAGGACATATTATGTTTCAGGATAAAAAGTGATTGGGAATAAAAAGTAAAAAACGATTTGAGTTTTTACATTGTAAACAAGGGTGAAAAATAATGTATATACCTAGTGGTAAAAGTGTCTTTTTATCCCAAAATAAAATTATTCTATCAACTGTTTAATTTACTGAATGTTACTTTGGTTTTCGGATATGATATTGGTTGGTTTTTATTTGATGTTAAGAAAAAGAGATTTCAAAGCAATATTTTAAAACACTGGAAACAGCAATAATAGAAAGCATTAAAATGAAAAATAAAGTCTAAAAGTAAAGACCAAAATAGTTAAGAATAACAAAAAGAATAATTTTATACAAAGTTAAAATAATTGACAAATTTAACATTTCCCCAGTTGAAAACCTCCCCGCCCCCCTTTAAATGAAACGAAGTGAAGTGTATGGAAACGCAATCAAGAATGCTTTCTAACAGTTTGTTTTGTCTCGGTGTAAACCACCCTGCTTACTTCCAAATTGACGTTGATTGGTTTGAACTTTAATGCTATAACGCTTTGCAGAAAAAGAGATAGACTGTGCTTTTAAACGCTCTAGACAAAGAGACAAGACACCAGCGTAAGCTAGAGATGCGTCGACTTATAAAACCGTTACAAATCAAAATTGTACTGGGTGTTTTTTAAAAATTGAAAATAGTTTTTTAAATTCATTTCCAGTTAAAAAATACTCTGCCAATCTATGGGCATCTAAGCTCACACTAGGTACTATAGTTATAGTGTACGTGTGAGCTAATATAACTAAAAACTGAAATGTATTTTATTGAACTCCAGACTCAATTACCTTTCGTTTGATACCACACAAGCCATGTTTTGAGTTAAACTTTAATTTTTCAAATCTACCCCCACCTTTTTTTTTAAACTAAAATGTATTTTGTTTAACTCCAGACTCAATTACCTTTCGTTTGATATCACACACGCCATATTTCCACATAAACACTAATTTTTTTAATTTACCCCCACCCTTTTTTTTAAAAGTAAAATGTATTTTATTTAACTCCAGACGCAATTACCTTTCGTTTGATATCACACACGCCATATTTTTACATAAACTCTAATTTTTGAAATATACCCCCACCCTTTTATTTGGCTTGTGTTTCATGGGACCATCTCGACCCAAAACCCAGCGTAGGTACCAAATTTCATTAAAATCGGGCAAGCGGTTTTTGAGTTATGCGCGTTGGTCGTTACAGACATACAGACAGACAGACAGACATACAGACAGACAGACGGCGCAACAAAAAAGTTTCAAAATCATCTGAAACGCAAAGATATATAAAAATTTTTGAAATCAGAGCAACTTTTTTTTTCTCGAAAAAATTAGGATCACTATAGCTCACACTACTATAGTATAGTAGTAGTGTGAGCTAATATATTGATGTTAGTGGCTCAAAGAACAGATTAGCCGAATACAACTTTTATTAAAATCTAGCGATCCTGAAAACCATGCCTAAAAACAAGTCGCTGGTGTTGCAATAAATTTTATATTTATTTAAATATTCTTAACCTAGTATTACATGTAATTAATGCTTGTTGATGTAGAAAACAATATTTAATTAAAAATATTTAAAAACTTATACAGTGAAACCTTTCCTTGCGGACATCTCATTCAGGAGTAATCAGAGTAAGATTTCCACTTTTAAAAGACGAAGAAATAGTCATTATTTATTTCGTTATTTAATCAGGAAACATTAAATCAAGAAAAATTCAGTTTTTTAAATAATTTTTTCTTACACAATAACCTTGCTCTTTTATTAAAGTCTCGCTTAAATGCCGCTCAAGCGTGTTTTGTGCCACTTGCAAAACTCTTGTGCTGTTCGATCTCCTGGCGGCGGCTCACGAAGTCAAGTTGCTAAAACTATCTAGGAAATAGAATAGGGGACATTTTTGGGGGTAGGGATGTACGACAGCCCTAAACCTCTTGCCTCTATACTGGTTTCAGTCTGCAGAAAAAAATGTTTGTCACGTTTTACTAGTCATTTTAAAATTTTATTTGTGCCCCTTATAAAGGGGCCATTCTTGAAAAAAAAGTAAGTTTAAATGCGGTGTTATGGTAATTTTGTAAATTATGAAAAAGTGAAAAAAATAAATAAAAAAGTAATTGTAAACTTTTTTTTATTTTGCAAGTAGTAAATTTATAATCGGGTTAGTTTTATTTTTTGTTGTAATTAATTACACAGTTTTCTAAGTACCTTCCTGTAAAGTAATTTGTAATGTAATAGTTACTTTTCAAAGTATTGGTTTCTAACTCTGGTTGAGAATAAATCAGTACACATAAAGACCAAGAAATTTGTTATCCATAAAGTTGAATTTGTGGAATATGTTTTGTTTGTGTGTGCAGTTACCTCCTTTAATATTTTTGCCATGTTAGAAAGCTCTACCTGTACACTTAATTACGGATTCGCAGTATTGATTATTAGTCATAGAGTTCAAATGATATCTAAGAGATGGCGCTACAGCAATTAAAATCAAGGGGTTTAAAGGATTTTATTAATCGCCGTCTTTGGCGTACTCAGCCGGTAAGAGTAACGTCATTAGATCACGAAAAGAAAACCATTTTCTTGAATTGCTAACCTGACAACAGCGCTAAACTATTTATCTCTCTTAGTGCCATTTATTTAAATAGCGATCTTACTTCAATTCACATATTTTTCAATGGCCAAACGATCGTTGACGAACCCTGTATAATATACTATTTTCTTAGGTAACGTGAAAAACGGGATAGAACTATTGTCACAATCAGACGGGAACTTTAGACATTTGTGTAAACTTCAAGGACACAAGGGCGGCATCACTAGCATGGTGTTCTCCATGGACGGTTACAGATTATACAGTGGTGCCAGAAAAGACAAAGAACTTATTTGCTGGGATCTGAGGGTAAGAAAGCAATATCTAATATCAATTAGTATATGACCCATATAGAGTGGCAACCACAAGCAACTTGCATTCCATTTGCTATTGGTTGACATAGAAAGGCGGGATTTTTAAAATTAAAACTCTCCTGTCCTCGTTTTAGGAGGTTGAAATCGGTGTTAAACCAAACTGAAACAAAACCTAACCGTGGTCAATTGATGGGAAACGTATCCTAACCGGGGCCTGTCTGGACAGGTTAGGATACGTTGTCGAATAATTTATCAGGGTTAGGTTCGGTTCGGTTCGGTTCGGTTCGGTTCGGTTCGGTTCGATTTCGGTTCGATTTCGACAGGAAAACAGGATAGGGAAGCTAATTTAAACTATATATCATAATTTTTGAGATAACTTTTCGACAGTTATCAGTTGTTTACCATAACAAAAAGCATAGGCCAACAAAAAAAGTTGTAAAATGTTGTCCCAAAAATCATGTCATGAACTGTAAAAGAATATAATATGTTTTTAAAAAACAATAAAAAAAACTCATCGGCATATGCATAAACATAGTTAAATTCAATAGGTATGTACTGCACAAACCACTACACTTTTTAATCACTTACAACTAGTATATATTCGTATTTTACGCCGAAAGCTGTAAACATAATGTTTATTAAATGCTTGACTGGTGGCACCATCTCTTAATATAATATAATAATAATCTTAAACGGCAACGTCCAACATCAAAAAGTCAGCTGACTATTTCGATCAATAGCAAACGGAATGCAAGTTGTGAACTAGCCGCTCATGTGGCAACCGGCGAGCCTTGCAACATTGAAGGGCAGATGGCGCTGAAATAAATTCGTCTGCTAGGGTCACTGCATTCTGGAAGCCCGGCGTCTCCAGAGACGCCAGGCTTCTAGGATGCAGTGACCCTATTCGTCTGCTACGCAATATTCAGGAACTACGATTTAGTTGCATGTGCGAGTTGCGAGGTTCATGCCTATCATACAAATGGGCTATCAAAATGGACGGGCCACGATCCTCCACTTTGTTGACGTCACATCCGGGGCTGATTTTTTTTTGATGGTCACGTTACGACACAGCTGATTGTCTTTAAAATATTGAAGTTGGAATGACGGTTCATGGATATTTGATTTTTTTTTAAATAAAGCCGTTTTTGAGATTGTTTTTACTTTATTCTGGCAGAACAATTTTTTTTAAATGTATAGTAAGCCCTAATTTTTCATAGCCGCTTCATTAGCTCACACAAAAATTAAGTTTAAAGGAGAAGCGAATGTGACAATCACATATGACAAAGTCAAATACATGTCAAATATAACAGTTGGCATGTGGTACATGGCGGGTAATTTGAATTAAAAATAAGAAATGCTAAATATTGAAGATTTTAACCTTTTAATCATGTTGCTTCCTTACAAACCTTTGGTGGAATATCGGGATGGTGTCTGAGAATATTTCAGTGAAATTTTGCGGAAATCTGTAGTGCCATTTTGAAAATATCATAAAAAAACGTCTGACCTCCCATAAGACCCAATGTAAAATTCAGCCCCAGGAGAACAGCTGATTTTTTCAGGGTCGTGGCCTCTATTTTTGGGTTGGCCTTGGACGAATTTATTTTAGCGCCATCTGGCCGTCAATGTTGCAAGGCTCGCCGGTTGTCACTCTATATGGGTCATATACTCATTGCTAATAATTATGAGGGGTGTCTTTGATATTTTACATATAGGTACATAGAGGGCGACACTGATCGAATGTCGTTACTAAAACCCACGGTCTAAATAAACCGGTTGTCTGGTAACTCCCAGCCAATAAGAACTCGGCAGCCTATGACGCGGCAATATGCCTGCTCCACGATCAATAAAGAGAGACCTATACGTTATATTATGAGAGAAATAAAGATAGATGCCAAAATTTATTAAAAAATTAAATAATTTAAAAATTTATGATAAAAATTCCAACAGTTTTATAAATATCAGATTCAGGGCACGATTATAAATACTTTTCCTAAGTTAATTTTACACTCTTGTTCATATTAATACCCTATCGTTTTTAAAATATGAATTTTCAAAGTTTGGTCATTTTGGTCTTATGGGATTCCCTTAATTAATATTGTTGCAAAAAATAACCAGCGTGTAAATTTTTTTGAAATTGTCAAGACGGTTCCGTTGAAAATTTTGATGTACAATGTACAGGGTGTTCCTTGGACCACTACCATTGCATTAAAATCATTGTATTTTTTTTGTGCCTGAGTGTATACCAGTTTTTATGTAAAATAATGGTTTTTCCATCCTTTTTATGTAAAAAAGTTATACTGTTTTAAAGTCGCTCAGAGCAATGATTTTTGAGATTTTTGCATTTAAAGTTTTTATTGCATGTGAGTGAAATGCCTAATTTATGTATGATACTTTCTTCAATTCTTTCTACTAATTAATATTTTTGCAAAAACTAACCAGCAAGTAGGTTTTTCTGAAATTTGCAAGACGATTCCGTTGAAAAAGTTGATGTACAATGTACAGGATGCTCTTTGGACCACTACCATTGCATTAAAATCAGTTTATTTTTTTTGTGCCTCGGTGTATACTTAAGCAGGTTTTTAAACAGAATATGATTTTAATTATTAAGTAATTTTACAAACAGTCCTGTAGTTGTAAGAAAGTTTGACAGAATAGACGCAGACAGCAACTTTATTGGATTTTATTGTTTTTTATTTTCAAAGCCTACTATAATAAACAATTTTAACGTTGATTTACTATTTGTCAATTTTAAAATTTTAACTTTGTTGCTAAGAAATTTTATATATTTTTTAAATAAATAATAAAATATAAATTTTATTAATAATTATAATTTTTTTTCAAAACAATAAAAAAATAGTTGTATTAATAAAGTATACGTAATTACCATTTTTAAAAACACTAATACGAAAAAGTTTTTGTTCCTCATTAAAAACATCGCCCTACACAGTTGCAATAACGGACAATAACTTACAATTGTTTTAACACACTTATGATAATTCAAGAACCATCCTGTATATTTTTTAACTTAATATTTCTTAAGAAAACATCCAATCTTAAAAGTGCTATAAAAAATTATTGAGTATAGCTAATATGTATGAAGTAGGTAAGAATTTAATCAAATATCTTTTATGCATACAATAAAAACTTATAATTTAAATATCTTAAAAACCGTTGCTCTAAGGGACATCTAAACACTATAACTTTTTCACTTAAAAAAAATAAAAAATTAATGTTTTTTATAGAATCTTGTATACACCAAGGAACAAAAAAGTTAGACCTATTTTAATGTAACGGTACCGAGCCAGAGAACACCCTGTATAATATATTTTTTTACCAAAATTAAATGGTCCATGCACAAAAATCACCAAACCCATTTTTTTGTGCAAAATTATTAATAAGTAGAAAGCATTGAAGAAAGTATCATATATAAATTAGGCAGATCACTCACATGCAATAAAAACTTTAAATGTAAAAAACTCAAAAACCGTTGCTCTGAGCGACTTTCAAACAGTATAACTTTTTTACATAAAAAGGATGGGAAAATCATTATTTTACATAAAAACTGGTATACACTGAGGCACAAAAAAAATATACTGATTTTTATGCAATGGTAGTGGTCCAAGGAACACCGTGTACACTGTACATCAAATTTTTCAACGCAATCGTCTTGCCAATTTTAAAAAAACTTACACGCTGGTTAGTTTTTGCAAAAATATTAATTAGTAAAAAAGTTATTAAAGAAAATCGAATTGAAAAAATAAAGTTTAACACCCTGTATCTCGGTTAATACGACCTTTTGGACTAAGGTAAGTATGGCTAAATCGTAATATTTTGACCCAGGTAATCTACAGTTTAACGATGTACCATTAGTTCTGGGACACCCTGTATATTAAAATTTCGCAGTTCTCTCTCATAACCGGACACCTCCAATAAGCGGACAAAATCGACGAAACCGTGAGTGTCCGCTTAAAGGAGGTTTCACTGTAGTTGTGCAATACTATACGCTAATTCCCGACCTCACCGAAAACATATTTTTATGCAGGTACCAGGCAGACCTCTATTTGTGCTTCCAAGAGAATGTAACACAAACCAAAAAATTAGCATAGATCTTACAGACGATGGGAAATGGTTGGTTTCTGGAGGCAGTGATGGCAAAATACAAGTATGGGATGTCTCCGAGGTGACTTATCCTACTGTGCATATGCAGGTATGAAAATTCGTCTGTTTATAATTTTTTTAAAAATTAATTTTACCAACACATCAATAATTCCTAATTCTTTTTTTTTATTTGTTTTTTGCTTTTTTTTTTGTAGCGACCGATGCCAAATAAGATTTCTTTTTCTAGTTTTTTTTACAGCCAATTGCATCACAAATATCTTAAAAGTGATGTACCTCCTTAGTAAATTATTAATTTATTTATCAGCGTATTTAAAAATACTCTGCCAATCTATGGGCACCAAAGCTCACACTAGGTACTATAATTATAGTGTACATGTGAGTTAATATATAACTAAAAACTGAAATATATTTTATTGAACTCCAGACTCAATTAGCTTTCGTTTGATACCACACAAGCCATGTTTTGACTTAAACTTTAATTTTTCAAATCTACCCCCACCTTTTTTTTAAACTAAAATGTATTTTGTTTAACTCCAGACTCAATTACCTTTCGTTTGATATCACACACGCCATATTTCCACATAAACACTAATTTTTAAAATTTACCCCCACCCTTTTTTTTTAAGTAAAATGTATTTTATTTAACTCCAAACGCAATTACCTTTCGTTTGATATCACACACGCCATATGTTTACATAAACTCTAATTTTTGATAGATACCCCCACCCTTTTATTTGGCTTGTGTTCGGTGGATTTTGTTCATTTTTAAATGGGACCATCTTGACCCAAAACCCAGCGTAGGTACCAAATTTCATTAAAATCGGGCAAGCGGTTTTTGAGTTATGCGCGTTGGTCTTTACAGACAGACAGACAGACAGACAGACAGACAGACGGCGCAACAAAAAAGTTTCAAAATCATCTGAAACGCAAAGATATATAAAAAATTTTGAAATCGGAGCAACTTTTTTTTTCTCGAAAAAATTAGGATCACTATAGCTCACACTACTATAGTGTAGTGTGAGCTAAAAAAGTTTTAGGGAGCTATTTTTTCTTTGTATTTATGAAATATGTTAAAAATTTGTAAAAAAAATTTAACCTTGAACTTGAATCCGCCCTCCTAAATACGTCACTTTTTTTCATTTAAAAAATGACCTGCTAAGTACCACTTAATTAATTTTTGGTGCAACTAGTTGTAATCTTTTATGTAACTCAGATATTCCATGACAACAGAGACTGCGTTTTTCTTGGTTTTTATTAGGGACCCTGTATGTATGACGTATTTTAAAGAAATGGAGATTCGACAAACAACAAACCCACTAAACACAAAAACATTTTAATAACGTCAAAATAATGTATAAGTTAAAAACATAACCCGTTTTCGGACGTTAGAAAATTAATCTTATGTTTTTATAACGTTTTTTTAAAGTGTTTTTCGAACGTTAAAAAAATATTGATTTTTAACAGTGAAAAATACATGTTTTTCTAACATTGAAAAATAAATGTTTTTTGTTAACACTGAAAAAATATATTTTTTTAAAATATCTCTAAAGATAAGGTAACATAAATAATGTAAATAAAATTCTTCTATTTTGGAAACGCAGGGCAGCAACAGTTCGTTGCGGTTTTCGTGAACTCGACACTCAGTAAGGGCAATTCGGCTCGTAGCTTCTGAAAATAAAATTTAAAATTCTATGTAAACAATAATTTTGTAGTAAGTGCCTCGCTACGAGGCCAAACAATTCATGCTCAAGTGAATACAAGGCAAACAATTTCAAGGCGCGTATTCACTTTAGCATGAATGCAAACGAAGCATTCGTTTCGTCCCGCTGCGAGGCTTGCGAAGTAGCAGTTTGCTAAACCTCGCCTATGTAACATTTATTTATCAATAAAAACGATTTATTATTATTATATAATTCTGCCTCAAATGAATACGCGGCTTAAGGTCCGGCGGCTAATCGTCCACGGTGAATTGTCGCATTCCCTGTCTGATTACCTATAGGTATGCGATATTTCATACAAAACCATTTTTTTTCTTTTGTTTACTTTTTCTTACCTGATTTTGTGGTGCTTCATTTAGATCACTGCACACACATTTGTTGTTGTGTAACTATACCATCATTCCCACGCAGCTGGAGTAATATTCCGATCCTAATATGTATTCACTATCAATATTAATAATTGTGCTTTAAATTTGCCATGTTTATTTCTGCAAAATGCAAATATTTTAACCAAAATTACAAAAAGCGTCTTTGCTAACGACTCGTATCAACTCGCAGCGAAACGCAACTAATGGCGATGTTCAGGTAGTGGGACTGCTATACTATAGAGGGCGCTGCCATCGCGCCCTCTATACTATATATTTTTTTAATGTTTAAAAAACAAAACATTTATTAGCTTCATATATCTTAAATTCAACGTTAGAAGTGAGATCTAGGAAAAACATTATAAAAATAACCATATATTGATGGTATTATTTTTAAAGTTAGTGAAATTATGGTTTTTTTAATGCTGGTTTCTTAACGTTATTAAGAAATATATTTTTGGTAATGCTTTTACATGAAATTTTCGTTAGGATTTTCTACATGTTTTTTTAATGTCAATAGTTGACTTAATTTTAACACAAATTTGTGTTAGAAAAAAAACATTTTTTTTTCAACATTTATTTAACGTTTTTTTACGATTTTGTGCTTAGTGGGAACACGAACACACCGGATGTGATCGTGGTTGATGTCAATCGATAGATAATGAAAAATAAGTATAGGGACACATAAGACATTTTTCCATAGTTCTAACCGTTTTCGAAATATTCCACCTCAAAATTGGAAATTGTCGTTTTTGACCTGTCAATATTTCAAAAATGGTTAGACTTAGGTATATGACATTGTACATGAATTATGTCTAGAATTTTTTAAAGAATCCAAAATATAAATAATATACAGGGGGGTGCATTTAAAATTAGAAAGTTGGTCCGTGAATTTTCCTTTTAAAAATTTAAAAATCTTAGATTTCAGAAATAATCTGTGGTTGATCTTGTCATGGAATAACTGAGCTTTGCTTTCGGACACAGTAACCTTCTTCTTCTTGCTAAACCGCAGCCATAAGGAGTTCACGTTGTTAAAACGTGATGGCGCTATCCGCACACACCACGATGGGTGCAACAAAGACGCATACATATAGCTAACTCTACTCTTTGTTGCCATGATCGGGTCAAGCCAGCCAATCAAAACAGTCAGCGAAGGAACTGACTGCAAAGAGGATAAAATTTAGGGTAATTTTTTGTCCTTTACTAAATCCCAAACAAAATTAATTCCGACTAAATTTTCTAGATGGCGCTTCACAAGGATGCGGCAAACGGAGTAAGCTTACATCCATACCGCCCGATTCTAGCGACATCTAGCGGTCAACACCACGCACTTGATCCTCTGCACCCAGGCAGGAGCGTACAGATCTGCGAGAACGCCCTCTGTATGTGGTGGGTGGGAGCACAATCCAATGGCGAGGATGATTTGATGGAGAGTATCTATAGGAACGCTACTAGCGCATGAGGAAGGGAGTGTGAGGACTTGATGAGTGATTTTTTTTCAAGTGTTCATTTTGGAGGAAAGAAAAATTTGGTGTTAAAAACCTTTAACATAGTTCAAATATTGTTATATCCTTTTTAAAAGATTGTTTAAGCCAGTGTTAATGAGTTTATATTAATAAATAATTTAAACAGATATAATAGACTACAAAAGAACTCCAATTAAAAATATTAGTACTACTATTGTTTTTTGAAGCACTAGAAATATGTTCGCGGAATTCTCCTATTTTTGCTGCATAACCAATAGCGAATGCAACGTAGTTTTGTTCGTGTACACGGTTGAAAAGGTGAGCCATAGGTACTAAAAACAACAAAGAGTTGGATGCGGCAAACGGAGTAAGCTTACATCCATACCGACCGATTCTAGCGACATCTAGCGGTCAACACCACGCACTTGATCCTCTGCATCCAGGCAGGAGCGTACAGATCTGCGAGAACGCCCTCTGTATGTGGTGGGTGGGAGCACAATCCAATGGCGAGGATGATTTGATGGAGAGTATTTATAGGAACGCTACTAGCGCATGAGGGAGGGAGTGTGAGGACTTGGTGAGTGATTTTTTTTAAGTGTTCATTTTGGAGGAAAGAAAAATTTGGTGTTAAAAACCTTTAACATAGTTCAAATATTGTTATATCCTTTTAAAAAGATTGTTTAAGCTAGTGTTAATGAGTTTATATTAATAAATAATTTAAACAGATATAACAGACTACAAAAGACTTCCAATTAAAAATATTACTACTACTATTGTTTTTTGAAGCACTAGAAATATGTTCGCGGAATTCTCCTATTTTTGCTGCATAACTAATAGCGAATGCAACATAGTTTTGTTCATGCAAAATGTTGAAAAGGTGAGCCATAGGTCCTAAAAAACAACAAAGAGTTGGATGCGGCAAACGGAGTAAGCTTACATCCATACCGACCGATTCTAGCGACATCTAGCGGTCAACACCACGCACTCGATCCTCTGCACCCAGGCAGGAGCGTACAGATCTGCGAGAACGCCCTCTGTATGTGGCGGGTGGGAGCACAATCCAATGGCGAGGATGATTTGATGGAGAGTATCTATAGGAACGCTACTAGCGCATGAGGGAGGGAGTGTGAGGACTTGGTGTGTGATTTTTTTAAGTGTTTATTTTGGAGGAAAGAAAAATTTGGTGTTAAAAACTTTAACATAGTTCAAATATTGTTATATCCTTTTTAAAAGATTGTTTAAGCTAGTGTTAATGAGTTTATATTAATAAATAATTTAAACAGATATAATACACTACAGAAGACCTCCAATTAAAAATATTACTGCTACTATTATTTTTTGAAGCACTAGAAATATGTTCACGGAATTCTCCTATTTTTGCTGCGTAACAAATAGCGAATGCAACGGAGTTTTGTTCATGCACACTGTTAAAAAGGTGAGCCATAGATCCTAAAAAACAACAAAGAGTTGGATGCGGCAAACGGAGTAAGCTTACATCCATACCGCCCGATTCTAGCGACATCTAGCGGTCAACACCACGCACTCGACCCTTTGCACCCAGGCAGGACCGTACAGATCTGCGAGAACGCCCTCTGTATGTGGTGGGTGGGAGCACAATCCAATGGCGAGGATGATTTGATGGAGAGTATCTATAGGAACGCTATTAGCGCAGGACTTGATGAGTGATTTTTTTTTCAAGTGTTCATTTTGGAGGAAAGAAAAATTTGGTGTTAAAAACCTTTAACATAGTTCAAATATTGTTATATCCTTTTTAAAAGATTGTTTAAGCTAGTGTTAATGAGTTTATATTAATAAATAATTTAAACAGATATAACAGACTACAAAAGACTTCCAATTAAAAATATTACTACTACTATTATTTTTTGAAGCACTAGAAATATGTTCACGGAATTCTCCTATTTTTGCTGCATAACTTATAGCGAATGCAACATAGTTTTGTTCATGCAAAATGTAGAAAAGATGAGCCATAGGTCCTAAAAAACAACAAAGAGTTGGATGCGGTAAACGGAGTAAGCTTACATCCATACCGCCCGATTCTAGCGACATCTAGCGGTTAACACCACGCACTCGATCCTCTGCACCCAGACAGGAGCGCACAGATCTGCGAGAACGCCCTCTGTATGTGGTGGGTAGGAGCACAATCCAATGGCGAGGATGATTTGATGGAGAGTATTTATAGGAACGGTACTAGCGCATGAGGAAGGGAGTGTGAGGACTTGATAAGTGATTTTTTTTCAAGTGTTCATTTTGGAGGAAAGAAAAATTTGGTGTTAAAAACCTTTAACATAGTTCAAATATTGTTATATCCTTTTTAAAAGATTGTTTAAGCTAGTGTTAATGAGTTTATATTAACAAATAATTTAAACAGATATAACAGACTACAAAAGACTTCCAATTAAAAATATTACTACTACTATTGTTTTTTGAAGCACTAGAAATATGTTCGCGGAATTCTCCAATTTTTGCTGCATAACCAATAGCGAATGCAACGTAGTTTTGTTCGTGTACACGGTTGAAAAGGTGAGCCATAGGTACTAAAAAACAACAAAGAGTTGGATGCGGCAAACGGAGTAAGCTTACATCCATACCGCCCGATTCTAGCGACATCTAGCGGCCAACACCACGAACTTGATCCTCTGCACCCAGGCACGAGCGTACAGATCTGCGAGAGCGCCCTCTGTATGTGGTGGGTGGGAGCACAATCCAATGGCGAGGATGATTTGATGGAGAGTATCTATAGAAACGCTACTAGCGCATGAGCGAGGGAGTGTGAGGACTTGGTGAGTGATTTTTTTAACTGTTCATTTTGGAGGAAAGAAAAATTTGGTGTTAAAAACCTTTAACAAAGTTCAAATATTGTTATATCCTTTTTAAAAGATTGTTTAAGCTAGTGTTAATGAGTTTATATTAATAAATAATTTAAACAGATATAATAGACTATAAAAGACCTCCAATTAAAAATATTACTGCTACTATTATTTTTTGAAGCACTAGAAATATGTTCACGGAATTCTCCTATTTTTGCTGCGTAACTAATAGCGAATGCAACGGAGTTTTGTTCATGCACACTGTTAAAAAGGTGAGCCATAGATCCTAAAAAACAACAAAGAGTTGGATGCGGCAAACAGAGTAAGCTTACATCCATACCGACCGATTCTAGCGACATCTAGCGGTCAACACCATGCACTTGATCCTCTGCACCCAGCCAGAAGCGTACAGATCTGCGAGAACGCCCTCTGTATGTGGTGGGTGGGAGCACAATCCAATGGCGAGGATGATTTGATGGAGAGTATTTATAGGAACGCTACTAGCGCATGAGGGAGGGAGTGTGAGGACTTGGTGAGCGATTTTTTTAAGTGTTCATTTTGGAGGAAAGAAAAATTTGGTGTTAAAAACCTTTAACATAGTTCAAATATTGTTATATCCTTTTTGAAAGATTGTTTAAGCTAGTGTTAATGAGTTTATATTAATAAATAATTTAAACAGATATAATAGACTACAAAAGACGTCCAATTAAAAATATTACTACTACTACTGTTTTTTGAAGCACTAGAAATATGTTCGCGGAATTCTCCTATTTTTGCTGCATAACTTATAGCGAATGCAACATAGTTTTGTTCATGCAAAATGTTGAAAAGGTGAGCCATAGGTCCTAAAAAACAACAAAGAGTTGGATGCGGCAAACGGAGTAAGCTTACATCCATACCGCCCGATTCTAGCGACATCTAGCGGTCAACATCACGAACTTGATCCTCTGCACCCAGGCAGGAGCGTACAGATCTGCGAGAACGCCCTCTGTATGTGGTGGGTGGGAGCACAATCTAATGGCGAGGATGATTTGATGGAGAGTATCTTTAGGAACGCTACTAGCGCATGAGGGGGGGAGTGTAAGGACTTGGTGAGTAATTTTTTTAAAGTGTTCAATTTGGAAGACAGAAACCTTTAACATAGTTCAAATATTGTTATATCCTTTTAAAAAGATTGTTTAAGCTAGTGTTAATGAATTTATATTAATAAATAATTTAAACAGATATAATAGACTATAAAAGACCACCAATTAAAAATATTACTACTACTACTGTTTTTTGAAGCACTAGATATATGTTCGCGGAATTCTCCTATTTTTGCTGCATAACTTATAGCGAATGCCACGTAGTTTTGTTCATGCACACTGTTGAAAAGATGAGCCATAGGTCCTAAAAAACAACAAAGAGTACTCTTTAACAAAACATATACCTAGGGTGACGGCCAAACGTATTTGTTTATATGTCACTCACTCACGTCTTTAATATATCTGTACTGCTAAAGCCACGGTCTCTAGAATTAGACCGGTCTTTGGATCTTGTATATATATATGTCGAATTTTTCACGTCACTGGTGGTCCAGCTGATTTTTGTAAACAAAAGTTAAATATGATATTAACAACTAATATTTTTTTAATTTTTTGAAAACTAAGGCAATTTTCCTACTGTTTTTTAGTATATTCTTATAAAATAATATTTTTGAGACACACCAGTCGTTATTTTTTTTTTAACCTGCTTTATTTTTTTACACAAAAATTAAAATTCGAAGAAAATAATGTGTTCGTTTCAGCTTCAAAAGTATTCCGCTAACCTACACCTTTGTTTACTTCCCAAGTCCTCGGTTTACCCTTGATATTAAACGATCACATTCAGTTTGACTTGTATTTTAATTCTTTGTGTAATAAAAAATTAAGCGGCTAAAAAAAATTACGACAATACGTCTAAAAAATTTAAAGAAGAGGGGGAACACCAGAGAATAAATTATACGCAGGTAGACAAGAGCTGACTAGGAATATCAGGGGAGATTCGAGGTCGCGTAGCGAAGCCAGAAGGAGGTAAGAATTGCGTTTTAATAAACCTTGCTAATTTCTGTCTCAGGCATTATGCCGGCGTTGAAATTTACTATCGAGGAAAGGGTTCAAATGTTAAAATGGTATACGTTTGGGTTCAATTGAATCCAATAATGTGGAACGCTTGTAGTAGTCATTTTCCATTAATGTTTTTAATACGCTTTAGCAGTACAGATATATTTAAGACGTACGTGGTGGTAATGATAAGTAAAACTTACCATTCGCAAAGACCAACACGTCAGTACCCGCGTGGGTGACTTCGTCGGTACTAACTAACGCTTGCTGAGAGTACTCGAAGTCTGTGGTGTCGTTCAAAGACGGATCAGGTCGGATGACGGAATTCGTCGCGTTGTCTATCATGAATTGATAGTTGTTTGGACCGCCCGTACCGTAGATGAGTGAGGTGAAGTTCCGAGGTTCCATTGCAGATTGAGTGTATGCTAAAAATAATGAAAAATGTGGTTATGCATAAATTTTGTATTGCCCTTTAACACAATTTTTAAGCCACAGAAAGAAAATTGCCAGTTACTAATTCTTTACTGTTACTTACACAATACCCCCTCCTTTCTGTCAGGATAGCCTGTCAAAAGCATGGAATGGGAGTGATCGGAGGTTACTATGATCAGTGTTTCCTCCTCTTTCGTCAATTCTAGGGCTCTACTGACTGCATCGCTGAGGCCTAGGGTCTCTCCTAGGGCTTGACGGGCGTGGCCTCTGTGATGGGCCTGGTCGATCATCCCGCCCTCTACCTAGAAATATAGGGTGTTTAAAATTAAGTCCGCACTATTACTTACTTCATTAATCTTAGTGTGGCACTATTTTTGAGACAACTTTTTACAATTTTTTTTCGTTGGCCTATGCTATTTGCAAGGCCAACACAAAAATAGAGGCCACGACCCTGAAAAAATCAGCTGTTCTCCCGGGGCTGAATTTTACATTGGGTCTTATGGGAGGTCAGACGTTTTTTTATGATATTTTCAAAATGGCACTACAGATTTCCGCAAAATTTCACTGAAATATTCTCAGAGACCATCCCGATATTCCACCAAAGGTTTGTAGGGAAGCAACATGATTAAAAGGTTAACATCTTCAAGATTTACAACTGTTATATTTGACATGTATTTGACTTTGTCATATGTGATTGTCACATTCGCTTCTGCTTTAAACTTAATTTTTGTGTGAGCTATTGAAGCGGCTATGAAAACTTAGGGCTTACTATACATTTAAACAAAATTGTTCTGCCAGAATAAAGTAAAAACAATCTCAAAAACGGCTTTATTTAAAAACAATCAAATATCCATGAACCGTCATTTCAACTTCAATATTTTAAAGACAATCAGCTGTGTCGTAACGTGACCATCAAAAAAAAATCAGCCCCGGATGTGACGTCAACAAAGTGGAGGATCGTGGCCCGTCCATTTTGATAGCCCTGGCTATTTGTTATGGTAATTAGCTGATAGCTGTCAACAAGTTATCTCAAAAATTATGATATACAGGGTTCGTCAACGATCGTTTGGCCATTTAAAAATATGTGAACTGAAGTAAGACCGCTATTTAAATAAAAGGCACTAAGAGAGATAAATAGTTTAGCGCTGTTGTAAAGTTAGCAATTCAAGAAAATGGTTTTCTTTTCGTTATCTAATGACGTTAGTTACTCTTACTGGCTGAGTACGTCAAAAACGGCGATGCATAATATCCTTAAAACCCCTTGATTTTAATTGCTGTAGTGCCATCTCTTAGATTTGATTTGAATATTTGACATACTTTGAACTGTATGACTAATAATCAATACTGCGAATCCGTAATTAAGTGTACTGGATACCCAACAAACAATTAAAGTTGTAACGACGAAACCCCAACTAGAAAGAATTTCTTAAAAGTAACCGCAACGTACTCCCGCTACGTCTCAGTATACCATACAGCGACGTTATAATTCCCTAAGTGGGGAACCAATTTCTGGTTATAACTACTTGGCCAAGTGTTTAAAGTCACTGTAGTAACAACTACACTACTACGTCGTAGCCAGGTATCTACTACGTCGTAGAGGCTGTTTTTTTTCCGTAATGGCATAAAAGTTGCGATGTAGTTGCAAATAATATAATCGTTTCTTTTTGGTAGAATTGTTACACAATATGGTAGACACAACAGTAAACAGACTCGCTTAGTTTTTTTGTTTGGTTATGGTTATAATATGAACTATGTTATCCAAAAGTGTGAGAATTTACGAGCAGAGGATCAAAATTCGAGTGCGACGCAAAGTTTTTTGTATAACATGCATTATATATATTGCAAAAAGCCGGTGCGCCCGTAAAATTGAGCCGTTTTCTGGTAGCTGATGGAATTTTTGTGTTGTGATTTTGGAGGTTATGTTTTCATAATCGACAGTTAACTCCAACAAATGGTGCTTAAGAAGAGCATTTTTGGTAAGCTTCAACTAATTTGTTTATAAAATAGTATGGCTCTTTAATATGAGCTCATAAAACGACAACAAAAATATTAAATTTTCTTTCTTACATAAAAACATGGCGTCCCAAACTATATTCCCTGATAGTCGAAAAGGTTACTTGAAAGTAGTTGCGGCTTTAAAGTTGATCCAAAAAGTTATTTTGTCTACATTGTTACATCAGATGTTACTATGATGACACAAACTTTTGTGGTAAAAATTAAAGTTATAATGTAGTTGTCGGATACACTTGTTTGGGACTCCAATGAAGCTTAACTTTCTAGTGGTAATTAAGTAGGATATAAAAGTCAGGGCGACTACGAAATAATGACTAAAAAGAAAGTAAAACTTTAGCAACGTCCTATTGTGGTAGAGAAGACTATCAGAATCGACTATCAAGAAACAATCCTATGAAGTAGTTTAGAGGGTCGTTTTTACGAAACATCTACTATTTTCTGATACTAAATAGTAGTTAGAACTAAAAAGTAACAAATTTTGGTTGGGATCACCACATTTCTACTATAAGAAAGTAGCAAAGCCTTTAGAACATGTAGCCGCTACTATAAATGTTAGTTGGGTAGTGTATGGTGACTTTTAGGAACTTGACTTCGTGAACCACCGCCAGGAGATCGAACAATTGAGCGGCATTTAACCGCGACTTTAATAAAAGAGCAAGGTTATTGTGTAAAAATTTTTTAATAAAAAATTTAATTTTTCTCGATTTAATGTTTCCTGATTAAAGCTAAAATAACGAAATAAATAATAATTACTATTTCTTCGTCTTCTAAAAATGGAAATCTTACTTTGATTGCTCTTGTTTAGTAATAAAAAACTATTAATGAATTTTGAGTCACAGCGGCAAACGCTCCTGAATATGCGCGTCTTTGGTCACTCACTGACTTCTTGTTTTCCATAAGTTCATCCTTTTTTATACGCTTTTCATAAAGGTAAACTTTCGAAGTCGAGCCCTGTAGAGTATAACTAATAACCGGTTAAAACTCTGATCCGGAGCAGGGTTATAACCGGTTAATAGAACAATGAAAATACATAATTTTTTGACGTTTCTTTGTTAAACGCTCTGTGTTTTATTCTCGCATTTAAACGGAGAGAACTAATAACCGAACGATGGACCGCTTAAATTTGTCTTTAATTTGTGAACGGACGTCTATTAGACAAAATCAAACAGGCAGCGCCATCTCAAGCAAGAGTTTTTTTCTACTACGAAAAACATTACACAATCCTGCCTTTCTGCTAATTTCTCTATGTTTCTATATACTAACAATGAGTATATGACCCATATAGAGTGGCAACCGGCGAGCCTTCCAACATTGAGGGGCAGATGGCGTTGAAATAAATTCGTCTGGTACGCAATATTCAGGGACAACTAGTACGATTTAGTTGCATGTGCGAGTTCCGAGGTTTATGCTTATCATGCAAATGCCATTAGATCATACTAGTTGTCTCTGAATATTGCGTACTAGACGAATTTATTTCAGCGCCATCTGACCGTCAATGTTGCAAGGCTCGCCGGTTGCCACTCTATAAGGGTCATATACTCATTGATTAGACAAAATCAAACAGGCAGCGCCATCTCAAGAGTTTTTTTTCCTACTACGAAACACATTACACAATCCTTGCGTTCTGCTGCGTTTCTAATTTTTCTGTGTTTATATATACTAATAAGTTAAGGCTTATCTTATATTACCATCAATATGTATCCATTTTGATTTTTCTCTAGTATTTTAATGGCCTGTTCTGTCATGTTTGTTAAAGATGGCATCCCTTCCGGTCCTCTGTCTCTGTTGTGGTCTAATTTTAAGTGGCCATTTGCAAAAACTCCTATAAAATAAGAAAAACGTCAGAAGAATAATTGTCTCTGAATATTTCGTACTAGACAAATTTATTTCAGAGCCATCTGCCCCTCAATATTGCAAGGCTCGCCGGTTGCTACTCTATATGGGTCATATACTCATTGCTCTCACTAAAAACAGATATATTGTGCAATATGATGAGTCAGTTCTTTCAAAATAATGTCCTTGCTCATAGAAGTAGAGTAAAGCTTTTCTTATGCTAGCGCCACCTGTGCTATAAGGTCCGAAACTAAGCTAAAGCATTGATTATATAACAGATTTGTAATAATTGATTATAGTAACACCATTAACTCTCGAAATCAATGATTATAATATATATTTTTACAAAGTTAACAATTTTAAAAAAATTAAAAAACTGCACTTTTTGGTCTCTCGGCATTACTATAAACACCAGTCCCTTACCTTTTATATCGCTATATAGAGGGCCCCGAGAAGTTTAATTTAATGTATTATAATATATATTTTTACAAAGTTAACAATTTAAAAAAATTAAAAAACTGTACTTTTTGGGTACCCCTTTGGTCAGGAAAATTTGCACCAAAAATTTCAAAAAAAACATTTGGTTGATACTGTGCCACGACGAAGCTACGGAGTCCCTTATACTAACCTAAAAATATTACCGTTGTAGATGTAATGGTTATCGAGAAAAATAGAATCAAAAGTTGAAAATTTTCAAAAACTTTTTAAAAAAAGTCAACTTTTTTGTTATTGGATATACGTCAAAACATTTCCTATATTTTTATTGCTTGCCTCACAAAGAAATAAAAAAGACCCCAAAAGTTGGTTTATAGGTTAGTGTTTGTAAGAAATAAATAAAAGTTTGAATGCCAAAACTCAAAACTGAAGTGCCTTTAGCGGCCTCTCTTGGCATTACTATAAACACCAGTCCCTTACCTTTTATATCACTATATAGAGGGCCCCGAGAAGTTTAATTTAATGTATTATGATATATATTTTTACAAAGTTAACAATTTAAAAGAATTAAAAATCTGTACTTTTTGGGTACCCCTTTGGTCAGGAAAATTTGCACCAAAAATTTCAAAAAAAACATTTGGTTGATACTGTGCCACGACGAAGCTACGGAGTCCCTTATACTAACCTAAAAATATTACCTTTGTAGATGTAATGGTTATCGAGAAAAATAGAATCAAAAGTTGAAAATTTTCAAAAACTTAAAAAAAAAGTCAACTTTTTTGTCATTGGATATACGTCAAAATATTTCCTATATTTTTATTGCTTGCCTCACAAAGAAATAAAAAAGACCCCAAAAGTTGGTCTATAGGTTAGTGTTTGTAAGAAATAAATAAAAGTTTGAATGCCAGAACTCAAAACTGAAGTGCCTTTAGCGGCCTCTCTCGGCATTAATATAAACACCAGTCCCTTACCTTTAATATCGCTATATAGAGGGCCCCGAGAAGTTTAATTTAATGTATTATAATATATATTTTTACAAAGTTAACAATTTAAAAAAATTAAAAAACTGCACTTTTTGGGTACCCCTTTGGTCAGGAAAATTTGCACCAAAAATTTCAAAAAAAAACATTTGGTTGATACTGTGCCACGACGAAGCTACGAAGTCCCTTATACTAACCTAAAAATATTACCGTTGTAGATGTTATGGTTATCGAGAAAAATAGAATCAAAAGTTGAAAATTTTCAAAAACTTTTAAAAAAAAGTCAACTTTTTTGTTATTGGATATACGTCAAAACATTTCCTATATTTTTATTGTTTGCCCCACAAAGAAATAAAAAAGACCCCAAAAGTTGGTCTATAGGTTAGTGTTTGTAAGAAATAAATAAAAGTTTGAATGCCAAAACTCAAAACTGAAGTGCCTTTAGCGGCCTCTCTCGGCATTACTATAAACACCAGTCCCTTACCTTTTATATCGCTATATAGAGGGCCCTGAGAAGTTTAATTTAATGTATTATAATATATATTTTTACAAAGTTAGCAATTTAAAAAAATTAAAAAACTGCACTTTTTGGGTACCCCTTTGGTCAGGAAAATTTGCACCAAAAATTTTAAAAAAAACATTTGGTTGATACTGTGCCACGACGAAGCTACGAAGTCCCTTATACTAACCTAAAAATATTACCGTTGTAGATGTTATGGTTATCGAGAAAAATAGAATCAAAAGTTGAAAATTTTCAAAAACTTTAAAAAAAAAGTCAACTTTTTTGTTATTGGATATACGTCAAAACATTTCCTATATTTTTATTGCTTGCCTCACAAAGAAATAAAAAAGACCCCAAAAGTTGGTCTAGAGGTTAGTGTTTGTAAGAAATAAATAAAAGTTTGAATGCCAAATCTCAAAACTGAAGTGCCTTTAGCGGCCTCTCTCGGCATTACTATAAACACCAGTCCCTTACCTTTTATATCGCTATATAGAGGGCCCTGAGAAGTTTAATTTAATGTATTATAATATATATTTTTACAAAGTTAGCAATTTAAAAAAATTAAAAAACTGCACTTTTTGGGTACCCCTTTGGTCAGGAAAATTTGCACCAAAAATTTCAAAAAAAACATTTGGTTGATACTGTGCCACGACGAAGCTACGAAGTCCCTTATACTAACCTAAAAATATTACCGTTGTAGATGTTATGGTTATCGAGAAAAATAGAATCAAAAGTTGAAAATTTTCAAAAACTTAAAAAAAAAGTCAACTTTTTTGTTATTGGATATACGTCAAAACATTTCCTATATTTTTATTGTTTGCCCCACAAAGAAATAAAAAAGACCCCAAAAGTTGGTCTATAGGTTAGTGTTTGTAAGAAATAAATAAAAGTTTGAATGCCAAAACTCAAAACTGAAGTGCCTTTAGCGGCCTCTCTCGGCATTACTATAAACACCAGTCCCTTACCTTTTATATCGCTATATAGAGGGCCCTGAGAAGTTTAATTTAATGTATTATAATATATATTTTTACAAAGTTAGCAATTTAAAAAAATTAAAAAACTGCACTTTTTGGGTACCCCTTTGGTCAGGAAAATTTGCACCAAAAATTTCAAAAAAAACATTTGGTTGATACTGTGCCACGACGAAGCTACGGAGTCCCTTATACTAACCTAAAAATATTACCGTTGTAGATGTTATGGTTATCGAGAAAAATAGAATCAAAAGTTGAAAATTTTCAAAAACTTTAAAAAAAAATCAACTTTTTTGTTATTGGATATACGTCAAAACATTTCCTATATTTTTATTGCTTGCCTCACAAAGAAATAAAAAAGACCCCAAAAGTTGGTCTAGAGGTTAGTGTTTGTAAGAAATAAATAAAAGTTTGAATGCCAAATCTCAAAACTGAAGTGCCTTTAGCGGCCTCTCTCGGCATTACTATAAACACCAGTCCCTTACCTTTTATATCGCTATATAGAGGGCCCTGAGAAGTTTAATTTAATGTATTATAATATATATTTTTACAAAGTTAGCAATTTAAAAAAATTAAAAAACTGCACTTTTTGGGTACCCCTTTGGTCAGGAAAATTTGCACCAAAAATTTCAAAAAAAACATTTGGTTGATACTGTGCCACGACGAAGCTACGAAGTCCCTTATACTAACCTAAAAATATTACCGTTGTAGATGTTATGGTTATCGAGAAAAATAGAATCAAAAGTTGAAAATTTTCAAAAACTTAAAAAAAAAGTCAACTTTTTTGTTATTGGATATACGTCAAAACATTTCCTATATTTTTATTGTTTGCCCCACAAAGAAATAAAAAAGACCCCAAAAGTTGGTCTATAGGTTAGTGTTTGTAAGAAATAAATAAAAGTTTGAATGCCAAAACTCAAAACTGAAGTGCCTTTAGCGGCCTCTCTCGGCATTACTATAAACACCAGTCCCTTACCTTTTATATCGCTATATAGAGGGCCCCGAGAAGTTTAATTTAATGTATTATAATATATATTTTTACAAAGTTAACAATTTAAAAAAATAAAAAAACTGTACTTTTTGGGTACCCCTTTGGTCAGGAAAATTTGCACCAAAAATTTCAAAAAAAACATTTGGTTGATACTGTGCCACGACTAAGCTACGGAGTCCCTTATACTAACCTAAAAATATTACCGTTGTAGATGTAATGGTTATCGAGAAAAATAGAATCAAAAGTTGAAAATTTTCAAAAACTTTAAAAAAAAATCAACTTTTTTGTTATTGGATATACGTCAAAACATTTCCTATATTTTTATTGCTTGCCTCACAAAGAAATAAAAAAGACCCCAAAAGTTGGTCTAGAGGTTAGTTTGTAAGAAATAAATAAAAGTTTGAATGCCAAATCTCAAAACTGAAGTGCCTTTAGCGGCCTCTCTCGGCATTAATATAAACATCAGTCCCTTACCTTTAATATCGCTATATAGAGGGCCCCGAGAAGTTTAATTTAATGTATTATAATATATATTTTTACAAAGTTAACAATTTAAAAAAATTAAAAAACTGCACTTTTTGGGTACCCCTTTGGTCAGGAAAATTTGCACCAAAAATTTCAAAAAAAACATTTGGTTGATACTGTGCCACGACGAAGCTACGAAGTCCCTTATACTAACCTAAAAATATTACCGTTGTAGATGTTATGGTTATCGAGAAAAATAGAATCAAAAGTTGAAAATTTTCAAAAACTTTTAAAAAAAAGTCAACTTTTTTGTTATTGGATATACGTCAAAACATTTCCTATATTTTTATTGTTTGCCCCACAAAGAAATAAAAAAGACCCCAAAAGTTGGTCTATAGGTTAGTGTTTGTAAGAAATAAATAAAAGTTTGAATGCCAAAACTCAAAACTGAAGTGCCTTTAGCGGCCTCTCTCGGCATTACTATAAACACCAGTCCCTTACCTTTTATATCGCTATATAGAGGGCCCTGAGAAGTTTAATTTAATGTATTATAATATATATTTTTACAAAGTTAGCAATTTAAAAAAATTAAAAAACTGCACTTTTTGGGTACCCCTTTGGTCAGGAAAATTTGCACCAAAAATTTAAAAAAAAACATTTGGTTGATACTGTGCCACGACGAAGCTACGAAGTCCCTTATACTAACCTAAAAATATTACCGTTGTAGATGTTATGGTTATCGAGAAAAATAGAATCAAAAGTTGAAAATTTTCAAAAACTTAAAAAAAAAAGTCAACTTTTTTGTTATTGGATATACGTCAAAACATTTCCTATATTTTTATTGCTTGCCTCACAAAGAAATAAAAAAGACCCCAAAAGTTGGTCTAGAGGTTAGTGTTTGTAAGAAATAAATAAAAGTTTGAATGCCAAATCTCAAAACTGAAGTGCCTTTAGCGGCCTCTCTCGGCATTACTATAAACACCAGTCCCTTACCTTTTATATCGCTATATAGAGGGCCCTGAGAAGTTTAATTTAATGTATTATAATATATATTTTTACAAAGTTAGCAATTTAAAAAAATTAAAAAACTGCACTTTTTGGGTACCCCTTTGGTCAGGAAAATTTGCACCAAAAATTTCAAAAAAAACATTTGGTTGATACTGTGCCACGACGAAGCTACGAAGTCCCTTATACTAACCTAAAAATATTACCGTTGTAGATGTTATGGTTATCGAGAAAAATAGAATCAAAAGTTGAAAATTTTCAAAAACTTTTAAAAAAAAGTCAACTTTTTTGTTATTGGATATACGTCAAAACATTTCCTATATTTTTATTGTTTGCCCCACAAAGAAATAAAAAAGACCCCAAAAGTTGGTCTATAGGTTAGTGTTTGTAAGAAATAAATAAAAGTTTGAATGCCAAAACTCAAAACTGAAGTGCCTTTAGCGGCCTCTCTCGGCATTACTATAAACACCAGTCCCTTACCTTTTATATCGCTATATAGAGGGCCCTGAGAAGTTTAATTTAATGTATTATAATATATATTTTTACAAAGTTAGCAATTTAAAAAAATTAAAAAACTGCACTTTTTGGGTACCCCTTTGGTCAGGAAAATTTGCACCAAAAATTTTAAAAAAAACATTTGGTTGATACTGTGCCACGACGAAGCTACGAAGTCCCTTATACTAACCTAAAAATATTACCGTTGTAGATGTTATGGTTATCGAGAAAAATAGAATCAAAAGTTGAAAATTTTCAAAAACTTAAAAAAAAAAGTCAACTTTTTTGTTATTGGATATACGTCAAAACATTTCCTATATTTTTATTGCTTGCCTCACAAAGAAATAAAAAAGACCCCAAAAGTTGGTCTAGAGGTTAGTGTTTGTAAGAAATAAATAAAAGTTTGAATGCCAAATCTCAAAACTGAAGTGCCTTTAGCGGCCTCTCTCGGCATTACTATAAACACCAGTCCCTTACCTTTTATATCGCTATATAGAGGGCCCTGAGAAGTTTAATTTAATGTATTATAATATATATTTTTACAAAGTTAGCAATTTAAAAAAATTAAAAAACTGCACTTTTTGGGTACCCCTTTGGTCAGGAAAATTTGCACCAAAAATTTCAAAAAAAACATTTGGTTGATACTGTGCCACGACGAAGCTACGAAGTCCCTTATACTAACCTAAAAATATTACCGTTGTAGATGTTATGGTTATCGAGAAAAATAGAATCAAAAGTTGAAAATTTTCAAAAACTTAAAAAAAAAGTCAACTTTTTTGTTATTGGATATACGTCAAAACATTTCCTATATTTTTATTGTTTGCCCCACAAAGAAATAAAAAAGACCCCAAAAGTTGGTCTATAGGTTAGTGTTTGTAAGAAATAAATAAAAGTTTGAATGCCAAAACTCAAAACTGAAGTGCCTTTAGCGGCCTCTCTCGGCATTACTATAAACACCAGTCCCTTACCTTTTATATCGCTATATAGAGGGCCCCGAGAAGTTTAATTTAATGTATTATAATATATATTTTTACAAAGTTAACAATTTAAAAAAATAAAAAAACTGTACTTTTTGGGTACCCCTTTGGTCAGGAAAATTTGCACCAAAAATTTCAAAAAAAACATTTGGTTGATACTGTGCCACGACTAAGCTACGGAGTCCCTTATACTAACCTAAAAATATTACCGTTGTAGATGTAATGGTTATCGAGAAAAATAGAATCAAAAGTTGAAAATTTTCAAAAACTTTAAAAAAAAATCAACTTTTTTGTTATTGGATATACGTCAAAACATTTCCTATATTTTTATTGCTTGCCTCACAAAGAAATAAAAAAGACCCCAAAAGTTGGTCTAGAGGTTAGTTTGTAAGAAATAAATAAAAGTTTGAATGCCAAATCTCAAAACTGAAGTGCCTTTAGCGGCCTCTCTCGGCATTAATATAAACATCAGTCCCTTACCTTTAATATCGCTATATAGAGGGCCCCGAGAAGTTTAATTTAATGTATTATAATATATATTTTTACAAAGTTAACAATTTAAAAAAATTAAAAAACTGCACTTTTTGGGTACCCCTTTGGTCAGGAAAATTTGCACCAAAAATTTCAAAAAAAACATTTGGTTGATACTGTGCCACGACGAAGCTACGAAGTCCCTTATACTAACCTAAAAATATTACCGTTGTAGATGTTATGGTTATCGAGAAAAATAGAATCAAAAGTTGAAAATTTTCAAAAACTTTTAAAAAAAAGTCAACTTTTTTGTTATTGGATATACGTCAAAACATTTCCTATATTTTTATTGTTTGCCCCACAAAGAAATAAAAAAGACCCCAAAAGTTGGTCTATAGGTTAGTGTTTGTAAGAAATAAATAAAAGTTTGAATGCCAAAACTCAAAACTGAAGTGCCTTTAGCGGCCTCTCTCGGCATTACTATAAACACCAGTCCCTTACCTTTTATATCGCTATATAGAGGGCCCTGAGAAGTTTAATTTAATGTATTATAATATATATTTTTACAAAGTTAGCAATTTAAAAAAATTAAAAAACTGCACTTTTTGGGTACCCCTTTGGTCAGGAAAATTTGCACCAAAAATTTCAAAAAAAAACATTTGGTTGATACTGTGCCACGACTAAGCTACGGAGTCCCTTATACTAACCTAAAAATATTACCGTTGTAGATGTAATGGTTATCGAGAAAAATAGAATCAAAAGTTGAAAATTTTCAAAAACTTAAAAAAAAAAGTCAACTTTTTTGTTATTGGATATACGTCAAAACATTTCCTATATTTTTATTGCTTGCCTCACAAAGAAATAAAAAAGACCCCAAAAGTTGGTCTAGAGGTTAGTGTTTGTAAGAAATAAATAAAAGTTTGAATGCCAAATCTCAAAACTGAAGTGCCTTTAGCGGCCTCTCTCGGCATTACTATAAACACCAGTCCCTTAACTTTTATATCGCTATATAGAGGGCCCTGAGAAGTTTAATTTAATGTATTATAATATATATTTTTACAAAGTTAGCAATTTAAAAAAATTAAAAAACTGCACTTTTTGGGTACCCCTTTGGTCAGGAAAATTTGCACCAAAAATTTCAAAAAAAACATTTGGTTGATACTGTGCCACGACGAAGCTACGGAGTCCCTTATACTAACCTAAAAATATTACCGTTGTAGATGTAATGGTTATCGAGACAAATAGAATCAAAAGTTGAAAATTTTCAAAAACTTAAAAAAAAAAGTCAACTTTTTTGTCATTGGATATACGTCAAAATATTTCCTATATTTTTATTGATTGCCTCACAAAGAAATAAAAAAGACCCCAAAAGTTGGTCTATAGGTTAGTGTTTGTAAGAAATAAATAAAAGTTTGAATGCCAAAACTCAAAACTGAAGTGCCTTTAGCGGCCTCTCTCGGCATTAATATAAACACCAGTCCCTTACCTTTTATATCGCTATATAGAGGGCCTCGAGAAGTTTAATTTAATGTATTATAATATATATTTATACAAAGTTAACAATTTTAAAAAATTAAAAAACTGCACTTTTTGGGTACCCTTTGGTCAGAAAAATTTGCACCAAAAATTTCAAAAAAAACATTTGGTTGATACTGTGCCACGATGAAGCTACGGAGTCCTTCGAAATCAATGAGTAACACTAATTTAGCGCATAAACCTGTAAAGCCTATGACCCGCTCTATATGGGTCATATCGCAGCCAACGATAAAGACCGGCCATGGCGCGTTATAAGCAAGTCAAAGGTCACGTGATCTTAGGAGTCCCAGGATTCTTATTGTATTGCTTAATATATTATATGTTTTTACACAATTTAAATAAATTAACAAAAAAATTTTGTTCTTTTATAGGCAAAATTTGAAAAAATTAAGTTGCTGATATATGTTTATTATAGATAAAAGAACTGAATCTATAAAATAAAAAATTATACAAAATTTGCACTCTAATATCTTGAGGTACATATATTAGGTACATAATATCGTTAGTAACTTCAAATCTATACAAGTCTTTCAAAATTGGACATATCAAACCTAAGCTTTTAGTTTTTTAATTTTTCTTTGACTGTCATCATCTTTGAGTTCTTATTCAAAGATTTATTAGCAGACACTAAATCATTGTGCTTTTTAATAAAATTATTTTAAAAAACTTTACATGCCCTTAAACTAATTTTTTCAAGCTTTGACAATAGTTTTTCTCCACAAAAACACTCGTTAGAGTTATCTGAAGAAAAATTTTCAATATAAAACATTTCACAATAATTTATTAAAAAGAAACAAGTGATTTTGTGAATAAGTGAGATGGTTTTCCCATTCAATGAACTGAATGTAGTGGTCGTCAATAATTTTTTGAAAAATTACCCAGCACAAAGTTTAATATCTATTTCAATATAGTGTAAGTTAACTACCAACTCATGTTCTTTTAAAAGCTGTATCTTACTTTTTAAATATTTCACACTACCAGAGAGATATTTTACAAATCAGTTTTTTAATATTGCGAGGGTGCGGAAGACATATTACCTTAGAATTGTAAATTGACGTGTATGCACTGGATAACTGGATAAACAAAGATGAAGCCAACATTAAAGTGTATCCACCATATCTTCGATTCTCAGGTTGCCTTTTCAAGAGACCTAATTGTTCAATAAGAAATGACAACTGAACACATTTTTCACTCTCACTATCGAAAATGTCACTAAGGATGTCTATTACTTGATCAATCTTATCCAAGATCTTATCTTTTACCACTTCTTTTCCGTTTGCAACATATTAGGTTTCAGTTTTATAGTTGGACCGACAAGGAATAACACTAATTACACGTTCGCGGCATTGTTTATCTTATAGGTATTTTCTTTATAATTTACTCATTAGCCATTAATTATTTTAACGCAGCCCACTACAGTCTTTTTCGTGGGCTGCGTTTTTGAATAACTTTGATAAAATTCACATAAAATTCGAGCCCGAATTTAAAAAAAAATCGACGTAAACAAACATACCAAAACTGAACACACACATGTTTTATAATGACAGCGGGCCGTGAGGCGTTTTTTTGTGGGACTCCTACGGTCACGTGATATTTCCGCGCCCGGGCCGGTCTTTCTCGTGGGCTGCGGGTCATATACTTATTTGTGAAGGAGGGCGTTTTACATGAGTATAGAAAACTCAGTCGCGCATTTGAGATTTGTTTGCGTTCTTTTTTTGGTGTAATTATAGTAAGAATTTGTAGCTTTTTAATCAGGTCTTATTACCTAGGGTATACTGAGCTTGAAAATTAGCCTTTTGTAGATCTTGATTGTTGTAGAGAACCTGATAGGTTACATTCCTAACTTTTTTGTCATTTATCCAGTCTCGAATGAGGTCTCTGCCATCTTGGCTGTAACAAGACCAAGTGTCAACTGGATCTGCTATGCTGTCAGTTACTTTTGACACTAAAGACTGTCGTCCTCCACCCATAATCACCTAAAAAAAAATTAGTTAATGCCACGTAGTTATACAGGGTGTCCCATAACTTAGGAGCCAAACAGGTGATAGAGGAGGTCATGTCTGATAAAAAAGTTCTTATAAAGCATGTGCCAAAACCCTTTCTTTGTCGAGATACAGAGCATCAAAGTTGGCAATTTTTTTAACTTTTTGATAATAACTTTTTAAAAAAAACCCAGTAAAAATATGAAATTGGGTAGGGTCGTGTATTAGAACAAGAGCAATAAATTGAAATAAAAATTATTTTGAAAAAATTAGTCGGTAAATTTTTTTTAGAAAAAACTTTTTTTGGTATAAACTTTTAAAAATTACGACAATACGTCTAAAAACTAAAAATTATATTTTATAAAGATGTACTAAAAAACAGTAGGAAAATAGGGTGTTTGACAGTAGTAAAAAATAAATATATATTTATTTTTAGATATCTCTTTAGGTCTTGGTAATGCTAAAAACAAACTTTTTTGTTTAATTTTTTCTCAAATTCATAGTTCTTTTAATTAAATATATTCATTGAATTAAAACAATTAGCCACGTGATTCAAAACAGGCGGTCTACCAATCAGCTGCGAGTGACGTCACAAAACAGTAACCGCCTCGAACGAACCTATTTTCTGTGGTATTTTCTTATGGATGGTAATGTTTGCTTAGGTTTAAAGTACGAATTATCGTCCTAAATTAAATTTTATTTTGTGTTTTGCTTATAAAAAATATTTTCAATGGAAAACGGATTCTCCAAAGCCGATAGCTCCAACTTGCCAATGCTGCATTCCTTTATGGTGGCAGGCTTCTTTGCCAACAACAGTGATTTTTGTTCTGTGGAATTTAGAAACGTTAAAATGTTGATGTAAGTATTCGATGTTTTGTATATAACTGAAAGTTCTTTTATATTGGTGGGTGTGCTTTCGGGCTGTTCGGCCGTCGTCGTTGGAAATTCGTTCTCGACGTTTCGCCATCTCGAGTGGATGGCATCTTCAGGAGATGTTGACTGTTTGTCGGCTTCTCGAAGACTGTCTTCGACGGCCGAACAGCCCGAAAGCACACCCACCATTGGACGATGGCCGCGAAAGCCTTTCACAATTTGTTCTTTTATATTCTCCGCCTACTTTTACTCATTTAGATTTTGAGGTTAGGTTATATGTTTTGCTTTTTTGTTTAATATGCCACTGCAATAGATTCAATTAAATACCCAATCATTATTATTTTAAGCATTAAGAAACAATCAAAAATTGCAGGACAGGGAGGCAAAAAGTATACAACAACTAGCAATACTTGAAGTACTGCATAGGTTACACTGCATATTCCTCCGTAGGTACCGCCTATGCACTGCCTAGTCTTGCATATGCACTGCTCAGTGCTACATTTAGCCTGCATGTGCACTGCCTAATCCTGCATTCAGAGGTACTCCCTAGTCCTGCCTAATAACTGCCTAGCACTGCCTAAAAATTTGTATACCTTTCTGCCTATTATAGTTGTTCACCCCTTGTAATAAACATAACCTCAAAAATTTTATCTTCATTTACGAAATAGTTATATATATTATAGACAACGTTAGAAAAATTAATAGAACCAATTTAGTTATACTCACATCAAAGTGATATTCACAAATGTAAAGTGAAGATGTATTAGAAAAGGCTCTTGGGTTTCTTCGAGCAAGTTCTAGCCACTTTTTCCGTTCTTTTACTGTTGTGGGCACATGAATAAATAGTTTTTCAGATGTTTTTATGCTAGTATTCGAACACTGAGGCACTACACACCACTTATAGGACATTTTTTTACATAAAAAACAGTAAAAACACAGACCAAAAACAAATAAACACTTGAATGCCGTGTATCTGTCCGGTAGTTTACTGCTCTGTGACGTCATTGCAACGCCATGCTAGAAATGAGCGTTTTAGCGGCAAATTCAAATCGGAAATTAGAAAACTTGATTTTAAATGTAGTCATGATAAAGTATACTATTTTAATAATTTTGCGTAGCAAATTAGGGACCTATGTATCATTCTAAACACTTTTCTAAAATTTGCCAAATACCCTATTGCCTTAGTTTTGAAAAAATTCAAAAAATATTAATTGTTCATATCATATCTAACTTTTGTTTACAAAAATCAGCTGGACCACCAGTGACGTAAAAAATTCGACATATAAGATACAAAGACCTTTCTATTCTAGGGACCTTGGCGACTACCTACCTCGATATTTTTTCCAGGATAATCTTCCACAAGTTGCCTGGCGATATCCTTGCAATTGGTTGACTGTTGTGGGATGACGCTTTCACATTCCCACTTCCGGTCCGGGATGTGGGCATAGAGGGCGCTGGGTGTGGCGTGGGTAACTCTGGTGGTTGTTACAAACCCTAAAATAGAGGTGGAACTGAGAGGGTAGGAGCTGACCTAAAATTTGTACATCTATTGCCAGTAATCTCATGTAAATCTTGGGATAACGGCAAAAAATTTGTACATGTATTACATTAATACCTAGCTTATTTATATGGGTAATGCCAAGCAGGGCTATCAAAATGGACGGGCCACGATCCTCCACTTTGTTGACGTCACATCCGGGGCTGATTTTTTTTTTGATGGTCACGTTACGACACAGCTGATTGTCTTTAAAATATTGAAGTTGGAATGACGTTTCATGGATATTTGATTTTTTTTTTAATAAAGATGTTTTTGAGATTGTTTTTACTTTATTCTGGCAGAACAATTTTTTTTAAATGTATAGTAAGCCCTAATTTTTCATAGCCGCTTCATTAGCTCACACAAAAATTACGTTTAAAGCAGAAGCGAATGTGACAATCACATATGACAAAGTCAAATACATGTCAAATATAACAGTTGGCATGTGGTACATGGCGGGTAATTTGAATTCAAAATAAGGAATGCTAAATCTTGAAGATTTTAACCTTTTAATCATGTTGCTTCCTTACAAACCTTTGGTGGAATATCGGGATGGTGTCTGAGAATATTTCAGTGAAATTTTGCAGAAATCTGTAGTGCCATTTTGAAAATATCATAAAAAAACGTCTGAACTCCCATAAGACCCAATGTAAAATTTAGCCCCGGGAGAACAGCTGATTTTTTCAGGGTCGTGGCCTCTATTTTTGTGTTGGCCTTGTGCCAAGTAATGCCATACACTGTGTGACAGTTTTTAGTGTTTTTCTTAGATATCTTTTTAATTGCAACACACACAAAATTTCGGAATTCCATTGTCTTTATTTATTTTAAACACGACGTTTCGGTTAGTAAGTATCTCTAACCGTTTTTAAGTGTAAACTTAACAATCTAGTCTCTAGGCTACTACTTATACTACTTGGTGTGTAGTCGGATGTAAAGGCCGGCCCCTTTTTAATACTAGGACGCCTGTTTTCCTTAAGGAGTGGTTTCCATATATTTGGCATGTCCGTGCTTGATTGACTGAAAACTTCTTTATTCTGAATTATAAACGCAGCTTCAATAAACTTTAGTTTTTCGCCAATGCGACTCCTTATGCAGAACTTTAGCTTCTAACCACTGAATCCTGTGATCATTAGACCATGCATGATCCGCTAAACCGGTTTTTTAACCTGAAGCGGATGGTTTGTTTCACCTACAAATGATTTACCACACTCACACGAAATTTGGTGAATACTTTCCTTATTATTTGAGGGATTTTCTGGTTTTGTGTTAGTTATAAAACTCCTTATCGTATTTCCCGATAAAAATACTAATCAAACAAGTTTCATGGCTAATCGGGCAAAAAGGAGTTTTTTGTTTCCCTTATATTTTTCCGTGGGTAGCTTGAAAGCTTAACCTCACGGGGGTCCAAGATCTAATGGACACCTAATAAGTGTTGACAGTTAACCGTTTCGTCCTTATGGGACTCCTCAGAACACTGCTGGTCAAGTGACAAATCTTGCGAAGTTAATCAGACGGTTTTGTCTCTAATTAAATGTAATTAGTGAGCGAACTATAGCAAGAGGCGCCATCTACCGAGATACGAGAGAAACAAAAAACCAAAAGCAGGGAAAAACACTGCTATACAATATCGATCAATGAAAAGATCGAATGCAAATGAAAGAAAACAACTATAGTCCGTGACCTACGACAGCTCTTTGTCTTTTCAGGTCGAATCAACGCATTTTGCATTTTTACCCGTCATCAAGACAGTGAGCGTCAATCAACGGAATTTTTAAGCCAAAGCTACCCACGGAAAAATATAAGGGAAACAAAAAACTCCTTTTTGTCCGATTAGTCATGAAACTTGTTTGATTTTTAAATTCACGGGTACGAAATTTCACGTTTGATAAAAATACTGTTTTTATATTATAGTGCTTGGTTATTCGTCTTATGTTTTCTGAAATCCCTTGGACATATGGAAAGTTAATAACCCGCAACGGATTATTATTTTGAGAATTTGCTACATTTGTTTGTTTTTTAATTTTAGAGATCGTTGAGTTTATTAATTTCTCGGAATAACCATTCTGTTATAAGTCCTTTTTAATGTTGTTAATTCTTCATTATTAATACAAATACGGCTCTTTTTCAAACAAAGAGTATAAAAGGATACTTACCTGTTGATTTTCCGGCTTCTTGAGCCCATTTAAAAAAGCTGTCCACGTGACTATTCTTATTCAGGGCAGCTTGACAGTCGCCATGTTCGACGGAACTGTCAACGCCAGCTGTCTTGTGATTCGCTTTGACGCCGCCGAACAGTGCCGTTGCAGTACTGCAGGAATCTGGTACTAATTTGTTGGCTGAATATGTCTAAAAAAAATATCGTTCAGTGATTTTAATAAACCCTTGTCGCGAACTTTGAAAATTCATATTTTAGAAACTATACATTTTACGAACAAAAGCATCGAGTTTTCCGCTGTTTGAGTTTTTCCGATAATAAATTTTTCGTGCTTATAGATGTTCCTTCTCCGAAACGTTAACAACTTAAATTTTTTCCCGTAAACTAAGAAGTTTTTTACTAGGCGCCATTTCAAAGAGATCTATTACTACCCAACTGAACAATAAAAATAAGACACAGCAGTCCCGCCGAATAAAATATGTTGTAAATACGACAGAAGTATTTAGTCTCCGCATTAAAACGGAAATAGGGAATTCTCCGGCTGCAGAGTGCGTCGTTGCCAACATACTACATAATATTTATGCCCATGTCGTGCAGCGCTCCGTCCCGTTGTCAGAGGTTCGCGTCCGGTTAAGGAAGGTTACAGAATTTTTTAACAAAAAAATATTGCCCGCGTCCGGTTATTAGAGTGTCCGGTTATAGGAGTGAAACAATACATTATACATGTAAAGATATAGGGAAAAGCTTGGTTCCAACAAATTTGTCCGCCTAGGGAGTGTCCGCTTACCTTGAGAACTCCAACATTCGTAAACTTCTCCCATCCCAAGTGCCCTTTCTCCCCCTTCCCATAAATCCTGGAGGAAGTGATGGTGGTTTGTCCCATACCATCTCCAATAAATAAAATGACATTTTTGGCGGGCTTGTCAATTATTTTCCTAGCTAGAGCCCTCTGCAGTTCTTCTCTAGCGACTTGCTTCCAGTAAGATTGATCTAAAAATAATTAGACTTTAGTAGTAACGAATTTATAAGGAAATGAATGCAGACAGGATTGGCAATGCAATCGTGTAATCTGTAAAACAAAGGCTGAAACAAAAATAGATTTTTTGAGAACCACTACACTGATTTTACTAATTTGTACCTCGTTGTGTGGGGGAAAAGTAGTGCTTTTCTATAAATTAAAAAAAAACTAAAACATTTTCGGAAAATGATAAAAAAACACGTCATTTTCAAGAATCAAGTATGGTTCTGTTCGCCATCTTAAATTTTAGGATGACGATAAACTTTGATCATGATCTTTCAAAAGCAATCAGTTTCCACTAGGATGTTTTTTATGTCATGAAAATCGGAATAATAGATAGTTTAAGTTGTGCTACTTATTTTTACGTAAACATGAGATTTGACAGTTGTATGTATGTATTCGAAAGTGGTGGCAGGCCCTACTGGACCTCCATGCACTGCGACCACAAATGGATCTATTGTGCCCACGTACCTACATACTGAGTTTGACTAAAGTGGCATATTACAACAATAAATGATTTAGGCTTAACACTTTGGCTCAAAGATATACCACTAAGGCCTCTGCATTATTAGCCATGATTTGAGAGTTACGCAAGCGCACTTCGTCACAGCGTCGTCAAGGTCACGTTAGGAGCTTACGTATTTACGTTAGCTTACGGCAGTCTGCGGGCACCTTAACGTTACCAAAGAATAGAATTGGTTGATTGACCGATCGAAAAATGAGGCCCAGATGATAATTTCCGCTTCCAGTACAAACGATTCTTTGCAAATATATTTCTACTGTTGTTGAAAAGACAAAAAACAAAATTGTAACATCAAAAAACACAGTGCCGAATTCCATATTCTCTGCTATTAGTAGACTTGTTATGATAACGTAAAAACATTCAACTTAAACTCAAATTTGGAACAAAACGTAGAGCGCTTAACGTGCAGTTTTACGTAAAAATACGTAGCACAAGTTAAACTATCTAATAATAAATTTATAAGGAAATAAATGTAGACATATGATTGGCAAGGCAATAGTATAATATGGTTAGGTTAGGTTTGATTATGAGTGGTGCGACTGTCGCCCCTCCACTGCGACTCAAGTGGTCTATTGTGGCTCATCCCAACTTAAATATCACCAATACCTATCTCCTTTATGAAGCAGATCAGTTTGTTTGGTGATATTTCCTCAAGATCTTGAGGCTCTATCTGTCCAGGTCCGAATATTTTCGCCCTAGTTCTTTGTCTTGCTACGCAGTGGCAGATTAGATGAAGTAGCGTTTCCTCCTCAACACCGCAGAACCTACACGCTGGTGTGTTGCTTACTCCCAGTCTGTTCATGTGTTTGTTGAGTCGGCATTGGCCTGTGTATAGCCCTGTGATTATTCTTAGGCTATTCCTGTTTAATTCCAGGAGTTGGTTCGTTCTGTGTTTGTCTGGCTTGCTTAGAAAGGTTTTGGAGTGTTGTTGTCTCGGGGTTGCCCGCCAGTTTTGAGTCCCTTTTCTAACAACCCACTCTCCTATTTCTTTTGTGACTGTGGCCTTAGGTAAGCCGAAGTAAGGCTCCGGTCCAACCAGCGCGGATTCTGCTCCCGCCCTGGCTAGTGCGTCTGTATATATATAGTATATATGCAAAACAATGGTTGAAACATAAATATTTTTTTAGAACCACTAAACCGATAAAGCTGTTTCATACCTTATTGTGCGAGGCAAGAATTCAGCTTTTTTAATAATTTAAAAAAATAATTAAAACATGTTGGCAACAAAAGAATAAACAAGCATCTTTGAAGGGTACATTTTAACTGCGTCCGCCATTTTGAATTTTGAGATGGCGGACAAAAAAATATATTTGGTTAAAACTCTGATTAATCCTCTGCCAAGTGCAGTTTGTCCCATTAAAATCGACTGTATAGTTCAAAAGTTATAATGAAAAAAAATTGTCCGGTTTTTTTGGCCCACCCGGTATATTTATATAAAGATTTTTACCTCCGTAAATGTTAGCATGTTATTCAATAAGCCGATCAGAATAAGAAGAGGTTTGAGACAGGGTGACACAATAACGAGTAAGATTGGCCTGGGCAGCTATCGGTAAATTAAGCTACATATTAAAAAATAAAAAATATCCTCAGTACCTCAAAATGAAAGTATATAATCAATGTATCGTTCCTGTACTTACCTATGGATCCCAGACCTTAACACTTACAAAATCAAACATAGATAAGGTAACAAAAGCCCAAAGATCAATGGAAAGACAAATGTGACAACGAAAGACCGTTGCTAAGACCTTTCCAGCAGACGGTACTGCCTTTGGCTTCTTTGGAACTGGTTTATCCTTTGTCGTCCATTGTTTAGACTATTGCTTTATTTCAGACGAGTCGTTAAATACCGAGATGAATTCCAAGACGTGCGCAAGCGTTGATCTGTCACTTCTGCCAACCAATCAACTGAGAGATATTTCAGTATGATTTTATACAGCAAAACTTTAATAATTCCCAGTTCTTTTTGATGAAAATTCGTCGTTTTTGTGCTGTGAAAATGCCGTGACGTGCAAGTTGTGTGACAAATTATTTAGTGCCCAAAATTCTACTGTATGGCTATGCTACGATAAACATTTTTTAAGATTTAGCGCATTTAAATTTGTCAATACTCCCATGGCAAAACAAAATAAACGTGAAATGCAATATAGAAGAAATACTGCATATACCTCAAAAAATATTAATCGCAGCACATAGATATTGTAAATTTTTGAAATCAAAAAGAAAAGACGAATCTTAAAATGCAAAAATATACAGGGTGTTCCCTCTCAAAAAATCGACTTCATTCTCACACCCTGTACAGGGTGTCCCAAATTCGTTGTTTTTTTGTGGTGTCGGGTATTTCTAGGGGAAATAGAAAAAAACTGAGCCCCCTTTGCGACGCTTAAATTTTAAGAGAAGCCTAAAGGTGAAAACCACATTTAGATATAGCAAGCCGTTTTTAAGCTACGGAGTGTTTTTGTCTGCATTTTGCTTTTGTGTAAATAGCTTTCTTATAGATCTTTTCTTGAAGAATTGACAGATGTAAACGGTTTTTATTTATCTGTTTTGGTTTTTAAAATATTGCATAAAGTTGTTATTTTTCTTACAGAAGAACTCTCTTTTTATTCGATTTTTAAAATCAGCTTAAAATTTCCTTTAAAATGATGTATCACACTCAATATTTTAATTTTTAATTTTTTTTTATTGTTTTGTTTATTTTTATTTTTTAATTACCTCTTTATTATTTTTTATTTTTATAATTTTATAATATTAAAATATTTTAAACCCATTAAGCAAACTAAAATATGTGGTAAAAATAAAAAAAATTAATTTTATGTGATATCTCAAAAACTAAACGTGACAAATGAAATTTAATTTAACAGTTTAATTCCTCTTAAAAAAGTGTCTTAGGAATGTTTTCACAGAAATAAAAAATATTAATAAATAAACAAGTTATAGACCTCTTCCCAAAATGCAGACTTTTTAGAAACACCCCGTAGTTTAAAAACGGCTTGCTATATCAAAATGCGATTTTCACCTTTAAGCTTCTTTTGAAATTTGAGTGTCGCAAAGGGGGATCAGGTTTTTTTAGCCCCTCTAGAAATACCCGAAACCTCCCAAAAACATCGAATTTGGGACACCCTGTACATGGTGACGGATAGAAAAAAATTATGTTGGCTTTTAAAGTTGTCATAATTAACCAAAAAAATCTACAATTTATTATAGCCCTTTATTTTCAATGATAAAGTTGCTGAGTGCTCAGGTTATAAAAAACCACCCGATATCTACATAAAATCATACCTAAAAATTAGAATTGACCATTATTTTATACCTTGAATTTTTTATTATACGTTAAGCTCTTCGATCTCGCGCCAATCCCGGTATTCGCGCCAATAATTTAAATTAGACATTTTGACGTTAATTTTGGCGCATGCTCCTTTGATGGAATTCATCTCGGTATTTAACGACTCGTTATTTCAGGGGTATAATGATGAACCCATGTTTCATCTACCGTAATAAATCTACGCAAAAAGGCCCGTGAATCACGTCTAAACAATGCCAAATTCTCCTCTGAAATGATTAAACGCACGAGGTTTTGATCTGGCGTCAGCAAACGCGGCACCCATCGGGCGGATAGCTTTCTCATACCTAAAACTTCACATAAAATATGGTGAACTCGCTCTTTTGATATGCCCACAGCCTCAGCTACCTCTTCCAGTCTTAATCTGCGATTTTTTAGAATTAGTTTGTGAATGGTTTGCACCATTTCTTCAGAAGTTGCCGTTTTTGGCCTGCCAGAACGCGGAGCATCATCAGTGCTAGTACGACCACGTTTAAAGTCTGATACCCAGGTTTTAACTGTGTTATAGGAAGGAGCAGATTCCCCTAGTGTAGCATCTAGTTCAGCTTTTATTTCCGTCGGCGAGAACCCTTTGATATGAAAATATTTTATCACTGCTCTTATCTTGTTTTTTTCCATCTTTTAAAATTGACACACTGTATAAACTTTCAAAATAAGCAGGATACAAACTACTTGACGCATTCACTTTGAACTTCGAGCGTATACTGATCACAAGCAAGGCTACACAGACACGTTGGAAGAAGAAAACACATCGGGCCTGCCATAGGCTAGACCAAAAACCTTTCATCCCATCCTCGTAGATGGATTTAATAACACGTAGCTTGTATTGAATCACCCTGTATATACTAACCTTCTTTATAAGAAAAAACAGCACTCGTTGCAAGCAAGTTCAAGAATACAACACAAATACCCGCCAAGTTGACATTCATTTTTAATTTTAAAAAAATCTTTTCTTGAGTGAATAACCTTTTAATTTAATCAACAATTTATTATTAATTGAACAACATATAAATAAAAACAGAATTCTTATTTTTTAATACAAAAAAAAGAAAGGATATTTAAATGATTATATGCAATGTTTAAAATTTTAAATGTTTGTTTTTTTTTTAAATTTAATCACTTAGTTATTATCTACATACATTTTTAAGCTATTTTATGTGATATAATTCGACACAGTCACAATAATAATTCTGATAAACTTACCGTGTCTGTTGCGAATGCCTGACTCCTATTTATTTAATTTGGTTTATGATAATCACTTGTGTACAGGGTGTTCCAATTATTAAATTAAAACATTTCATGTAAAAAAACCAAGTACGCGAAAATGGTATTCCTTAAAAAGAATTGAGATAAATGTAAAGCCAAGTTCTCCAATACAAATTTCAAACTGAAATTTCTATTGGAGAACTTGGCTTTACATTTATCTCAATTCTTTTTACATGAAATGTTTTTGTTCAAACTGAAATTTCTATTGGAGAACTTGGCTTTACATTTATCTCAATTCTTTTTACATGAAATGTTTTTGTTATGATTTCATTCTTTTTCGAAAGTATTTGGATAATATATAAATTTTAAAGTAGTAAAATATGCGGAATATTGTTCAAAACTTTTGCAATGCCTTATAAAAAATTTTTAGGATTTTTAATTTTTTCCTATGGTTTTATCATAGTTCATGTAAGTCTTCCAAAGCTCACGTCTCTAGCGTTTCTAGAAGTAAGCAATGTTACTTTTACATAACTTTACATTTATAGGAGAGGGAAGTTAATTAAAATTTTGGGCTTTTAAAATTTTTTTCTATAGTTTTATCATATTTCTTATCAGTCTGCCAAAGTTCAGCTCTCTAGCGTTTCTGGAAGTGGGCAGTATTACTTTTATATAATTTTACATTTATGATAGAGGGGATTAGAATTTTGGGGTTTTTGGATTTTTGTCAAGGTCATAATTTCTATCACTCTGCCAAGTTTCAGTACAGTAGAATTTGAATGATCTATAGGGAGAGTTGCCGCGGAGGGAGTGACGCCGCTTTTCACGAGTCGTTAAATACCGAGATGAATTCCAAGACGTGCGCAAGCGTTGATCTGTCACTTCTGCCAACCAATCAACTGAGAGATATTTCAGTATGGTTTTATACAGCAAAACTTTAATAATTCCCAGTTCTTTTTGATGAAAATTCGTCGTTTTTGTGCTGTGAAAATGCCGGTGACGTGCAAGTTGTGTGACAAATTATTTAGTGCCCAATTTAATTTGAATAAACACTGTCATCGGGGTTCTACTGTTTGTCTATGCTACGATAAACATTTTTTAAGATTTAGCGCATTTAAATTTGTCAATACTCCCATGGCAAAACAAAATAAACTTGAAATGCAATATAGAAGAAATACTTCATATACCTCAAAAAATATTAATCGCAGCACATAGATATTGTAAATTTTTGAAATTAAAAAGAAAAGACGAATCTTAAAATGCAAAAATATACAGGGTGTTCCCTCTCAAAAAATCGACTTCATTGTCACACCCTGTACAGGGTGTCCCAAATTCGTTGTTTTTTTGTGGTGTCGGGTATTTCTAGGGGAAATAGAAAAAAACTGAGCCCCCTTTGCGACGCTTAAATTTTAAGAGAAGCCTAAAGGTGAAAACCACATTTAGATATAGCAAGCCGTTTTTTAGCTACGGAGTGTTTTTGTCTGCATTTTGCTTTTGTGTAAATAGCTTTCTTATAGATCTTTTCTTGAAGAATTGACAACTTAAACGGTTTTTATTTATCTGTTTTGGTTTTTAAAATATTGCATAAAGTTGTTATTTTTCTTACAGAATAACTCTCTTTTTATTCGATTTTTAAAATCAGTTTAAAATTTCCTTTAAAATGATGTATCACACTCAATATTTTTATTTTTTTTTATTTTTTTATTGTTTTCTTTATTTTTATTTTTTAATCACCTCTTTATTATTTTTTTATTTTTATAATTTTATAATATTAAAATATTTTAAACCCATTAAGCAAACTAAAATATGTGGTAAAAATTTAAAAAAATAATTTATGTGATATCTCAAAAACTAAACGTGACAAATGAAATTTAATTTAACAGTTTAATTCCTCTTAAAAAAGTGCCTTAGGAATGTTTTCACAGAAATAAAAAATATTAATATATAAACAAGTTATAGACCCCCTTCCCAAAATGCAGACTTTTTAGAAACACCCCGTAGTTTAAAAACGGCTTGCTATATCAAAATGCGATTTTCACCTTTAAGCTTCTTTTGAAATTTGAGTGTCGCAAAGGGGGATCAGGTTTTTTTAGCCCCTCTAGAAATACCCGAAACCTCCCAAAAACATCGAATTTGGGACACTCTGTACATGGTGACGGATAGAAAAAAATTATGTTGGCTTTTAAAGTTGTCATAATTAACCAAAAAAATCTACAATTTATTATAGCCCTTTATTTTCAATGATAAAGTTGCTGAGTGCTCAGGTTATAAAAAACCACCCGATACCTACATAAAATCATACCTGAAAATTAGAATTGACCATTATTTTATACCTTGAATTTTTTATTATACGTTAAGCTCTTCGATCTCGCGCCAATCCCGGTATTCGCGCCAATAATTTAAATTAGACATTTTGACGTTAATTTTGGCGCATGCTCCTTTGATGGAATTTATCTCGGTATTTAACGACTCGTCGCTTTTCACGTATTTCAATGATTACGCTATAACATAGGCAACCATGTATGCCCACATTCAGAGGTCATCATTTAGTGAACGGTTATAACATCGGACGTGCAATACTTGGATTTACGACGGTAAGGTAAAAATTTTTTAGCAAAATTTTAAGTACTGTCCTAATAAGTGTGGTTCTTTGCAATGTGGTAGTTTTTTTTCACATTCGTGTGTTTTATTCAGTATTTTGGGGTTATGTTTACAGGTGCCATGCCGTATTTTAAGCCTTTTTCCTCGCAGTAACTACAAGTTACCAGGTAACCTGGTTACTCGTTTTCTGTTTTTCTACGCTGAGTAACACTAACTATGATGTCACGAGTAACCACACAGTGTAACCAGCCTAGCAGACGTGGTTGCTGAAATATTTTGAGGTTAAGATCGTTTTGTTTTCAAAAATCAAACAAGTTTCATGGCTAATCGGGCAAAAAGGAGTTTTTTGTTTCCCTTATATTTTTCCGTGGGTAGCTTGAAAGCTTAACCTCACGGGGGTCCAAGATCTAATGGACACCTAATAAGTGTTGACAGTTAACCGTTTCGTCCTTATGGGACTCCTCAGAACACTGCTGGTCGAGTGACAAATCTTGCGAAGTTAATCAGACGGTTTTGTCTCTAATTAAATGTAATTAGTGAGCGAACTATAGCAAGAGGCGCCATCTACCGAGATACGAGAGAAACAAAAAACCAAAAGCAGGGAACACTGCTATACAATATCGATCAATGAAAAGTCCATTAGATCTTGGACCCCCGTGAGGTTAAGCTTTCAAGCTACCCACGGAAAAATATAAGGGAAACAAAAAACTCCTTTTTGCCCGATTAGCCATGAAACTTGTTTGATTTTTAAATTCACGGGTATGAAATTTCACTTTTGATCGTTTTGTTTTGTTTTTTTTCAAAATGTTTGATTTTAATCATAGACTTCTATACCCTACAAGGCGTTATACAACTCAATGATTTTAATATATATATTACCAACGAATTATGTTTGGTAACGGTAGAAAATAAAGCACATCCCTTGAAGTTGGTCCTATATCAATTCAACTGCAACTAGTCTTAAAATGTACTGCATTTGGTGTTCTGTGGTACTGCGGCCTTACCACAGAATACTAAAGGAGCACCCTGTTTCCACCCCGATTCAAAAAACGCATCAGGTAACGCTGCATTTAAAACTGGTGTAAATCCATGTCCCGTGATACGTTTTTTGAATCGGGGTGAGCATGCATTGGTGGAAACAATGAATTATTTTCTGCATTTCGGAAGCTCCTGGTAAAAACAAAAACAAACAATTGGAAATGTCATCCTCAGCTGACTGTCTGACGTCATACAGCGGTTACTCCGAATAACCGTGACGTCATTTCGAGTAACTTAAATGAGTGACTAGTAAACTCGAGGAAAAAGGCTTTTTGTTGCGCGTTTTAAATCTGTGACCCTGATTATCAGGTGCGGCATCTCCCCCAACAAAAAGGACAGTTGCCTTATTTTCAAGAAGACCGAGAAAAAATTCAATGGAGTGACAGCAGTGATGAACCTCTAGCCATAAAGAAAAATGAAAACCAGGAACACTGCGTGGAATGCTTCGAAATTTACGCAACAACAACTAAAAAAGTATATTGGCTATAATCAATGTTTACACGAGTCGTATAAACATTGCTATAATGTATTAAATGCTTAAAATGGCTACATGTCACTTGCACCACGTATGGTGAAGTTTGTAACATCTGTTCCAGACTCGAATTACGGAAAAAAATGAAAATTAGAGGTTTTTTTAGAGAAACGGTTACAGCGGCGTATCTTTTATTTTCATGCGGCACCTCCCCCAGCAGTGTGGGAGAGATGCCGACTTTAATTAAAAACAATTTTTTTTTGCTATGTTCATGTTTTCTTACATATATTTTTTATTTTTATGTTTTAATAAAGTTTAACGCAGTACCTGTGCATTGATTCATTTTGAATAAAAAAATCTCGTGACTTACAGATGTTACAGCCATTGGCGTAGCTAGGGTGGGGCCAGGGGGGGCCAGGCCTGGCCCCCCCCTGAAGTCCCTCAGGCCCCCCTAAGATATTTTAGGCCTCCCCTACCGACTAGTAGTAAAAGAAGATGACGCTGAAAATACATACTTTTCTATTATTATTCGGGAAATATTCAAATAAAATAGGTGCATTAAAATTTAAAATCATTCAGATAATGTTTACATTTCAGGAAAAAGCCCTTGTCTTGCGGAATTAGGCTTTTTCTCTTTAAATTATCGGTAACTTTTCTGCACTTATGCAATTTCCCGAAAATATTTTTTAAATTTAAACATAATTATGCATATTGAATATTTCATACATATTGGCGACATCTTGTAAAATATTATAGAAGTGTAAGTTAAATTTCGCATTTAATAAAGACAGCGACCTTTGCCCCTCTGTTTCCGAAATCGGGTTGTAGATGTCGTAAGGTTATAAAAGACTGTTTATTATTATTAAATTAAACTGTTTTTCTAAAATAAATATAATAATCTTTTTAGTTTTTTTGAGGTTAGCGTTTAGTGTCTTATGAAAATTTTCCGATTTTGGTGACAATTTCATAACCATTTTCATATGAAGCTTTCCCACGTCGTTAAATGGAATAAATTCGTCGAGCACTACCGGGAAATTTTTAATATTAATACTTCTACTCCAAGAGCAGAAATGACCGTTTTAAAGAATTGTATTTTTCGGTTAAATCAAACTGTTGGTCATGATTCTATCAAACAACATATAGCAGAAAACACCTATCCAAACCTCTACCAACTTTTTAAAGTTGCGAGTATTCTTCCAATTTCAAGTGCAACTTGCGAGAGGTCTTTCTCTGCCATGAGGAGAGTTTTTAATTGGCTTAGAACAACTATGATTCAAGAGAGACACTCAGGTTTGTCATTGTTATTCATAGAAAAAGATGTTGAGGTCGACTTAGACAGTGTGGTAGACGCTTTCAGTCAGCGACGTAGAAAACTTTCTTTGTAGAATTGCTGAATTACATACTTCCTGTGTATACATATAAATAAGTTGGTAAATGTATTATTAAATTTGTTATATTAAAATATTAGAACATTTAATGCGCGTATTTTTTTTTATTCATTGCACACTTTGCACGACTCTTTAAAACCTATGTTTGCTTTCTGTTCAAGATAGACCGGGGCCACGGCCCCCCCTGAAAAGCAAGGCTAGCTACGCCAATGGGATTGGCTATAATCAATGTTTACACGAGTCGTGTAAACATTGCTATAATGTATTAAATGCTTAAAATGGCTACATGTCACTTGCACCATGTATGGTGAAGTTTGTAACATCTGTTCCAGACTCGAATTATGGAAAAAAATTAAAATTAGAGGTTTTTTAGAGAAACGGTTACAGCGGCGTATCTTCTATTTTCATGCGGCACCTCCCCCAGCAGTGTGGGAGAGATGCCGACTTTAATTAAAAACAATTTTTTTCTGCTATGTTCATGTTTTCTTAGATATATTTTTTATTTTTATATTTTAATAAAGTTTAACGCAGTACCTGTGCATTGATTCATTTTGAAGAAAAAAATCTCGAGACTTACAAATGTTACAGCTATTTTTCAAAAAGTGCGGCAACTCTCCCGCATTTACCCTACATGAGTGAGTGAGTGGGAATTTGGACGTTTTTTGAAATTTCGTAACTACTTTACTACTTTATGGAATTCCATGAAACTTGGAAGGGTTGTTAACTGTATGAAAATCTACGACTGCGCAAAGTTTGAGATTCGTAGCTCATTCCGAAGTAGAGTTTTAGATAGGTCAAATTTGGGCTGAAATGTTTCAAGGAAAGATAGTAGAGCAGTTGCGCGAACCTGACGAGACACTGCCGTGCCCTCAGATAAATTTATTATTTATTTATAAAAACCATAAAAATAGATAACTAATACGAGGGTGGATTAAATATAAACAAGCCTTTGTTTATAAACTAGTTATTTAGAAACACATTCTTTGGTCTGAAATTGCTCGCCTCCCAGTGAATCTTTGAGTGGGCGAAACATATGCAAATCGTAAGGTGCATTGGCGTAGCTAGTCTTGCTTTTCAGGGGGGGCCGTGGCCCCGTTCTATCTTGAACAAAAAGCAAACATAGGTTTTAAAGAGTCGTGCAAAGTATGCAATGAATAAAAAAAATACGCGCATTAAATGTTCTAATATTTTAATATAACAAATTTAATAATACATTTACCAACTTATTTATATGTATACACAGGAAGTATGTGATTCAGCAATTCTACAAAGAAAGTTTTCTACGTCGCTGACTGAAAGCGTCTACCACACTGTCTAAGTCGACCTCAACATCTTTTTCTATGAATAACAATGACAAACCTGAGTGTCTCTCTTGAGTCATAGTTGTTCTAAGCCAATTAAAAACTCTCCTCATGGCAGAGAAAGACCTCTCGCAAGTTGCACTTGAAATTGGAAGAATACTCGCAACTTTAAAAAGTTGGTAGAGGTTTGAATAGGTGTTTTCTGCTATATGTTGTTTGATAGAATCATGACCAACAGTTTGATTTAACCGAAAAATACAATTCTTTAAAACGGTCATTTCTGCTCTTAGAGTAGAAGTATTAATATTAAAAATTTCCCGGTATTGCTCGACGAATTTATTCCATTTAACGACGTGGGAAAACTTAATATGAAAATGGTTATGAAATTGTCACCAAAATCGGAAAATTTTCATAAGACACTAAACGCTAACCTCAAAAAAACTAAAAAGATAATTATATTTATTTTAGAAAAACAGTTTAAAAAGGTCTTTTATAACCTTACGACATCTACAACCCGATTTCGGAAACAGAGGGGCAACGGTCGCTGTCTTTATTAAATGCGAAATTTAACTTACACTTCTATAATATTTTACAAGATGTCGCCAATATGTATGAAATATTCAATATGCATAATTATGTTTAAATTTAAAAAATATTTTCGGGAAATTGCATAAGTGCAGAAAAGTTACCGATAATTTAAAGAGAAAAAGCCTAATTCCGCAAGACAAGGGCTTTTTCCTGAAATGTAAACATTATCTGAATGATTTTAAATTTTAATGCACCTATTTTATTTGAATATTTCCCGAATAATAATAGAAAAGTATGTATTTTCAGCGTCATGTTCTTTTACTAGTAGTCGGTAGGGGAGGCCTAAAATATCTTAGGGGGGGCCTGAGGGACTTCAGGGGGGGCCAGGCCCCCCTGCCCCCCCCTAGCTACGCCAATGGTAAGGTGGCAAATCTGGACTGTATGGAGGGTATTCCAGCACAGTCCAGTGCATTTCATTGATTTTGGCCTGTGTTAAAGCTGCCGTATCAGTCTAGCGTTGTCATGCAGGAGCAACACGTCTTGGATGGGGCGTGCTCTCCTCTTTTGGCGATAATTAAGTTTATTGTTATTCGCTCGTGCAAAAAATCGACCAACAAAACTCCTCTCCAGTCCCAGAAAACGGTCGCTAAAACTTTGCCTGCAGAAATGTTGGTACGCGGACGACGTAGTTGACTCACGTTATCGACGCGCTTACGGCCGTCGTTAATTTCTTTGCACCAAGTTTTTCCAGGTACCCACGAAAGTGTCTTATTTCCGAACTGTGCTCGCAATCCGCATCGAATTTCAGCAGGTTTCATGTTGTCGCGTGTAAGAAATTTAATGATTATTCTTTGCGCAACACTGCTGTGCGGGTTTCTAACCAGTTGCGCACGAATGCCTCCACCTCTTCTTTGGTCTGAAATTGCTCACCTCCCAGTGAATCTTTGAGTGGGCGAAACATATGCAAATCGTAAGGTGGCAAATCTGGACTGTATGGAGGGTATTCCAGCACAGTCCAGTGCTTTTCATTGATTTTGGCCTGTGTTAAAGCTGCCGTATCAGGTCTAGCGTTGTCATGCAGGAGCAACACGTCTTGGATGGGGTGTGCTCTCCTCTTTTGGCGATAATTAAGCTTTACCTGGTCGAGTAAGTTGCAGTAGTAAGCAGCGTTTATTGTTATTCGCTCGTGCAAAAAATCGACCAACAAAACTCCTCTCCGGTCCCAGAAAACGGTCGCTAAAACTTTGCCTGCAGAAATGTTGGTACGAGGACGACGTAGTTCACTCACGTTGTCGACGCGCTTACGGCCGTCGTTAATTTCTTTGCACCAAGTTTTTCCAGGTATCCACGAAAGCGTCTTATTTTCGAACTGTGCTCGCAATCCGCATCAAATTTCAGCAGGTTTCATGTTGTCACGTGTAAAAAATTTAATGATTATTCTTTGCGCAACACTGCTGTGCGGGTTTCTAACCAGTTGCGCACGAATGCCTCCACCTCTTCTTTGGTCTGAAATTGCTCGCCTCCCAGTGAATCTTTGAGTGGGCGAAACATATGCAAATCGTAAGGTGGCAAATCTGGACTGTATGGAGGGTATTCCAGCACAGTCCAGTGCTTTTCATTGATTTTGGCCTGTGTTAAAGCTGCCGTATCAGTCTAGCGTTGTCATGCAGGAGCAACACGTCTTGGATGGGGTGTGCTCTCCTCTTTTGGCGATAATTAAGCTTTACCTGGTCGAGTAAGTTGCAGTAGTAAGCAGCGTTTATTGTTATTCGCTCGTGCAAAAAATCGACCAACAAAACTCCTCTCCAGTCCCAGAAAACGGTCGCTAAAACTTTGCCTGCAGAAATGTTGGTACGCGGACGACGTAGTTGACTCACGTTGTCGACGCGCTTACGGCCGTCATTAATTTCTTTGCACCAAGTTTTTCCAGGTATCCACGAAAGTGTCTTATTTCCGAACTGTGCTCGCAATCTACATCGAATTTCAGCAGGTTTCACGTTTTCGCGTGTAAAAAATTTAATGATTATTCTTTGCGCAACACTGCTGTGTAGCTTCTTCTCGCTCATTGCGATTGCTCCTGGCCAAATGAGCATCACGGCACTACCAGCCGCCTACATGCTGCTGAATATCCCTACTCCAAAATTATAACGGCCACGTTCATCTTGAATGACTTTTTCGAAGTTTAAAAGGCTTGTTTATATTTGATCCACCCTCGTATCTAACTCTCATTTTTTAATTATAATATAATATAATATAATGTAATATAATATAATATAATATAATATAATATAATATAATATAATATAATATAATATAATATAATATAATATAATATAATATAATATAATATAATATAATATAATATAATATAATATAATATAATATAATATAATATAATATAATATAATATAATATAATATAATATAATATAATATAATATAATATAATATAATATAATATAATATAATATAATATAATATAATATAATATAATATAATATAATATAATATAATATAATATAATATAATATAATATAATATAATATAATATAATAATATATAATGGCCCAAAAAGTTGAAGGTGCACTCAAAAAAATTTTTTCGCCTGTCCCGCAATTTTTTTTTGTGTGTGCACCCCTAAAGTTATACACCAAGCTGCACCCTAATGTAAAGAAAAATTGAAAAATTCCATAATATTCTTGGAGTAATAAAAAATATACTTCTTCTTTGTCATCATAAATTTATTTTAGCTTTATTTCTTAAGAATCAAATTCCTTACTTTATTTCGTTTTTTCCCGTTTTATTCGAGTTCCTTTACGATTTCTGCGTAATAATTTTACCAAAGCGGCAATAACTTCTATTTCTAAAACTCATATTTCACTTATTCCAGATATTTCAACAAGAGCTGAATAACATAGCTATTGGATTTCGTCGCAAAATTTAATCAAAAATGAATATTTGTTTGAACACCGACATGGATTTAAACATAATATACGTAATATTCCAATACTCCCTGTTACCTATTTACACAATGGTTGGCATTTGATGCAAACATTCAGAAATAAAGGTACGAAAAATGCACAGATACCAAATTTACATAGATAGTTTTTGTCAACTCTACGCCGATGATTTGACGTAACGAATACAAGAATAAAATAATATTCATGCGTAAAAGTATAACCAATCAGGACATTTTATCTTAAGGCGACAAATTCGACTTGGGCAATTTTTTAAGTAAATGACAACAAGGCAAAGTATTTAAATATCAGTCAAAAGGTGGCACTACATGCTAGAGTTATAGGGACACCTATTCGGTTTCTAAATTGTGGGCCTTACTAAAATTTTAGGGATGACAAAAAACCAACAAATTTTGAGTTTGACATTGACGATAATTTTTGCCTAAAAACACAAGTGGGCGGCTAATTTTTCAATAGCAACAGAAAAAATAAAAGAATAGAGTAAACAACAAAGCCTATTTTTTTTGTCAAAAGCCTGGGGATGACATTTCATCTTATAAATAAAAATAGAAAAAAAGTATTTATTTACTGTAATAGAAAATACCGATAATCCCGAAGAAGACTTAGCCACAATAGGATGGAACACATAATGTTACTATGAGCCTGCCTCCAAATACATCCAGAGCAAAATATATTTAAAGACCTTCCGATATCATTGATCCAGAATATGAAAACGAAAATCTCCTGATCCACAGATGCTGCACAGGATAAGAAGTAAAGTTTTCGGCAATCATTGTAAATTAAATATAATAAATGAGTTGTTTTTATTGTAGTACTTTATTTTTGTTTCCACAACTTGGTAGAAAATAGTAGTTTACCTAACTAGTCTCGCGATTGCAGATGGCCAAACGACGCGATAGCGGAGTTTGGCCAGCAATCAAGTGCGGAAAAGACACTTTACGCACGAGTTAGGTACACTATTTTTTCTATAAGCGTGAGGAAAAAACTAAAAATTAATCAGAAAATTATTTATATTCAAAACGTTTTAATCAAATCAATTATTATTATTCACATTCTAGCGGCTTCTAGAACTGACTGGGGTAGATCTTCGTCCGAAGAATCCATTGAAAATCTGATTTTTTTGTTTGAAAAATTCAAAAGACGCTTGTATCTGCAAAATTGGCTTTGTTTTGACAGTTTGTTTGTACTTTGTTGCTATGGTGATTTAAGATGCCAAATCTAAAACCACTAGTGTTCATTGTTGTTTGACATTGACAATGACGATATTTATACCGGGGAGGTTTAAAACTTATAATTTGAACCTATTTTACTGAAAACTTTATTTTATCGAAAATATTGAAAATATAGCAGAATTTTAGTCAATTTGAATATAAAAAAAATATTTTACCTATATACTTAATGAATGTGTGTGCGTCTTCCGCACTGGTTAGATAAATTACTATTTCCTGCGACCACCTATAAAAATGTTGGATTTTACACGATTTGCATCCTCAGAAAACATTAAATTTCATCCGTGTGCAGAAATTTTTTCGCACATGTGTGACTTTCAGTACTTCGGCACATGTATGGAAAGTGTTTAACAGTCACAATACTTTTTCGCACATGTGTTGCAAACTACTTTCCCACACGTGCGAAAAAGCAGTTTCATTTGATTTACGCAAAATTAAACACCAATTTTTACAAAAATTAGTTATTATATAGTTCAACAGTGTTCGTAGGAAAAATAGCGTTCATACCTCGACAGAAAGTAACTTTCTCACGCTCGTGTGAAATTTGTCACTTTCATTTCTTGTTATGTAATAAATAAATGAAAAGGTCTTTATTTTCAACTCAGGGAAGTTAAGCACAAGCTTCTGTTAACTGAGCAATATACTATTTATCAAAAACTATCTTATAAATTGGTTCGTAATCCCGTGATTTTGTTTGTTACGCTATGGCCAGCCATTAAAAAAACGTTTTGTAAATAGAAAAAATTGTATGTCTTTAAATACCTACTCATAAACATTTAACTTATATTAAACGACATTTTATTTTTTCAAAATATCTGAAAATAATGTGAAATCCGGGTCACGTGATCTTAGTTAAATTTTCTCAATCGAATTGACTTGACCCCGGTATATGGGGGTGGCGCTTCAGTCAGGAGGTTGATGGCTTTTGTCTGATTTGGTGTCCTGCAGCAAATATAAAATTGAGCACGCTTTTGTAAATCCTAATAGATCTATTCTATAAAAAACTAGTTAAAACATTATTTCTGTTCATTTGGAAGATTTTAAATCCAACGTATCTTGTTAGATTTTTGATTTTCTTTTGTACATTTCCAAAAAATACAAAAATTGAAACAATTTTGCTACAGTTTTCTATAACACAACTAGGCTACTGAAATGCCAAACATTGTTTTGAAATATTTGTTGTGTTTTAGCCATAACTTTTTTTATATTTTTTGAATAAAATGATTTTGCGAAAAACTGCTAAGATACGTTTGTTAAAAATGCTTTAAAAAACTACCCCTCAAAATTTCGACCCGTTCCGCTTTTTCGTTTTCTATTTCTATTAGAACAAAGATTTGGGCAAAAAACGCGTTATCAGTGTTGTCAAATGGTAAGCTTTCGGACGAAGTTTGTCCCCTTAAGGTCCGCAAAAAGGATAGACTTATACCCATTAATATTGCTATTTCAAATATGTTTGCATTCTGCATCGCAAGGTACCGTAGGTATTGCAATAATACGTACTATATGGAAATAATATGCATATGTCTTTGAAAGCAACCAATCAGGTCTTTTTTGCTTAAAGACCCCAAGGCCCTCATGTTTGCATCATGAATGGGCAGTTACCGTGGGTATTGGAATATTGTGTATATGGAAAAAAAATGTTTATAAAAGCTGCTAGAAAAAAACGTTTATTTCATATATGAAAACAAGCCTAATAGGTAATTCATTAACGTTATAAAAAATAACGTTGCTAAAAACTGCGTTTTAATAACGCCATTATCAAATTAAAACAGCAATGTTTTTACGTTAGTTTCACGTGATTTTTATCAACGTTAAAATCACATTAGATTCACGCCTTTTCTACACGAATTTTAAAACGCGACTTGCATTGCTTTTTTACAGAATATTTTTGAGATTTTACTAGCAGCAGCGCCACCTATTGTCGGGATTTTTCACTTTGACGAAATCTATCAGGCAGTGCTTTGGCCTCTAAACTCCAAAAACTTGTTAAGGAACTGATCCCTGATCCACGATCACAACGCATCTGTTATTAACCTGATAAAGACACATTAATATTCTGTGAAAGTGTTTACTGTTAAAAAAATCTTGTTTAGCTTTAAAAAAAAACAAAATGTATATAAATAGATAATATATATATATTTTGTCTTGCCTTGAGCGCCATCTTTAAAATTGTGTTGAAGTGTTGTAGTCTTAAACTAGTAAACTTTTATAACTTCCTTTCGCGTCTCTTTCAAGTTAAAAAAATGTTATTAAAAAAAACGTGACCAAAAAAGACGCAGAAAGTTAGTAGGTTTGAGAAGTCTTAATCTAGTGGCGTTTTAGAACATGTTGTGGAGGACTTTTCAAGTGTGAATTTGGTACATGAAAATAACGACGGTAAAAAATACGTTATATACACAGTACCAGAAACTTCAGCAAAAAGTACATTTTTATAGCATGATTTCTCCTTGTTTTTAAGTTATCTTTAAGCATGTAGATTTAACAAAATAAATATTACATGGTATGCGGTTGTTTTCAAGTAAAAAAAAACTTTGTTATTTTTGTTCACGTTAATTTAACGTTGATGTGATGTGGGATTCGACGTTTTTTAAAATTTCGTAACCACTTTACTACTTTATGGAAGCCCATGAAACTTGGAGGGGTTGTTAAATCTATGCAGATCTACGACCGTGCAAAGTTTGAGTTTCGTAGCTCATTCCGAAGTACATTTTTAGATAGGTCAAATATGGGCTGAAATGTTTCAAGAAAAGATGGTACAGCAGCTTACGCGAACTTGGCGGGGCACTGATGTGCCCCCAAATTGTCTCGTATTATATTGGAAAATCTGAGTAAAAATATAAATACAATATTTTTTAATTTTTTTATTTATTTAATACCATACAACAGTCAATATAGATAAAATTTTAATTTTTTTCCAATAAAAAACTCACGTTTTATTACCTGCTAAAATATTAACAAAAATATTTTACCTATTATAAATTTATATAGGTACAGTCAAGGACTTTTTAATTTACCGCTGTATTTTTTTTCTATTAAAATAATCATTTAAAGAAGTCAAAATAATTTAATTTTTAAATATATATGTATACAGACAGAGATAGGGTTCGAATAGGAATATTTTTAATTTTCGAGGTTGGCAATTTAAAAAGTCTCCGACTGTACATAAATCATTTTGGATCATACCTAATTAAATATAAATAAATACGTAATGTAGGTCTACATATAAACGTAACAAAAAATAGGGGCGCAGTTCATTTTTGAGAATCTATTATTAATTTTTTGTAAAATGTTTTTAAAACAATGATTTATTAAATACTTTTTGGGCTTTTTAAGTATGTATGGTTTTATCTCATTTAATGTTAACATTATGGATGTTCTACAGGGTATTTTTATTTAAAATACTCAGTTACTTTTTTATTCTTGATTTTTTAAATGCAAGTACAGTTTCTCGTTTTGAAAAAGCAAATGTTTTGCGCTTTCATCAACTAAAATCGGGTCCCTTTCAAAGCAGATTTTATCTTCGGAAAAAAAAAAGTCGCACGGTGCCAAATCTGGTTAGTACGGCGGGTGTTCGAGCACTGGAGTGCACTTACTGGCCAAATACTGCTTTACAGATAGTGCGTTACGGGCAGGTGCGTTGTCCTGGTCCAAAATCCACGAGTTGATCCAAGGCCAACACAAAAATAGAGGCCACGACCCTGAAAAAACAGCTGTTCTCCCGGGGCTGAATTTTACATTGGGTCTTATGGGAGTTTAGACGTTTTTTTATGATATTTTCAAAATGGCACTACAGATTTCCGCAAAATTTCAGTGAAATATTCTCAGACACCATCCCGATATTCCACCAAAGGTTTGTAAGGAAGCAACATGATTAAAAGGTTAAAATCTTCAAGATTTAGCATTCCTTATTTTGAATTCAAATTACCCGCCATGTACCACATGCCAACTGTTATATTTGACATGTATTTGACTTTGTCATATGTGATTGTCACATTCGCTTCTGCTTTAAACTTAATTTTTGTGTGAGCTAATGAAGCGGCTATGAAAAATTAGGGCTTACTATACATTTAAAAAAAATTGTTCTGCCAGAATAAAGTAAAAACAATCTCAAAAACGGCTTTATTAAAAAAAAAATCAAATATCCATGAACCGTCATTCCAACTTCAATATTTTAAAGACAATCAGCTGTGTCGTAACGTGACCATCAAAAAAAAACAGCCCCGGATGTGACGTCAACAAAGTGGAGGATCGTGGCCCGTCCATTTTGATAGCCCTGGTTGATCTTCCACAACTCGGGCCGTTTTTTACGAACTCGTTCTCGCAGTGTTGCCAAAACTGACAGATAGTAAGTCTGGTTGACACTCTGACCTTCTGGAACCCATTCAGTCATCACGATACCGTTAATGTCGAAAAAAACGATCAACATTGGAGTTGAAACAGTCACAGGGCGACCTGGGCGCTGGTCATCTTCGGTGCTGTCTCGGCCTTCACTAAAGCGCTTACACCACTCAAAAACACGCGCACGAGATAGAGAATTGTCCCCAAAGGCCTCTTGCAGCAACTTATAGCACTCAGTCGGAGTTTTTTTCAATTTAACGAGAAATTTGAGATTGATACGTTGTTCCTGTTTTTCGTCACACATGGTTTTCGGCACGAGAAAAAAACCGCTACTGCACAAATAATATAATAGTGACGGAAACGTGTTTTGGGACGTGCATAGACAAGATATCTAGATACCCAACGCACTCTTCGTTTTCTACCCCACCCGTCTAGGGCGCCATCTAGGCGCGCAGTCTCGTTATTAGATAGTTTAAGTTGTGCTACGTATTTTTACGTAAGCATGAGATTTGACAGATACGCAAGCGCACTTCGTCACAGCGTCGTCAAGGTCACGTTAGGAGCTTACGTATTTACGTTGGCTTACAGCAGTCTGCAGGAACCTTAACGTTATAAAAGAATAGAATTGGTTGATTGACCGATCGAAAAATGAGGCCTAGATGATAATTTCCGCTTTCAGTACAAACGATTCTTTGCAAATATATTTCTACTGTAGTTGAAAAGACAAAAAACAAAATAGTAACATCAAAAAAACACAGTGCCGCATTCCATATTCTCTGCTATTAGTAGACTTGGTATGGTAACGTAAAAACATTTAACTTAAACTCAAATTTGAAACAAAACGTAGAGCGCTTAACGTGCAGTTTTACCAGAGAACATACCAGTTATTTCTTCGATGGTTTAACGTAAAAATACGTAACACAACTTAAACTATCTACTTAATAGCTAGACCTCGTAATTTAATGAGCACGGCATATGAGGCTTGGCAACACAGATCAAGCGTACACGACGTTGCCATGTTTTGTGGGAAGTATAAGTCTTAGGTAAAATCGCACGCGAAGCATTTGCATTTTTAAATGGAGAAACTGTACAAATTAGAACTAGTCGATTTAATATTATCTTGTGATGACCAAAATACTTAAAAAACCATATACGTAATATTCCAATACTCCCTGTTACCTATTTACACAATGGTTGGCGTTTGATGCATGCATCATGAATGGGCAGTTACCGTGGGTATTGGAATATTTTGTATATGTAAAAAACGTTAAAATTAAATGAGTTTTCAAGTGAGGTTTTATTATGAAATTTTGGCACAATTTATAAGTTTTCTCTTTTCAGTCTTATAGTAAAATATTTTTTAATTTCCGTCTCAAAAAGCATTTTTTCCATAAATATTTAACACATACCTTAGATTCTAAAATACATTTATTTTAAGTAGATGCACACGGTCATTCACGAACATCGAAACAGAGAAGAAACGCTTGGACACGTCGAATTTGTTGGTGAGGGGGACACTTTTTGCCTATCTTGAAATTTTTGTAGCCCCTATATTTTGAATAGGGAAACTGGGCCTAGTGATGCCTTGTTTTGAAGGCTTTTTGAATGTTCTTACAACCGTGTAAAAATTTCAAAAATCTATCCATTAGTTTTTAAGATAATTGCCTTAAAACTTTCAAATTTAACATGGACTGATAATATAAAAATTTAATTAGAATTTTATTATTTTTCGGACTTAAATTTTATTTTATCATTCCATGTTAAATTTGAAAATTTAAAGCAAATATCTCAAAAACTAATCGACGGATTTTCGAAATGTTTACACGGTTGTAAAGATATTCAAGAGAGCTTCAAAACAAGGTATCACTACCATTTTTTTATTTAGTCGGTTTAGAACGTTTTTCTACGTTGTCCGACGCCTATTCTCCACCTTCTTCGATCCTGACAATCATCTTCTGTCATCTGATTTTTTTGACTCATTGATCTTTGGATTGACTGTTGCCATTCTAGTTTAGGACGCCCTCTTTTTCTGCGCCCTATTGGTTGCCATTCTAGGACCTGCTTTGGTAATCTTTCGTCGTTCATCCGTTGTACATGGCCGTACCATATCAGTTGTCTTTTAGTGATGTCATCCGTTATGCTCCCTTCGATTCCCATTCTTTCTTTTATGATCTCATTTCTTATGTGATCGGTTCTAGATATTCTCATTGATCTTCTTATTGCATCCATTTCGACACTTTCCATTTTTGTTTTGTATTTTTCTGTTACGCGACAAGTCTCTATTCCATACAACAGCGTGCTTTTCACCATTGTTTCATATATGTTAAATTTTACATTCTTTTTTATTTCTCTGCTCCATAAAATACTGTTAAGACATCCAATAACCTTTTTTGCTTTTACTATTCTTTTTTCCAGTTCTTTACAGTCTGTTCCTGTCTTATCAAATGTGACACCCAAGTATACATACTTATTGCATGGAGATATTACTTGTCCATTGTCTAGTTCTAACTCACTGGATTCGTTTCCAATACATAAGTACTGTGTCTTGTCCACGTTTACTGTTAATCCCCACTTTTGGTATTCTTCCATTAACTTTCTCATCATATACTCCATGTCCTCTTTATCATTAGCTACAATTACTTGGTCGTCAGCAAACTGTAGCGGGTATATGGTAAATCGGTCGTTAAGTTGTATTCCCATGCCTTGCATTTTCCGTTTCTAGTTTTTTAGAGCTACTACGATATATATTTTAAAAAGAGTTGGAGAAATACAACATCCCTGTCTTAAGCCTTTTGTTACCAGGAATTCTTTTGAAAGTCGATTTCCAATTTTAATTTTAGATTTTGACCCTTTGTATAGTTCTTTTATCGCTTTTATGTATGTATGATTTCTACTGGAACGGTATCATATGCTTTTTGTAGGTCCACAAAGGTAACATGAGTCTCTATATTTCTGGCGCTCCTTTTCTCAATTACTTGTTTAAGACAAAAAACATTATCACTACAAGATCTGCCTGCACGAAACCCACTTTGCTCTTACTTCTTCTTGTTCATGAAAATCCTTCTTTATTAGATCTCTAAGAATCCTACCGTACAATCTACTGAGAGTACTAGTTACTGAAATTCCTCTGTAATTGTTGCAATCCAGCTTGTTTCCTTTTTTATGTATTGAGGATATGAATGCAATTTTCCAATCATCAGGTACTGGATGTCCGTTTATGCATTGATTGATAATATATGTGAGATTTTCGATTAGTTTCTCTGATCCATATTTGAGCATTTCAGCATATATTCCTCCAGGTCCGCTAGCTTTTCCGGATTTAAGCTTTTTAATACTATTTTTTATCACTACCATCACTTTCCCTATTCAAAATATAGGGGTAAAGTATACCCCTCGAAGGGGGTTCTTGCTGCAAAAATTTTAAGCCAAAAAGTGTCCCCGTCGCAAACAAAATCGACGTATCCGAGCGTTTCTCCAAATTCGCACGAAAAATACCCAAAAAGGCTTTTGTTTTGATGTTCGTCAAACACCGTGTATAAAGAACTTCGTAGTTTCTTATGGCGCGTGTGCATACCGTCCAATTTTTTTGAATCATTTTAAAATTTGTTATAAAATAACATTTTTCCTCATAGCTATACGTTCCGAAACTTGAACATAGTGAACCACAAATCGATAATAAAGTTTAAAAAATCTGTTTTTTACATCATTTTACCAAGGTTTGCAAAAATACTATGAAAACACATTAACCCTTCCCCCCCCCCTTTGCAGGTATATATTCAGGAAAAAGTCTCCAAGTAAAAATTTTTGTCTTCCATTGGCGTAGCTAGCCTTGTTTTTCAGGGGGGGCCGTGGCCCCGGTCTATCTTGAACAAAAAGCAAACATAGGTTTTAAAGAGTCGTGCAAAGTGTGCAATGAATAAAAAAAATACGCGCATTAAATGTTCTAATATTTTAATATAACAAATTTAATAATACATTTACCAACTTATTTATATGTATACACAGGAAGTATGTAATTCAGCAATTCTACAAAGAAAGTTTTCTACGTCGCTGACTGAAAGCGTCTACCACACTGTCTAAGTCGACCTCAACATCTTTTTCTATGAATAACAATGACAAACCTGAGTGTCTCTCTTGAATCATAGTTGTTCTAAGCCAATTAAAAACTCTCCTCATGGCAGAGAAAGACCTCTCGCAAGTTGCACTTGAAATTGGAAGAATACTCGCAACTTTAAAAAGTTGGTAGAGGTTTGTATAGGTGTTTTCTGCTATATGTTGTTTGATAGAATCATGACCAACAGTTTGATATAACCGAAAAATACAATTCTTTAAAAGGGTCATTTCTGCTCTTAGAGTAGAAGTATTAATATTAAAAATTTCCCGGTAGTGCTCGACGAATTTATTCCATTTAACGACGTGGGAAAGCTTAATATGAAAATGGTTATGAAATTGTCACCAAAATCGGAAAATTTTCATAAGACACTAAACGCTAACCTCAAAAAAACTAAAAAGTTTATTATATTTATTTTAGAAAAAGAGTTTAAAAAGGTCTTTTATAACCTTACGACATCTACAACCCGATTTCGGAAACAGAGGGGCAAAGGTCGCTGTCTTTATTAAATGCGATATTTTACTTAGACTTCTATAATATTTTACAAGATGTCGCCAATATGTATGAAATATTCAATATGCATAATTATGTTTAAATTTAAAAAATATTTTCGGGAAATTGCATAAGTGCAGAAAAGTTACCGATAATTTAAAGAGAAAAATACTATTTCCGCAAGACAAGGGCTTTTTCCTGAAATGTAAACATTATCTGAATGATTTTAAATTTTAATGCACCTATTTTATTTGAATATTTCCCGAATAATAATAGAAAAGTATGTATTTTCAGCGTCATGTTCTTTTACTACTAGGAGGCCTAAAATATCTTAGGGGGGCCTGAGGGACTTCAGGGGGGGGCCAGGCCCCCCTGGTCCCCCCCTAGCTACGCCAATGTTGTCTTCCATGATTTGATGAAGAGTTTAATAGTTGTTTTTGGAAATTAAAAGCCATTTTTATTGTCAATTTTTGGCTCACCCTGCAAGAGTTAAAGAAAGTGGTCATTTCTATAGTATATTAATTTTTACCTTCCTAGCCAATGGCTAGAGAAAATATTGTTTTCGACGAAAAATTTTTTTGTCCTTAGCAATATTGTCGTGACGTCTGTCCGTCTGTGTGTATGTCTGTCAGGCCCACGGTGCCAAGAATAGACCGGTGTTCGGATCTTACATACTGTAGCATTCCGATGGCTCAGATTGGGTTTTGGTAGATACAGTGGACTATAATTAACATTGGCGCAAAAAAATCATTTAACTAGAGAAAGTAACTAATTTAAAAATTGTAGGTTAAATTTGAAAGAGAAATAAAATTGTGATATAGCCTCATGGAGAGGGACTTACTGCTGTTTTGAAGTTCCAAAGTGCAAGGTGTACACCTTTCCATAAGAGCTATGTGACTTGAAGTTCCAACAGGATGATGGCACGATAATTTTAATTATTTGCGGTATTTTAAAGTGAATTTTCAATATTTTTTAAATTTAAAATTTAAGGTTGTCGTTTTCTAGACATGGCGACGCGCAGCACACTTTGTCTGTCTCTCAATCCTGCGCTTGCAGTTTTTTCGCACATGCGCACAGCACTTCACCCTCTATAGGAAACCATATCACTATATTTTAAATTTTATGGATATGTGAAAAACACGATAGAGGACGCTTGTAGTGCCAAAGTATATAAAAATAAAGAAATAAGAAATAAAATGATAATTCTTAAATTTAGAATAGAAATTACATTTTTTGCGTTTAATTCTCGCATTTTAATGCAATTTTGCTATAGGTAAATTTTATAATAACTAATAGTTGGCCCATTTACTTAGGATTAATATAAATTTAAGACTAATAATTTTATGTTCAAGACAAAATTTTAGTCCATGAAAAATAGGAAAAATAAAAGTAAAATTCAAAAATAAAAGAAAAATAAAGAGGTTTTTTATGGAAACCGAACACATATGTCGAATTTTTCACGTCACTGGTGGTCTAGCTGATTTTTGTAAACAAAAGTTACTTTTTTGAACTTTTTGAAAACTAAGGCAATTTTTAAGTGCGCATGTGTGTGTTTTGTCATGTAGAGACACAGCTGCTATGTAGGTGGAGGCCATATTGACATTTTGCGGTGTTTTGGGTTTGTCGTGTAAAATTATGTTTTTTTCTGTGAAAAATGGGAAATAATTCATGTAAAATATGTGCGGTTTGCGCAAAAATGTCCGGAAGAAGTAAGGGAGTGCCATTCCATAGGTAACTACGTGTATTTTTCTTTATAATTTGTTAATAAAGTTAAGAGTGATTTATAGATGCTATTAAATACTCTTTATGGTATCTACAATAAATTTGCACAATTAGTTTTAAAAAAACTACAATTTTAATCCACAATTTGATAAATTTTTACCCAATCAACTAGTTTTTAGAAAAAAATAATAGACATAAACCTAAACATTTGACAATTGTCAAATAATGTAGTGACGTAACGAAGTATGTTCCAAAACGCAGTCCACGAGAAAGACCGGCCCAAGCGCGGAAATATCACGCGACCGTAGGAGGCTAACAAAAAAACGCCTCACGGCCCGCTGTCATTATAAAACATGTGTGTGTTCAGTTTTGGTATGTTTGTTAACGTCGATTTTTTTTAATTCGGGCACGAATTTTATGTGAATTTTATCAAAGTTGTTAAAATAACGCAGCCCACGAAAAAGACTGTAGTGGGCTGCGTTAAAATAATTAATGGCTAATGAGTAAATTATAAAGAAAATACCTATAAGAAAAACAATACCGCGAACGTGTAATTAGTGTTGTTCCTTATCGGTCCAACTATAAAACTGAAACCTAATATGTTGCAAACGGGAAAGAAGTGGTAAAAGATAAGATCTTGGATAAGATTGATCAAGTAATAGACGTCCTTAGTGACATTTTCGATAGTGAGAGTGAAAAATGTGTTCAGTTGTCATTTCTTATTGAACAATTAGGTCTCTTGAAAAGGTAACCTGAGAATCGAAGATATTGTGGATACACTTTAATGTTGGCTTCATCTTTGTTTATCCAGTCATCCAGTGCATACACGTCCATTTACAATTCTAAGGTAATATGTCTTCCGCACCCTCGCAATATTAAAAAACTGATTTGTAAAATATTGTTAACAGATAGTAATCTCTCTGGTAGTGTGAAATATTTAAAAAGTAAGATACAGCTTTTAAAAGAACATAAGTTGGTAGTTAACTTACACTTTAATGAAATATATATTAAACTTCGTGCTGGGTAATTTTTAAAAAAATTATTGACGACCACTACATTCAGTTCATTGAATGTGAAAACCATCTCACTTATTCACAAAATCACTTGTTTCTTTTTAATAAATTATTGTGAAATGTTTTATATTGAAAATTTTTCTTCAGATAACTCTAGCGAGTGTTTTTGTGGAGAAAAACTATTGTCAAAGCTTGAAGAAATTAGTTTATGGGCATGTAAAGTTTTTTTAAATAATTTTATTAAAAAGCACAATGATTTAGTGTCTGCTAATAAATCTTTGAATAAGAACTCAAAGATGATGACACTCAAAGAAAAATTAAAAAACTAAAAGCTTATGCTTAATTTGTCCAATTTTGAAAGACTTGTATAGATTTGAAGTTATTAACGATATTATGTACCTAATATATGTACCTGAAGATATTAGAGTGCAAATTTTGTATAATTTTTTATTTTATAGATTCAGTTCTTTTATCCACAATAAACACATATATCAGCAAAATATTTTTTCAATTTTTGCCTATAAAAGAACAAAAATTTTTTGTTAAATTATTTAAATTGTGTAAAAACATATAATATATTAAGCAATACAATAAGAATCCTGGGACTCCTAAGATCACGTGACCGCCGACTTGCTTATAACGCGCCATGGCCGGTCTTTATCGTTGGCTGCGTTCCAAAACCACCAAAACTGACGCATGCACAGTAACCGAAATCCTGTCTACACGAAAAAGGAACATTAAGAATTAAACAGGGGTCCTGGCTTCAAGTATCACGTGTGAGAATCTCACATCTCACAACTACGAGAAATAAACCCCAAGGGTTATAATATTATATCATAACAATTTACAAAATCTGATTTTTGGTATGCACTAATACTGAATGATGCGGATGGGTATGGGAGGCTCGGTTGATGCTGATCATCTCAGAACGACGCTTCTGAGTGCTGTGGTCACTCAAAAGGCTGCTGCTCTGCGTCGTGGTGTGCGTGGACTCCGCAGGCTTCCTTTTTTTCTTGCGGCAGAACCATTTGAAAGGTGGAATCAACCTTAAAAAAAAAAAAAAAAAAAATCTCATATTTCTGAGCAACGATTTGGCGCCCTCTACTGAACAACTTGTGCAATACAAACCATCTCGCAAGCCACGGTCCCTAGAAATAGAACGGTCTGCGGATCGGAACAAAAGTTAGCTGTTTTTTAGTATATTCCATTAACGTATTAACCGGAGGAGACCAGGAACCGCGGCAAAAATTCATTCATCAAAACAATTCGATTTGACCCCTAGATGCTTCAATAAGTTGGAAAAGAATAGAAATATTTTTTGGAAAGACGATGGCAACGCTGTGCGACACACAGCAGACGTATGTTTATTCTTTATGGTCGATCGATTTACCAGTGACGGCGGCAAAATATTTATTTATTAAAAGTAAATACCTAACTTATTAAAACAAGCAATTTAATATAGTTTACAGCTGAATAGATACCCATTGACAATTAGATGTTTGATTAGGATGCTTTTAGCTTGGTGTATTTTATTTTAGGTTAGACAACGTTAAAAATTCAGAGTAGGTAAAAAGGACTAACCCAACCTAAAAAATTGCCTCAATCCAAATCTAAAAAAACTGTTTACACAAAAAAAAACGGTTAAATAAAAAAGGTATACATAAAAAAATTACTTTCCATATTAATAAGATACCTTTTTTACCTTATCTGTTGAAAATCAAGGCTCGTAGTTCAGTTAAAAGTATCAAAACACCAAAACTTGGGACACCCTGTACATTTTTAACTAAACTTATGTTTAAACAGTTTTAACAAATAAATAATTACTTATATAATACCCAAACATTTTTTTTTCTGATTTTATATTGATTTCTACGGCACTGGTCTTTGTTTTGTTTTGAAGGTCAAACAAGTTATTTAACTTACTTGTAAAACGAAACTTCTGGATTAAGATAGTCGAGATTTTAGCACAAAATACACTCCCACACCATTTTAAAGTCTTTTAAGATTAAATTTGAGTCCAGATCGAAAATATATTTTAAGAAAAAACACGAAAACAATTCCCAACCGTAAAGAGACAGGTCAAAAACGCCGCATTGACCCTTTACAAAATACTAATGGGTCCAAAGGGACTACCTTCTAATCAAGAATAGTTTTGTCTCTTTTTCTCGCATCAGTTTAACAAAAGAGGAACAAAATAATATACTTTACGCGGGCCTAGACGATTGCGGCATCTTTCTAATTCCTTTGTTTTAGTGAGAGACTGTAATCGAGAATAGTTTTGTTTTTTTCTCTCGCACCACTGGTTTAATAAAGGAAAACGAAGGAGTAGCAAAATAAATGCTGGAAGCACAAGTTAAAGTGATCACCGCTTGTTATATATCCATATTTGGTCGTGTATAATTAATCTGGTAAGGATTTGTAAGAAGAACAGTTTCGTCTTTTTCCGGTGCATTGGTTTAAAAAAGAAATAAAAGTAAAGGAAAGATCGGATAATTTTGAAACAAAAATAGTCGATAAGTTCTTTTCTGCAGAAGTACGTTTTTTAAAACAAATTGTTTATCTAGACGGCCGATTTTTTTGTTTATTTCCTAGTCTCCTCTGGTTAATATGTTAATGGTATATTCTTATAAAATAATATTTTTAAGACATACCAGTCGTTATTTCTTTTAGCCCGCTTCATTTTTCTTTACACAAAAATTTTAATTCGAAGAAAATAATGTGTTCATTTCAGCTTCAAAAGTAATCCGCTAACCTACACCTTTGCTTACTTCCCAAGTCCTCGGTTTACCTTTGATACTAAACGATCACATTCAGTTTTGTAGTTTAAGTTTTGTGTAATAAAAAATAAAGCGGGCTAAAAAAAAATAACGACAATACGTCTAAAAAATTATATTTTCTAAGGATGTACTAAAAAACAGTAGGAAAATTGCCTTAGTTTTCAAAAAATTCAAAAAATATTAGTTGTTCATATCATATTTAGCTTTTGTTTACAAAAATCAGCTGGACCACCAGTGACGTGAAAAATTTGACAAGACCGGCTATTCTAGGGACCGTCATTTTTAACCAGTTTAGCCTATAATTCTTAATAAACTCAACCGGAACACCTACCTCTCTCAATACTCACCCAATCATTTTGCAGAAGTGTGTGGAGAAGATGCAGTAAATGATGGGGTTGGCGGCCGAATTCAGAGGCGCCAAACTTTGCACAAAAGTGGCTATGGCCAGATTAGTCTGGGTTCTGGGGATATAACCGTAGACTTGAAGGAGATCGAAGATTATGTAGGGACTCCAACATAGGATGAATACTAAAAAAACATTTAGTAAATTGTCAGTTAACATTCTGATAATTGTCTAAATAAAACCGTGATTGTATAAATAAAATAACAGATATTGAAACTAAATTGAGTGTCTAAATTCATATAACCTAAAGAGATTATAGAGAAACATAAACCTTGTAAAAAATACTGAGATTTCCCAAATATAGATTCCAAAAATAAATAAAATCGCGACTGCCTAAAAAAATTACAGCTGTTTAAATAATACCTCTGCAGTCTAAATAAAGTTATCAAAGAAAAATAGATTGTCTAAATACTAGCACGATTGTCCAAGTAATACCAAAAATAAATAAAACTATAATTGTTTTAAAAAAACTTGATTGTCTGCTGTCTAAATGAAACATTGATTGTCTAAATAAAACTTTAAGTTTTCAAAGAGATATCGATTGCCCAAATAATATTACGATTGCACAAAATAATACCAAAAATAAAATAAAATTGCAATTATTTTAAAAAAGCTTCATTGTCTAAATAAAATTACAGCTGTCTAAACAAAATCTTGCTGTCTAAATAAAACCTTAAGTTTTCAAAGAGAAATCGGTCGTCTAAAAGTCTAAGTAATGCGTACTACAATTGCCGAAATATTGCCAAAAATAAATAAAAATGCATTTGTCTAAAAAAGATTGATTATTTAAATAAAATTACAATAGTATAAACCGAACCTTGAATGTCTAAACCCTTTAATTTTCAAAGAGGGCTTGATTGTCTAAATAATACTAAAGGCACAAATAATACCAAAAATAAATAAAATCACAGCTGAGATCACAGCTGTCTAAACAAAGCCTTGACTGTCTAAATAAAACCAGAACTTTTCAAAGATACATCGATTGTTTAAATAATACTAAATTGCTCAAATAATACCATAAATAAATAAAATCGCAATTATCTAAAAAAACTTCATTGTCTAACTAAAATTATAGTTGTCTGAACTAAGTGTTGAGTGTCTAAATAAAACCTTCAATTTTCATAAAGGCATTGATTGTATAAATAATACTACGAAGGCAGGAATAATACCAAAAATAAACAAAATCACAGCTGTCTAAACGAAGCCTTGACTATCTAAATAAAACCAGAACTTTTCAAAGATACATCGATTGTCTAAATAATACTAAATTTCCCAATTAAAACCATAAATAAATAAAATCGCGATTATCTAAAAAAAAACTTTATTGTCTAAATAAAATTATAGTTGTCTGAACTAAGTGTTGATTGTCTGAATAAAACCTTCAATTTTCAAAAAGGTATCGATTGTCTAAATAATATTCGAATTGCAAAAATAATACCTACCAAAAATAAATAAAATTGCAATTATCTATAAAATAGTCCAAAACCAAAGATAATTTTTAAGGGAAAAAACTATCCAAAGGAAATTAGAGACCTTATATTAGAAAAAAGGAAACTAAGAAGAAAGTGGCAACAAAGCCGTGATCCTCGGGACAAAACAAATCTCAACAACATGACGCAGCGCATTAGGCGAGAAATTCTAGTAATAAAAAATGAATCTATTAACCATTTTCTTAATGAACTTACAGATGATAAAAATACCGACTATTCCCTTTGGAAAGCAACCAAAGATTTTAAAAGACCAATTATCCAAATTCCACCCATACGAAAATCTAACAACCAGTGGGCAAGGAGTAACGAAGAAAAAGTAGATATTTTTGCAAGTCATTTAGAAAAAACATTTCAGCCCCACCGAACCGAAGCACCAGATGAACACTTTCATTTAAATGAACCCCATCAAATCGAGGACCATATTAAGCTTACATCACCAAAAGAAATATTAACAGAAATCAAAAATATTAATTCGAAAAAAGCCCCAGGGTATGGTCTTATTAACGGGGTAGTCATAAAACAACTCCCCAGAAAAGCTATCGTAAAACTATGCAACCTAATTAATGCGTCTTTTAGGCTTAGGTATGTACCTAAACTGTGGAAAGTTGCAGAAGTTATCATGATTCCAAAACCGGGAAAACCACTCCATGACGTGTCATCTTACAGGCCAATATCTTTGCTGCCAATTATATCCAAGCTCTATGAAAAATTATTGCTTAAAAGAATAAAACCCATCATAGAAAGACAAGAAATTATTCCATCTCATCAATTTGGTTTTCGAGACAAGCATTCCACGATAGATCAAGTACACAGAATTACTAATATAATAGAAAAAGCACTAGAAGAGGGAAAAGTTTGTTCTGCAGTTTTTCTAGATGTAGCACAAGCATTTGACAAAGTGTGGCATGAAGGCCTTAATTTTAAACTAAAAAGGTTTCTGCCAAAACAATATTCGGATATTTTGGAATCATACATATCTGATAGACATTTTAGAGTAAAACAGGAAGACTCATACTCAAATTTAAGAGAAATTCAAGCAGGCGTGCCCCAGGGTAGCGTACTAGGCCCTTATCTATACTTATTATTCACTTGTGATATCCCAAAGCCAGAAAATTGTCACTTAGCAACATTTGCCGATGATACTGGTTTATTGACGGTAGAAAAATCTATTGAAAAATGCATAGAAAAACTTCAGGATGCAGTTACCCAAATTCACAGTTGGACCACAAAGTGGCGAATAAAATTAAATGAAACCAAATCAATTCATGTTGATTTTACAAACAAAAATATAAATCACATACAAATAACAATTAACAACATTCCAGTACCATATTCGAATCAGGCAAAATATCTAGGTATGACACTTGATGCCAAATTGCGCTGGAAAGCACATGTTAAGAAAAAAAAAAGAAGAACTTGAGATAAGGTATAGAAAAATGAACTGGCTAATTGGAAGGAAGTCCAATTTAACAATTCATAATGTTACTGCTTTATAGACAAATACTGAAACCAGTATGGACATATGGTATTCAACTATGGGGTTGTGCTAAAGAGAGTAACATTCTAGTTGTACAGAGATTTCAAAATAAAGTATTAAGAAACATTGTGAATGCAACTTGGTACGTTCGAAATAGTGACCTTCATCGAGATCTAAAAATCGAAACTGTAGGAGAGACTATAAAAAAGTACGCAAAAAGCCATGAAGATAGACTCCATCGGCATGTGAATGTGGAAGCAATTCAGCTTCTAGACAATACTATGCTAGTTCGACGACTAAAAAGAGTGAAGCCGTTTGAGCTAGTAAACTAAGTGAATTACACATAAAACAAAATAATGCTATAAACACAACACAATTGTGAGTTACAGACTAAACAAAGCGGGGAGAACTGTTGAGTGAACCCTAAGTTTAAATCTGACTTTTCTAGTAAATTAAGTTAAAACAAAATTGCTAATTAGTCTTACTGACTAGATTGTAATAAAAAAAACACAGTGTGTTTGACAAATAAAAAAAATAAAAAAAATCTATAAAATGCTTGGTTGTCTAAATAAATAAACTTAAATATATAAAATATGCTGTACCTGTGACTATCACAAATGTTATCTTGACGGTTTTGACTTTTGCCCTGGGAATGAGACCCCTGGACGAGGCTCTTCTTGAGTTATCGGAACCTAAAACAAAATAAAATATTTATGATCAGTGACCTTCAATCTTGTACAGGGTGATACAAATTATGCACTTTGGGGGGGAGGTTTGGGGTACTTCCCGGGGAAAACTGACTCCCCTTTGCGAAAGATAATGGATCCATGGCGGATTTGACACCTTCCTAGTAGCCTTGAAAACAGTTTTTTGTAAATATCTCAAAAACTAAAGCTCCGACGAAGTTTTCGGTTATAACACAAATTATTGAGCAAACTACCCAACAAACATTTAAAGTTGTAACGACGAAACCCCAACTAGAAAGAATTTCTTAAAAGTAACCGCAACGTACTCCCGCTACGTCTCAGTATACCATACAGCGACGTTATAATTCCCTAAGTGGGGAACCAATTTCTGGTTATAACTACTTGGCCAAGTGTTTAAAGTCACTGTAGTAACAACTACACTACTACGTCGTAGCCAGGTATCTACTACGTCGTAGAGGCTGTTTTTTTTCCGTAATGGCATAAAAGTTGCGATGTAGTTGCAAATAATATAATCGTTTCTTTTTGGTAGAATTGTTACACAATATGGTGGACACAACAGTAAACAGACTCGCTTAGTTTTTTTGTTTGGTTATGGTTATAATATGAACTATGTTATCCAAAAGTGTGAGAATTTACGAGCAGAGGATCAAAATTTGAGTGCGACGTAAAGTTTTTTGTATAACATGCATTATATATATTGCAAAAAACCGGTGCGCCCGTAAAATTGAGCCGTTTTCTGGTAGCTGATGGAATTTTTGTGTTGTGATTTTGGAGGTTATGTTTTCATAATCGACAGTTAACTCCAACAAATGGTGCTTAAGAAGAGCATTTTTGGTAAGCTTCAACTAATTTGTTTATAAAATAGTATGGCTCTTTAATATGAGCTCATAAAACGACAACAAAAATATTAAATTTTCTGTCTTACATAAAAACATGGCGTCCCAAACTATATTCCCTGATAGTCGAAAAGGTTACTTGAAAGTAGTTGCGGCTTTAAAGTTGATCCAAAAAGTTATTTTGTCTACATTGTTACATCAGATGTTACTATGATGACACAAACTTTTGTGGTAAAAATTAAAGTTATAATGTAGTTGTCGGATACACTTGTTTGGGACTCCAATGAAGCTTAACTTTCTAGTGGTAATTAAGTAGGATATAAAAGTCAGGGCGACTACGAAATAACGACTAAAAAGAAAGTAAAACTTTAGCAACGTCCTATTGTGGTAGAGAAGACTATCAGAATCGACTATCAAGAAACAATCCTATGAAGTAGTTTAGAGGGTCGTTTTTACGAAACATCTACTATTTCCTGATACTAAATAGTAGTTAGAACTAAAAAGTAACAAATTTTGGTTGGGATCACCACATTTCTACTATAAGAAAGTAGCAAAGCCTTTAGAACATGTAGCCGCTACTATAAATGTTAGTTGGGTATAGTCTACTATATTCCGAAAAAAGTGTATTGATACGATGCTCCGTTAAAAACTTAGCATTTTTTAAAGTTTTTAAAGTAAAAAAACTGTCATCAGCATTAATGGATTTTGATCAAAATCTAATCAGCTCGTAAGAGTGCCGAACACTATTTTACCTGAAAATTTTATGAAAATCGGTTCAGCGATTTAGGAGTTATCGTCTTACGGAAAAATATACACACACACATATTGCTAAGATAAGTCAAAATACACCCAAATAACACATTTTTGGCGTTATCTTAAAAAAAAAAATTCGTTGAAACTAATACCATCTCTCGCCATTGCTACGGGGGCTAGGAAGGTAAAAAATTGTTACATGACCCCCAAGCTCCCTTCTTGTATACGCACATATATTAATTAATACCTGATCGGTCATGATCGTTCCTATTTTTCTTGGTGAAGCTGATGCTGCTTTTTGTCCAAATGGTCATGATGATAACGGCGTAGCAGGTGGTAATAATAAGAGCGGGGATGATAAACAGAGTCACTGATACCAACACCATGTAGACTTTCCATTGCCATTGGTGTTTGAACTCTATCCAACATTGGAGCTGATCTAAAAAAAATACATACAATATTTTTAATAATTATTTATAATATAAAATTGAAAAGCTTAGGTTTTGTTTTTTTAAATAATTTACCTCTCCTGTGTTCCATTTACCGCCCAACGATTCACAAAAAAAAATTGTTTGAAAATACAAATTTAAAAATTGCATTTCCATGGCTACTGTAGTTCTCGAGTTGTGATTTTGTTTTATAATCCAACCCCCTTTCTACCCCCTAACGTACACCCCAACCTCACGAAAAATTACTGGTTTTATCTACGGGTACCAAAGAATTTTTGTGCTAAATTTAGCTAAAATTGGTCATACGGCTTTTGAGTTATCGTGTTCTTCTACACAGACAGACACAATTACAAAATTGTGTAGCCAGGGCTTTTTTGTTTGAAACTCGTAGACAATAATTGAGTACAATCAAAATTTTGGACATCCATTGTCTTTATTTATTTTAAACACGACGTTTCGGTTAGTAAGTATCTCTAACCGTTTTCAAGTGTAAACTGATCCTTAATCCAAATAAATTATGATCAGTATTTTTCTAAATCTACTTTGGAAAGCATTGGAAAACACAAACATAAGCGTACAACTAATTAAGGCCATCAAAGAGTTATACCGCAATAGTAAGGCAAAAGTTAAAATAAAAGCAAAACTAACCAAAGGCTTTCAAGTAAATTAAGGTCTTAAACAAGGTTGCTGTATCTCGCCTACGCTCTTCAAGATATACTTGGAACAAGTCCTTAAAGTATGGAAGAGAAAATGCCAAAACATGGGAATTCCGTTTTACGAAACCACCTTGTATACTTTATGTTTCGCCGATGATCAGATAGTAGTGGCTCAGGATTATGACGACCTCGAATATATGACACGAAAACTAATAGAAGAGTACAATAAGTGGGGACTAGAGGTTAATCTCAATAAGACAGAGTATATGTGTATCGGTGGAATGAAACAGAATCTAATCTTAAATACCTGGCAGCGAATTCAGTCCTGTGATGAGTATAAATACTTAGGTCTAAAAATTACAGCTGACGGAACACTAGACAAAGCTATAAAAGATCGAAACGTACAAGGAAGAAAAGCAATAACTTTATTAAATGGAATAATTTCGGACCAAAGTATATCAAAACATAACAAAAAGCTTATATATAACACCATTGTAAAAAGTATTATTACATACGGCTCAGAAAAATGGCCAATCAAGGATAGAACAGAAAAAATACTTTTCGCTACGGAGATGGACTATTGGAGAAGAGCAGCAGGGAAATCAAAAAGAGAAAGAGTTACAAATCAAAGAATAAGAGAAATTATGACAGTGGGGGAACGTACTTTAGTGGATGATATAAGAACCAAGCAACTGGTGTGGTACGGACATGAATGAATGATGAAAGACTACCTAAACAAATACTACAATGGAAACCAACTGGCCGAAGAAAACGAGGACGGCCAAGGAGAAGCTGGAGAGAAGGAATAGACAGTGAAATAAGAATAAGAGGCCTAGATGATGAATTATGGGCAAACAGAAACGAGTGGAGATTTTGTATCGGAAGACGTAGAACGTTGTGAAACCGATAAATATATATATATATATATTTATATATATATATATATATATATATATATATATATATATATATATATATATATATATATATATATATATATATATATTTGAGGATAGCTAATAAAGTTCAGTTTCTTTCTTTAAAAAGTTTTTTTTTAAAATACTGGCCTTTATATTCTTACATGACCGCTGAATTATTTTATAGGGTTTATCTAAATTTAAACAGTTCAGTCCGTAACTTTTCCGCAAAAGACAGTTTTGGTCCCTCAGGTTTTGCAGCCTCGTTTTTCTAAATTACCTTGAATCAATTTTTCCTCATACAAGATCAGTATCGGTATCGAAAACAGCACACTGAACAACCAAGCAGTTATCACCAATGCCTTCGCTCTTTTCCCTAAAAATAATTCAAGATTTAAGCAACATTATTTTGTCTATATAGTACTTTATTATCTAAATAATACTACTATTTATTGCAAACCGGTTTTCACAAACTAAATTAATAAAGAGTTTTGTTTAAAGTTAAATAACTGTATACTGTGGTGTTGCCTAAATTTAAAAAAATATATGGGTGTCTAAATAAAGTTAATGTTTAATGCCTCTTTTGATGCAGAGGTTTAAATTCTACTCATAAAAATGAGCAAAAAAACTTTTCTTAACAAAGCTATAATTGTTAATTCTGGTAATTTTTGTAATTTTTGTAATTTTTGTAATTTTTGTAATTTTTGTAATTTTTGTAATTTTTGTAATTTTTGTAATTTTTGTAATTTTTGTAATTTTTGTAATTTTTGTAATTTTTGTAATTTTTGTAATTTTTGTAATTTTTGTAATTTTTGTAATTTTTGTAATTTTTGTAATTTTTGTAATTTTTGTAATTTTTGTAATTTTTGTAATTTTTGTAATTTTTGTAATTTTTGTAATTTTTGTAATTTTTGTAATTTTTGTAATTTTTGTAATTTTTGTAATTTTTGTAATTTTTGTAATTTTTGTAATTTTTGTAATTTTTGTAATTTTTGTAATTTTTGTAATTTTTGTAATTTTTGAAATTTTTGTAATTTTTGTAATTTTTGAAATTTTTGTAATTTTTGAAATTTTTGTAATTTTTGTAATTTTTGTAGTTTTTACAAAATCAGTGTCTAAATATAGGTTGTCTAAATCAAGAATAATTTACAATACTTCTGGATAAATAAATGTTTATGAAATAGGGATATTTTGTTTTTTAAGGCTAATTGTCTGTATAAAAAAGTTGTCTAAATAAAACATAACATTTTCTAAATCATCGACGTATCTAACACCAAAATTGCTTCTTGATGTAGAAATCTTGTTGGACCTTTTCTATATTAGAGCTGCAATTGTCCAACTAAATAAAAAGTTGTCTAAATAAAACATAACATTTTCTAAATAAACTAAGAGTCTAAAACCAAAATGCTTCAGAAAGACTCTTTTAATGCATAAGCATCTAACCAAAAAAAAATTATCTAAACAAAGGTATAATTATCAAAACAAATTCGGTGTCCAATTATAGGCAAGTGTTGTCTAAATAAAGACAAATCTACATTGTTCCTTGATGTAGAAATGTTGTAATTGACTTTTTCTATATTAAGGCTGAAATTGTCTGAATAAAAAAAAGTAGTCTAATTAAAACATAACATTTTCTAAATAAACCGATTGTCTAAATCCAAAATGCCTTAGAAAGACTCTCTTGGTGCATAAGTTTATAAAATAAATAAATATAAGCAAAAGAAACTTTTCTAAACAAAATCAGTGTCTAAGTATAGGCTATTGTTGTCTAAATAAAGAGAAATTTATTTTGACTATTGATGTAGACATGTTGTAATAGACATTTTCTATATCAAAGCTGACATTGTCAAAATAAAAAAAAGTTGTCTAAATAAAACATAACAATTTCTAAATTAAAGAAGTGTTTAAAACCAAAATGCCTTATTAGAAAGACTCTCTTGGTGCACTAGTTTATAGAATCATTAAATCTAAGCAAAAGAAACTTGTCTAAACAAAGGTATAATTGTCAAAACAAAATCAGTGTCTAAGTATAGGCCATTGTTGTCTAAATAAAAAACATTAAATTAACTTTTCATGTAGAAATGTTGTAATAGACATTTTCTATATTAAAGCTGAAATTGTCTAAATAAAAAAAAGTTGTCTAAATAAAACATAACAATTTCTAAATTAAAGAAGTGTTTAAAACCAAAATGCCTTAGAAAGATTCTCTTAGTGCATAAGTTTATAAAATAAATAAACATAAGCAAAAGAAACTTGTCTAAACAAAGGTATAATTGTCAAAACAAAACCAGTGTCTAAGTATAGGCCATTGTTGTCTAAATAAAAAAAAATTAAATTAACTTTTTATGTAGAAATGTTGTAATAGACATTTTCTATATTAAAGCTGACATTGTCGAAATAAAAAAAGCTGTCTAAATAAAACATACCAATTTCTAAATTAAAGAAGTGTTTAAAACCAAAATGCCTTATTAGAAAGACTCTCTTGGTGCACTAGTTTATAAAATCTATAAATCTAAGCAAAAGAAACTTGTCTAAACAAAGGTATAATTGTCAAAACAAAATCAGTGTCTAAGTATAGGCCATTGTTGTCTAAATAAAATAAAAAAAATTAACTTTTCATGTAGAAATGTTGTAATAGACATTTTCTATATTAAAGCTGAAATTGTCTAAATAAAAAAAAGTTGTCTAAATAAAACATAACAATTTCTAAATTAAAGAAGTATTTAAAACCAAAATGCCTTAGAAAGATTCTCTTAGTGCATAAGTTTATAAAATAAATAAACATAAGCAAAAGAAACTTGTCTAAACAAAGGTATAATTGTCAAAACAAAAACAGTGTCTAAGTATAGGCCATTGTTGTCTAAATAAAAATAAAAAATAACTTTTCATGTAGAAATGTTGTAATAGACATTTTCTATATTAAAGCTGACATTGTCGAAATAAAAAAAGCTGTCTAAATAAAACATACCAATTTCTAAATTAGTGTTTAAAACCAAAATGCCTTAGAAAGATTCTCTTGGTGCACTAGTTTATAAAATCTATAAATCTAAACAAAAGAAACTTGTCTAAACAAAGGTATAATTGTCAAAACAGAATCAGTGTCTAAGTATAGGCCATTGTTGTCTAAATAAAAAAAATTACATTAACTTTTGATGTAGAAATGTTGTAATTGACATTTTCGATATTAAAGCTGAAATTGTCTAAATAAAAAAAAGTTGTCTAAATAAAACATAACAATTTCTAAATTAAAGAAGTGTTTAAAACCAAAATGCCTTAGAAAGATTCTCTTAGTGCATAAGTTTATAAAATAAATAAACATAAGCAAAAGAAACTTCTCTAAACAAAATCAGTGTCCAAGTATAGACCATTGTTGTCTAAATAAAGAGAAATTTATTTTGACTATTGATGTAGACATGTTGTAATAGACATTTTCCATATTAAAGCTGACATTTTCTAAATAAAAAAAAGTTGTCTAAACAAAATATAACAATTTCTAAATTAAAGAAGTGTTTAAAACCAAAATGCCTTAGAAAGACTCTCTGGTGCACTAGTTTATAAAATCAATAAATCTAAGCAAAAGAAACTTGTCTAAACACAGGTACAATTGTCAAAACAAAATCAGTGTCTAAGTATAGGCCATTGTTGTCTAAATAATTTAATTAACTTTTGATGTAGAAATGTTGTAATAGACATTTTCTTTATTAAAGCTGAAATTGCCTAAATAAATAAAAAAAGTTGTCTAAATAAAACATAATATTTTCTAAATTAAGATGTCTAACATAAAAATGCCTTAGAAATACCAAAATTGCAATAAAAAAAGGTGTTGAGTAGTGTCTATTAATAAAAAGTATTTTTACAAAATAATTGCCTAAATAATTAAATACAGTCGAACCTCTCTAACTCGAACCTCTATAACTCGAACCCCTCTATAACTCGAACCTTTTCAGCGGTCCCTGCACTTTTTACATGTATTTTAACCTATGTAATTTGAGTTTCTATAACTCGAACGCTCCATAACTCGAACTGTTTTGGTTGTCCCTTGAGGTTCGAGTTATAGAGGTTCGACTGTACTTTAAAAAATACTTACAACTTCCGGAAAACTTCATCGGATGCGTAATGGCATCGTATCTGTCGATGCTTAGGGCTACTAATACGTAGGTAGATGCATACGTAATTACAACCTACAGAAAAAAAGCATTATAAAAGAGTAGTAGAGAGATATAGTATATGCTTAAACTAATGATAGACGGTTTTTGGAGGTACATACAGACGAATTCAAAGATATGTCGCCCATTCAACTGTTTAAGGATACAAATTAGAGATAATTTGGCAACAGTGCATCTTTTCAGGTAGGAAAGTCATCTGGGCCTATACTTCTTTGGCTTGGGTGGGTTATATCGTGCTGAATTTTTTTAAATTTGGGGAATCTAGGGAATTTAATGTGAGTTTCCTTTAATATATATCTGCATATTTACCTGTAAGAATCGAATCAGCTTGCAAGCGATGTTGCCGGCGTTCCAACTGACCGTAGTCCGCCATATTATATCTGTCAAAACGTTGACTAAGCCTACGCAGAGATCTGCAAAAAAAAGATAAAAGTATTTAAGACTTTGTTTAACTTTGTTATAATATACTTTATTACAAAATAATTAACTTTTTATTAACAGTTTAACCAAAAAGTAATTAGGGTATGATATATGCAGGGGTCCCAGATAAAATTCACTACGTGGGGATTTCCGAAACGATAGGAGATACAATTTTTGTTAATTAGGAAAAGAATTACGCTATTCCAAGTTAAATAATATATATTATAATCTATAATCTTTGGCTGTATCAAAAATAAAATTATTGACAGGCGTTTTCAAAATTACGGACAAAAATTTAAAATTAGGGACTTATTGCAATAAAGCCAGGCACAAATTGTGCCGGGCACTATTCTGACACTTTCGCATTATAAGAACAGCTGTCTTCTTTGATCACAATAAATCAAGAAAAAATACAACAAGTAGAGGAATATATACCTATCTGGGACAAATTATTAAACTAAAAAAAAAGAAACCAAACGGCTGAAATCAAGAGACTGACATATAGATCCCAGACATAAGGTCACAAAAGTAATAATAATATAAGAAAACAAAGATCAATGAAAAGACAAATGTTACATGTAAAGCTACAGATAGAAAAGAAATAAATCAAAAGTAAAGGATGTCAGAACAGAAGAAGCAAAATTAAAATGGAAATTTTCCGGTCATAATATCAGGCAGAAAGACGATCGATGGAACAAATGTATTCTATACTGGAGACCTTGGGTTAATAAAAGAAGTAGAGGAAGACCCAAAATGAGATGGGCGGACGATTTGAAGAAACATGCGGGGACTAGATGGATGAACACGGCGACAGACAGAGAAGAGTGGAAGATATTGGGGAGGCCTATGTCTATAGTGTGTCTTTGTTCACGAAGGTACCTTTGGCCGAGGCAATGAGGGAAGTGGAACACATTTTTCCAAAGGACATCACCGACCTGTTTAAAATCTGCCTAACGACATCATATTTCACCTTCAATGAACAAATTTATGAACAGATCGATGGAGTATCAATGGATAGCCCTTTATCGCCAGTGATTGCGAACTTTTTCATGGAGAAACTAGAAGAGAAGGCGTTGAATAATGTCCCTCATAAACCCAAAGTCTGGTTTCGATATGTAGATGACACTTTTGTCGTTTGGCCTTATGGTAGAGACAGCCTTAATGAATTTCTCAACCACATTAACAGCATACACCCCAGTATACAATTTACAATGGAAACAGAGAACAACAGAGAATTAGCATTCCTTGACGTACTAGTAACGAGGAAAGAGGGACGACTAGGACATACCGTATACAGAAAACCTACTCACACAGACCGCTACCTAAACAACACATCTAACCACCACCCGTGCAAACGAAAAGGGGTAATAAGAACATTGGTAGAGAGGGCGAAAAGAATCTGCGAACCAGAACATCTAGACAAAGAATTAAACCATCTTAAAAACGCCCTCGTAGCAAATGGATACACTCAATGCGACATAGATAAATGTATACGACCAAAGCCGAGTACTAGAAGTAACAGTAGCGGTGGACTGAGCAGCCGCGAAGTTACTTCAAGAGCCTTTCTGCCCTACATCCCTAGAGTGACAGATAGGATCGGACGTATTCTGGGAAAACACAACATAAAAACGATCTTCAAGCCATCTAAGAAGATCGAGAACCACCTCAGATCTGCGAAGGATATAAGGAACCCACTAAGTTCTTCGGGGGTGTACCGCATTCCCTGTACCTGTGGAAGTGTCTACATCGGAACAACCAAACGGTCCGTAAACACAAGAATCAAAGAACACAAAGCCAACTGTCGACTCGGACATACGGAAAAATCCGCAGTTGCAGACCACACACTAAACAATGAAGACCACCGAATAAAATTCGAAGACACACAAGTTCTCTGCGCCTCCTCTTCATACTATCCAAGACTCTATAGAGAAGCAATCGAAATTCATAAACACCAGCAGAACTTCAACAGATCTGAAGAAACTCTTAAAATTAACAGAACATGGGTGCCAGTTCTTAAAAACACTAAACGGCTCGCTTACAATAACAAAACTGAATCAAGGGAATGTGACCAATCACCGAGCAGCTCTGATATACGCCCCGCCCACCATAGCGTATATAACCTGCGCCCGCGACAAACTAACCACCAGTCTTCGAGAAGCCGACAAACAGTCAACATCTCCTGAAGATGCCATCCACTCGAGATGGCGAAACGTCGAGAACGAATTTCCAACGACGACGGCCGAACAACCCGAAAGCACACCCACCACAATTAACATTTGTTTTAAAACCAACTAAGCAAAAAACTGTTATCAAAAATAAATTCACATTTTTCGATATAAGATAGGATTGTTCATAGCCCCCTTAAATTATTTAAGAGGGCTGTGGATTGTTATTTAATTTTATATATGACATTTAAATATGTTTCGAACCTTAGACTTGGTAAACTGTCAGAAATTTTGCATCAATTTTTTAACATATAGCTTAATTTTTTAATCAATTACGTTTTTTATATTATAGCTTTTATTTATTTGGCCTTTTATTTGTTTTTCTTTTTCCCGATGAAAATTTATTTAAAACCTGCTATTAGAAATCTGTATTGACGTATTTTTTTTTTCGTTAAATAAACATAATTATAAACATAATAATTGTAATTCTGGATGACTTTTTTATTCTCCCCTTTTTAGCTTTAAAATATCATCAGGGCCACCCCAGGCTAAGCAGTCTAAAAATAATTCTGGAATTAATTAATTTAGATATAGGGTATCTCAAAAATTTTAAAGACACAAAGTAAGTGTTACTTATTTGAATAACCACATAGAATTTTTTATGCTAGGCAAGACTGATATTAGGTGCCAATTGAATAGTGCTTATAGGCAAAACATTACCGAACATAATGAAAATGTGACAAAAAATAGACATATACTTAGTCGGTTAATAGACTGTTTAAAATGCTGTGGGATTTTTGAGGTTGCTCCACGGAGTCATGATGAGCCTGACACTGGTGCTAATCCAAGCACTTTGCGCATGTTAAAGAAGGGCGAATAGCCCAACAAACATTTAAAGTTGTAACGACGAAACCCCAACTAGAAAGAATTTCTTAAAAGTAACCGCAACGTACTTCCGCTACGTCTCAGTATACCATACAGCGACGTTATAATTCCATAATTCCCTAAGTGGGGAACCAATTTCTGGTTATAACTACTTGGCCAAGTGTTTAAAGTCACTGTAGTAACAACTACACTACTACGTCGTAGCCAGGTATCTACTACGTCGTAGAGGCTGTTTTTTTTGCGTAATGGCATAAAAATTGCGATGTAGTTGCAAATAATATAATCGTTTCTTTTTGGTAGAATTGTTACACAATATGGTGGACACAACAGTAAACAGACTCGCTTAGTTTTTTTGTTTGGTTATGGTTATAATATGTACTATGTTATCCAAAAGTGTGAGAATTTACGAGCAGAAGATCAAAATTCGAGTGCGACGCAAAGTTTTTTGTATAACATGCATTATATATATTGCAAAAAACCGGCGCGCCCGTAAAATTGAGCCGTTTTATGGTAGCTGATGGAATTTTTGTGTTGTGATTTTGGAGGTTATGTTTTCATAATCGACAGTTAACCCCAACAAATGGTGCTTAAGAAGAGCATTTTTGGTAAGCTTCAACTAATTTGTTTCTAAAATAGTATAGCTCTTTAATATGAGCTCATAAAACGACAACAAAAATATTAAATTTTCTTTCTTACATAAAAACATGGCGTCCCAAACTATATTCCCTGATAGTCGACAGGGTTACTTGAAAGTGAGCCTAAGTTATGGCAACGTGTCACTTACGACTTTTATGTCAGCATTCCTTTTTAGTTCTAGATAACACATTCGAATTACTACTCCTTCGTTGCAGAAACGTATTATTAACTAGCTTTCGCCACTAGAAAACGTCTACAGAGTGATAGGAACCACGCGATAAGTATAACTACTACCCTCAAGTTATTGGGGTGTCGCCACTTGTCATTTGCCGTTTCTGTCAACAACAACACCACTGCTTATAGGTTATATACGAGCGTGAATTTGTGGTAGGTTTTAAAATAAAAACAAGATAAATTAAATTCCATTAGAACAATAAATGAAGTGCCAATAAAAAGAGTTTTTTAAAAATGTAACACAGCACAAATTTAAGTTTATTCACTTCAAACCAAGCTTTAACAACAGCACAAATTTGAAGAAAACCAAAAAGAATTATTGACCCAAGCTCAACACATAAAATGAATCATAGTGAGACACGACACGTCAGCACAAGAGACATAGATAAACGAATTCGGTTTAGTCCGCACAAGAGGGTTACGATGGCGATAGGGTGGTGCCACAGCACAAACCACGAACGACCGTAAAGACAGTGAATAGAACAGCAACAAGTAGCGTAAAAGATTAAGGATGGTGATTAAGCATGGACCAGGGAATTCTTAAAATCCGGGTGCGGTACTCGATACTTTGGATCAATATTTTGCATTTTGATTGTTTTGCAAAATGGTCAAGCAATGAGCTCGAAAAAATGGACTGCTCAAGGTAGTTAAAAAAATATTTGCAAAACTATTCCTAATATTCCCATATTATAAAAGGAGCCACAAAAAGTAGGGTTAAGAATGTGTGCGACAAAGATGCGACTTCAATAAGTCTACGTTTCCAAAGTAGAAACAGGAAGGAGAGATTACTTTAAAAGATCGCCATTAAAAAAAAGTCAAAGTAGTTGCGGCTTTAAAGTTGATCCACAAAGTTATTTCTACATTGTTACATCAGATGTTACTATGATGACACAAACTTTTGTGGTAAAAATTAAAGTTATAATGTAGTTGTCGGATACACTTGTTTGGGACTCCAATGAAGCTTAACTTTCTAGTGGTAATTAAGTAGGATATAAAAGTCAGGGCGACTACGAAATAACGACTAAAAAGAAAGTAAAACTTTAGCAACGTCCTATTGTGGTAGAGAAGACTATCAGAATCGACTATCAAGAAACAATCCTAAGAAGTAGTTTAGAGGGTCGTTTTTACGAAACATCTACTATTTCCTGATACTAAATAGTAGTTAGAACATTTCTACTATAAGAAAGTAGCAAAGCCTTTAGAACATGTAGCCGCTACTATAAATGTTAGTTGGGAGCCTTTATCTATAAACAAATAAACTAAAAACTACACCAAGTAGCTTCTTGTTTCTAAAATGCTAAAATAAAATTGTTTAGGTAAGTTTTTTTATCCCCTTTTCCATACAATATAAATTTCTGTCCCCCCAATTTATAACGTCACCAGCCGCTACTGGTCATACATACAGCGTCTCTATATCTGAGTAAAATATACCTCCTTTATGACTAAAACAAACAAGCAAAAGGCATCAAAAATTAAAGAGAAGTGTTTTTGGAACACTGTATAAAACGGCAAATATTTACTCAGTGCTTCATTATTGTAGCTAAATGACGAGGTTTGCGAAATGATTTTAGTTGAATTTAAGTTAGAAAAAATATCTCTCTTATTTTAGTAGCTCGTTTTAAAATATTATTTACGTTAGATGAAAGAACAATTTATAACTTTTATATGAATTTGAACTGAATTTGGGAGGTTTTAGGTGTACAAAAAATGTTAGCTCCCGCTAAATTTCGCGGTTGTTTTTACTTTTTAAAACCACACAATTGGATGACGGACAGAGTACAATCTTCGCGCATTTGGACATGCGCACCAAGAATCAGGGAGATCCTTTTCTACCGCCTCGAGAAAATGGCGTGTTAATTTCTTTCTCCAACTATTACAAATTTCTACACTTGAAAGTGCTCGATTTTGGTATACTGAAGCATAGAACTAGAAACTTCAGCCCTTCAGCTACGTGGTGCCATCATTAGATCAAGACAGGGGCCCCTGGAACGTGGAGAAATTGGCTGCAAACTGGTGAGTGCTTTGTTTCTGATTTCCGTTGTGTGGGACCAACAATTAACCTATGGACCTTAATTATTTCGTGATTTCATATCAATATATTTATGTTTGTTCGCGCTTCATTTAATAAAATATATACAGTCCACTGCAGTTATCGTTTTTCTAATTGTGGGCATACATAAAGTACTTGAAAAAACCTCTGTTACCTTAAAACCCAATGAACATTTTCTGAAACCTTTGGTGACAGGTATAAAGAACGGATAAGTAGGTTTATGGTATTTAGAAGTATTTTCCAAGGTTATTGTTTTTATAGTTATTTTATTAAAAATCCTAATCGGACAATATTTCATTATTTATAAAATTAGTGTTTTCGTCATCTGAAAGTTTAAGATGGTGGACATAATCATACTCGATTCTTCAAAATGGCGTGTTTATTCTTATTTTTCGAAAATGTTTTAGATTAGTAAAATCGGTGCGATTGTTCCTGAAAAAGTCCATTTTTGTTTCAAACATTTTTTAACAGATTATACGATTGCATTGCCATTCCTGCCTCCATTAATTTTCTTATAAATTCATTAAATTTTTTATAAATTCGGCAAATATCGATTATAATCTTTGAAGAGCAATCAATTCTTACCATGATTTTTTTTATTTCACTAAAATCGGGTTAGTAATAATGAATTTATAAGGAAATTAATGCAGGCAGAATTGGCAATGCAATCGTATAATCTGTAAAACAATGGTTGAAACAAAAATAGATTTTTTGAGAACTACCACATCGATTTTCTATGAATTGAAAAAGAACTAAAACATTTTCGGAAAATAAGAATAAACACGTCATTTTGAAGAATCAAGTATGATTCTGTCCGCCATCTTAAACTTTAAGATGGCGATAAACTTTGTTCATGATCTTTAAAGAGCAATGAATTCTCACCAGGATGTTTTTTATTTGATTAAAATCGGTTCAGTAGTAATGCATTTATAAGAAAATAGATGCTGACATGATTGGCAAAGCAATTGTATAAATATGCAACAACAATGGTAGGAACAAAAATATTTTTTTTAGAACCACTGAACCGATTTTCTGATTTGTACCTTGTTGTGCGTGGCAAGAACGCAGCTGTTTTACTGATTTAAAAAAATAATTAAAACATGTTCGTACAACAAGAATAAACGAGCATCTTTGAAGGGTACAATTTAATTTCGTCCGCCATCTTGGATTTTGAGATGGCGGACAAAAAAATATATTTAGTAAAAACTCTGATAAATTAGCTTGTCTAACGAACTGTCACGATCAGCTGTTTTTCGATCCAAGATGGTCGCCATAGGACAAACAAAGCGTTTCCCCATAAGCCGCAATGTTAACAAAAACGTAATTTTAAAAAAAAGTGAAACGATTTAATTTACAACAAAGATGCTGTTTTAAGTATTGAACCTTTGTACACATGGGAAAAATGCGTTTTTCTTAAAAAAAATCAATTTCAGCTCATTATTCACACTTTAACCTCATATTGTTTTCCTTTTCTTTCTTCTCTAGACCCTTTTTTCAACCATCATTTTTAAAATTTTTCAACCGTTTTGAAATAATAATCCATTCAGGATGGGTCTCTCCTCATGATTGTGTCATGATCATTGCTGTATTCTAGTTTTGAAAGTTGCTTGCCTAGAATAGTAAAAAAATCATAGTGAAATATTTCTTACAGTTTAACACAATTCTATGTTACACTTCTGCAAAAGGTCCACTCAAGCACAAAAAAAGATCCCAATAGAAAATGTTGCCAAAATGGCAGTTACACATTTATCCAAAACAAATCTGACAAAAAACTTTCGAATATTTCAATTTATCCTCTGTTAAGTCAGGTAATAGAGCACTTATTCACTTTCTTTTCCCTTCTTTGAGCTGATACCTAGTTCATTTAAATCAAGATGATTTTTTAAGGTCAAAATACTTGGCATTCCATCAAAACTAACATTATCAAGCTCTCCCCAGCTGCCACAATTCATAACAGCACAGAAACTAATAATAATGATTCAAACTGAGTAAAAAAACTGGAAAAAAGTAAAAAAAAAACAAAAGTAAATAAAAACATAACCTGACTTTTGAACAAAACATGGTCCCTTTTATTTCAGATTTTCTCGCTTTAGTTTAATATTTTTAAGAAAAACGCATTTTTCCCATATGCACAAAGGATCCGTTCTTAAAACTGATTAATTTTTTAGACTAAAGCTCTTGTCGTTTTTGTAAAATTTACGTTTTTGTTAACATTACGGCTTATGGGAAATCGGTTTGTTTGTCCTATGGAAGACATCTTGGATTTGATCATATGTTTTGTTAGACAGCCCTATTCTCTGCCTAGTGCAGTTTGTCCCATTAAAATCGATGATATCGTTCACAAGTTATAATGAAAAAAAATTGTCCCGTTTTTTTTAGCCCAACCGGTAGGTATTAAATTTTTTATCATAATTTCAAACGTTACCTGCAAAAGCAAGATGTGTGATGAAATAGTTCATGCGGCTCTTCCTGGATCTGCCAAAAACCAGAGTGTACAGCACACCCACGTTGCCGGCCACGATCACGATCAGCAGGATCCAAAGCACGGTGAACTGCTCAACCTGAAATAAATAGTTTTTTTTAAATATCAAAGTGTAAAAATCAGAGGCGTGCGGTGAAATTTTTGACAAGGAAAGCAATTTTTTTTCAAACTTTGTTAGAAAAATACAGTGTGTTTTTAAAATTTATTGACTATCTTTGACTTTTTATTAACAAAACGCTGTTTTTTTAAAAACTTTTATGGGTAAAATCTTTAGAGAGATCTTGAAATTAGACTGTGAATTCAAAAATAATTTGAAAGCAAGGAAAAATCCATTGGCGTATCATTTTTTTCTTCAAAAATCTGACAGTCACCGCCCGTGCTCACGCTCCTGGCAAACCAAAATTGCTTTATGAAGAAAAGTATACAGCTAAATTAACCTTTATTCTATACCAAATTTAGCTTTATTGTCCCAAGTAGTCTTCTAGATAATAATTTTTTTAGTTTTTTTTAAGAAAACTTTAACACAAGTTTGGCTTGTTAAGATCTGGTCACCCTGTAGAAGGTTTCACCGAGGGATGGCTCGGTATTTCCTTTTGGTGTACAGGTTAGTGGAAATACCAGGAAATACTTGGGAAGTACTGGGAAATATACTAGGAAATACCGGGAAGTGCTTAGGAAATACTAGGAAATACCATTGAAATATGAGGAAATACTGGGAAATACCAGGAAATACCGTAGGATTATACCGTAGGTATTTTCTTTTGGTGTACAAAAATCGGCAATCGAGCCACCCCTCGGGTTCAGTGGCGTACCCTCGCCCCGAGGGTACTGGCGCCCCATGGGTGCCCGAAGCGCCTTTAGTATTAAGGAGCAGGGCCGGTAATGAAGAGGGCGGCAAAGAAAACTAAAGACATGATGACCTTTTTTTTTTTGGTCGCAAGAAAGATTTTTGATGGGCGCCCTTTTTAGCTGTCGGCCCCCCCCCCCCCGCCCCTACAGGCACGCTACGCCGCTGCTCGGATTTCACGGTTTATTGTTTTCGACAATTTAACGGATCGACAAAACTACGTTTCGTTTAAATTATTTTCGTCTATTCTACTTTCGATTGATTTATTTTCGACCAAATTACTTATTTTTTGACCATTTTACGTTTCGACTTTTTTCGATGTTTCTGTGGGTCGCCTTTATATTCCTCCTTAAAGTCTATGCTTACGCCACTGTTCGCAATCAGAATTCAAAATTGCTCTCGTGTCCCCAAAATGCGCTTCCGCATCCATGGAGCATGGAGAGGGCCAAGTTATGCCCTAATATTTTCCGCTAAATAAATATTCTCTCCTTTAGAAAGGCTTTGGAAACTTTTCCAAGTTACATTTAGCCCTAACTTTTGAAATCCATCAGTATACTTTACACATGATTTTAAGAAGAACGTGCATATTATGCTTAAAGTCCATATCATTATTTTTGGGATAACTTTTTACGATTTTTTTTCGCTGGCCTATGCTATTTGTTATGGTAACAGCTAATTACTGTCAAAAAGTTATCTCAAAAATTATGGAATGAACTATACTTATGGCAATCTCTGTTAAAATATGCCTGAAAGAGAGAAACTAAGTTAAGAGTAAATTCATTATTACTGAACCGATTTTAATGAAATAAAAATCATTATGGTGCAAGCTTTAAAGATCAATCAGTTTGCACCATGATGTTTTTTATTCCACTAAAATCGGCTCAGTAATAATAAATTTATAAAGAACTGAATGTAGATAGGATTGGCAATGCAATCGTATAATTTGTAAAACAATGGTTAAAACAAAATCAAATTTTGTGAGAACCACTTATCCGATTTTATTACTTTGTACCTTGTAAAGCGGGAGAAGAGAATTGAAAAAAAACTAAAATATTATCAGAAAATAAGAATAAACACGCCCTTTTAAAGAATCAAGTATGATTCTGTCCGCCATCCTAAATTTTAAGATAGCGATAAATTTTGATCATGATCTTTAAAAAGCAATCAATTTTCACCAGGATGTTTTTTATTTCATCAAAATCGGATCATTAGTAATGAATTTATAAGGAAATAAGTGCAGACATGATTTGCAAGGCAATCGTATAATACTCAAAACAATAGTTGAAACAAAAAAAAAAATTTTTTGAACTACTGAACCGATTTTGCTGATTCGTACCTTGTTGTACGTGGCAGGAATGCAGTTTTTTTACTGATTTAAAGAATAATTAAAATATGTTCGCAACACAAGAACAAACGAGCATCTTTGAAGAGTACAATTTAATTTCGTCCGCCATCCTGTATTTTCAGATAGCGGACAAAAAAATATATTTAGTCAAAACTCTAATTAATTCTCTGCCAAGTGCAGTTTGTCCCATCAAAATCGATGGTATAGTTCAAAAGTTATATTGAAAAAAAAATTGTCCAGTTTTTTTTGGCTCGCCCGGTATAGGTAATATTCTAGGTACGATAAAATAGTCGTGTCTCTCCAGGAACACCATAAAATATTTTCCCATAACAAATTAAAAGTATAAATTGGTAATTTTGCAACAAACTGCAGATTTAAACCTGGACAAGACGGTTATCAGTAAGTCGCCAAAAAAAGGTTTTAAATATATCTAATAACTAGAGACTATCAAGCTCGGATTTGAGGGGGGGTAACGGGGTAATTACCTATTAAACTCCTGGGAAACAGGAACGGGTTGCAGACAGACCAGATAATTCGTAGACCGTCCAAAAGCGACCAGAATTAGATGGATGCTGGGACGGACTCGAAAAGACCTCGGACTGCTGATAGGTACTCTAACCGGACATAACCGGTTGAGGAGGCACATGACACGTATAGGAGTCGAGAATGACCCTACCTGCCCAGCCTGTGGACAGGAAGAAGAGACATCAAGACACCTCGCGGAATGAGAGGCTTACGCAAGGATGAGACAACAGGCACTCGGAGCGCCAACTCTGAGCGAGGAAGAACTGCACATGCTTAAATGGGCAGACTTACTGGACTTTGTAAAGAGAACAGGAAGGCCCAATGAGTTACCCGACCATCAAAAGGAAGTGCAGAGAGTGGGTTAAGGGACAGACTTGGGGCATGGCAAAAAGGGCCTACTCTGGCCTACTTGTCAGACCTGCGGGTCAACCCCCCCACTACTACTACTACTACTTAGTGCCCATGTCCCCTATATTAAATACAGTGAATCCTCCCTATAAGCGGACACTCACGGTTTCCTCAATGTTGTCCGCTTATTTGAGTTGTCCGCTTAAGAGAGAGAACTGAGAAATATAGATGTTCCTTCTTCGAAACGTTAACTTCCATTTTTTCACATAAACTAACAAGGTTTTTACTAGGCGCCATTTCAAAGAGATTTATTACTACTCAACTGAGCAATAAAAATAAAACACAGCAGTGCCTCTAAATAAAATATGTTGTAAATACGACAGAAGTATTTAGTCTCTGCATTAAAACGGAAAGAGGTAATTCCCCGGCTGCAGAGTGCGTTGTTGCCAACATACTACATAATATTTATGCCCATGTCGTGCAGCGCTCCGTCCAATTTTCAGAGGTTCGCGTCCGGTTAAGGAAGGTTTCAGAATTTTTGACCAAAAAAAATTGTCCGCGTCTGGTTATTAGAGTGTTCTATAACCGAACACTTTAATAACCAGACGCGGAGTAAGTTTTACTTGTAAAGAAATAGGTAAAAGCTTGATTCCAACAAATTTGCCTTCCTAAAGGGACTGTCTGCTTAGTAGAGGAGTTTCACTGTACAGCGTGTCCCATTTTCGATGGGATTAAATGGGAAACTCGGGTATTATTAAAGATATTGATTTTCTGATTGCACCTTACCGTGCTCTTTTTTTGAGCCCTTAGAAATGGCGTAATCAGATTTTTGCTATACCCCGTAGTTTCGCTAATACAGGGAGTTTTTAAAAAAATTGTATTTTTAATAATCCCTTGTATCTCGCTTATTTTGCGAGATATTTTTATTCTGTAAAAACCTTTTCATGGCAACTTTTTTAGAAGAAAATAATGACTTGTCAACTTTTTAAAATATTGTTTAGTTTTTGAGATATGGCATTTATCATAAAAAAATTAAATACAGACCTGGATTTTTTTAATTACTATTTTGATTGGTTTCATGCTATTATTACCTTAAAATGATAAAACTTTAATATTTTTATGATTTAAGGTTAAAAAAAAACTATTTAATATTAAAAAAAAAAAATAGTCCAAACCTGGAAATTTCCAACGTAATTATAAATTGCAAGACACACTAGTTGAACGATTTTTAGTTTATCAGTTTTGAAATGATAATTAATACTCTTGGGAGCATTTTGATATTCACCAGTCAAACTCAGGTTTGCAGTAAGGCTGTCAAAGAGATACTAAGATAAGAAGGCCTCTTCGTTTCGTTCGTGCAAAAACAAATTAAATTTAATAACATCTATAGGTTTCTATCAAAAGGCCGTATTCCTCCATAGAAATTAATTTAATTGGTCTGTCACTCTGTTATATTCGCAGGACTAACAGGGCAGGACCTATAAATGCTTTTCAAGGGGGTAAAGGGGATGATGGGGATCTACATCCATCATGATTTCCTTCTGTTCTTGAGTGGATTTTTTCGTTCATTTGTGATGTCTACTTCTGTAGAAATTTTGTAATCAGTGGACAAAAGGACATTCTGACTCGAATCTCCTCTGTTTTTGACATATTCCATCAATTTAGTTTCCCTCCCCCTCTTGTTAAAACTATAGAAAAATATTTAAAAACCTCAAAATAATAATTTGCTTCCCTTCCATATAAATAAAGTTATGTAAAAGTAACATTGCCCAATTTCCAGAAACGCTAGAGAGCTGAACTTTGGAATACCGATGGAAACTATGATAAAACTATAGAAAAAAAATTAAAAAACCCCAAAATTGTCATTAATTTCCCTCCCCTATAAATGTAAAGTTATGTAAAAGTAACATTGCCGACTTCCAGGAACGCTAGAGAGCTGCGCTTTAGAAGGCTAATAGGAACTATGATAGAACCATTGTTTTGAACAATATTCCGCATATTTTCCTACTTTAAAACTTAAATATTATCCAAATTCTTTAAAAAAGGAGTGAAATCATAACGAAAACATTTCATGTAAAAAAGCCAAGTACGCGAAAGTGGTATTCCGTAAAAAGAATTAAGATAAAAGTAAAGCCAAGTTCTCCAGTACAAATTTCAAAATGAAAGGTTCTTTCTAGATTGGAAATGTTTTTCTAAACTTGACTATTACGCCTGCAAATGACTCTTAGGCCCAGTGCTAAATTGAACATAAAGAAGTATGGCTGTAGTATCAAAGTTTTTTAAAAAAATCCAAACTAGTAAAAACCTTTTATTTTTTTAGGAAGTATATTATGTCCCTAGCCCAACCCATGTATCCGCCAGTGACTATGCGGTCGGTTCGTAAGCCTGTCATTACCAGTAAAATGCACTTAAAACAATTTAAAAACCTTTTCCGCAAAACGTGTCTTATAATCCTCAGAAAATCTATGGCAATTACATTTCCAATTTGGAATTCAGTTCCACAGAGAAGAAAATTAATAAAAATTTCGCAATTCACTGGGTTGAAAAAAGTCATTTGGCAAAATATTATTGATGTAATTTAATCCTTACATAAAAATAAAATTTTGGACTTCCATTGTCTTTATTTGTTTTATAAACGGCGTTTCGGTTAGTAAGCATTCTAATCGTTTTCAAGTGTAAACTAAACACTCCAGTCTACAAGGCTACTACTTATACTACTTTGATGTGCAGTCAGGTGTGACGGGCCGCCCCCTTTTTAATCCCAAGACGCTTGTTTTTCTTAAGGAGTGGTTTCCATATCTTTGGTATGTCCGTGCTTGGTTGACTGATAACTTCTTTATTCTGCATTATAAACGCGGCTTCAATAAACTTTCATTTTCGCTAATGCGACTCCTTATGCAAAACTTTAGCTTCTGACCATTGAAGCATGTGATTATTGGACCATGCATGATGATGATGAACCGGATTTTTTAATATCCCCTAATTGGGTACTTTTTAGATGTTCATTTACTTTAACTTGAAGAAGGCGTTTCGTTTCCCCTACATATGATTTTTTTTTTACGGTTAAACGCACTCGCAAGGAGATCCCTATCACGCTCGAGAAGCGGCCAGTGCGCGGAATTGTTGGTGTGTATTGGTTTTGAAACGGTTCAGGTTGTAATCTGCAGGGAAAACTGTCGCAGGGAGTTTATTCCACAGTGATGCTGTTCTCCAGAGATATGAATACTGATATAATGAGGTTCTTGATGCCTCTATTTTGACAGTAAATTAATGGTTACCGTCTGTTTGACGTGTTCGCCTAGTAGGTGCTACTCCCGGGGGGATCGTACATGCCAACTCTTCAGAGCATTTTCCGTGATAATACCTGTAGAAGAGAGATAGATCGCCCACAGTTCTTCGATGTTCGAGACTATCCAAGCTACGTGTAAGTGCGGGGTCATTGATCAGCTTGATAGCTCGTTTTTGCACGGTGTTCAAAAGCATTAAGGTATGTTTGGGTGCCGCACTCCATACATGTGAGCAGTACTCCATAGTTGGTCGAGTCTGGGCTTTGTAGAGTGTCAGCAGTTGGCTTGGTGTATACAGATCTTGTACGAAATAGCACCCCAAGCTTTTGGGACGCCCTTTTAGCTATATCTGCCACGTGACTGTGCCAAGACATGTTGGTCTCTGCAGTGACTCCTAAGATGTTCAACTGGCTCTGCAATGTGACAGCACTTCCAGATAGCATGATGTTTGGCTCACCAGTGCTGGTCTTTTTTGAAAACAGGCTGCTTGGGTTTTCTGCGCGTTGAACTGTACAAGGTTTTTGTTGCCCCAGTCCTCTATTACCTCCAGGTCGTTATTTATCTGCGATATTTGAGTTAGTCTAAGATGATGGAATTCACTTGCGGATAGACACTGAGTGGGTGGTATGACTGAGGCGACTACATTGCCATCATCTGCAAAGCAATAAAGTGGATTTACTATTTTATCTATGAGGTCATTTATGTAAATCAGAAAAAGTGTTGGCGAAAGGATTGCTCCCTGTGGCACACCAGCATTTATTTGGTAAGAGTTGGAGTTCCGGCCATCCAGTGCAACATAAATGGATCTATCCTTAAGGTAACTTTCAAACCAGGTGCAAAGTTTCGGCGACAATCCCATTGCTTTGAGCTTGTTGAGCAGATTTTCATGCCAGACTTTATCGAATGCTTTAGATATATCTAAGGCAATTGTTCTTGATTTACCACACTCACACGGGATTTGGTAAATACATTCCTTATTATTTCAGGGATTTTCTGGTTTTGTTTTAGTTACAAAACTCCTTATCTTATTTCCCGATGAAAATACTGTTTTTATATTATAGTGTTTGACTATTCGTCTTATGTTTTCTGAAATCCCTTGAACATATGGAATGTTAATAACACCAACGGAATATTATTTTGAGAATTTGCTATATTTGGTTTTTTTTAATTTTAGAGATTGTTGAACTTATTAATTTCTAGGAATAACCATTCTGTCCTTTTTAATGTTGGTAATTTATGTGGTTAATTCTTCATTATTACTACAAATATTTACGGCTCTTAAATACAAACTTCTTATAACGCTTTGTTTTGTCGCAACAGAATGATTAGACTTAAATTAGGTACTGTCCCGTGTGTGTAGGTTTCCTATATACAGTTGTTTGAATGTTTCTGTCTAATCGTTTGACAAGAACATCCAAAAAAGGTAAGGCCAAATCTTTTTTAATTTCATTCCATTGCGCATTTGGTTGTTGGTCGAATACCGTTCAAATGGTGTCAAAAATTCTGAACTTCGTCATCATTTCCCGGCCATATAATAAATGTGTCATCCATGTATCGCAGCTAGTTTTGGCTTGATTCTTGCTGTGTTGATCGCGTGGTCCTCGAACCACTCCATGTAGATGTTTGCTACCACTGGCGAAAGAGACGAACCCATTGAAAGTCCATCATTTTGCGAGTAAAACTTATCTTTCACTTGAAATTAAGATTTACGGAGACAGAGCTTCCAAAAAAACACAATTTAGATTTACAGTTACTGAAAATGTGGCCCATATTTAAAATTATGCGTATATCCAGTGGTGCACTCAAGAATATGTCTTTGAGAGTGGCCCCAGGCCTCTTGGTGGGGCCCGAAGCCTGATGCAAGGCCAACACAAAAATAGAGACCACGACTTTGAAAAAATCAGCTGTTCTCCCGGGGCTGAATTTTACATTGGGTCTTATGGGAGGTCAGACGTTTTTTATGATATTTTCAAAATGGCACTACAGATTTCCGCAAAATTTCAGTGAAATATTCTCAGACACCATTCCGATATTCCACCAAAGGTTTGTAAGGAAGCAACATGATTAAAAGGTTAAAATCTTCAAGATTTAGCATTCCTTATTTTGAATTCAAATTACCCGCCATGTACCACATGCCAACTGTTATATTTGACATGTATTTGACTTTGTCATATGTGATTGTCACATTCGCTTCTGCTTTAAACTTAATTTTTGTGTGAGCTAATGAAGCGGCAATGAAAAATTAGGGCTTACTATACATTTAACAACAATTGTTCTGCCAGAATAAAGTAAAAACAATCTCAAAAACGGCTTTATTTAACAAAAAATCAAATATCCATGAACCGTCATTCCAACTTCAAAATTTTAAAGACAATCAGCTGTGTCGTAACGTGACCATCAAAAAAAAATCAGCCCCGGATGTGACGTCAACAAAGTGGAGGATCGTGGCCCGTCCATTTTGATAGCCCTGCCTGATGATGTCGAATTTGAAGCTATTTTTTTGTGTTTTTTCATAAAATATGTGGAAAATATGTAAAAAAATCTAAGGCTTGGGAGGGGGGCAAACCCCGAGCCCCCCCAGGTTGCACCCATGGTATATCTCTCGTTGTTTGTTGAGAAGTTAATAATACGGCTACTGATAAGTGGCCCATATTTTACCGTTTCCTCTCTAATATCTTTCCCAATTATCCACTCAATCTATCATGTTCATTAAATCTTTGGAGTTACTAAATTTCCATGTTTGTATTGGCGATAAGGACTTAGATTTGAGTGCACAGATTACAGATTTATGTACATACAGGTGTGCGACTGATAGGCGAAAGGGATGTTCCATGATTACTTGTGTTGCAATCAAATAAATTATTTGGCAATAAAACAATTTTTTTTAAAAATACATTTAGAATACATGAGCGCACCCAGGGGGGGGGGCCTCAGGAGTCTCTATCACGTGATAACTCAAGAACACCTCAAACGATTTTAACCCAATATCATACACAAGTTTTATGTCGGCATTAGTTTTGGTTAGTTAAACGTATTATTTAACCAATTTTACCTTAAAACTATCAACTTTACTAACAACCGATCTTGCTGTATCGATTTTTGTTTACAAATGTTCCTTTTGCATTTAAAACATTTTTTTCTATGGCGCATGTCGTAAAGTAACATTACATCAATATTTTCTGAAAATTTTCGTTTTTAGTTTAAAAGGCATCATTACTCATAATTATGATATTTGTCTTAAAAAGTACTAAATGAGCTCCGCGGAACTACTTTTGAGGCTCAATACCACCTCTGCCGCCCCCTAAGGTCTCGAACACCCTCCCGCGTCTTATAACCACGCTGCGTTCACTGTGGTCTACCATTACCTTTGTTAGGGTTAGACTAAGAATGCATTAAAAAAACCTAAAATTAAATAATAGTTAGCTTACCAATAGATTAGTAAACTGTAATGTAAAAAAATTGACTATAGTGAATGTTAAATGAAAATCAATAACAAGAATAACACTTTAAAATTTTAAGGTATTATTCTGGTTGTTTATTACCCCGTTTGATGAATGCACTTAGATAAAACTGAAAAGTTGACCTTTCGCCGCAGCCAACGATAAAGACCGGCCATGGCGCGTTATAAGCAAGTCGGCGGTCATGTGATCTTAGGAGTCCCAGGATTCCTATTGTATTGCTTAATATATTATATGTTTTTACACAATATAAATAAATTAACAAAAAATTTTTGTTCTTTTATAGGCAAAAATTGAAAAAAATATTTTGCTGATATATGTGTTTATTATGGATAAAAGAACTGAATCTATAAAATAAAAAATTATACAAAATTTGCACTCTAATATCTTCATGTACATATATTAGGTACCTAATATCGTTAGTAACTTCAAATATATACAAGTCTTTCAAAATTGGACATATCAAACCTAAGCTTTTAGTTTTTTAATTTTTCTTTGACTGTCATCATCTTTGAGTTCTTATTCAAAGATTTATTAGCAGACACTAAATCATTGTGCTTTTTAATAAAATTATTTTAAAAAACTTTACGTGCCCTTAAACTAATTTTTTTCAAGCTTTGACAATAGTTTTTCTCCACAAAACACTCGCTAGAGTTATCTGAAGAAAAATTTTCAATATAAAACATTTCACAATAATTTATTAAAAAGAAACAAGTGATTTTGTGAATAAGTGAGATGGTTTTCCCATTCAATGAACTGAATGTAGTGGTCGTCAATAATTTTTTGAAAAATTACCCAGCACAAAGTTTAAAATCTATTTCAATAAAGTGTAAGTAACTACCAACTCATGTTCTTTTAAAAGCTGTATCCTACTTTTTAAATATTTCACACTACCAGAGAGATTACTATCTGTTAACAATATTTTACAAATCAGTTTTTTAATATTGCGAGGGTGCGGAAGACATATTACCTTAGAATTGTAAATTGACGTGTATGCACTGGATAACTGGATAAACAAAGATGAAGCCAACATTAAAGTGTATCCACCATATCTTCGATTCTCAGGTTACCTTTTCAAGAGACCTAATTGTTCAATAAGAAATGACAACTGAACACATTTTTCACTCTCACTATCGAAAATGTCACTAAGGATGTCTATTACTTGATCAATCTTATCCAAGATCTTATCTTTTACCACTTCTTTCCCGTTTGCAACATATTAGGTTTCAGTTTTATAGTTGGACCGACAAGGAACAACACTAATTACACGTTCCCGGCATTGTTTATCTTATAGGTATTTTCTTTATAATTTACTCATTAGCCCTTAATTATTTTAACGCAAGCCACTACAGTCTTTTTCGTGGGCTGCGTTATTTTAATAACTTTGATAAAATTCAAATAAAATTCGTGCCCAAATTAAAAAAAAATCGACGTAAACAAACATACCAAAACTGAACACACACATGTTTTATAATGAGGCGTTTTTTGTGGGACTCCTACGGTCACGTGATATTTCCGCGCCCGGGTCGGTCTTTCTCGTGGGCTGCGCCTTTCGCGAACCAAGTGGCGGATTATACTGATATTTTCGCTAAACTGGCAACGTTGATCTGTTCTGCAATCCTTATGGCCCATACAAAAATCCTACTCCTAAATAGAAGCTTTGATTATATAACTAAGTCGTATAAACATTGATTAGAAGACCACGCGGTACGTCTATTTGTTTCCTTTTTTTTTATCATGTCCACATTTTTATGGAATATCCCGAAAAGCGATTTGATTGGATTTTGATTTATTAGCCCGGGAGAGGGATTTTAGTAATTTACCATTAGTGGTGGTAAAGTAATTACAGGCAAATATGTAATAATTATTAACCAGAGCCTACATAGTTTCAATGAAAATTGGATTAATTGAAAGCAAATATAATTGTTTAAAACTTTAATTTCTAAAGTACCTAGTCCAAACTGGAGGCCCTCGATACATTTGACAATTGTTTTACACCAAAAACAAGTGTCAAATGTATCGAGGGCCTCTAGTCCAAACCTACGCATCAACCATCGCGGTTTTGGAAAAATATAATAATAAAATAATAAAAATAGCCAAGTTTAGAAAAACATTTCCAAACTAGTAAGAACGTTTCATTTTGAAATTTGGATTAGAAAACTTGGCTCTACTTTTATCTCAATTCTTTTTACGGAATGCCATTTTCGCGTACTTGGCTTTTTTTTACATAAAATGTTTTTGTTATGATTTCACTCCTTCTTTAAAGGATTTGGATAATATTTTAGTTTTAAAGTAGTAAAATATGTGGAACATTGTTCAAGACTTTTGCATTGTCTTATTAAAAATTCTGAGGTTTTTTAAATTTTTTCCTTTGGTTTTATCATAGTTCGTTTTAGCCTTTTAAAGCTCAGCTCCCTAGCGTTTCTCGAAGTGAACAATGTTACTTTTACATAACTACATTTATGGGAGAGGGCAGTAAATTAAAGTTTTGGTGTTTTTAAATTTTCTCCTATAGTTTTATGATGTATGTATTGGAAAGTTTTAGCACGCCCTGAGCACATATACTGAGTTTGACTAAAGTGGAATATTTTTTTTCCACCCAGCACATAAAAAAAACTCATTATTACAATAAATAATTTAGGCTTAATACTTTGGCTCAAAGATATACCACTAAGGCCTCTACATTATTAGCTATATAGTTTTATGATAGTTCCTATCAGTCCTCCAAAGCTCAGCTCTCTAGCGTTTCCGGAAGTGCGCAATGTTAATTTTACATAACTTTACATTTATAGGGGTGGAAGTAAATTCAAATTTTGGTGTTATTAAATTTTTTCCTATAGTTTTATCATAGTTCAGTCTTCCAAAGCTCAGCACTCAAGCGTTTCTAGAAGTGGGCAATGTTACTTTTACATAACTTTACATTTATACGAAAGGGAAGCAAATTAAGATTTTGGGGTTTTTTGATTTAACGTTGATAAAAATTACTTAAAACTAACGTAAAAAAATTGCTGTTTTAATTTGATAATGGCGTTATTACAACGCACTTTTTAGGAACGTTATTTTTTATATCGTTAATGAATGACCTATTAAGCTTGTTTTTTTCTAGCAGCTTTTAAAATCAACGTTTTTTTTCTCACGCCTTTTTTACGTATTAAACACGTGATTGTGCTATGTAGGTAGGGTTACCAGACGTCCGGATTAATCCGGACATGTCCGGATTTTTACTACGTCCGGGTGGGTCCGGGCGGATTTTTCATAAACGTCCGGATTATACAGTAGCCGCCTTTATAAACATCAAATAATGCAAAATAAACTAGTTTCAAAAAATGTAATTATACAATAATCGTCGATAAATTTAGCAATGTGAATTCACCTTTAAGCGGGGTCTTCACATAACGTTTTACCTTACATCTTGCCTGTTCAGTCAAAACGCATCAAGTAAAACTTTGTGTGTAGACGGAAAAACGGACGTTTTACTTGAACTGATTTAAGACGGAAGACCGCCTAGAGAACTGACCGGATCACGCATTGTTTTCCAATAAAACCATCGTTTTGTATCAAAAACTGATATAAAAACGTACGTTAAAACTATCAAGTGTCTACGCTAGTCTTTCAACCGTCATACTTGACCCTTTTGACTGACAGGCAAGACGTAAGGTAAAACGTTATGTTAAGACCCCGCTTAAAGTAGTATTATTAATTTCGCCTTGTTGAATTACACTTCTGCCGTGTGGTCTTAAGCACACACAATTTTTTTGATGAAGTTTATAATCTAAAAAAGTACATATCAGACAATTTTACTTCTGATGACCACAATCTGCCTACCCACGAAAAATGGGCAAAATATTTTAATGCAAGTATTTCTACCCAGTGGACCAAAGAAAGAAATAGGCTGCTTTTATCTTCTGTAAAAGGAATACTCATGACTTCATACAATTTAAGAAATATGAGCTGCTCAGAATTTTACGATTTTATACTTCTGCCTAAAAGTTCAACGCTGTTGAATAAAATACAAAGCAGTGAAAAGTACCTATAAAATAGTAGGTATATTATGTTATTTATTAGTTAGTGTTTCAATAAAAAAAAGTTGATTTTTTGTGTGTGGCATCGAAAAAATTTTGACGTCCGGATTTTGTCCGGATTTTCTTGACGGCTGGTCCTGGTTCGAGACGTTTTCATCTGGTAACCCTATATGTGGGGAGCCTGTTGATCTGGGCTTTTCGGACAAGTCCGTAGAGGACATAAATAAACATAGGCTAAGAAGTAAAAAATATAGTAGTTTACCTAACTAGTGCGGAAAGTGCCTCTTTTCCGCACGCGATTGCAGATGGCCAGCAATCAAGTGCGGAAAAGACACTTTACGCACGAGTTAGGTACACTATTTTTTCTATAAGCGTGAGGAAAAAACTAAAAATTAATCAGAAAATTATTTATATTCAAAACGTTTTAATCAAATCAATTATTATTATTCACATTCTAGCGGCTTCTAGAACTGACTGGGGTAGATCTTCGTCCGAAGAATCCATTGAAAATCTGATTTTTTTGTTTGAAAAATTCGAAAGACGCTTGTATCTGCAAAACTGGCTTTGTTTTGACAGTTTGTTTGTACTTTGTTGCTATGGTGATTTAAGATGCCAAATCTAAAACCACTAGTGTTCATTGTTGTTTGACATTGACAATGACGATCTTTATACCGGGGAGGTTTAAAACTTATAATTTGAACCTATTTTACTGAAAACTTTATTTTATCGAAAATATTGAAAATATAGCAGAATTTTAGTCAATTTGAATATTTTTAGGATATTTCGTGTGCTAGGAAAGATACAAATGTATTTTGAACGGTCTAAATGTTATAGAACACCTCAAAATCGTAACAAATTTACTTTTCCGCACTAAAATATTTTTCCGCACCCGCACGCTTATAGAAAAAAATAATTTTAAATAAAATCGGTATTTTTTTAAATTGTTTTAACCTACTTAATTTAGGAAAACATTTTCCTGTTTGAAACTTCGAAATATAAAATAATTTCACCTACTTATTCGCGATAATATAAAATTAAGACGTTAAAAAAATCGTTAATTTTAGACCCGCCAAAAATCAAAAAAATTATATCAAGTCGTTTTATATACTTAGGTACATTTGTTAGCTATTTAAAATTAGGTTATATTTTTATAAAACAAAATTGAAAAAGGCTTGGCATCAAAAAGTCACGTTTCAAAAAAATAAATAATTTTTTGATAAAGAATAATCAAATATTGGTATAATTCACATTCTCTGTTGGTAAAAAACGGTATATATTAGCTCACATATATACTATACTATAGTGAGCTATGGTGATCCTAATTTTTTCGAGAAAAAAAAAGTTGCTGCGATTTCAAAATTTTTTATATATCTTTGCGTTTCAGATGATTTTGAAACTTTTTTGTCGCGCCGTCTGTCTGTCTGTATGTCTGTATGTCTGTATGTCTGTATGTCTGTATGTCTGTATGTCTGTATGTCTGTATGTCTGTATGTCTGTATGTCTGTATGTCTGTATGTCTGTATGTCTGTATGTCTGTATGTCTGTATGTCTGTATGTCTGTATGTCTGTCTGTAACGACCAACGCGCATAACTCAAAAACCGCTTGGCCGATTTTAATGAAATTTGGTACCTAGGCTGGGTCTTGGGTCTAGATGGTCCCATTTAAAAATAAACAAAATCCACTGAACACAAGCCAAATAAAAGGGTGAGGGAATATTTCAAAAACTAGACTTTATGTGAAAATATGGCGTGTGTAATATCAAATGAAAGGTAATTGAGTATGGAGTTAAACAAAATACATTTTAGTTTTTTGTTTCAAATAAGGTGAGGGTAGATTTCAAAAATTAGAGTTTACGTGAAAATATGGCGTGTGTGATATCAAACGAAAGGTAATTGAGTCCGGAGTTAAACAAAATACATTTTGGTTTTTATTTTTTTAAGGGTGGGGGTAGATTTCAAAAATTTGAGTTTAAGTCAAAACATGGCTTGTGTGGTATCAAACAAAAGGTAATTTAGTCTGGAGTTGAATAAGATATATTTCAGGTTTTAGTTTTATTAGCTCGCACGTACGCTATAAGTGTAGTACCTAGTGTGAGCTTAGGGGCACATATATTGGCAGAGTATCTTTTTAAGCAGCATTTTATTGAATCAGTCAGTGGTTGTAATTCCGATGATAACAACAATAGATACTTTCATGCGCCGCAGGCAAAGATTTTGAGTTTTTATTAGCAAAAACATTACTTTTTACTCATTTTTTGTATATTCAAAAAATTCTCGGGGGGGGGGCAAGTGCCCCTAGTGCCCCCCCCCCCCCTGGATCCGCCACTGATTGGGCTTAAGAAGCTAACGGAAATTTTGATAATAGATAGTTTAAGTTGTGCTACGTATTTTTACGTAAAACTGCACGTTAAGCGCTCTACGTTTTGTTCCAAATTTGAGTTTAAGTTGAATGTTTTTACGTTACCATAACAAGTCTACTAATAGCAGAGAATATGGAATGCGGCACTGTGTTTTTTTGATGTTGCAATTTTGTTTTTTGTCTTTTCAGCTACAGTAGGAATATATTTGCAAAGAATCGTTTGTACTGGAAGCGGAAATTATCGTCTAGGCGTCATTTTTCGATCGGTCAATCAACCAATTCTATTTGGTAACGTTAAGGTGCCGCAGACTGCCGTAAGCTAACGTAAATACGTAAGCTTCTAACGTGACCTTGACGACGGTGTGACGAAGTGCGCTTGCGTATCTGTCAAATCTCATGCTTACGTAAAAATACGTAGCACAACTTAAACTATCTAATATACAGGGTTAAAAACGTTATCGAGAACTGCTAAAAATTTTAAAATTGCGCCATAGCGGGGGCGGATCGAGTGATACCACGTCTTTTCGCAAAATCGCGAAAAAGTTTCCCCCTCGCAAACAAAATCCACGTGTCTTGGCATTTTTTAACATTTTCAGCAGTGTTCGAGAAATCCCGAGTGAAACGTTTTAAATGGGACACACTGTGTAACTTGTTAATTTATTTTAGATCACAATTATGTGAAAATAGGGTTAAAATAAAGCACAAAGCGAAAATTCTTAGTCTGATATTGGGTCTTTTAACGCCAAGCCGTCAAGTATTTATTTAGTCGTTTAAATCCGCGAAAAAAATTAGGTCGAAAATCGAATAGGTTGACGGAAATCTTTAGTTTATTCCAGAGAAAACTAATTTGCGGCGATTTTGAGGTTTGAGAACGTTATTTTTAAACAAAACAACACGTTCGTTGAGTGAGAACTTAAGGTTTACCAACTGTTTTTCGGCCTGTCCAATCAAATGAAACAAAAAGATAAATTTTGTGTAACAAGGTCCAAAAAAAAAATTGAAAAAAAACGTTTTGGAAAAAAATTTTTTTTTTTTAATTTTAAATATTTAATTGAACAAAATTTATATAGAAAAAAAATTTGGAAAAAGGTGTGAAAGAAAAAAAAATAACAATAAAAAACTCGTCAAAAAAATTGAAAAAAAAGATTTTGAAAAAAAATTAAAAAGAAAATTTCGTAAAAAAATTGAAAAAAAAAATGCAAAATTAAATTTGAAAAGGATATAAAAAAAAATTTTTTTGGGGAAAAGCAACTAAAAGATTTCACTTTAGTCCCTATAGTTTGAAGAACTTTTAATCTCTAGGGATTAAATACTTGTCAAGACATACCCAGATTTGGAGTAAAATAAAAACCCAAAAATTTTAAAATCACGTTTCCAACTATTTTAATTTGTTTCCCTCCTCTGTAAATGTAAAGTTATGTGAAAGTAACATTGCCTACTTCCAGAAACGCTAGACAGCTGAGCTTTGAAAGGCCGATAGGAAATATGACAAAACTATAGAAAAAAATTAAAAAACCCTAAAATTTTAATTAGTTTCCCTCCCCTATAAATGTAAAGTTATGTAAAAGTAACATTGCCCACTTCCAGAAATGAAAGAGAGCTGAGCTTTGGAGGACTGATAGGAACTATCATAAAACTATAGGAGAAAATTTTAAAACAACTTTAATTTACTGCCCTCCCCCATAAATGTAAAGTTATGTAAAAGTAACAACACTAGAGAGCTAAGCTTTGGAAGGCTGATAGGAACTATGATAAAACCATAGGAAAAAATTAAAAAATCTCAAAATTTTTATTAGGGCATTGCAAAAATTTTGAACAATGTTCCACATATTTTACTACTTTAAAACTTAAATATTATCCAAATTCTTTAAAAGGGGAGTGAAATTATAACAAAAACATTTCATGTAAAAAAAGCCAAGTACGCGAAAATGATAATCCGTAAAAAGAATTGAGATAAAAGTAAAGCCAAGTTCTCCAATAAAAAATTAAAAATGAAAGGTTCTTACTAGTTAGGAAATGTTTCTCTAAACTTGGCTATTACGGCTGCAAATGACTCAGCACAGTGCTAAATTGAACATAAAGAAGTTTGGCTGTAATAGCCAAGTTTAGAAAAACATTTCCAAACTAGTACGAACCTTTTATTTTGAAATTTGTATTGGAGAATTAGGCTTTACTTTTATCTCAATTCTTTTTACAAATACCATTTTGGCCTACTTGGCTTTTTTTACATGAAATGTTTTTGTTATGATAAAATATTTCTTTAAGCTTTTTATTTTTTAAAAAATTGTAAAAATAATATGACATTAAAAAGGTGAGCGACTCTACATAGAGCGAAGTTCCAACATAGCTTTAATAAGAAAATTCTTTGACTTTAAAAGGGAGCAGATTTTTCTATTGAATCTTTGATGTCAGTTTATGCGTTGATTCTTGTTTTTCTCCAATTTTGTTCAAGAATCTCTATCTACAGGGTGGAATCTTAAAAAGGATCCACCTACTAAAAGCTAGAGTCCCTGTATGTTGACATATTTGGACATCCAAATATGTCAACATACAGTGACTCTACTAAAAGCTATTGAGAACTATTTGCAAGGAAGACACATTTTATATCTCTCTCAACTCTTTTAAAAATATTTGTCGCAGTAGCTCTAAAAAACTGGAAACGTAAAGTACACGGCATTGGAATACAACTTAACGACCGATTTACCATATACACACTACAGTTTGCTGACGACCAAGTAATTGTGGCTACTAATAATGAAGACATGGAGTAGTAGTAAGGAATCCCATAAGACCAAAATAGCCACACTTTGAAAATCCATATTTCAAAAACTATACAGTATATCAACAAAAGCACCGAGTTGCAGTATTGTGGGGCCATAGAGATGCGAAAAAACCACACCCCGAGTTAAGATTCGAAAAAACGTCATTTAGCGAATTTTAGGGTATGGAATCCCATAAGACCAAAATAGCCGAATTTTGAAAATTCATATTTCAAAAACTATACAGTATATCAACAAAAGCACCGAGTTGCAGTATTGTGGGCTCATACAGATGCGAGAAAACCACACCCCGAGTTAAGATTCGAAAAAACGTCATTTAGCGAATTTTAGAGTAGGGAATCCCATTAGACCAAAATTGCCAAACTTTGAAAATTCATATTTCAAAAACTATACAGTATATCAACAAAAGCACCGAGTTGCAGTATTGTGGGCTCATACAGATGCGAGAAAACAACACCCCCGAGTTAAGATTCGAAAAAACGTCATTTAGCGAATTTTGGGGTAGGGAATACCATAGGACCAAAATGGCCAATACCAATACCACTCTTCCTTGCAGTGCCTTGTAGCAGAGGGTAAAAAATTAATTGAGTAGGTATCTATAGAGTTAACCTTGTCAAAAAATTTACAAACTCTCGGAGAACTTAGGAAAATTAACTTCAACATTTTCCAACATTAAGTAAATTTTTGCCAGGATCAATTTACTATAAGGTTCTCAGTTTCCGCAGCTTTTGGTGATCAGGCTTTAAGAAACTTTTTAGCTTGGGTGAAATATATTGGTAAAAAAAAAATTTAAGTCACAAGCTTTTATAAAATGCACTAAAAATTAAAAAATAATTTTCTAACATTCTAATATTATCATAAGAATAAAAGCGATGGCCGACTGATGGACATTTTGACGATGTTAGCACGATAAGATATCCGTATCAATTAAATATCACTATTTGCAAGAATCAATCTAGCAGAAAAATGCAGAGGTACCAAACCCACCCAACCCGACCCAAGATACCCCAGCATTTCTCTGACATAGGTATGGCAATGGCATAACATTGCGGCACATCAAACATATCTTTGATGACCTGCTATGTTGAATAGTCTTTAAGTGTTTAGATCACAAATTTAGATTAACTTATGCTTTGATTTGGGGTCATCGCTTTTATTATTATGATAATATTAGAATGTTAGAAAATTCTTTTTTAATTTTTAGTGCATTTTATAAAAGCTTGTGACTTGTATTGCCATCGGACCTTTATGCATATACCAAATTTTATAAAAGTCATTTGAAGTGAAGTGGGTCAAAAACGCATTTTTTATGGAAGGGGGTGGGGGGTAGAAGTGGGAGGACATTTTTTCATTATTGTTGTATTGTTATCGGACTACTATATGTATACCAAATTTCATCCAAATCGGATAAAGTGTGTCAAAAACGCATTTTTCTATAGATGGGGATGGGGGTAGGAGTGGTAGGACTTTTTTTTTCAATGTTGTATTGTCATCGGACCACTATATGTAGATATACCAAATTTCATCCAAATCGGATAATGGGAAGGGTGTCAAAAACGCATTTTCTATGGAAGGGGGTGGGGGTAGGGGTGGGAGGATATTTTTTTTTAATGTTGTATTGTCATCGGACCACTATGTAAATACCAAATTTCATCCAAATCGGATAACGGGATGTGATCAAAAACAAATTTTTCTATGAAAGGGGTTGGGGGTAGGGGTGGGAGGATATTTTTTTCTTAATATTGTATTGTCATCGGACCACTATGTGTATACCAAATTTTATCCAAATCGGATAACGGGAAGTGTGTCAAAAACACATTTTTCTATAGAAGGGGTGGGGGTAGGCGTGGGAGGATATTTTTCGGATAATGGGAAGTGTGTCAAAAATGCTTTACAAGATTTGATAGATAGTTAGACAGAACATCTGAAGCTAGATAAAAGCTTGTAAAAACAATTGATTTATGGGAAAAACAATTATCAAACATATCTGTAATAGTTATTTAAACAACAAGGTTTGAAAACGACTCTTTGCACACGATCGAGAGAGTTTGGTAGACCGAGCCGAAGGCGAGGTCTACAAGTCGAGGGAGTGTGCAAAGAGGTTTTCAAACGAGTTTTTTACAATATTTTTATACGACTGCTAATAAAGAAAGAAAAATCAAATTTTAATTTAACTTGTTTTTATTTCCGACATTTTTACAACAAAACTTTCAAAATTCAACAATTTTTTGTTTGTTTGTAAACATACGAGCAGTGACGGTTGCTACGGAACTAAACCAACTTATATTGATGGGTGACAACAACAAAAATCACAATGACGGGAGACCCGTATGCAGAAATGACATAGGCGTGCGCAAAATGACATAAGCGTGTGCAAAACGTTTTGCACACAGCGTGCGCAAAATGCCATTTTCAGATCGTGATCTCCGTGCGCAAAACCCCCTTTTACAAGACAGTCGTATAAAATAGTTATTTAAACAACAAGGTTTGAAAACGACTCTTTGCACACGATCGAGACAGTTTGGTAGACCGAGCCGAAGGCGAGGTCTACAAGTCGAGGGAGTGTGCAAAGAGGTTTTCAAACGAGTTTTTTACAATATTTTTTATACGACTGCTAATAAAGAAAGAAAAATCAAATTTTAATTTAACATGTTTTTATTGCCGACATTTTTACAACAAAACTTTAAAAATTCAACAATTTTTTGACGTATCTAATCAACAAAACATACGAGCAGTGACGGTTGCTACGGCACTAAGCCAACTTATATTGATGGGTGACAACAACAAAAATCACAATGACGGGAGACCCGTATGCAGAAATGACATAGGCGTGCGCAAAAATGACATAAGTGTGTGCAAAACGTTTTGCACACAGCGTGCGTAAAATGCCATTTTCAGATCGTGTTCTCCGTGCGCAAAACCCCCTTTTACAAGACAGTCGTATAAAAAGTTTCTTAAGGATTTTCAGGGCTATCAAAACGGAAGGCCCACGATCCTCTACTTTGTTGACGTCATATCGGGGGCTGATTTTTTTTTTGATGGTCACGTCTCGACACAGCTGATTGTGTTTAAAATATTGAAGTTGGAATGACGGTTCATGAATATTTGACCTTTTTTTAAAAATAAAGCGGGTTTTGAGATTGTTTTCACTAAATTCTTGCTGAACAATTTTTACCTTCCTAGCCCGCGTAGCAATGGCTAGAAAAGGTATTATTTTCGACGAAATTTTATTTTGAGATAACGCCAATAATGTGTTGTTTATATGTATGGGCGAGTTCGTAAAGTAATCGATGAGCTATCGATGACAACACCCAAGTTCTTAAATTAATCATAAATTCGTTGAAATCCATCGGGTTTGTAAGTCACCAATCGATGGCATCAATGCTCACTGACTCTGGGGGTCGCGTCGGTGAGCAATCTTCGATGAATGTCAGTTACGTCAAAATCAGCTGCTTTTTCTTTTTTTTATTCGGCTGATTGATTTTTTAAATTTTTTTGTTTTTTTTTGTTAAATGCTCCATGGTGTGATTAAGCAAAGTTGCGATGGACATCTTGGAAGATATAGATAGATAGTGACTCAAAACTAGAATGATGAAGATCTGGAGTTGGTATATCACCAGACCGCGGCATTCCAGAATTGAAGGTTGCGTTGAAAATATTGTTTACATGTGCTTGTGCAGACTCGTTTAGAAAAAACTAAAAATCGAAAAATGCAGGGTTAAGAAATCTGATTTCATCGCGTTCTTTTTTATTTTTCGATGGCCATCGGACTCATCGGTGAGCAAAAATTAGATTACTTTACAAACTCGCCCTTTTGACCTATCCTAGCAACACCGTCGTGATGTCTGTCTGTGAGTGTGTGTATATATTATTTCTGTCCTTAACACGATAGCTCCTAAACCGCTGAACCGATTACGGTTGCAAATAACTCTTAGGCACAGTGCTAAATTGAACATAAAGAAGTATGGCTGGAATAGTAAAGTTTAAAAAAACATTTAGTAACAACCTTCTATTTTGAAATTTGTATTGAAGAACTTGACTTTACTTTTATCTCAATTCTTTTTACGGAATACCACTTTCGCGTACTTGACTTTTTTTTTCATGAAATGTTTTTGGTATGATTATTTTTTAGCTCACACATATACTATATTATAGTAGTGTGAGCTATGGTGATTTTTTCGAGAAAAAAAAAGTTGCTCTGATTTCAAAAATGTTTATATATCTTTGCGTTTCAGATGATTTTGAAACTTTTTTGTTGCGCCGTCTGTCTGTCTGTCTGTCTGTCTGTCTGTCTGTCTGTCTGTCTGTCTGTCTGTCTCTGTCTGTCTGTCTGTCTGTCTGTATGTCTGTCTGTCTGTAACGACCAACGCGCATAACTCAAAAACCGCTTGACCGATTTTTATAAAATTGGGTACCTAGGCTGGGTCTTGGGTCGAGATGGTCCCATTTAAAGATGAACAAAATCCCTCGAACACAAGCCAAATAAAAGGGTGGGGGTAGATTTCAAAAATTAGAGTTTATGTGAAAATATGGCGTGTGTGATGTCAAACGAAAGGTAATTGAGTCTGCAGTTAAACAAAATACATTTTAATTTATTTTAAAAAAGGGTGGGGGTATATTTCCAAAATTAGAGTTTAATTGAAAATATGGCGTGTGTTATATCAAACGAAAGGTAATTGAGCCGGGAGTTTAACAAAATACATTTTAGTTTTTGTTTTTTTTAAGGGTGGGGTTAGATTTCAAAAATTTAAGTTTAAGTCAAAACATGGCTTGTGTGATATCAAACAAAAGGTAATTTAGTCTGTAGTTGAATAAAATATATTTCAGTTTTTAGTTATATTAGCTCACACGTACACTATAACTACTATAGTACCTAGTGTGAGCTTAGGGGCCCATATATTGGCAGAGTATTTGTTTCGTGATTCAAAGTGTAAGCTGTGAGCAAAACTAATATAAACAAAAACAAAAGAATGAAAAAATGGTGGCAAAAAAGGAACAACTTACAAGAAAGATTACCCTGGCTAGTCTAAAATCAGTGGCGCACCCAGAAATATGTCTTGGGGGGGGGCTAAGACCCAGTGATGCCGTATTTTTCATAATACAGTAAAACCTCTCCTTGTGGATACCTCTATTAAATGGACACTTCTTTTAGGCGAACAAATTTGTTGGAACCAAGCTTTTCCTTATTTCTTTACATATAAAATTCACTCCTACAACCGGAAACGCTACGAACCGGACGAGGACAATTTTTTTTGGTTAAAAAACTCTGAATCCTATATGAACTGGAGGAAAACCTCTGACAACGGGTCGGAGCGCTGCCCGACATGTGCATAAATAATATAAATGAGGCAGAAACGCGTCCCCGTAGCTACCTTTACCTCTGAGGTCTTGCCCGTGAAACTTTTTTGTTAAGACTATACCTCGTGAACTTCCTTCAAATTTAAAAAAAATCCAGGGCTCAGGCTGTTTTCTGGGAGCAGATTATATCTGTCTCCGTCGCGACGTCAAAATTAGCCTCAAAACCGAGGCAACCCTGACCGAAGCTGCAAATTGACAGTTGGTCTCTCCTCAGTAAACACCATATTTCATATTTCTTTTTCAGTTACGCACATCATCATTTCATCTCCTTCCATTTTATGGTTATGCTCGGGCTAAATGAAGCCTAATGAGGCAGAAACGCTTCCCCGTAGCTACCTTTACCTCTGAGGTCTTGCCCGTGAAACTTTTTTGTTAAGACTTTATACCTCGTGAACTTCCTTCAAATTTAAAAAAATCCAGGGCTCACGCTGTTTTCTGGGAGCAGATTATATCTGTCTCCGTCGCGACGTCAAAATTAGCCTCAAAACCGAGGCAACCCTGACCGAAGCTGCAAATTGACAGTTGGTCTCTCCTCAGTAAACACAATATTTCATATTTCTTTTTCAGTTACCCACATCATCATTTCATCTCCTTCCATTTTATGGTTATGCTCGGGCTGAATGAAGCCTAATGAGGCAGAAACGCGTCCCCGTAGCTACCTTTACCTCTGAGGTCTTGCCCGTGAAACTTTTTTGTTAAGACTTTATACCTCGTGAACTTCCTTCAAACATAAATATTATGTAGTATGTTGGCAACAACGCACTCTGCAGTAGGGAAATTACCTCTTTCCGTTTTAATGCGGAGACTAAATACTTCTGTCGTATTTACAACGTATTTTATTCGGCGGGACTGCTGTTTTTTATTTTTATTATTCAGGTGGGTAGTAATATATCTCTTTGAAATGGTGCCTAGTAAAAAACTTCCTAGTTTACATGTAAGTTTACATGAAAAAATGTAAGTTGTTAACGTTTCGGAAAAGCAAACATCTATAAGCACGAAAGATCGGTAAAAAATTTAATATCGGAAAACTCAAGCAGCGGAAATTGTTAATAAATATATAATAAACTTTCACAGTTCTCTCTCATAAGCGGACGCCTCCAATAAGCGGACAAAATCGACGGAACGGTGAGTGTCCGCTTATAGGAGGTTTCACTTTATTTAATATTTTTTATTTACGAAATATGTAGAAAATATCTACAAAATTCTTAGGCTTTGAGGAGAGGCCGAGCTTTGAAGCCCCCCCCTTTAGGTGCGCTCATGCTAAAACCTTAATGGCCTTTTAATCCTCTTCTTAAACGTTCGCTTAATTAGGAAAATAATTAAAGCAAGGCCCCAAAAGCACTTCGTTACGTGCCCACTTTTTTCCTAAAAGGGAAAAAATAATAAGAAGTCAAAAAGATAAATAACAAAAAAAAACAACAAAGAGAGGCTAATCCACATTTCCTTGAGACTTCGGAATAAAAAAATTAAAGAAGAACACCGATAATAACGTGACCGACAAAAACATCGAAAAAAGTTTTGTCAAAACGTAAAATGGTCCAGGGCTATCAAAATGGACGGGCCACGATCCTCCACTTTGTTGACGTCACATCCGGGGCTGATTTTTTTTTTGATGGTCACGTTACGACACAGCTGATTGTCTTTAAAATATTGAAGTTGGAATGACGGTTCATGGATATTTGATTTTTTTAAAAATAAAGCCGTTTTTAAGATTGTTTTTACTTTATTCTGGTAGAACAATTTTTTTAAATGTATAGTAAGCCCTAATTTTTCATAGCCGCTTCATTAGCTCACACAAAAATTAAGTTTAAAGCAGAAGCGAATGTGACAATCACATATGACAAAGTCAAATACATGTCAAATATAACAGTTGGCATTTGGTACATGGCGGGTAATTTGAATTCAAAATAAGGAATGCTAAATCTTGAAGATTTTAACCTTTTAATCATGTTGCTTCCTTACAAACCTTTGGTGGAATATCGGGATGGTGTCTGAGAATATTTCACTGAAATTTTGCGGAAATCTATAGTGCCATTTTGAAAATATCATAAAAAAACGTCTGACCTCCCATGAGACCCAATATAAAATTCTGCCCCGGAAGAACAGGTGATTTTTTCAGGGTCGTGGCCTCTATTTTTGTGTTGGCCTTAAATGGTCCTCCACTTTGTTGACGTCACATCGAGGTCTGATTTTTTTTATGGTTGCGTCACGACACAGCTGATTGTCTTTAAAATATTGAAGTTGGAATAACGGTTCATAAGTATTTGATTTTTTTAAAAATAAAGCCGGTTTTGAGATTGTTTTTACTATATTCGTGATGAAAATATTGGACTTTTTAAATTTTTTCCCATGGTTTTATCATAATTTCTATCAGCATTCCAATGCTCAGCTCTCTAGCGTTTCTGGAAGTGGGCAATGTTAGTTTTATATAAATTTACATTTATAGGAGAGGAAAGTAAATTAAAATGTTGGTGTTTTTTAATTTTTTCATATAAGTTTTATCATATTGTCTTTCAGTCTTAAAAAGTTCAGCTCTCTAGCGTTTCTGGAAATGGGCAGTGTTACTTTTACATAACTTTACATTTATAGGGGAAGGAAGTAAATTAGAATTTTGGGGTGTTTTAATTTTTTTCTATAACTTGATCACAGTTACTATCGGTCTTCCAAAGCTAAGCTCTCTAGCATTTCTGGAGTGGGCGATGCTACTTTTACATAACTTTAAATGTATAGGGGAGGGGAGTAAACTAAAGTTTTGGGGTTTTTTTTATTTTTTTCCAGTGGTTTGGTCATAATTTCTATCAGTCTGCGAAATTTCAGCTTTGTAGCATGTCTGGAAGTACAGTAGAATATTGATGATCTATACATGACTGAGTGAGTGAGTCAGTGAGTGGCAATTTCGACGTTTTTTGAAATTTCGTAACTACTTTACTACTTTTTGGAATTCCTTGAAACTTGAAGGGGTTGTTAACTCCACGGAGATCTACTACTGTGCAAAGTTTGAGATTCGTAGCTCATTCCGAAGTAGAGTTTTAGGTTGGTCAAATATCGGCTGAAATGTTTCAAGAAAAGATGGTTACGGCGAACTTGGCGAGGCACTGCCGTGCCCCCAGATAAAAAATATTTTTTAGTCAAGATTTTTTTTGCCTTAAAGAGCAGCTTTCCCTGCTATGAATACACCTTTACAAACAAAAGAAAATACAAATACGTCAAAAATGCTCTTGATATTTGACGAGTATTATGTTATGATGTTGAAAAAGAATCGAACCCGATTCTATTTTAAGAGGCTGCAAATACACTTTTACGGGATTACTCCAGTAAAAATATGTGTCCAGAAAGTCGGTTGTGATTTCAGGAAAGGCGATCCGGTGTGTAATACAAAAGATTTGGTCCTAATATAAAAATATCTCTGAAGGATCAGTCATTTTCCTGTTTGATCACCTTTCGTTTCGACACTTTTCATTTCTGCTTTGTTTTCTGTAATGCGAAAAAATTATATTCAAAACAATATCAATTTTTTACCTTCCTAGCCAGCACAGCAATGGCTAGAGAAAGTATTGTTTTTAACGATTTTTTTTTGTTGAGGTAACGCCGATAACTATTTATTTGGGTGTATTTTGAGACCCGAATATCTGTTAGCCTCTCGGAGGAGAGACATAGATGTACATGGAGAGGAAGTAATCATCGAAAAAGTAATGATAAAGAATATTATTAAAAAGCCTTAATCCGGAAAAGCTAGCGGACCTGGGGACATTCAGCAGTACCTGATGATTTGAAAATTGCATTCAAAAACAAGCTGGATTGCAACAATTACAGAGGAATTTCAGTAACCAGTAATCTAGGTAGATTGCATGGTAGAATTCTTAGAGATCTAATAGAGAATGATTTTCATGAACAAGAAGAAGAAGAAAAGCAAAGTGGGTTTCGTGCAGGCAGATCTTGTAATGATAATATTTTTTGTCGTCTTAAACAAGTAATTGAGAAAAGGAGTGCCAGAAATATAGACTCATGTTACCTTTGTGGACCTACAAAAATAATATGATACCGTTCCAATAGAAAAATTATGGACAGTGTTAGAGCAAACTAATAAAAATCATTCATACAAAAAAGCGATAAAAAAACTATACAAAAGCATCGAAAAAATAACTTTCATCTTCGATGACAAGGGGTCAAAATCTAAAATTAAAATTGGAAATCGACTTTCAAAAGAATTCCTGGTAACGAAAGGCTTAAGACAGGGATGTTTTATGTCTCCAGGTCTTTTTAAAATATATATCTTCATGGGCAGACAACCTAACAACCGATTTACGATATACACACTACAGTTTGCTGACGACCAAGTAATTTTAGCTAATGATAAAGAAGACATGGAGTATATGATGAGAAAGTTAACGAAAGAATACCAAAAGTGGAGGTTAACAATAAACGTGGACAAGACACACTACTTATGTATTGGAAACGAATCAAGTGAGTTGGACCTAGACAATGGACAAACAATATCTCCATGCAATGAGTATGTATACTTGGGTGTCACATTTGATAAGACAGGAACAGACTGCAAAGAACTAGAAAAAAGAATAGTAAAAAATAAATTTAACATATATGAAACAATCTTAGAGTAATAAAATATATTTATTACTCTAAGGAGACAATGGTGAAAAGTACGCTATCGTATGGAATAGAGAATTGTCGATAACAGAAAAATACAAAACAAAGATGGAAATTGTTGAAATGGATGCAATAGAAGATCAATGAGAATATCTAAAACAGATCATATAAGAAATGGGATCATAAAAGAAAGAATGGGAATCGAGGGAAGCATAACGAATGACTTCACTAAACGACAACTGACATGGTACTGCCATGTACCACGGATGAACGACGAATGATTACCAAAGCAGGTTCTAGAATGGCAACCAATAGGGCGCAGAAAAAGAGGGCGTCCTAAACCAGAATGGCAACAGTCAATCCAAAGATCAATGATACAAGACAGAAGATGATTGTCAGGATCGAAGGATCGAAGGAGGTGGAGAATAGGTGTCGGAGAACGTAGAAAAACGGCGTAAACCGACATAATAGTAGTAGTAGTGGTAGTAAATACCTAATTATTACTTTTTTTGAAGAATAAAAACTGATCTAAATAAATAAATTGAACATATACCCCAGAAATGAATAATATATATATATATATATATATATATATATATATATATATATATATATAATATACGTAGGAATATTACGTATATGAAGATATGAATCTTCTAGCAGCCATTAAAATACTGCAAGACATTCTGTTTACACCCACATAAAGAGTAAAAGACAGACAGGTGTCGAAATAGGTAGGGTTCTAAACGGGAACTAATCGGAGGATCAGTGTCTTCGGTATATTTTCTTGTGGCCCGGGGGCGGTAAAAAGGGTCATACGTTTGAGTTAGTAAAATAAAATCTTGTGGAAAATTTTACGACATCCTAGGAGATCCCCAATTGCGATCGTGGTTCGTTTGCAAGTGTTTTATTTTTCTTTATAGTGGAATTTTTTATTTTATTACTTCTTTAATTTTGTCAGAAAGTAAACTGCTAAACGGGCAAAACAACTTTAAATGAAATAGTTTGAAAATGTTTTTTTTTAACTTTGCTATTCCAGCCAAACTTCTTTATGTTCAATTTAGCACTGTGCCTAAGAGTCATTTACAGCCGTCAAAGTTTAGAAAAACATTGCCAATGTTATTTTTACATACTTTATATGGGAGGGAAATTAAATAAAATTTTGGGATTTTTGAATTTTTTTCTATAGTTGTTTCATAGTTTATATCAGTCTTCCAAAGCTCAGCTCTTTAGCGTTTCTGGATGTGGGCAATGTTACTTTTACATAACTTTACATTTATAGGGGAGGGAAGTAAATTAAAATTTTGATGTTTTTAAATTTTTTCCTATAGTTGTATCATATGAAATAGTTTTGAAATGTTTTTTTTAAACTTTTCTATTCTAGCCAAACTTCTTTATGTTCAATTTAGCACTGTGCCTAAGAGTCATTTGCAGCCATAGGTAATAGCAAAGTTTAGAAAAACATTTCCAATGTTATTTTTACATAACTTTATATGGGAGGGAAATTAAATAAAATGTTGGGATTTTTGAATTTGTTTCTATAGTTGTATCATAGTTTATATCAGTCTTCCAAAGCTCAGCTCTCTAGCGTTTCTGGAAGTGGGCAATGTTACTTTTACATAACTTTACATTTATAGGGGAGGGAAGTAAATTAAAATTTTGATGTTTTTAAATTTTTTCCTATAGTTGTATCATATGAAATAGTTTTGAAATGTTTTTTTTTAACTTTTCTCTTCCAGCCAAACTTCTTTATGTTCAATTTAGCACTGTGCCTAAGAGCCATTTGCAGCCGTAGGTAATAGCAAAGTTTAGAAAAACATTTCCAATGTTATTTTTACATAACTTTATATGGGAGGGAAATTAAATAAAATGTTGGGATTTTTGAATTTTTTTCTATAGTAGTATCATAGTTTATATCAGTCTTCCAAAGCTCAGCTCTCTAGCGTTTCTGGATGTGGGCAATGTTACTTTTACATAACTTTACATTTATAGGGGAGGGAAGTAAATTAACATTTTGATGTTTTTAATTTTTTTTCTATAGTTGTATCATAGTTCTTATCAGTCTGCCAAATCTCAGCTCTCTAACGTTTCTGGAAGTGAGCAATGTTACTTTTATATAACTTTACATGTATAGGGGAGGGAAGTGAATTAGAATTTTGGGGTTTTTTATTTCTTTCTTTTTTCTCTCTACCAGTCTGCCAAATTTTAGCTTTGTAGCATGTCTGGAAGTACAGTAGAATTTTGATCTATACATTAGTAAGTGAGTGGCAATTTCGACGTTTTTTGAAATTTCGTAACTATACTCTTTGCAATAAGGACTAGCCCTTTTGTTTAATCACTTGTAATTCTGGTAACAAAACGCACGTGTATTCTTAATTCAGTTTTAAACCATAGGTTCCTAAGGTAACTGATAATGGACGCTGCAAAACTAATTATCAGTTACCTTAAGGTTAATATAATCGGTCACCACCCTTTATAATAAGGGTGATGGATCGGTGTTTAAACTGTCAATTGTTTTGAAATTTCTGACTTTGAAACATTATCGCTTATTTTATATTTAAATTCTGATTCTGATTTGGAATAGTTTTTTGAGAAAAGTTTCTGTCCCAAAATGATTTTATGTAGTGAAAAATTTATGAACAATTGGGGTGCCCTGCCTCCAAAGTTTCTACATTGGAAGATTTTCAGTGCGACTGACCATAGAACTAGAAACCATGAACAAACTATAAATTAGTGATTATTTAATTTTTTCAAAAATGTTATTTTCTACTATGTATTTTGAGTTGGATTTGAGCTAAGCTTTGCAATTTGTTTTGGTAAAAATTATTATTTAAAAATAGGATTAGGCCCTGTTTATATTATATTTTTTCTAAATTGAAGTTTTTAAATTACCTAAGCAAAATGACTTAATAAAAGTTAAATTAATATTATTTGTAGTTTCTACAAATGAACTTTAGCTCGACTCATATTAATGTAGTACATACTCATTTCTTTGTTACAATAAGTATATAAGCATTAATATTTTTTTAATTAAAACAGTATTATATTATACTTTTTAATAAAAAAGTTGTTCATATGAAAATCTCACATTTTTTATAGTGGACACACAGATCTTTTAAAAAATATAAAGTTCCTAACTGATTTAACCGCAGAGGCTTTGGGAATTTCAACAAAAAAAGTATTGAGACAGACTCTTTGTGAGTGAATTAAAAAATATATTTTAGACACAATATTTAAACTAGAAATAGCTATATTGAGGGTATTACTAATTACTAAGTTTAAAATGTTGCAGTAGAACTGCTCATAGGATTAAGTTCAAATCAAAAGATGAAAATTATTATACTAAGCTTTATTTGTATGGTTTTGTAAACTTATTTTCTTAAAATAAAATAAAACCAATCGAAAAACTAAAAATCTAACTAAAAAACTAACTACGCAAAAATAATTTATTCTCATCGTCCAAAAAACTCCATCTTGTGAACTGCCATCTTCAGTTATGACGAGAGGAACGACACCAATTTAGCTCATTTTCTCAGTCTTTTTGTTTTATAAATCTTTTTTAACAGTAGTTTTACAAACTTTTTGAATTAGTTTTTTAAAGGCGTTATTTTGAAGGGCATCAAAGAGTCTTCATACTTTTTGTCATTACTGTGTTTCTTGAAATTCTGCTCTATAGTTATCACGGATGGGACTGAAGATCGAAAAAAGCCTGGAATTTTCGAATGAACAGTTTATCTTTGTCGCCAATTTTCGTGACTATTTTTCTGAGAATATGTGAATACTTCTAAATATATACTTTACAAAATATTTTGACTACTTGACAAAAATTTTTTGTTTTGAAAGTTTACTTTCATTGTCAATTTAAGCTTTGATAGACAGACAAGCTTGCAACTGCCAACTGCAATCTGGGGCCAACAATCATTTTCGAAGCTATTTTCTGTCTTCTTTATAGCAGAAAAATAAAAAAGGATAGCAAAGGGACTTGGGGTATTGCAAGGACTATACTTTACTACTTTATGTCTTAACTTAATTTTAAGTCCACAAAACTTGGAGGGGTTGTAAACTATATGAAGATCTACGACTGTGCAAAGTTTGAGTTACGTAGCTCATTCCGAAGGAGATTTTTAGGACCGGTACACACACGCGGTTTTCTGCCGCGCGTTGCCGCAGCGTTACCGCAATTGCGGTCCGTGGCGTCGGTACACACACGCATTTGTCTGCAGCGCGGTGTCGCAGAAAAACGCGTGTGTGTACCGGCGCCACGGACCGCAATTGCGGTAACGCTGCGGCATCGCGCGGCAGATAAACGCGTGTGTGTACCGGCACTTAGATTGGTCAAATATGGGCTGAAATGTTTCAAGAAAAGATGGTACAGCAGCGCGAATTTGGCCGGGCACTGCCGTGCCTTCAGATAATATAAGATTCGGGTAATTATTTTAAATTGACAAAATATAAAAGTGCTTTTATTAAAATTACAATATTTTGAGGTAACATTTTTAAAGTTTTTGAATTTTCTCAGCAGTATATTAAGTTGGTCTGTTGACTGAAGAATCAAGTGGTTTGTAGGTACGAGGTACGTACAAAACATAGATACAAACAGAGTAATACAAACTGCAATTTGCTAAAACTGCTTTTTACAAGCTTTTATTTAACTATCTAACTATCTATCAAATCTTGTGAAGCGTTTTTGACACACTTCCCATTATCCGATTTGGAGGAAATCTGAGACACACATAGTGGTCCCATGATAATACAACATTAAGAAAAAATGTCCAAATATTTTCATTTAATAGAGTAGAAAGCTGAGACTAAAAAGTAGAAAATAAATTGGTAAAAAATTTTTTTTAAGTCACAAGCTTTTATAAAATGCACTAAAAATTAAAAAATAATTTTCTAACATTCTAGTATTATCATAATAATAAAAGTGATGGCCGGAAATCAAAGCATAACTTAATCTAAATTTGTGATCCAAACAAAAACATTCAAGGGTTCCTTGAATTTCTTTGGATCCAAACACAAAGAATATTCAACATAGCAGGTCATCAAAGATATGTTTGATGTGCCGCAATGTTATGCCATTGCTATACCTATGTCAGAGAAATTCTGGGGTATCTTGGGTCGGGTTGGGTGGGTTTGGTACCTCTGCATTTTTATGCTAGATTGATTCTTGCAAATAGTGATATTTAATTGATACGGATATCTTATCGTGCTAACATCGTCAAAATTTCCATCAGTCGGCCATCGCTTTTATTATTATGATAATATTAGAATGTTAGAAAATTATTTTTTAATTTTTAGTGCATTTTATAAAAGCTTGTGACTTAAAAAAAATTTTTACCAATTTTTTATATTTGTTGGAATGAAATACGCAGGATACAGGAAAAAAATCACAACAATATTTCTGTAATTTTTCTCGAATTCTTTCAGACTTTTCTGTACTTTGTGAACGAGAGCGTTATAGAGTAGAAAATGAATTTCTCTCTATCTGCTATCCGATGTATATTTAAGTAGAATGTAATGGCAGAAATTCGTAGAAATTTTTCATTTTATAATGTCTCAGTATTCATTTCGAACAGAAACAAGTAATAAACGTTCCTAATATAATATTTCTTGATTTTTGTTATTACAAATTCTGACGGAAAACTTTGACACTATCTGAGGGCACGGTAGTGGCTCGCCAAGTTCGCGTAACTGCTGTACTATCTTTTCTTGAAACATTTCAGCCCATATTTGACCTATCTAAAACTCTACTTCGCAATGAGCTACGAAACTCAAACTTTGCACAATCATATAGTTAACAACTCACTCACGCATGTGATCAAGATCATCAAAACTCTACTGTACTTCCAGGCACGCTACAAAGCTGAAATTTTGAGGACTGATAGAAATTATGACGAAACCCTAGGACAAAAATTAAAAACCTCCAAAATTCTAATTTACTCCCATCCCTATACATGTAAAGTTATGTAAAAGTAACATTGCCCACTTACAGAAACGCTAGAGAGCTGATCTTTGGCAGACTGATAGGAAATATGATAAAAGTATAGGACAAGACTTTAAAAATACCAAAATTTTTATTTGTTTCCGTCCCCTATAAATGTAGTAGTAGTAGTAGTAGTGTGGGGTAGGCTCTAGGCCTGGCGACTAGGCACATGAAGCGCCCTTTTTGCCAACCCCCGGGCATCCCCCCTACTGCGTCCTTCCTTCGCTAAGGAATCTGCCCGTCTTCTGTACAAAGGCCAGAATATCGGGCCACCTCAGATTCAGAAGGTCTTCCGTCTCAAAGGCTTCCTCTTCGAATACCTCTCTTCTTGCCTCCTTGTATGCTTCGCATGATGAGAGGAAATGCGCCGAGGTCTCGTCCTCGGCCCAACATCGCTCGCACGTCGCGTCCTCCTTCACTCTCATCTTTGCCAGGTGTCCTTGTAGGACGCAGTGTCCGGTCAGGACTCCCACTATGGCTCCCATCTCTCTTCACGAGTCGTTAAATACCGAGATGAATTCCATCAAAGGAGCATGCGCCAAAATTAACGTCAAAATGTCTAATTTAAATTATTGGCGCGAATACCGTCATTGGTGCGAGATCGAAGAGCTGAACGTATGATAAAAAATTCAAGGTATAAAATAATGGTCAATTCTAATTTTTAGGTATGATTTTATGTAGGTACCGGGTGGTTTTTTATAACCGGAGCACTCAGCAACTTTATCATTGAAAATAAATTGAGATTTTTTTGGTTAATTATGACAACTTTAAAAGCCAACATAATTTTTTTCTATCCGTCACCATGTACACGGTGTCCCAAATTCGATGTTTTTGGGGGTTTTCGGGTATTTCTAGAGGGGCTAAAAAAAACTGATCCCCCTTTGTGACACTCAAATTTCAAAAGAAGCTTAAAGGTGAAAATCGCATTTTGATATAGCAAGCCGTTTGTAAACGACGGGGTGTTTTTAAAAAGTCTGCATTTTGGGAAGGGGTCTATAACTTGTTTATTTATTAATATTTTATATTTCTGTGAAAAAATTCTTAAGACACTTTTTTAAGAGGAATTCAACTGTTAAATTAAATTTTATTTGTCACGTTTAGTTTTTGAGATATCACATAAAATTATTTTTTTCCCTTTATTTCTTTATATTTTTGTATTTTTTTTATTTTTACCACATATTTTAGTTTGCTTAATGGGTTCGGTTCGGTTCGGTTTAATATTATAAAATTATAAAAATAAAAAAATAATAAAGAGGTGATTAAAAAATAAAAATAAAGCAAGCAATAAAAAAATAAAATATTGAGTGTGATACATCATTTTAAAGGAAATTTTAAGCTGATTTTAAAAATCGAATAAAAAAAGAGTTATTCTGTAAGAAAAATAACAACTTTATGCAATATCTTAAAAAACAAAAGAGATAAATAAAAACCGTTTACATCTGTCAATTCTTCAAGAAAAGATCTATAAGAAAGCTATTTACACAAAAACAAAATTTTCATAAACAAAAAAGTTATAGACCCCCTCCCAAAATGCAGACAAAAACACTCAGTAGCTTAAAAACGGCTTGCTATATCTAAATGTGGTTTTCACCTTTAGGCTTCTCTTGAAATTTGCGCGTCGCAAAGAGGTGTTAGTTTTTTTCTCCCCTAGAAATACCCGACACCACAAAAAAACAACGAATTTGGGACACCCTGTACAGGGTGTGACAATGAAGTCGATTTTTTGAGAGGGAACACCCTGTATATTTTTGCATTTTAAGATTTGTCTTTTCTTTCTGATTTCAAAAATATACAATATCTATGTGCTGCGATTAATATTTTTTGAGGCATATGCAGTATTTCTTCTATATGATCTTATGCCTTTCACGTTTATTTTGTTTTGCCATGGGCGTATTGACTCTCAACTCCAATGTTTCTTCAAGTATTTCTTGATTGTGTTTGTATTTCAAATGATCACACAGATCCAAGTTTTTTGGGAAGGAGCATTTACATTCTAGGCATCTAAACATAAAAACACTTTCTGCATAGGAACACCTTTGTTTTTGTATCCCATGTTTACTTTGACAGTGTTTATTCAAATTAAATTGGGCACTAAATAATTTGTCACACAACTTGCACGTCACCGGCATTTTCACAGCACAAAAACAACGAATTTTCATCAAAAAGAACTGGAAATTATTAAAGTTTTGCTGTATAAAACCATACTGAAATATCTCTCAGTTGATTGGTTGGCAGAAGTGACAGATCAACGCTTGCGCACGTCTTGGAATTCATCTTGGTATTTAACGACTCGTCTCTCTTCGTGTTCTACGGAGCAGCCAGTCCCTACGAGATTTGCTGTATCCTCTCACATACTCCTTCGCCTGTCTGGCGTTTCCTGTGTTGGTCCATTCCTTTTGTATATCTTTCTGGGTTCACTCTGTTAGAGCCGACTTCATTTGCCCTCTTGTGAGCCCCAGGAAAGGCTCTGGCCCGACGCATTTCTGCCGGGATCCTCCCCTGGCGAGTTCGTCCGCTTTCTCGTTTCCGGGGACTCCCATGTGGCCTGGGACCCATACGAGCTCTAGCTCTCCCCTATAAATAAATAAATGTAAAATGATGTAAAAGTAACATTGCCAGGCTGATAGGAACTATGATAAAACCATAGGAAAAAATTTAAAAACACCAAAATTTTAATTTACTTTCCTCCCCTATAAATGTAAAGTTATGTAAAAGTAACATTGTCCACTTCCAGAAACGCTAGAGAGCTGAGCTTTAGAAGGTTGGTAGAAACTATGATAAAACCATAGGAAAAAATCCTCAAAATTTTGAATAAGGCATTGCAAAAGTTTTGAACAATATTCCGCATATTTTACTACTTTAAAACTTAAATATTATCCAAACCCTTTAAAAAAGGAGTGAAAAACATTTTATGTAAAAAATGCCAAGTACGCGAAAATGCTATTCCTTAAAAAGAATTGAGATAAAAGTAAAGCCAAGTTCTCCAATACAAATTTCAAAATTAAAGGTTCTTGCCGAACTAGTTTGGAAATGTTTTTCTAAACTTGGCTATTACGGCTGCAAATAACTCTTAGGGTAGTGCTAAAGTGAACATAAAGAAATTTGGCTGTAATAGCAAAGTTTAAAAAAAAAACATTCCCAAAGTAGTAAGAACCTTTCATTTTGAAATTTGTATTGGGGAACTTGGCTTTACTTTTACCTCAATTCTTTTTAAAAAATACCATTTTCGCTTACTTGGCTTTTTATGCATTAAATGTTTTTATCATTATAACTTTTAATAACTTTGAAAACCTTGTAGACCTTGGCTTGTTAATAGACCAATTTTAACAAGCAGCGAGCAGACGCTTGTTAAAATTGGTCTATCAGTTTTTGAGTTCTCTTGTCCCAAACAAACAGACAGATAGATAGACATTATCACAAAATTTGGAAGGAAATGCCTTTTCTGAACGAATAACTTTGAGATTAAAGAAGTAATCCATCTCTTAATGAAAGATCAGGTCAAGAAAATTAAAAATTCTAAGTCGTCCTCCACTAAATTTATTTATTTATTTATATAATAACTTTGAGTTAAAATAAAAAAAGTTTTTTTTTTACGATCCCAATAGCCTTTCATACCTACGGTCATAAAGTATTATGCTATGGCATGGATGGCTGGCACCTTGTATACTTTATGTTTCGCCGATGATCAGATAGTGGTGGCTAAGGATTATGACGACCTCGAATATATGACACGAAAACTAATAGAAGAGTACAATAAGTGGGGACTAGAGGTTAATATCAATAAGACAGAGTATATGTGTATTGGTGGAACGAAACAGGATCTAATCTTAAATACTGGGCAGCGAATTCAGTTCTGTGATGAGTATAAATACTTAGGTCTAAAAATTACAGCTGATGGAACACTAGACAAAGCTATAAAAGATAGAAACGTACAAGGAAGAAAAGCAATAAATTTATTAAATGGCATAATTTGGGACCAAAGTATATCAAAACATAACAAAAAGCTTATATATAACACCATTGTAAAAAGTATTCTTACATACGGCTCAGAAGTATGGCCCATCAAAGATAGAACAGAAAAAATGTTTTCCGCTACGGAGATGGACTATTGGAGAAGAGCAGCAGGGAAATCAAAAAGAGAAAGAGTTACAAATCAAAGAATAAGAGAAATTATGACAGTGGATGAACGTACTTTAGTGGATGATATAAGAACAAAACAACTGGTGTGGTACGGAGATGTATAAAGAATGAATGATAAAAGACTACCTAAACAAATACTACAATGGAAACCAAATGGCCGAAGAAAACGAGGAAGGCCGAGGAAAAGCTGGAGAGAAGGAATAGACAGTGAAATAAGAATAAGAGACCTAGATGATGAATTATGGGCAAACAGAAACGAGTGGAGATTGGGTATCGGAAGACGTAGAACGTTGTGAAACCGATAAATATATATATATATATATATATATATATATATATATATATATATATATATATATATATATATATATATATATATATATATATATATATATATACATATATATATATATGGATGGCTGAAAAATTTGTGGTAGTGTGTAGTGGTAGTTCTGTACCGTAATGGGCTGTATACTGCGGTAATACCTAACAAATGGCTGATCTGGAATCTCCAATCCTGGATTTTAAACTCTGCACGACATTTTTATTGAAAATATCAATTCCAGAAAATTGGAAATTTTCAGAATTTCGCGAACAAAAATGTGTCAAAAGTAGCAAGTTATGCACGACGAAACAGCTCGTTATTTTAACAGAGTTTTAAATGTTTCACAAATCGAAGAAAAAACTTTTATTTTATGCTCTGAAACACAGAAAAATTTAGTTTTTTTTTACCCAACTGCCTTATGGCGAAAGGAAGGGTAATGTTTTTCGATTGAGATATGTAAGTATGTACGAAAAAGGTGTTGTTGACTGCTATTGATCCCGAATAGCTATAGGCTATATTTTTTTAAACAGGAGTCAATATGGCAGTCGTTAGACGCCATTTTGTTACATGATGTCACTTTTAAGGCATACAAATTATGTAAATTCCTTTGATCACCCATTGCAAATTTGCTGCAATTACTTTGTAGTAGTAGTAGTGGTGGGGGGGTTGACCCGCAGGTCTGACAAGCAGGCCAGAGTAGGCCCTTTTTGCCATGCCCCAAGTCTGTCCCTTAACCCACTCTCTGCACTTCCCTTTGATGGTCGGGTAACTCATTGGGCCTTCCTGTTCTCTTTACAAAGTCCAGCAAGTCTGCCCATTTGAGCATGTGCAGTTCTTCCTCGCTCAGAGTTGGCGCTCCGAGTGCCTGTTGTCTCATCCTTGCGTAGGCCTCGCATTCTGCCACGAGGTGTCTTGATGTCTCTTCTTCCTGTCCACAGGCTGGGCAGGTAGGGTCATTCTCGACTCCTATACGTGTCATATGCCTCCTCAACCGGTTATGTCCGGTTAGAGTACCTATCAGCAGTCCGAGGTCTTTTCGTGTCCGTCCCAGTATCCATCTAATTCTGGTCGCTTTTGGACGGTCTACGAATTCTCTGGTCTGTGTGCAACCCGTTCCTGTTTCCCAGGAGTTTATTAGCGCGTCCTGGGCCCATTTGTTGAGTCCCAGTTACTTTGTAGTCCTCCTTGCTCCCACCTATCTGCCCTCCTGTCATTCCCCCCACCCTATTTAATAACCAGATTCGTCCAGATTCGCATAATTTTATCAAATATAGGGCGATTTCAAAAATTTCTCTCAGCATACGCTTTCAGATTTTTTTCCAACACCATTTTACTAGTCCCCCCCTGTCTCTTCCTCTCTCCTCCCCGCCCTCCTTAATAGTAATAGTTGTCACTATAACTTTCACAAATATAAAGCGATTTCAAAAGTTCTTTCTGCACACGCTTTAAGACTTTTTTTCCAACATCATTTTACTAGTGTCCCTCGCCCTCTCCCTCTGTTATTCCACCCTCCTTATTAGTATTAGTTGTAGCTATACCTTTCACAAATATAGACCGATTTCAAAAATTCTTTTTGCACCCGCTTTAAGACTTTTTTTCGACACCATTTTACTACTTCCCTCCTCTCTCTCTTGCCCCACCTTCACTCAATGGAAGGTAACACTGTTGGCGTTCATAGAAAATCTGCACGTACTTTTTGGGTAAAGCTACATGAATGGTAAATACATAGTGCTTTTTATAAACCTAAAAGTTGGAAATAAAAAAACAATTAAATAAATAAATTGGTAAAAAAAAAATTTAAGTCACAAGCTTTTATAAAATACACTAAAAATTAAAAAATTATTTTCTAACATTCTAATATTATCATAATAATAAAAGCGATGGCCGACTGATGGAAATTTTGACGATGTTAGCACGATAAGATATCCGTATCAATTAAATATCACTATTTGCAAGAATCAATCTAGCAGAAAAATGCAGAGGTACCAAACCCACCCAACACGACCCAAGATACCCCAGCATTTCTCTGACATAGGTATGGCAATGGCATAACATTGCGGCACATCAAACATATCTTTGATGACCTGCTACGTTGAATATTCTTTAAGTGTTTAGATCACAAATTTATATTAACTTATGCTTTGATTTGTGGCCATCGCTTTTATTATTATGATAATATTAGAATGTTAGAAAATTATTTTTTAATTTTTAGTGTATTTTATAAAAGCTTGTGACTTAAAAAAAAATTACCAATTTATTTTCTACTTTTTAGTCTCAGCTATCTACTCTATTAAATGAAAATATTTGTTCAATAACAGAACAGAAGAGTTTATTCTAGATTATAATGAATTCGCTGATCGTCAGTTGTTTGGAAACTCATTTTTCTATTGGGGGAAGGAAAGGGTGGGGGTAGAGGTAGAAATATATTTTTTGTTTGGGCTGTATTGCCATCGGACCTTTATGCATATACCAAATTTTATAAAAGTCATTTGAAGTGAAGTGTGTCAAAAACGCATTTTTTATGGAAGGGGGTGGGGGGTAGGGGTGGGAGGACATTTTTTCATTATTGTTGTATTGTTATCGGACCGCTATATGTATACCAAATTTCATCCAAATCGGACAATGGAACGTGTGTCAAAAACGCATTTTTCTATAGATGGGGGTGGGGGGAAGTATTATCATCGGACCACTATATGTGTACCAAATTTCATCCAAATCGGATAATGGGAAGTGTGTCAAAAACGCTTCACAAGATTTGATAGATAGTTAGATAGTTAGATAGTTAGATAGTTAGATAGTTAGATAGTTAGATAGTTAGATAGTTAGATAGTTAGATAGTTAGATAGTTAGATAGTTAGATAGTTAGATAGTTAGATAGTTAGATAGTTAGATAGTTAGATAGTTAGATAGTTAGATAGTTAGATAGTTAGATAGTTAGATAGTTAGATAGTTAGATAGTTAGATAGTTAGATAGTTAGATAGTTAGATAGTTAGATAGTTAGATAGTTAGATAGTTAGATAGTTAGATAGTTAGATAGTTAGATAGTTAGATAGTTAGATAGTTAGATAGTTAGATAGTTGGATAGTTGGATAGTTAGATAGTTAGATAGTTAGATAGTTAGATAGTTAGATAGTTAGATAGTTAGATAGTTAGATAGTTAGATAGTTAGATAGTTAGATAGTTAGATAGTTAGATAGTTAGATAGTTAGATAGTTAGATAGTTAGATAGTTAGATAGTTAGATAGTTAGATAGTTAGATAGTTAGATAGTTAGATAGTTAGATAGTTAGATAGTTAGATAGTTAGATAGTTAGATAGTTAGATAGTTAGATAGTTAGATAGTTAGATAGTTAGATAGTTAGATAGTTAGATAGTTAGATAGTTAGATAGTTAGATAGTTAGATAGTTAGATAGTTAGATAGTTAGATAGTTAGATAGTTAGATAGTTAGATAGTTAGATAGTTAGATAGTTAGATAGTTAGATAGTTAGATAGTTAGATAGTTAGATAGTTAGTTAGATAGTTAGACAGTTAGATAGTTATATAGTTAGATAGTTAGATAGTTAGATAGTTAGATAGTTAGATAGTTAGATAGTTAGATAGTTAGATAGTTAGATAGTTAGATAGTTAGATAGTTAGATAGTTAGATAGTTAGATAGTTAGATAGTTAGATAGTTAGATAGTTAGATAGTTAGATAGTTAGATAGTTAGATAGTTAGATAGTTAGATAGTTAGATAGTTAGATAGTTAGATAGTTAGATAGTTAGATAGTTAGATAGTTAGATAGTTAGATAGTTAGATAGTTAGATAGTTAGATAGTTAGATAGACAGAACATCTGAAGCTAAATAAAAGCTTGTAAAAAAAGGTCCAACGGCTAAATTTACTTGTAACTACTAGTCGCAGTTGGGTACAAAATTACCCAATAATCTGATTCAAGAAAATACAAAACTGTATGTATAATTTCGTACGTGCGCTTTGGGGATCAAAACTTAAAGTTGAAGCATGTCGTACAATATTATATTATAGTATATCTATCAATTTTGTATCCAACTGCGACTAGTTTAGCAGTTGGGTGCTTTTTTTATTAATTTTTTTTTATTGACTATCTGTATTTTAGACAATAGCTTCCAACAATACTGGATAAACATACCAGAACTGGCTCACTCTAAAGAGTTCATTAAAGGACCTTGTAGAAGCAGAGCCAGGAACATTATTGGACTTACCAGACAGGAGATACGTATAGTGACTGGTCTTTTTACGGGTCACTGTCGACTGAGAGTACCCATGCACAGAATGGGACTAACAGAAGAGACCGAATGTAGACTCTGTATGAAGGATGACTAAACAGTCAGACATGTACTGTGAGAATGTCCGGCTATTGCACGTTTACTTCAGAATACTTTCGGTAAACCTTAGATCGACTCAGAAGATCTGAACAGTGTCTCACCCAAACTGATAGCCGGCCTTTTTGGAGGATTAGGCATACAGTGGTGAGAACCAACTCAAAAGTGAGCCACAATAGACCCACTGGTGGTCGCAGTGGAAAGGCTGCAAAGCCCACTCACATATGAATCATCAATCATCATCATCATCTGTATTTTAGGGATTATTAGTCTATATATAAATATGAATTGTTTTCTTAAGTGAAAATAAATAAAGAAAATCTAACATTTTCATAATTTTCTTACTGGCGTACAAAGTAGGCCAAGCGACCATCTGCGTAAAAAAAATCATAGCGACTACTTAAGGGTTAATAAAAAATGTTAACTGTTGCGTAAGCATGGCTCATTCATTAGCAACGTATTTTCTAACAGTAGCGTGTCGTGGAGAAAAGGGCGGGGAGGGGGCACCATTTGTTTTTTCGTTAAATTCAGTTTTTCTATTTTTTTCTTAAAGGACGCCAGGGGCGTCAAGCGCTAAGAAACGGGGGGGGGGCGTTCGACCCCTTGGCCCACTATACAACACGCCACTGTTTTCAAAAAGCTTTTCAATTCTTGGAATTTCATTGATATTTTGCGGAAAATTCTTTTTTCTCCGCTTTTTTTTCAATTTGTGACCTTAAACATGTTATTCTCGAGCATAATGCTATATTCAGGCATGGCTTCGAAAGGTTGTGCGTTGGAGGTGCAAAATCGTTCTCCTGCATAGCAGGATCTGCGAAGAGGCCTGGGGGGGCTGGAAAATTTAACAATCCCTGCCGATATTATATCGGGTGGCAGTGGCGTATATAGAAAAAAGTTTCGGGGGGGGCCGAGACAGTTTTGGGGGGGGCCCGAGACCTCATGAGGCCGTATTTTATGCTATTTTATGTTTGTATTCATGAAATATGTGGAAAATATCTAAAAAAATCTTAGCTTCGGGGGGGGGGCGGACCCCCGTATATACGCCACTGCCGGGTGGGTAAAAAAAAATGGGCAAACGTTTTTTGTTATAACTTTGGAACTGCAGTCGTACTTCGATAACAATAACGAACAACATCAAAATACACACATAAAACACGATAACAATAACGAACAACATCAAAATACACACATAAAAATTTTGACTATCGAAACTTCGACTTCTCAAATAATAAACAATAATTATTACGGCGCGGCGTTTGCGTATTTTTTGTGAATCAAAATGTAGGTTTTTTCAAGGCCAACACAAAAATAGAGGCCACGACCCTGAAAAAATCAGCTGTTCTCCCGGGGCTGAATTTTACATTGGTTCTTATGGGAGGTCAGACGTTTTTTTATGATATTTTCAAAATGGCACTACAGATTTCCGCAAAATTTCAGTGAAATATTCTCAGACACCATCCCGATATTCCACCAAAGGTTTGTAAGAAAGCAACATGATTAAAAGGTTAAAATCTTCAAGATTTAGCATTCCTTATTTTGAATTCAAATTACCCGCCATGTACCACATGCCAACTGTTATATTTGACATGTATTTGACTTTGTCATCTGTGATTGTCACTTTCGCTTCTGCTTTAAACTTAATTTTTGTGTGAGCTAATGAAGCGGCTATGAAAAATTAAGGATAACTATACATTTAAAAAAAAATTGTTCTACCAGAATAAAGTAAAAACAATCTCAAAAACGGCTTTATTTTTAAAAAAATCAAATATTCATGAACTGTCATTCCAACCTCAATATTTTAAAGACAATCAGCTGTGTCGTAACGTGACCATCAAATAAAAAATCAGCCCCGGATGTGACGTCAACAAAGTGCCCTTGTTTTTTTTAAGGAAAAATTGGTATACTTGCAATAATTCTGATATAACCAAGTCTATACTAAAAATGGTCACCTCTAATACATTTGAATACATAGTTTTTGTTCTTATGTATGTACATATTTATTTTTTGGTTTTTGTGACAGTAACATATACCCACAACACCTAAACGTATAGAAATTCGAATACAAGTCTGTCTTTGTCCGTTTCACAACTTTCGTAATTTCTATCTATTTTAGCTCACACATATACTATACTATAGTAGTGTGAGCTATGGTGATCCTAATTTTTTCGAGAAAAAAAAAGTTGCTCCGATTTCAAAAATTTTTATATATCTTTGCGTTTCAGATGATTTTGAAACTTTTTTGTTGCGCCGTCTGTCTGTCTGTCTGTCTGTCTGTCTGTCTGTCTGTCTGTCTGTCTGTCTGTCTGTCTGTCTGTCTGTCTGTCTGTCTGTCTGTCTGTCTGTCTGTCTGTCTGTCTGTCTGTCTGTCTGTCTGTCTGTCTGTCTGTCTGTCTGTCTGTCTGTCTGTCTGTCTGTCTGTCTGTCTGTCTGTCTGTCTGTCTGTCTGTCTGTCTGTCTGTCTGTCTGTCTGTCTGTCTGTCTGTAACGACCAACGCGCATAACTCAAAAACCGCTTGCCCGATTTTAATAAAATTTGGTACCTAGGCTGGGTCTTGGGTCGAGATGGTCCCATTTATAAAATGAACAAAATCTACCGAACACAAACCAAATAAAAGGGTGGGGGTAGATTTCAAAAATTAGAGTTTATGTGAAAATATGGCGTGTGTGATATCAAACGAAAGGTAATTGAGTCCGAAGTTTAACAAATAACATTTTAGTTTTTGCTTTTTTTAAGGGTGGGGGTAGATTTAAAAAATTTGAGTTTAAGTCAAAACATGGCTTGTGTGGTATCAAACAAAAGGTAATTTAGTCTGGAGTTGAATAAAATATATTTCAGTTTTTAGTTATATTAGCTCACACGTAAACTATAACTATAGTACCTAGTGTGAGCTTAGGGGCCCATATATTGGCAGAGTATTTTTATTGTATTAGAAATACCTGCCCATAGAAACCAAATTAGATAGGGTCAACAAAAAATGCCTTGTCTTTCCGTCTCTAAGGCCCTTTCAGGGCCTTATACAACTCAATGTGTTTAACACTCTAACGAGCTGATTAGATTTGGGTCAAAAGTTTTTTGACATAAAAACTTAAAATCTAAAAATGCACTGTTTTCGGAATATAGTTGACTATATTTTACTTAATAATTCGAGTTTTGACCAAAAACTTCGTAGGAGCTTTAGTTTCTGAGATATTTCCATAAAACTGTGTATAAGGCTGATATATCATGGCTTTACTTGAAGTGTGCTAACAGGCTAGCTATAGTTGAGGATGTATGATGTATATAAGTGGCACCGCGTCATAGCTATGGTATACCAAATTTTGCGGCAAAATCTATGTAAAGAAGCCTTAAAAAATTAGTGTTTCCCTTTGTACATGCAGTGTGCCGCTTTATATCTGTATGATAAAACACTGAGACCTTTTAAAGGAGAAATAAAATAGGTACTTATTTAATAAATAAAGATCCGAAACATACAAGAAAATCCAAAATTATATTAAAGTGTGCGCAAATATTGATTTAGAAATAAAATTTCGGACTTCCATTCTCTTTATTTATTTTAAAACACGACGTTTCGGTTAGTAAGTATCTCTAACCGTTATCAAGTGTAAACTAAACAATCTAGTCTTTAGCCCAACTAACATTTATAGTAGCGGCTACATGTTCTAAAGGCTTTGCTACTTTCTTATAGTAGAAATGTGGTGATCCCAACCAAAATTTGTTACTTTTTAGTTCTAACTACTATTTAGTGTCAGAAAATAGTAGATGTTTCGTAAAAACGACCCTCTAAACTACTTCTTAGGATTGTTTCTTGATAGTCGATTCTGATGGTCTTCTCTACCACAATAGGACGTTGCTAAAGTTTTACTTTCTTTTTAGTCGTTATTTCGTAGTCGCCCTGACTTTTATATCCTACTTAATTACCACTAGAAAGTTAAGCTTCATTGGAGTCCCAAACAAGTGTATCCGACAACTACATTATAACTTTAATTTTTACCACAAAAGTTTGTGTCATCATAGTAACATCTGATGTAACAATGTAGACAAAATAACTTTTTGCATCAACTTTAAAGCCGCAACTACTTTCAAGTAACCCTTTCGACTATCAGGGAATATAGTTTGGGACGCCATGTTTTTATGTAAGAAAGAAAATTTAATATTTTTGTTGTCGTTTTATGAGCTCATATTAAAGAGCCATACTATTTTATAAACAAATTAGTTGAAGCTTACCAAAAATGCTCTTCTTAAGCACCATTTGTTGGAGTTAACTGTCGAGTATGAAAACATAACCTCCAAAATCACAACACAAAAATTCCATCAGCTACCAGAAAACGGCTCAATTTTACGGGCGCACCGGTTTTTTGCAATATATATAATGCATGTTATACAAAAAACTTTGCGTCGCACTCGAATTTTGATCCTCTGCTCGTAAATTCTCACACTTTTGGATAACATAGTTCATATTATAACCATAACCAAACAAAAAAACTAAGCGAGTCTGTTTACTGTTGTGTCCACCATATTGTGTAACAATTCTACCAAAAAGAAACGATTATATTATTTGCAACTACATCGCAACTTTTATGCCATTACGGAAAAAAAACAGCCTCTACGACGTAATAGATACCTGGCTACGACGTAGTAGTGTAGTTGTTACTACAGTGACTTTAAACACTTGGCCAAGTAGTTATAACCAGAAATTGGTTCCCCACTTAGGGAATTATAACGTCGCTGTATGGTATACTGAGACGTAGCGGGAGTACGTTGCGGTTACTTTTAAGAAATTCTTTCTAGTTGGGGTTTCGTCGTTACAACTTTAATTGTTTGTTGGGAGGCTACTACTTATACTACTTGGTGTGCAGTCAGGTGTGACGGCCCGCCCCCTTTTTTTAATTCTAAGACGCCTGTTTCCCTTAAGTAGTGGTTTCCATATGTTTGGTATGTCCGTGCTTGGTTGACTAAAAACTTCTTTATTCTGCATTATAAATGCAGCTTCAATAAACTTTGGTTTTCGCCAATGCGACTCCTTATGTAAAACTTTAGCTTCTGACCACTGAATCCTGTGATCATTTGACCATGCATGATCTGCTAAACCGGATTATTCAATATCACCTAATTGGGTACTTTTTAGATGTTCATTTACTCTAACCTGAAGAGGGCATTTCGTTTCACCTACATATGATTTACCACACTCACACGGGATTTGGTAAATACATTCCTTATTATTTGAGGGATTTTCGGGTTTTGTTTTAGTTACAAAGCTTCTTATCGTATTTCCCGAAGAAAATACTGTTTTTATATTATAGTGTTTAGCTATTCGTCTTATGTTTTCTGAAATCCCTTGAACATATGGAATGTTAATAACACCTAACGGATTATTATTTTGAGAATTTGGTACATTTAGTTTGTTTTTAATTTTAAATATCGTTGAGTTTATTAATTTCTCGGAATAACCATTCTGTTGTAAGTCCTTTTTTATATATATATATATATATATATATATATATATATATATATATATATATGTTCCTTTCTAATGAAATCGTTTAGAAGAAGACATCAATAAAAAGCAAGTAAAATAGTAAGCTATTGACTAATTCGTGCAGTACCTCGTTTTGGGAATCAATATGAATAAAAAAATTAAAGGAAGTGCGTGTCTCTGTATGTACCCCTCTTCTCCCTTCCCTCCATCAAGGTTTTGATGACTTTAATACAATATCAACCAAGGCCAACACAAAAATAGAGGCCACGACCCTGAAAAAATCAGCTGTTCTCCCGGGGCTGAATTTTACATTGGGTCTTATGGGAGGTCAGACGTTTTTTTATGATATTTTCAAAATGGCACTACAGATTTCCGCAAAATTTCAGTGAAATATTAATTAAACAACATGATTAAAAGGTTAAAATCTTCAAGATGTAGCATTCCTTATTTTGAATTCAAATTACCCGCCATGTACCACATGCCAACTGTTATATTTGACATGTATTTGACTTTGTCATATGTGATTGTCACATTCGCTTCTGCTTTAAACTTAATTTTTGTGTGAGCTTATGAAGCGGCTAAGAAAAATTAGGACTTACCACACATTTAAAAAAAATTGTTCTGCCAGAATAAAGTAAAAACAATCTCAAAAAATATCTATGAACCGTCATTTCAACTTCAATATTTCAAAGACAATCAGCTGTGTCGTAATGTGACCATCAAAAAAAAATCAGCCCCGGATGTGACGTCAACAAAGTGGAGGATCGTGGCCCGTCCATTTTGATAGCCCTGTATCAACTATAGGAAAGGATCATATCCGTCATGTATCCATTTATTTAAGTTTAGTGTAGCGGTTTTTTTTTGAACCCCGGTGTTTACTAAATAAATCATTTTTTTTCTCTTATTTATTTTTTTCTGACCCATATTTCTGTCTGGAATTTTATCACCAGCTCATTAGAAAAAAATATGTGTTTTTTTTTTAAATAATGTGTCAGCGACAGATATCCGTGGGCGAATTAATAAGATTTATATACGGAAAAATGACATAAATCTCACTCATGGCGAAAAGGAATTTTTAGATTTTTTTTACAACAAAACTAGTTGTTAAAATGAGAATTTATTTCTTTATTCAATTTTGAAAATGTTACGTTAAATGTTAACATTATATTCTAATGTAAAAACATTTGATTTGGTTAACATACTGTAAATACCAATTAACATGACAAATTTTACACTACAGACTATTTTTTTTAAAGGTATTACGTTTTTTTGGGTAAATGTCGTACTTTTTTGGACACTTCGATGTTGTTGATTTCTTGAAATTTTTGTGCCACGCACCCCTTTCGAGGGGTAAACTTAACCTTTAGATTTTGAATCGGGACAGTGGATCTAAAGCCCGGTCTAGACATACCATTTTACCTTACGTCTTGCCTCAACACGCATCAAGTAAAACTTTGTGTGTAGCCTGAAAAACGAACATTTTACCTTAAGTCTTGCTTGTCAGTCAAAAGGGTCAAGTATGACGGTTAAAAGACTAGCGTACACACTTGATAGTTTTAACGTACGTTTTTAGATCAGTTTTTAATACACCATGGAGGAAGCACTGCTTTTGTCAATAACGTTTTTTGTTTAAAATGTCTATGACGTAACCGTTTCAGTAGCTAAACATAGTTTTTAACCAGTTTTTCAAAATGTTGTGCTGATTTAGTTTGGTAATGTCCCCTGAAGATGTAAGTTTCTGCTTACGAAACATGTCGGGACTATTTGTTTAAAACAAATTAAAAATTAGTGGAGGAAGACAATAACCTGTTTGATTTCCTAAAAAATTATCTTATCTAATGTCGGACGTTTCGTATACCAACTCCTAAGTTACACTCGACAGGAATTAAAATTGTATGCACTTCCACAAGAAATGCTGATAAAACTGACGTTTTACCGAAAACAAAGCCTCTACCAATCAGTTCAACAGGTCCAACTTCAGCCCTGTTCAGCTCAGGCAAAACGTACGTTTTATTGTCTACACGAAAGGTTTTGCCTGATCCGTTTTACCTGATCAAGTAAAACGTTAGGCAAAACGTTATGTGTAGACCCCGCTTAAGACGAAAGACCGCCTAGAGAACTGACCGGATCACGCATTGTTTTCCAATAAAATGATCGTTTTGTATCAAAAACTGACCTAAAAACGTACGTTAAAACTATCAAGTATGTACGCCGGTCTTTCAACCGTCATACTTGACCCTTTTAACTGACAGGCAAGACGTAAGGTAAAATGTTATGTCTAGACCGGGCTTAATGATACCTTAGAAATAAAATTTCAGACTTCCATTTTCTTTATTTATTTTAAACACGACGTTTCGGTTAGTAAGTATCTCTAACCGCTTGCAAGTGTAAACTAAACAATCTAGTCTCTAGGCTACTACTTATACTACTTATATTACTTGGTGTGACAGTCAAATGTGACGGCCCGCCCCCTTTTTAATCCTAAGACGCCTGTTTTCCTTAAGGAGTGCTTTCTATATGTTTGGTATGTATGAAAACTTATTTATTCTGCATTATAAACGCAGCTTCAATAAACTTTAGTTTTTGCCAATGCGACTCCTTTTGCAAAACTTTAGCTTCTGACCACTGAATCCTGATCCGCTAAACCGAATTTTTCAATATCCCCTAATTGGGTATTTTTTAGATGTTCATTTACTTAACCTGAAGAGGGCGTTTCGTTTCACCTACATATGATCTACCATACTCACACGGGATTTGGTAAATACATTCCTTATTATTTGAGGGATTTTCTGGTTTTCGAACGAGTTTCAAACAAAGAGTAATGATACCTTTTATTGGGAAGCTTGGTGGAACGTTTTAAATGAGACACACTGTATTAATTATTTAAGTACATTAAAAATTTTTTAAACCTTCTTAGGCCCTATTTTTTGGTTCCTGCTTTTTTTTGCCTGCTGATTTCCACAATTATTATAACAATTTTTACTAATTCAGTCGGGTATGCAATATTTTTCGGTCCTCATAAAAACCTTGTAAAAAATGAGCTAAACGAAAAAAAAATGAACTTAATGTCGCTTAATTCGAACATTACCGCAAAAATTGGTATCATAACTCCTTATATAAAAGACAAAATTCCACGAAAACATAAAAACATCGTACAAACGCGTACCGAATTGCCTTAAACAGACGTCAAGCAGAAAAAAAACTGCGATCATCTGTAGATTACTGCTGCTAATGATTTGTAATTGTGATGCGATTATGATGAAATTTTGATGATGAAGATGGTTTAATAACTAAAATGAGAAATTATACAGGGCCCTGATTATGCCACGGTCCCTATAGAATTGACCGGTGATCGGATCTTATATGTATATGGGGCCTTAAAAGTTTTGATTTTAATAAAAATTTATTTTTTAGTTCCTCCATAGATACCGATTACACCAAGAAACAAAATTTGAAAAAATGGTGCGATTTCTTAAATCTACAGGGTGTTTTATCTTCTTAATTGGCCAAAACATATATGGTTTATGATTTTTCCTGAAAAAATACGAACTTTGCAAAAAAATTTTTGACTAGTATTGAGAAATAAGAACAAGAGGCTTTAAGAAAAAAATATTGAAAATCAGTGACCTTAGTACAAGACAATAAATCAAAAAAATCGCCATTTTGAAAATATGATCCCTTCGATGTTTTATATTTTTTTGAAAAAAGATGCTCTAAGATTTTGTCTATTGCCTTTAAAAATTTTGGAGTGAGCCGAGAAGTATAAATGCCAAAAAGAAAAATTCTTGTGTAAGTGCGCGGAGGCCTTGGCCGTACTTATATGTATATGGGCAAGCGAGCAGTCCTATTGAAGCGCCCGGGGTGTGAATCAATATACATTTTATTAAAAAAAGTTGTTTTGCTTTAAGGAAAAAATCTTTTGTTTTTAATTCTGACAACCCCCCTTGCATATGTATCAGCGGCGTCACATTGAAGGGCCAAGACGGGCCTTGGCCTTCCACTGTTTAAAACCCTATCGGCCACCAATATTGTAGCACATTTTTCAAATTAGACTACCTATTCCCGCACCGTTATGACAGTCGACGCCACTATACAGGGTGTGCCAAATTCGATTTCTTTGGGTAGTCTCAACCCTCACTTCCGAGTGTTCAGTAAAAAGGAAACTGGTTCTTTTAACTTTTTGGGAGCGGGGCTTAACTTTGATGTTTATAAAAATTACATTTTTGCTCAAATCGCTTTTGTATAGTTTTAGCTCACACTACTACTATATAAGTAGTGTGAGCTATGGTGATTTTTTCGAGAAAAAAAAAGTTGCTCGGATTTCAAAAATTTTGATATATCTATGCGTTTCAGATGATTTTGAAACTTTTTTGTTTTGCTGTCTGTCTGTCTGTCTGTCTGTCTGTATGTCTGTCTGTCTGTCTGTCTGTCTGTATGTCTGTCTGTAACGACCAACCCGCATAACTCAAAAACCGCTTGTCCGATTTTAATGAAATTTGGTACCTAAGTTGGCTCTTGGGCCGTGATGGTCCCATTTAAAAATGAACAAAATCCACCAAACGCAAGCCAAATAAAAGGGTGGGGGTAGATTCCAAAAATTAGAGTTTATGTGAAAATATGGCGTGTGTGATATCAAACGAAAGGTAATTAAGTCTGGAGTTAAAAAAAATTAATTTTAGTTTATTTTTAAAAAAAGGGTGGGGGTAGATGTTAAAAATTAGAGTTTAAGTGAAAATAGGGCGTGTGTGATATCAAACGAAAGGTAATTGAGTCTGGAGTTAAACAAAATACATTTTAGTTTTTTTAAAAGGGTGGGGGTAGATTTAAAAAATTTGAGTTTAAGTCAAAACATGGCTTGTGTGGTATCAAACGAAAGTTAATTGAGTCTGGAGTTGAATAAAATATATTTCAGTTTTTGATTATATTAGCTCACACTATAACTATAGTACCTAGTGTGAGCTTAGGTGCCCATAGATTGGCAGAGTATTTTTTTTAGTATAACTATTTAGTTAAAGTTCATTATTTATCAGTTTATATGACACATACATACATTGACAGAGATTACAACGATATTGCTAGAGTAGGTCAAAATACATACACCCAAATAACAAATCTCAAAAGAAAAATTCGTTGAAAACAATACCTTCCCTAGACATTGCTGCGCGGGCTTGGAAGGTAAAAATTATCTATATCACATAAACCTAAGTTTGACAGATTAAATCCAAATTGACAGGTAATTCCTACCTTAAAAAAACAGAAAAAATAACTATTTTAGAACAAAAATAAGTTTTTTATAAATAAAAAAGTTATATGAACTTCTTTTGAAAATTAAAAGTTTTTAGAAAGCCCCGTAGGTCAAAAACGCATTAAGATGCTGTTTTCGTTTTTACAGTCGCCTCTAAAATCAACTACTAACTATAAAGAAATTAAAATAAGCAATTAAAACTTTGACTTTTTTTAAGTTTCACCACCTCAAGCAAGACCTAGATTTAATTATAAAATCAGTAGTGCACCCAGAAATATTTCTTATTACACCCCATAATGCCATATTTTATGATATTTTCATGAAATATGTGGAAAATATCTAAAAAATCCGTAGGATTGGGGGGGGGCGGCAGGCACCGAGCCGCCCCTCCCCCCCTTCGGTGCGCCCATGAAGCAGTATTTATTTCGGTTCATATACAGTGGCGTAGCGTGGGGGTGCGCGGGGGGTTTGTCGCTGCCCCCCCCCGCCCAGAGCTTTATTAAGTAGCAGGGCCGGCAACGGCAAATTGCGAGGGCGGCAAATCTGTCGCGGACAAAAGAGAGAAAGTAAAGACAAGATGGCTTTTTTTTTTTGGTCGCAAGTTTTTTGGTTGGCGCCCTTTTTAGCTTTCGAACCCCCCGCCCCGCCAGGCACGCTACGCCGCTGGTTCATAAGGTAAACAGAGGCATTGAAAGATAACAGCTGATCTCAAAATGGGAAACTGTCAAAGTACTGCCTGGCACTATTATAACCTGACTTTATTGCAATAAGCAGTGGCGCACCCAGGAATATGTCTTGGGGGCCCGAGGCCTCTTGGGGAGGGCCGAAGCCTCATAATGTCGAATTTTAAGCTATTTTTTGTATTTTTTGGAAAATATGTAAAAAAATCTAAGCCTTGAAGGGGGCCCGGGCCCCGAGGCCCCCCTGGGTGCGCCCATGAAATAAGTCCCTCATGACAGCCAGGTTCAACAACGTACCCTTCCTTTTTTTTTTTTTTGATAGACTTACAGCTAATACCTATTTAATGTTAAAATACAAGGAGAATTTTTTTGAAATACATATAGATATGACCCATTTTTTAAAATTAAACATTAAAAGCTAATGCAATTTTGCACCTGTTGTGTATGTGTAAAGATATAGATAATGCAATTTTATTTGCAAATTTATAGCTTCAATAATGTGCTAGCAATTTAACGTTTAGGGGAAACCGGGGCTAAACTGGACACGAGGATAGAATGGACAAGCTTATATTTGCCCCGTAAATAACGCACAAATACCCACTAAGCACAAAATCGTAAAAAACGTTAAATAAATGTTGGAAAAAGTTTTTTTTCTAACACAAATTTGTGTTAAAATTAAATCAACTTTTGACATTAAAAAAACATGCAGAAAATCCTAACGAAAATTTCATGTAAAAGCATTACCAAAAATATATTTCTTAATAACGTTAAGAAAACAGCATTTAAAAAACCATAATTTCACTAACATTAAAAATAAAACCATCAATATATGGTTATTTTTATAATGTTTTTCCTAGATTTCACTTCTAACGTTGAATTTAAGATATATGAAGCTAATAAATGTTTTGTTTTTTAAACATTAAAAAAATATATGCAATAGCGCTCTCTATAGTATAGCAGTCTCACTACCTGAACATCGCCATTAGTTGCGTTTCGCTGCGAGTTGATACGAGTCGGTAGCAAAGACGCTTTTTGTAATTTTGGTTAAAATATTTGCATTTTGCAGAAACAAATATGGCAGATTTAAAGCTCAGTTATTAATATTGATAGTGAATACATATTTGGATCGGAATATTACTCCAGTTGTGTGGGAAAGATGGTATAGTTAAAGAACAACAAATGTGTGTGCAGTGATCTAAATGAAGCACCACAAAATCAAGTAAAAAAAAGTAAACAAAAGAAAAAAAAATGGTTTTGTATGAAATATTGCATACCTATATATAGGTAATCAGACAGGGAATGCGACAATTTCAGCGCGGACGATTACCCAACTAACATTTATAGTAGCGGCTACATGTTCTAAAGGCTTTGTTACTTTCTTATAGTAGAAATGTGGTGATCCCAACCAAAATTTGTTACTTTGTAGTTCTAACTACTATTTAGTATCAGGAAATAGTAGATGTTTCGTAAAAACGACCCTCTAAACTACTTCTTAGGATTGTTTCTTGATAGTCGATTCTGATAGTCTTCTCTACCACAATAGGACGTTGCTAAAGTTTTACTTTCTTTTTAGTCGTTATTTCGTAGTCGCCCTGACTTTTATATCCTACTTAATTACCACTAGAAAGTTAAGCTTCATTGGAGTCCCAAACAAGTGTATCCGACAACTACATTATAACTTTAATTTTTACCACAAAAGTTTGTGTCATCATAGTAACATCTGATGTAACAATGTAGACAAAATAACTTTGTGGATCAACTTTAAAGCCGCAACTACTTTGACTTTTTTTTAATGTCGATCTTTTAAAGTAATCTCTCCTTCCTGTTTCTACTTTGAAAACGTAGACTTTTTGAAGTCGCATCTTTGTCGCACACATTCTTAACCCTACTTTTTGTGGCTCATTTTATAATATGGGAATATTAGGAATAGTTTTGCAAATATTTTTTTAACTACCTTGAGCAGTCCATTTTTTCGAGCTCATTGCTTGACCATTTTGCAAAACAATCAAAATGCAAAATATTGATCCAAAGTATCGAGTACCGCACACGGATTTATTATATCCCTAATCTTTTACGCTACTTGTTGCTGTTCTATTCACTGTCTTTACGGTCGTTCGTGGTTTGTGCTGTGGCACCACCCTATCGCCATCGTAACCCTCTTGTGCGGACTAAACCGAATTCGTTTATCTATGCCTCTTGTGCTGACGTGTCGTGTCTTACTGTGATTCATTTTATGTGTTGTGCTTGGGTCAATAATTCTTTTTGGTTTTCTTCAAATTTGTGCTGTTGTTAAAGCTTGGTTTGAAGTGAATAAACTTAAATTTGTGCTGTGTTTTGTGCCAGGCTTTATTGCAATAGGTCCCTAATATCTAATTTTTGCACGGGCTCTAAAATAACCTCTGGGATATGCTAGACTTAATCTAGGAACTTTTGCGCTGTTTGCGGCTAATAAAAAAACAAGTTAGATATATCGTGGTTACATGCGGATTTCTAAGCGATCTAATAAGTCTCAGAGATTGTTTTTTTACTTATAGGGCTTATAATAATAAAAATTACTGAATATTGACAATGCCAAAATATCTAAAAACAATAAAAAATATTACATACGAACTGTGAGAGCAATGTGTAAATAAAAAAAGTAACAATAAGTTGATTTCATTGATGTGACTATGTTCTTTTAGTTCCTTGACCAACAGTTCCTAGAAATTCTAGAATAGGGATCATGCTCTCGACTGCAACATGCATTTTTAAAAAACACTTTTTATTGGCACCTCATTTATTGTTATAATGGAATTTAATTTATCTTGTTTTTGTTTTAAAACCTACCACAAATTCATGTTCGTACATAACCTATAAGCAGTGGTGCTGTTGTTGCCAGAAACGGCAAATGACAAGTAGCGACACCCCAATAACTTGAGGGTAGTAGTTATACTTATCGCGTGGTTCCTATCACTCTGTAGACGTTTTCTAGTGGCGAAAGCTAGTTAATAATACGTTTCTGCAACGAAGGAGTAGAAATTCGAGTGTGTTATCTAGAACTAAAAAGGAATGCCGACATAAAAGTCGTAAGTGACACGTTGCCGTAACTTAGGCTCACTTTCAAGTAACCCTTTCGACTATCAGGGAATATAGTTTGGGACGCCATGTTTTTATGTAAGAAAGAAAATTTAATATTTTTGTTGTCGTTTTATGAGCTCATATTAAAGAGCTATACTATTTTAGAAACAAATTAGTTGAAGCTTACCAAAAATGCTCTTCTTAAGCACCATTTGTTGGAGTTAACTGTCGATTATGAAAACATAACCTGCAAAATCACAACACAAAAATTCTATCAGCTACCAGAAAACGGCTCAATTTTACGGGCGCACCGGTTTTTTGCAATATATATAATGCATGTTATACAAAAAACTTTGCGTCGCACTCGAATTTTGATCCTCTGCTCGTAAATTCTCACACTTTTGGATAACATAGTACATATTATAACCATAACCAAACAAAAAAACTAAGCGAGTCTGTTTACTGTTGTGTCCACCATATTGTGTAATAATTCTACCAAAAAGAAACGATTATATTATTTGCAACTACATCGCAACTTCTATGCCATTACGAAAAAAAAACAGCCTCTACGACGTAGTAGATACCTGGCTACGACGTAGTAGTGTAGTTGTTACTACAGTGACTTTAAACACTTGGCCAAGTAGTTATAACCAGAAATTGGTTCCCCACTTAGGGAATTATAACGTCGCTGTATGGTATACTGAGACGTAGCGGGAGTACGTTGCGGTTACTTTTAAGAAATTCTTTCTAGTTGGGGTTTCGTCGTTACAACTTTAAATGTTTGTTGGGTAGCCGCCGGACCTTAAGCCGCTTATTCATTTGATGCAGAATTATATAATAATAATAAATCGTCTTTATTGATAAATAAATGTTACATAGGCGAGGTTTAGCAAACTGCTACTTCGCAAGCCTCGCAGCGGGACCAAACGAATGCTTCGTTTGCATTCATGCTGAAGTGAATACGCGCCTTGAAATTGTTTGCCTTGTATTCACTTGAGCATGAATTGTTTGGCCTCGTAGTGAGGCACTTACTACAAAATTATTGTTTACATAGAATTTTAAATTTTATTTTCAGAAGGTACGAGCCGAATTACCTTTACTGAGTGTCGAGTTCACGAAAACCTCAACGGACTGTTGCTGCCCTGCGATTCCAAAATAGAAGAATTTTATTTACATTATTTATGTTACCTTATCTTTAGAGATATTTGAAAAGAATATATTTTTTCATTGTTAAAAAACCATTTATTTCTCAATGTTAGAAAAACATTTCTTTTTCACTGTTAAAAATCAATATTTTTTTAACGTTCGAAAAACACTTTAAAAAAACGTTATAAAAACATAAGATTATTTTTCTAACGTCAGAAAACGGGTTATTAAGCTTCTTTTTCACTATGAATATGACGTTAGAAATAACATCCAACCTAACGTTATGTTTTTAACTTATATTATTTTGACGTTATTAAAATGTTTTTGTGTTTAGTGGGTAATAGAGATAAATTTTGGGAAGAATCGTTTCGTTTTTTGGTATTTTGATTAAGATTAAAATTAAATTAAATTAGGTTCTAAATTTTTTTTATTTGTCTTTATCAACTTGTTTTTATTGCGACACACAGGTTTCATTATTTGGGTTATACAGGGGTTATTTATGTAAAATTTACCTTAAAATATTTTTTAAGTTTTTAAATAAAAATTAAGCGAAACATAATATATAACAGACGTGAAATTTAGTACCCAGTGACAGAAACAAAAACTTCTTTTTACCCGATTAGCCACGAAACTTGTTATTTTTAAATTCAAGGGTACTAAATTTTACGTTTGTTAGTATTATTTGGCTTAAAAATTCCGCTGATTGACGCTCGCGTGTCTCATGGCGGGTAAAAACGCTAATCAGCGTTGCTCTGACCTGAAAGACAGAAGAGCTGTCGTAGGTCACGGATGGTTTGTTTCTTTTTTGCCTGCTCTTGTTCTAGTTTCTCTCGTATCTCGGTAGATGGCGCTTGTTACGAGAGTTTTCTCACTATATACATAGGATTAGAGACAAAACCGTCTTATTAACTTCGCAAGGGTGTCACATTGACCAAGCAGTGTTCTGAGGAGTCCCATAAGGACGAAACAGTTAACTGTTAACACTTATTAGGTGTCCATTAGATCTTGGACCCCCGTGAGGTTAAGTTTTCAAGCTACCCACGGAAAAATATCAGAGAAACAAAAACTTATTTTTACCCGATTAGCCACGAAACTTGTTTGATTTTTATAATATATAACAATGACAAACAAAATGTAAATAACCTCACTGAATATGATAAACAAAGATACCAGAAAATGACGTAACAACATATCCATAAAAATTCTGCTATAAAGTACTTGCAAAAAATATTAGCATAAAACCAAAAACTGTCCAATGTATCCCCAATCTACCCTAGATATATGCGGTGTGTTTAAAAAAAATGTTGATATTAATCTAAGTAGAGAATAGGGTTAAGTAAACGGTTTATATCTCGTTTTAATTAGGATAGTTTAGTTTTTAATCTCTTTGCATTCAAATTTTAAATATCAATAAACAACCTTTTGAATATGGTGAATTGAATTTAATGATGTGACACTAAACAGTTCTGATATTTTAATTATATCAATTTGAATATTATCTATGTGTGTAAGATGACCTTTATTTACAATAATGATAGAATTTTATCTAAGGAAAGGGGAGACCGGGCCTACACTGGACATGGAGATATATCTATCTGAGCTAGTCTTAGCAAACAGACGAACATTAAGCGGGGTCTACACATAACGTTTTGCCTGATGTTTTACTTGATCAGGTAAAACGGATCAGGCAAAACCTTTCGTGTAGACAATAAAACGTACGTTTTGCCTGAACTGAACAGGGCTGAAGTCGGAGCTGTTGAACTGATCGGTAGAGGCTTTGTTTCCGATAAAACGTCAGTTTTAGCGGCATTTCTTGTGGTAGTGCATACAATTTTAATTCCTTTCGAGTGCAACTTAGAAGTTGGTATACGAAACGTCCAACATTAGATAATTTTTAATTTGTTTTAAACAAATAGTCCCGATATGTTTCGTAAGCAGAAACTTATACATCTTTAGGGGACATTACCAAACTAAATCAGCACAATATTTTGAAAAACTGGTTAAAAAACTATGTTTAGCTACTGAAACGGTTAAGTCATAGACATTTAAAACAAAAAACATTATTGACAAAAGCATTTGATCTAAAAACGTACGTTCCCAAGTAACATTTCTTTATTTATAGCAGAAGCTAAAAGGTTGCCAGCGCCTTTCCTTAAAACCATTAGTTTCAATGTTTGGTCGCTAGCACGTTCCCATTACCCTTATATACCCCTTAGACCTCCTAAATGGGACTCCCCAATTGGTGGTGGCAACCTATGTATTAAACTCACTATAAAACCATAAGAAATAAACTCCAGCTTCGCCCTCTAGCGGTTCCACCAGTATAGAACCTTTTAGAGCCTAAAGCTATTATGCCAGGTTCTAAAAGCAACTCAGAAACGTCCTCTATCCTATTATAAAACTAGATTTGGTAATTTGGTATCCTGGCGATTCTGTTGAATACCATAGTACCTTTAGAGAGTTTTCCTATGGCGATATTTTAGATTCACAATGGCTATATAAAATAATTTAGGTCACAAAATTGCCAAAAATGTCAGAGTCCCAAGATTATTTTATCACATAAAAATATACCGAGTTTGTCGTTTTGTTGATGATCAAATTGCCTGCCAGATTTATTTTTCTGATAAAATCGTATCTGAAAAGCTCTCAAAACAAGCGCGCCACCTCAAGAATGCTTTTTAATAGTTTTTTGATAACAAAATAACAAATATTTAAAATTAAAAAGAAATCATTTACACTATTCACCATTAAAAAAGTCTGTTTGGTTTACATAAATCAAAATTAAAGTAAAATTATTGTTAAAAAACACTGCTAAAACGACTAGTTAATATTTTCTCTTTACAATATTTTTTAAATAAATTTGTATACGCCATTATGGTTTTATAGTGGTCACTTGGTTTTATTTGTTACTGTATCGCAACTAGGATTTTTGAGTGCCCTTATGAAACCAACAAAAAAGAACAATGTAAACATAATCAACATAACCTCACTTAAATTTTTTGTATTTGTTTTTAAAGTGTTTAAAAGCGTATAATTGAACACTTTTAAATGGTTTTTTTCGTGCAATTTCGACACAATCGAGAGGGCCAGTGCAATGATATTCGTTGTGCCTGCAGGTTGGAGGGCAACCTCTTATATTGGTCGTCTAAATAGGCCTTATCTAGGCCTGGGTGTCCTACCCAGGAGGACGGAAACTCAACAATTATTAATTATTTGGCTTTAAATAATCAATCTTGTAATAGGTAGGTACCAATCTGTACCTAGGTATATCTATTATTTTTACAAGAAATACCTAAAAAAATAAAACACCAAAGTATTTACTTACTTCTGTTAGAACCCTTAAGGAAACAAGGTTTTATATGGCCGCCTATTTAAATAATATTTAATATACAGCTATGGGTAACTATAAATACAAAAGAATTAAGTTTACCTTGAAGCCTTCCTATAAAACCTTTTTAAAATGCCTAAAAATAATGGCAGAAACCAAAAGTCTAAAGTTTATATTTACCACTCTTAAAAACTTTAAGGAAACTAGGTTCTATATGGCCGCCTATCTAATCATATTTACTTTTAAACTACTGGTAACTATAAAAACAAAAGGATATAAGATAACCTTTTAGCTCTATTATAAAACTTTTGTGATAACCTAAAGTAATGAAAAAAACTAAATGACCAAAGTTTATATTTATTTCTTTTTAAAAACTTTAGGTAAAATGGTTTATAAGACCATCTTTATAAATCAGAAATCAATAAAACAAAAAGTATCTAAAAGGAACAGAAGGAATATCAGTTTTATTATGCTCCCTTTATAAATCACTTTTTGGTTGTATAACACTCCTTTAGGTAATTGGCAATATAAATTACCTTTATGTAGCCAAATTGATCCTAAAACCCATAACAACACCCTCTAAATAACCTAGGAACCAAATTAATAAAACCTTGAGTGGTAATAATGTTACTTGGGTTAAAACTATCAAGTGTGTACGCTAGTCTTTCAACCGTCATACTTGAACCTTTTGACTGACAGGCAAGACGTAAGGTAAAATGTTATGTCTAGACCGGGCTTTAGAGTTAAATTTTGGCAAAGAATTGGTTCTAAAAAGGCAACGGAACAGTGGCGGCTCGTGAGTTGGCTCCTGGGGAGCGGCGATTGCGCAAAAGGTTTAAGGGCGGGAGTAATGGATTCTCTCAAGCAGCACAACATTGGGGTCTACTACGTTATACCTCGATGCTTGAAAATGGGTGTTTCTTTTTTTAATGATAAGTTGAGGTCGTTTTATACTGTTTTCAAGAAAAAAAAATGCGGATTTTTCGCATTTTTTTTAGAAATTTCAAAATTAAAAAATTAGTAAAAACTCATACAAATTGCTATAGAAATAATTTATTTGACGTTTGTTATTTCGAGAAAGAGCGGGACGGCTCACAATCGACGGAGCTTTAAATAAAAAGGTAATTTAGCCAAAAATAAGGTGACCAACTATCTAGCAAGAGGCGATAAAAAGTTTTTAAGAAATGTATTTACGCATAGAAAAATGGTTACACCAAATTTTTGAAATCTAATGTTCGGCCTGACATCTTGCTCTTTTAATTTGTCGCGCATTTTTGACTCCGTAAAATCGTCCAAAATCGTCTATTGAGCATTTATAATGAAAAAAATGATGCAGAAACAATTATGATAATGATGATTTACAGAAATTCAGCAGTTCGGTTTGGTTCGGGTCGATCTTAGATTAGGTTGGCTGTGTCTTAAAGTAATTCAGCAGGAGTCGGCTGCGCCGACTCCTGCTGAATTACTTTAAGACCCAACAAACCTAACCTAAAACCAAACCGAACGGAACTTAACTGAATCAAATTGAACCAAACCGAACCGAACTAAACCAAAACGAACGGAACCGAACCAAACCGAACCGGACTGAACGGAACCGAACCGAACCGAACCGTACCGCACAAACAATCAGCAAGAATCGGCTGCGCCGATTCTTGTTGAATAGTTCTAACTAAATAATTTCCTACCCTCAGATGCACCGTAACAAGGCTTTGCTGATCCATTCTCTATCTTTGTTGTTTTGTATGTGAGCAACAAGGACTTAATCGCGATTAAATCCATGATCGCGCTTCAGTGCTTACGGTGCATCTGAGGGTAAGTCAGCGTAAGCAAATCCAATTGGGAAATTTGAAATAGCCGAATGACCTGGAAAGTGTCGGCCAAGCAAAAACTCAATCAATGTGTCAAAACATCTGTGGGAAGGTCAACTGTACAAATTTTCAAAATTATGTGAAAAAACCGAGAAAAAACACGAAAAACTAGGTATGTAATTAATTTAAAATTGTTAAATTATTAATCCTAAGCTAATTCATAAATTTATGTCGAAAATTTGACGATGCAGTGATAGAAATTGATTTTTTTCAACCAAAACAGGTCAAAGAAAATCACTATGTAACGTTTTTTAAAAAATTATTTAAAAAAAAACCATACTTTTTTTTTTAATTTCCCGTATCCAAATCGACTAAAAATAGTCCAAAGAATCATTTTCATACAAAAAAATCGTTATATAGAGCGTTTTGACGAGCGAGGTATAACGTAGTAGAACCCAAAATTGAGTTTATAATCTTTGCAATACCCCAAGTCCCTTTGCTATCCTTTTTTATTTTTCTGCTTTAAAGAAGACAGAAAATAGCATTGAAAATCATTGTTGGCCCCAGATTGCAGTTGGCAGTTGCCAGCCTGTCTGTCTATCAAAGTTAAAATTGACAATGAAAGGAAACAAAAAATGTCTGACAAGTAGTCAAAATATTTTGTAAAGTAGATATTTAAAAGTATCAATATATTCTCAGAAAAATGGTCAAGATAATTTGCGACAAAGACAAAATGTTCATACGAAAATTCCACGCTTTTTTCGATCATCAGTCCCAACTTTGGTTACTGCAGAGCAGAATTTCAAGAAAACAGCAATGACAAAAAATATGAAGACTGAATAACTGATTTTTGCGTAGTTTGTTTTTTTCAGTTAGATTTTCAGTTTTTTTGTTTGTTCACTTTATTTTATTTCATTAAAATAAGGTTACAGAACCATCCCATCAATTATGTTTAAAGCTTAATATAATAATTTTAATGATTCTATTAGAACTGAATCCTTTGAGTTGTTCAAGTTCTATTGCATCATTTGAAATTTAGTAATTAGTAATAGCTTCAATATAGCTCTTTAACTCTGTCTTTTGTCCTCAATACAGTTTTTGTTGAAATTCCCCAAGCCTTTGCAGTTAAATCAGTTGGGAACTTTTTTACACTTTTTACAAGATCTATGTGTCCACCATAAAAAGTGTGAGATTTTCGTATGACCATCTTTTTTATAAAAAAATATAATAAAATACTGTTTTATTTTACTTTAAACTAAAAATATATATGCTTCTATACTATTATTATAACAAGTACCAACATTAATATGAGTCGAGCTGAAGTTCGTTTGTGGAAATTACAAATAATATTAATTTAACTTTTATTAAGTCTGTATGCTTAGGCATTAATAATTAAAACTTAAATTTACAAAAAATAATATACTTATTGCCTAACCCTCTTTGAATCATAATTTTTACCAAAATAAATTGCGAAGCTTAGATTAACTTAACAGCTCAAAATACATTGTAGATAATATTTTTTTTCTTCAAATTAAACCATCATTAGTTTATGCTTTGTTCATGGTTTCTAGCTCTACAGCCGTTCGCATTGAAAATCTTCCAGAGTAGAAACTTTGTTGACAGTGCACTCCAATTGATTGATCGATGTATGCCAGTAAAGCATATAACAAACACAACTTTTTCTGGGTATTACGCCACTAGTAAGGAAAAATTACTTTAAAAAATTATAAAAAACCACTGCGTTTCTCCTAGAAAAATAAAAATCACTAATTTGTCAGTGGCTTTCTATAAAAATAAATAGTTGCCTAGTAAAACCTAAACCACTTATCTTTTAATTGAATTTGAATATGCTACGTTTCGATTGTCAATCTACAATCGTTTTCAAGCTTTTTATTTATATTTTGTCTCAAAATCTTAAATGTTTCTTGTTCAAATATATTTTTTATTATTATATCGTTGACAAATTGTCAATATTCTGAAGTTTATCAAAAACAATTGACCAATCTAAACAAAACACAAGGTAACATGATACTATTTCAAGACATTATGTCAGTCAATGTTGTTTTCAAATTTAAAAATAAACAGAACAGGGTGACTCATTAAAACTAGAATCAATAAGGTCTCTTTTTTATAACCATTTAGAAATTTTTACAAAATTATGATCATTGTGGGATTATATTATTATTATATCAAAATCTAATTAAAAAACAATAATCAGAATTTCATTACAGTATTAATTAATTTTGAAAAAACCTTTTTGCAAATCTTGTCTGAGAATAGGAAGCCAAGCTTTACTTATATCTATAGAAATACTTGAAAGACAGTTATCTTCATTTAAATAAATACATGCTGATTCTTTTAATTTTCTTTTAATGTCATTAGATTCTTTTTGTAAAATTATTGTTTCTCCCCATTTAATTCTATGATTACTCTCAAAAGAATGCTGACAAACTCTGGATTTCTCGTAATCACCCCTTCTCAAATTATATTTATGATCATTAACTCTTACTTCAAGTGGCCTAGAAGTTTCACCTATATAAATTTTACCACATTCACAAGGTATTTTATAAATTACATTTTTTGAATTCTGCTCTTCATTTATTGGTTTTGTTTTTGTTAGAATAGATCTAAGTTTATTTTCTGTCTTAAAAACTGTTTTTATATTATAATTATTTGCTATTCTCCTAATTTTGTCTGATATACCTGGTATAAAAGGAATCAATAATTTTTTAGTATCTAAATCAATTATATTAGCATTTCTTCTTCTAGGAAACTCTATTCTATGAAAACAATTTTCAACAAAATTTATAGGATAGGAATTTTTTATTAAAACTTCTTTAATTAATTCTTTTTCTAATAAAAATCTGTTATTATCAGAACAAATTATCTTTGCTCTATCAAATAAACTTTTAACAACACCTCTTTTTTTTTGACAATTTGTCAACGATATAATAATAAAAAATATATTTGAACAAGAAACATTTAAGATTTTGAGACAAAATATAAATAAAAAGCTTGAAAACGATTGTAGATTGACAATCGAAACGTAGCATATTCAAATTCAATTAAAAGATAAGTGGTTTAGGTTTTACTAGGCAACTATTTATTTTTATAGAAAGCCACTGACAAATTAGTGATTTTTATTTTTCTAGGAGAAACGCAGTGGTTTTTTATAATTTTTTAAAGTAATTTTTCCTTACTAGTGGCGTAATACCCAGAAAAAGTTGTGTTTGTAAAATGAATCCGCCACAAACATATAGATTTTATTTACAAGAAAGGTATGGGCCTAATATTTGCTTCCTTTTTAGAAATTTAGAAAATACATATAAGAAACTTCAACATTCAGAAAATAGTTTGACCTTTCTTTGCAGATGTAGAGAGCATGATATTATTCCAAAGAGTTTTAGACTAAAACCTCCATTTAGAAGTAACAGAAGTGAAAGAATATTGCAAAGAACAAGTTTTGCTTTATTAAGAGAAAGAATTCAATTTCATAGATATGAAAAATGGTCTTTGAATAATAAGATTCAAAATTTAAAACATGAAATTGAAGAAAACGTATCCTTTTTTGATTATGATCATATTTTAAATTGTTGCTATAATAGTTATTTATTTCATTTTAACCAACAAAAAAATATTCACGTAAATAAATTTATTAATTTAAGAAATGAACAATTAGAAAATCAACTGAATTTTAATATTAATAATAACTTATTAGAACGTACAGTAATAAATATGTCAGACAAAGTTTTAACAGTTTCAGAAAAATCTCTTCTTTCAAAAGGTTTAAATTTTGCTTTACCACCAAAAAATCCTAATAGGTTAGATTTTGTAATAGGTATTGAAGAAGTAGCAAAAAGCTTACCTGAAGAAGTTGCTAATGAATTTAGAATTAGATCAAAATTAGTTTTGGAAAAACCTTTAAAGATTAAACAAAATATTTCAAAAGAAGAAAAACAAGCTTTAGTATCCTTAAAAAATGATAACTCAATAAAAATTTTGCCAGCCGATAAGGGTAATGCAACTGTTATAATTAATAATGACACTTATAATGAAAAAATTGAAAATTTAATTCAACAAGGTTCTTATAAAAAACTTAATAAAGACCCTACAAAATCAATAGAGAGAAAAATTTATTCTACTTTATATAAGCATAAAAATTGTTTTCAAGATAGAGAACGTTCTCAGTTAGTTCCTCATTATAGCAAACCACCTCATTTCTATGGCTTACCTAAAATACATAAACCTAATGTTCCATTTAGACCAATAGTAAGTAGTATGAATTCTCCATGTCATAAATTAGCAAAATATCTATTAAACATTTTAAATCCCTTGGTGAATAACACTAATTCTTACATACGAAATTCTCAACATTTTTTAGAGAAATTATCTGAGATTGAGTTTAATAATAATCATTTAATGGTAAGCTTTGATGTTGTAAGTCTTTTCACTAATGTTCCGGTAGATAAAACCCTTTTAATAGTAAGAAATCGTTTAGAAAATGATCAAAGTTTAAGAGAAAGAACAAATTTAAATATTGATGCAATTTTAGAGTTACTTACTATTTGTATTAAAACTACATATTTTCAATGGCAAAATGATTTTTTTCAACAAGATTTTGGCATGGCAATGGGCTCCCCACTTTCTCCTTTAATGAGTAATATTTTTATGGAAGATTTTGAAAATAATATTTTGCAAGAATATCATTATAAACCCATAGTTTGGTTTAGATATATTGATGATATTTTTAGTATTTGGCCTTATGATGAAAACAAACTAAATGAATTTCTATATTTTATGAATAACAAAGAAAGTACTATTAAATTTACATTAGAAAAAGAAACTGATAACAAACTTCCATTTCTAGATGTACTTATTGAAAAACAAAATACTTTTCAAACTTCTGTATATAGAAAACCAACACATACTAATAGATATTTAAATTTTAAATCAAATCACTCTACTATAATAAAAAGAGGTGTTGTTAAAAGTTTATTTGATAGAGCAAAGATAATTTGTTCTGATAATAACAGATTTTTATTAGAAAAAGAATTAATTAAAGAAGTTTTAATAAAAAATTCCTATCCTATAAATTTTGTTGAAAATTGTTTTCATAGAATAGAGTTTCCTAGAAGAAGAAATGCTAATATAATTGATTTAGATACTAAAAAATTATTGATTCCTTTTATACCAGGTATATCAGACAAAATTAGGAGAATAGCAAATAATTATAATATAAAAACAGTTTTTAAGACAGAAAATAAACTTAGATCTATTCTAACAAAAACAAAACCAATAAATGAAGAGCAGAATTCAAAAAATGTAATTTATAAAATACCTTGTGAATGTGGTAAAATTTATATAGGTGAAACTTCTAGGCCACTTGAAGTAAGAGTTAATGATCATAAATATAATTTGAGAAGGGGTGATTACGAGAAATCCAGAGTTTGTCAGCATTCTTTTGAGAGTAATCATAGAATTAAATGGGGAGAAACAATAATTTTACAAAAAGAATCTAATGACATTAAAAGAAAATTAAAAGAATCAGCATGTATTTATTTAAATGAAGATAACTGTCTTTCAAGTATTTCTATAGATATAAGTAAAGCTTGGCTTCCTATTCTCAGACAAGATTTGCAAAAAGGTTTTTTCAAAATTAATTAATACTGTAATGAAATTCTGATTATTGTTTTTTAATTAGATTTTGATATAATAATAATATAATCCCACAATGATCATAATTTTGTAAAAATTTCTAAATGGTTATAAAAAAGAGACCTTATTGATTCTAGTTTTAATGAGTCACCCTGTTCTGTTTATTTTTAAATTTGAAAACAACATTGACTGACATAATGTCTTGAAATAGTATCATGTTACCTTGTGTTTTGTTTAGATTGGTCAATTGTTTTTGATAAACTTCAGAATATTGACAATTTGTCAACGATATAATAATAAAAAATATATTTGAACAAGAAACATTTAAGATTTTGAGACAAAATATAAATAAAAAGCTTGAAAACGATTGTAGATTGACAATCGAAACGTAGCATATTCAAATTCAATTAAAAGATAAGTGGTTTAGGTTTTACTAGGCAACTATTTATTTTTATAGAAAGCCACTGACAAATTAGTGATTTTTATTTTTCTAGGAGAAACGCAGTGGTTTTTTATAATTTTTTAAAGTAATTTTTCCTTACTAGTGGCGTAATACCCAGAAAAAGTTGTGTTTGTAAAATGAATCCGCCACAAACATATAGATTTTATTTAGTAAAGCATATACGCTGTACATACATTTTTCACTACATAAAATCATCTTGGGACAGAAACTTTTGTCAAAAAACTATTCCAAATAGGAATTAAATCAGAATTTAAGTAAAAAATAAGCGATAATCTTTCAAAGTCAGAAATTTCAAAACTATTGACAGTTTAAACACCGATCCACCACCCTTATTATAGAGAGTGGTGACCGATCACGTTAATTTTAAGGTAACTGATAATAAGTTTTTCTGCACCCATTATCAGTTACCTTAGGAATCTGTGGTTTAAAACTGAATTAAGAATACACGTGCGTTTTGTTACCAGAATTACGGGGTGATTAAGTAAAAGGACTAGCCTTATTGCAAGGACTATAGATATAATCTAACAATACAAATCCAGTGCAAGAATTCATTCGAAATTTTAATTCATTATCGGACCAAGGCGAGTTTCCGATCCTTGATATTACATTTCTCAAAGCCACAGTGGACCATCTGAGTTGCAAGCATTCTATAACAGATGGTTGGTGCCATATTTGTTCAATAAGAAATGACAATTGAACACATTTTTCACTCTCACTATCGATAATGTCACTAAGGATGTCTATTACTTGATCAATCTTATCTTTTACCACTTCTTTCCCGTTTCCAACTTTCAATTCATTAGCCAATAATTAATTTAACGCAGATCACGACAGTCTTTTTCGTGGGCTGCGTTATTTTAATCACTTTGATAAAATTCACATAAAATTTGTGCCCGAATTAAAAAAAATCAACGTAAACAAACATCCCAAAACTGAAAACACACATGATTCATAATGACAGCTGGCCGGGAGGCGTTCTTTTGTGACCCTCCTACGGTCACTTGATATTTCCGCGCCCGGGCCGGTCTTTCTCGTGGGCTGCGGGTACAAAACTACCGTATTATATTATATTAATCAGACTGACCCATAACATATTGACAAGCGGACCGAACCTCTCTGACCCCGTTTCCAACGTAACGCGGGCCGCGAGATGGCTTGTGGCCCGAAAAAGCCGAGCGGCTACCGATTTATCGATTCGTACTTAATCGTGTCGGCAAGCGGTTAGAGCCAGTGTCAAGGTCGAGGCAAAATTTAAGAATAAGCAAATAATTAAATAAAAAATATTTTTGAATAAAAAATTTTTTTGTATTTTTGAGGAGGGGCACGCGGCCGTGCAGCCCTAAAGAGCAGTCGCCCCTGATTGGAGTAGAATTCAATTTATAAATCATGGGAAAATTCAGTGGCCTCATAAATCAATGCAAGTGATGGTATTTATTTCTAAATAACGTCAATTTTGCATTTAAATGACACCGAGACGTGTCCCCGTATTGACAAAAAAATACACCATCAATAGACGCATATTATAAGAAGCTTTTAATGCAATTTCAATGGGAATCTTATCACTTTGCAAAGAAAAATGTAATGATGCAAAACCTACTGATTACCAAATCAAACAAGTTTCGTGACTAATCGGGTAAAAAGAAGTTTTTGTTTCTCTCATATTTTTCCCTGGGTAGCTTGAAAGCTTAACCTCACGGGGGTCCAAGATCTAAAGGACACCTAATAAGTGTTGACAGTTAACTGTTTCGTCCTTATGGGACTCCTCAGAACACTGCTTGGTCAATGTGACACTCTTGTCTCCAATCCTATGTAAATAGTAAGAAAACTCTCGCAAGAAGCGCCATCTACCGAGATACGAGAGAAACCAAAACAAGAGCAAGCGAAAATAAACTGCTATAGATATCGATCAATGAAAAGATCGATTAAAAATTAAAAGAATTCCATCTCATCAATTTGGTTTTCGAGACAAGCATTCCACGATAGATCAAGTACACAGAATTACTAATATAATAGAAAAAGCACTAGAAGAGGGAAAAGTTTGCTCTGCAGTTTTTCTAGATGTAGCACAAGCATTTGACAAAGTGTGGCATGAAGGCCTTAATTTTAAACTAAAACGGTTTCTGCCAAAACAATATTCGGATATTTTGGAATCATACATATCTGATAGACATTTTAGAGTAAAACAGGAAGACTCATACTCAAATTTAAGAGAAATTCAAGCAGGCGTGCCCCAGGGTAGCGTACTAGGCCCTTATCTATACTTATTATTCACTTGTGATATCCCAAAGCCAGAAAATTGTCACTTAGCAACATTTGCCGATGATACTGGTTTATTGACGGTAGAAAAATCTATTGAAAAATGCATAGAAAACCTTCAGGATGCAGTCACACAAGTTCACAGTTGGACCACAAAGTGGCGAATAAAATTAAATGAAACCAAATCAATTCATGTTGATTTTACAAACAAATATATAAATCACATACAAATAACAATTAACAACATTCCAGTACCATATTCGAATCAGGCAAAATATCTAGGTATGACACTTGATGCCAAATTGCGCTGGAAAGCACATGTTAAGAAAAAAAAAGAAGAACTTGAGATAAGGTATAGAAAAATGAACTGGCTAATTGGAAGGAAGTCCAATTTAACAATTCATAATAAGTTACTGCTTTATAGACAAATACTGAAACCAGTATGGACATATGGTATTCAACTATGGGGTTGTGCTAAAGAGAGTAACAGTACAGAGATTTCAAAATAAACTATTAAGAAACATTGTGAATGCACCTTGGTACGTTCGAAATAGTGACCTTCATCGAGATCTAAAAATCGAAACTGTAGCAGAGACTATAAAAAAGTACGCAAAAAGCCATGAAGATAGACTCCATCGGCATGTGAATGTGGAAGCAATTCAGCTTCTAGACAATACTATGCTAGTTCGAAGACTAAAAAGAGTGAAGCCGTTTGAGCTAGTAAACTAAGTGAATTACACATAAAACAAAATAATGCTATAAACACTACACAATTGTGAGTTACAGACTAAACAAAGCGGGGAGAACTGTTGAGTGAACCCTAAGTTTAAATCTGACTTTTCTAGTAAATTAAGTTAAAACAAAATTGCTAATTAGTCTTGCTGACAAGATTGTAATAAAAAAAAACACAGTGTGTTTGACAAATAAAAAATAAAAAAAATTAAAAGAAACAAACAAAAGATAATCTGTGGTTCTGTCTTGCGATTTCTGGTCACATATGAGCAATTGGCTTATTTCTTTGACTCTTTAAGATACGTGATACTTCAATAAAAAAAAACACGGTGAAAAGATCTATTAGCCGCAGCCTTTATTAGGCATATTACATGTTTTCAATTCGATACAGTAATTTTAATGGGCTGAAATTCTTCGAACTGATCGGAAAATTCAAGACGGACGTCATAGAAATCAAAGGATGTAGAAAACTAAACTTTAACACATTTTAAAATACAGTCTCACAAGTATTCTAAAATTCAAAGAGAAGCAGTGGCGTATCATTTACACTATTTTAATTTTCTAATAAAACCGTGTGGAGTTTCAATTTTGAAGATGTAGCGAATAGTTTTGGATTTTTACAATTTTTAGAATGTCAATTTTAGCTCACACATATACTATACTATAGTAGTGTGAGCTATGGTGATCCTAATTTTTTCGAGAAAAAAAAGTTGCTCTGATTTCAAAATTTTTTATATATCTTTGCGTTTCAGATGATTTTGAAACTTTTTTGTTGCGCCGTCTGTCTGTCTGTCTGTCTGTCTGTCTGTCTGTCTGTCTGTCTGTCTGTCTGTCTGTCTGTCTGTCTGTCTGTCTGTCTGTCTGTCTGTCTGTCTGTCTGTCTGTCTGTCTGTCTGTCTGTCTGTCTGTCTGTCTGTCTGTCTGTCTGTCTGTCTGTCTGTCTGTCTGTCTGTCTGTCTGTCTGTCTGTCTGTCTGTCTGTCTGTCTGTCTGTCTGTCTGTCTGTCTGTCTGTCTGTCTGTCTGTCTGTCTGTCTGTCTGTCTGTCTGTCTGTCTGTCTGTCTGTCTGTCTGTCTGTCTGTCTGTCTGTCTGTCTGTCTGTCTGTCTGTCTGTCTGTCTGTCTGTCTGTCTGTCTGTCTGTCTGTCTGTCTGTCTGTCTGTCTGTCTGTCTGTCTGTCTGTCTGTCTGTCTGTCTGTCTGTCTGTCTGTCTGTCTGTCTGTCTGTCTGTCTGTCTGTCTGTCTGTCTGTCTGTCTGTCTGTCTGTCTGTCTGTCTGTCTGTCTGTCTGTCTGTCTGTCTGTCTGTCTGTCTGTCTGTCTGTCTGTCTGTCTGTCTGTCTGTCTGTCTGTCTGTCTGTCTGTCTGTCTGTCTGTCTGTCTGTCTGTCTGTCTGTCTGTCTGTCTGTCTGTCTGTCTGTCTGTCTGTCTGTCTGTCTGTCTGTCTGTCTGTCTGTCTGTCTGTCTGTCTGTCTGTCTGTCTGTCTGTCTGTCTGTCTGTCTGTCTGTCTGTCTGTCTGTCTGTCTGTCTGTCTGTCTGTCTGTCTGTCTGTCTGTCTGTCTGTCTGTCTGTCTGTCTGTCTGTCTGTCTGTCTGTCTGTCTGTCTGTCTGTCTGTCTGTCTGTCTGTCTGTCTGTCTGTCTGTCTGTCTGTCTGTCTGTCTGTCTGTCTGTCTGTCTGTCTGTCTGTCTGTCTGTCTGTCTGTCTGTCTGTCTGTCTGTCTGTCTGTCTGTCTGTCTGTCTGTCTGTCTGTCTGTCTGTCTGTCTGTCTGTCTGTCTGTCTGTCTGTCTGTCTGTCTGTCTGTCTGTCTGTCTGTCTGTCTGTCTGTCTGTCTGTCTGTCTGTCTGTCTGTCTGTCTGTCTGTCTGTCTGTCTGTCTGTCTGTCTGTCTGTCTGTCTGTCTGTCTGTCTGTCTGTCTGTCTGTCTGTCTGTCTGTCTGTCTGTCTGTCTGTCTGTCTGTCTGTCTGTCTGTCTGTCTGTCTGTCTGTCTGTCTGTCTGTCTGTCTGTCTGTCTGTCTGTCTGTCTGTCTGTCTGTCTGTCTGTCTGTCTGTCTGTCTGTCTGTCTGTCTGTCTGTCTGTCTGTCTGTCTGTCTGTCTGTCTGTCTGTCTGTCTGTCTGTCTGTCTGTCTGTCTGTCTGTCTGTCTGTCTGTCTGTCTGTCTGTCTGTCTGTCTGTCTGTCTGTCTGTCTGTCTGTCTGTCTGTCTGTCTGTCTGTCTGTCTGTCTGTCTGTCTGTCTGTCTGTCTGTCTGTCTGTCTGTCTGTCTGTCTGTCTGTCTGTCTGTCTGTCTGTCTGTCTGTCTGTCTGTCTGTCTGTCTGTCTGTCTGTCTGTCTGTCTGTCTGTCTGTCTGTCTGTCTGTCTGTCTGTCTGTCTGTCTGTCTGTCTGTCTGTCTGTCTGTCTGTCTGTCTGTCTGTCTGTCTGTCTGTCTGTCTGTCTGTCTGTCTGTCTGTCTGTCTGTCTGTCTGTCTGTCTGTCTGTCTGTCTGTCTGTCTGTCTGTCTGTCTGTCTGTCTGTCTGTCTGTCTGTCTGTCTGTCTGTCTGTCTGTCTGTCTGTCTGTCTGTCTGTCTGTCTGTCTGTCTGTCTGTCTGTCTGTCTGTCTGTCTGTCTGTCTGTCTGTCTGTCTGTCTGTCTGTCTGTCTGTCTGTCTGTCTGTCTGTCTGTCTGTCTGTCTGTCTGTCTGTCTGTCTGTCTGTCTGTCTGTCTGTCTGTCTGTCTGTCTGTCTGTCTGTCTGTCTGTCTGTCTGTCTGTCTGTCTGTCTGTCTGTCTGTCTGTCTGTCTGTCTGTCTGTCTGTCTGTCTGTCTGTCTGTCTGTCTGTCTGTCTGTCTGTCTGTCTGTCTGTCTGTCTGTCTGTCTGTCTGTCTGTCTGTCTGTCTGTCTGTCTGTCTGTCTGTCTGTCTGTCTGTCTGTCTGTCTGTCTGTCTGTCTGTCTGTCTGTCTGTCTGTCTGTCTGTCTGTCTGTCTGTCTGTCTGTCTGTCTGTCTGTCTGTCTGTCTGTCTGTCTGTCTGTCTGTCTGTCTGTCTGTCTGTCTGTCTGTCTGTCTGTCTGTCTGTCTGTCTGTCTGTCTGTCTGTCTGTCTGTCTGTCTGTCTGTCTGTCTGTCTGTCTGTCTGTCTGTCTGTCTGTCTGTCTGTCTGTCTGTCTGTCTGTCTGTCTGTCTGTCTGTCTGTCTGTCTGTCTGTCTGTCTGTCTGTCTGTCTGTCTGTCTGTCTGTCTGTCTGTCTGTCTGTCTGTCTGTCTGTCTGTCTGTCTGTCTGTCTGTCTGTCTGTCTGTCTGTCTGTCTGTCTGTCTGTCTGTCTGTCTGTCTGTCTGTCTGTCTGTCTGTCTGTCTGTCTGTCTGTCTGTCTGTCTGTCTGTCTGTCTGTCTGTCTGTCTGTCTGTCTGTCTGTCTGTCTGTCTGTCTGTCTGTCTGTCTGTCTGTCTGTCTGTCTGTCTGTCTGTCTGTCTGTCTGTCTGTCTGTCTGTCTGTCTGTCTGTCTGTCTGTCTGTCTGTCTGTCTGTCTGTCTGTCTGTCTGTCTGTCTGTCTGTCTGTCTGTCTGTCTGTCTGTCTGTCTGTCTGTCTGTCTGTCTGTCTGTCTGTCTGTCTGTCTGTCTGTCTGTCTGTCTGTCTGTCTGTCTGTCTGTCTGTCTGTAACGACCAACGCGCATAACTCAAAAACCGCTTGGCCGATTTTAATGAAATTTGGTACCTAGGCTGGGTCTTGGGTCGAGATGGTCTCATTTAAAAATGAACAAAATCTACCGAACACAAACCAAATAAAAGGGTGGGGGTAGATTTCAAAAATTAGAGTTAATGTGAAAATATGGCGTGTGTGATATCAAACGAAAGATAATTGAGTCTGCAGTTAAACAAAACACATTTTAATTTATTTTAAAAAAAGGGTGGGCGTATATTTTAAAAATTAAAGTTTAAGTGAAAATATGGCGTGTGTGATATGAAACGAAAGGTAATTGAGTCCGGAATTTAACAAAATGCATTTTAGTTTTTGTTTTTTTTAAATGGTGGGGGTAGATTTCAAAAATTTGAGTTTGTCAAAACATGGCTTGTGTGGTATCAAACAAAAGGTAATTTAGTCTGGAGTTGAATAAAATATATTTCAGTTTTTAGTTATATTAGCTCACACGTACACTATAACTATAGTACCTAGTGTGAGCTTAGGGACCCATATATTGGCAGAGTATTTTTTTAGGTTTCTAGATTCGTACGCACCTACCTAATGAAATAGGTAGGTACCTATATAATATAATGGGGATAAAAATTTTGAAAAAATATATTTTTTTAAGAAAAATAAGGTACGGAGTTTTCCAGCAAAAAAAGGCTTAGGAGCAGGGGCGGCTAGTGCATAAGGGCTGCAGAGCTGCAGAACCCCCAAAATTTTCACATTATTTGACTATTTTTCAACCGCTGCTATTTTTCTAATATAATTATTTTATTTCTAAAATTATTGGAATAGCAGTATATTTTCGGTCCGGTGTTGGTATAGTAGGCCTTCAAATCGCGTACGTGTGTTGAGTATGACGCCGCGCGCCGTCGCCGAAGGCCGCATTTATTCACAGTCGGTCAAATGAAGTTATTGGCATTGTTGCGCTGCTAAATTGCAACACAACGTAGCTGGGCGGCTAACGAGATCTGTGCTCGGCTAGGAACCCCTTCCTTCGCCCCGCACCGTACTTGCTCATCCAATACTTGCAGTTCGAGTACAATTCCGGGTGGGCGGGCTCAGCGTTGCGTGTTTGCGGGCGCATTTATTTATTTAGAAGACGCCAAACGCATGAGCGGGAGCTTATGGTCGTGTTTGTTGTTTGTTTTTGTATAATATATTATTCGAGTACTGCCCAAAAGTGTACGAGTACGAGTTCTTAGATGTCTAGAAAATACGAGCAGGCAAACATTGGTAAGTACATATTATGCTAAGGTAGTAAATGTGAATTAGATCTTTTGTAAAAACGCTATTAGCTCCCACATATACTATACTATAGTAGTGTGAGCTATGGCGATCCTAATTTTTTCGAGAAAAAAAAAGTTGCTCCGATTTCAAAAATTTTTATATATCTTTGCGTTTCAGATGATTTTGAAACTTTTTTGTTGCGCCGTCTGTCTGTCTGTCTGTCTGTCTGTCTGTATGTCTGTCTGTCTGTGTGTCTGTATGTCTGTCTGTAACGACCAACGCGCATAACTCAAAAACCGCTTGGCCGATTTTAATGAAATTTGGTACCTAGGCTTGGTCTTGGGTCGAGATGGTCCCATTTAAAAATGAACAAAATCCACCGAACACAAACCAAATAAAAGGGTGGGGGTAGATTTCAGAAATTAGAGTTTATGTGAAAATATGGCGTGTGTGATATTAAACGACAGGTAATTGAGTCTGCAGTTAAACAAAATACATTTTAATTAATTTAAAAAAAAAGGGTGGGGGTATATTTTAAAAATTAGAGTTTAAGTGAAAATATGGCGTGTGTGATATCAAACGAAAGGTAATTGAGTCCGGACTTTAACAAAATACATTTTAGTTTTCGTTTTTTTTGTAAGGGTGGGGGTAGATTTCAAAAATTTGAGTTTAAGTCAACACATGGCTTGTGTGGTATCAAACAAAAGGTAATTTAGTCTGGAGTTGAATAAAATATATTTCAGTTTTTAGTTATATTAGCTCACACGTACACTATAACTATAGTGCCTAGTGTGAGCTTAGGGGCCCATATATTGGCAGAGTATTTTTTTAGGTTTCTAGATTCGTACGCACCTACCTAATGAACTAGGTAGGTACCTATATAATATAATGGGGATAAAAATTTTGAGAAAAAATATTTTTTTTAAGAAAAATAAGGTATGGAGTTTTCCAGCAAAAAAAGGCTTAGGAGCAGGGGCGGCTAGTGCATAAGGGCTGCAGAGCTGCAGAACCCCCAAAATTTTCACATTATTTGACTATTTTTCAACCGCTGCTATTTTTCTAATATAATTATTTTATTTCTAAAATTATTGGAATAGCAGTATATTTTCGGTCCGGTGTTGGTATAGTAGGCCTTCAAATCGCGTACGTGTGTTGAGTATGACGGCCGCGCGCCGTCGCCGAAGGCCGCATTTATTCACAGTCAGTCAAATGAAGTTATTGGCATTGTTGCGCTGCTAAATTGCAACACAACGTAGCTGGGCGGCTAACGAGATCTGTGCTCGGCTAGGAACCCCTTCCTTCGCCCCGCCCCGTACTTGCTCATGGGTTTAGATAGCGAAATCTAGGCAAAAATAGAGCTGCAATGCTTGCAGTTCCAGTAGAATTCCGGGCGGGCGGGCTCAGCATTGCGTGTTTGCGGGCGCATTTATTTATTTAGAAGACGCCAAACGCACGAACGGGAGCTTATGGTCGTGTTTGTTATTTGTTTTTGTATAATATATTATTCGAGTACTGCCCAAAAGTGTACGAGTACGAGTTCTTAGATGTCTAGAAAATACGAGCAGGCAAACATTGGTAAGTACATATTATGCTAAGGTAGTGAATGTGAATTAGATCTTTTGTAAAAACGCAATTTTTTCCTAGGCATTGCAATTTTTGCCACACCAAACTTGGCAATTTTTTACTTTTTATAATAGACACGTGATCTGGAGACTGTAAAAAAATAGCATTTTTTATTACCCTATCGACAGAACTCACAAACTTTACTGTCACGAGCCGCACTGCTTAGGAGGAGTAAAATATAAAATTAATACCTAATAATGATGAATTAAAAAATTATAGCACGCCACTGGACCGAGAAAGATCGCGCTAATTGAAGCCATCTCTTTTGCGCCTCATTTTATTCTGGCCGGACACATTGTATCAGTGGCGTGCATAAGGGGGGGCCTGGGGGTTCCGGGCCCCCCCCGAAGCTAAGATTTTTTAAATACGGCCTCATGGGGTCTCGGGCCCCACCCCGAAACTGCCTCGGGCCCACCCCGAAACTTTTTTCTATATACGCCACTGCATTGTATGCATACGTAAATATCTGTCAACGAGTTTACACTATATAAAATTACCTAAATCACAGTCTAAATTTATAATGAAAGACAGTGGCAATAATGTCTGTTTGCCAACTTGATTCGGTCCAGTTTAATGGGAAACTGTGGGTAGCTTTATATAGCTGAGTTTCCACCAAGTTTCCAAATGGGTAAAGTTACCTATTTATTTAATAGCAGAAATTAGTTTCAAATTCTAATGAAAGATAAACAAACTGACAAGAACAGTGTTTTTACTACGACTAATGTCCCTAAATAATTTATCAGTTTTTATATCAAATTAGGGACATTTTGGGTCAATTAACATAACAGAAAATTTGACAGCTATACCCGTTATTAGGGACTTATTGGAATAAAACCTGACTTTATTTTAAAGTCGACTTTATTTTGACACATTTATACAGAAAACTAACAGCTGACCTCTCAAAATTGACATACCAAAGCCAAATTTAATAATAAAGACGCTAACTTTCATCTCATAAATACCGACACTAATAAATCCGGTTTTTAATTTCACAAAGGCCGAATTTTGAAGGAGAGCAGCTGCTTTTCATATATAAATCTGTCATCATAGGATCGATTTCAAAATAAAGTCAGGTTTTATTCCAATAAGTGTCTATTGTTACTAAGAATAACGGTAACATTTAGGGCAAAAAAGATTGATATTGGAACACTAAAGATAAGCATAACATAAGCGTTAATTTAGTAGTTTCACACTCCTTCAACTTTTTGTTTATTTATATTTGTTTTATAGATTTATGGCGTTTTACAAACCAAACTACCGAATTTAAAAAAAAAACAATTCAAAACTAACCTTGAAAAATAACGGTAATATTAAAGGATGTCCAACGTAATTACCGGGCTCCGTTACCGTAAATAACAATAACGGTAACAAAGTGTAAAATACGTTACCCAAAATGTCCCTATTATTTAGGGACACTACCTACGACTACCTATAAATTATTTAGGGACAGACATAAAAATTTCAAAAATTTCAAAAATTACAAAAATTACAAAATTTACAAAAATTACAAAAATTACAAAAATTACAAAAATTACAAAAATTACAAAAATTACAAAAATTACAAAAATTACAAAAATTACAAAAATTACAAAAATTACAAAAATTACAAAAATTACAAAAATTACAAAAATTACAAAAATTACAAAAATTACAAAAATTACAAAAATTACAAAAATTACAAAAATTACAAAATCTACAAAATCTACAAAATCTACAAAATCTACAAAATCTACAAAATCTACAAAATCTACAAAATCTATAAAATCTACAAAATCTACAAAATCTACAAAATCTACAAAATCTACAAAATCTACAAAATCTACAAAAATCTACAAAAATTACAAAAGTTACAAAAATTACAAAAATTACAAAAATTACAAAAATTACAAAAATTACAAAAATTACAAAAATTACAAAAATTACAAAAATTACAAAAATTACAAAAATTACAAAAATTACAAAAATTACAAAAATTACAAAAATTACAAAAATTACAAAAATTACAAAAATTACAAAAATTACAAAAATTACAAAAATTACAAAAATTACAAAAATTACAAAAATTACAAAAATTACAAAAATTACAAAAATTACAAAAATTACAAAAATTACAAAAATTACAAAAATTACAAAAATTACAAAAATTACAAAAATTACAAAAATTACAAAAATTACAAAAAATATACAAAAATTACAAAAATTACAAAAATTACAAAAATTACAAAAATTACAAAAATTACAAAAATTACAAAAATTACAAAAATTACAAAAATTACAAAAATTACAAAAATTACAAAAATTACAAAAATTACAAAAATTACAAAAATTACAAAAATTACAAAAATTACAAAATCTACAAAATCTACAAAATCTACAAAATCTACAAAATCTACAAAATCTACAAAATCTACAAAATCTACAAAATCTACAAAATCTACAAAATCTACAAAATCTACAAAATCTACAAAATCTACAAAATCTACAAAAATCTACAAAAATTACAAAAATTACAAAAATTACAAAAATTACAAAAATTACAAAAATTACAAAAATTACAAAAATTACAAAAATTACAAAAATTACAAAAATTACAAAAATTACAAAAATTACAAAAATTACAAAAATTACAAAAATTACAAAAATTACAAAAATTACAAAAATTACAAAAATTACAAAAATTACAAAAATTACAAAAATTACAAAAATTACAAAAATTACAAAATCTACAAAATCTACAAAATCTACAAAATCTACAAAATCTATAAAATCTACAAAATCTACAAAATCTACAAAATCTACAAAATCTACAAAATCTACAAAATCTACAAAAATCTACAAAAATTACAAAAGTTACAAAAATTACAAAAATTACAAAAATTACAAAAATTACAAAAATTACAAAAATTACAAAAATTACAAAAATTACAAAAATTACAAAAATTACAAAAATTACAAAAATTACAAAAATTACAAAAATTACAAAAATTACAAAAATTACAAAAATTACAAAAATTACAAAAATTACAAAAATTACAAAAATTACAAAAATTACAAAAATTACAAAAATTACAAAAATTACAAAAATTACAAAAATTACAAAAATTACAAAAATTACAAAAATTACAAAAATTACAAAAATTACAAAAATTACAAAAATTACAAAAATTACAAAAATTACAAAAAATATACAAAAATTACAAAAATTACAAAAATTACAAAAATTACAAAAATTACAAAAATTACAAAAATTACAAAAATTACAAAAATTACAAAAATTACAAAAATTACAAAAATTACAAAAATTACAAAAATTACAAAAATTACAAAAATTACAAAAATTACAAAAATTACAAAAATTACAAAAATTACAAAAATTACAAAAATTACAAAAATTACAAAAATTACAAAAATTACAAAAATTACAAAAATTACAAAATCTACAAAATCTACAAAATCTACAAAATCTACAAAATCTACAAAATCTACAAAATCTACAAAATCTACAAAATCTACAAAATCTACAAAATCTACAAAATCTACAAAATCTACAAAAATCTACAAAAATTACAAAAGTTACAAAAATTACAAAAATTACAAAAATTACAAAAATTACAAAAATTACAAAAATTACAAAAATTACAAAAATTACAAAAATTACAAAAATTACAAACATTACAAAAATTACAAAAATTACAAAAATTACAAAAATTACAAAAATTACAAAAATTACAAGAATTACAAGAATTACAAAAATTACAAAAATTACTTTTTTATTTTTTGTTTAAAATTTTGTAACATTTTTGAAATTTTTTAAAAATGTTGAAATTTTTTAAAAATTTTGAAATGTAAAAAAATTTGCACATTGTTGCACTTTTTGGACATTGTTGCCACTTTTTAGGGAGGGAAACTAGGCATAGTACACTAACTCCCACGTTAGGGTTATAACTTTCTTGAACTTCTATTATTATTTACAATATACGGTTGTTAAACTTTCAGTTCTTTAGTTCAATAGCTTCTAAGACTGCAACACTTGACATCAGAAAGAGTAAGAAACGCATTATTGCCTTTTTTATCGAAAGCAGCACACGCTATGCGCGTAGCACTTGTTTTTTGTTTTTAAATTTCTTTGACGTCTGATTTTTTTACAGTTTTTTACTCTTCTTTAGTCTATGCCCGAGAATGTTCAAGTACTTTTTAGCTTAATGGGAGCGACTTTGAAAAAAGTTTTAGTTCTTTTAAATAAAAAGTACTTAGCTACTTTCTAAACTAAAATATTTGATAAACAAACGTTTTATCTTTCAAAGAAAATATTTAAAAATTATAGTCATTCGTAAGACCTAGTCGTTCTCGATGTTAAAATCATGGACGTAGTTCGCGAGGGGTAGGGAGGGGCATTTTTCTTTCTTTAAATTTACCCCTAGTATTTGTAAAACTCCATCATACTTTTATTTTTATTTCGCTTAAACTGAAAATTAAAATATAAAGATAACATTTCTAGCCAACTTAATTTCAAATGACGAACGCAATGGTGATAAAGCCTATAAAATTAAGTATCCCATTTTCCTCCCTTTCCCCTATCTGTGCTTGCTTTCGCCAATAACATAAAATCTGTTCGGTTTCCATAAAAAACCTCCTTATTTTTCTTTTAATTTTGAATTTTACTTTTATTTTTTCCTATTTTTCATGGACCAAAATTTTGTCTTGAACATACAATTATTAGTCTTAAATTTATATTAATCCTAAGTAAATGGGTCAACTATTAGTTATTATAAAATTTACCTAAAGCAAAATTGCATTAAAATGCGAGAATTAAATGCAAAAAATGTAATTTCTATTCTAAATTTAAGAATTATCATTTTATTTCTTATTTCTTTATTTTTATATATTTTGGCACTACAAGCGTCCTCTATCGTATTTTTCACATATCCATAAAATTTAAAATATAGTGATATGGTTTTCCTATAGAGGGTGAAGTGCTGTGCGCATGTGCGAAAAAACTGCAAGCACAGGATTGAGAGACAGACAAAGTGTGCTGCGCGTCGCCATGTCTAGAAAACGACAACCTTAAAATTTAAATTTAAAAAATAGTGAAAATTCACTTTAAAATTCCTCAAATAATTAAAATTATCGTGCCATCATCCTGTTGGAACTTCAAGTCACATAGCTCTTATGGAAAGGTGCTTGCACTTTGGAACTTCAAAACAGCGGTAAGTCCCTCTCCATGAGGCTATATCACCATTTTCTTTCTCTTTCAAATTTACCCTGCAATTTTTAAATTATTTACTTTCTCTAGTTAAATGAATTTTTTGCGCCAATGTTTATTATAGTCCACTGTATCTACCAAAACCCAATCTGAGCCAACGGAGTGCTACAAAATCACTTTATTTTTCCTTAAAAAATTTGCTTCTTGATTAAAGTTGTAATTCAAAAAGAAAATGTACAATGCCTCAACCAGAAGTATAAAGTGGGCCAGTCGCCTTATAAGGAGGAATTCACTTTTAGCAACAGGTTGCATACAATACACCATTCCGCGATTTAATTTTAAATTTAGTCAGGCCGAGAAAGAAAGATCAGTCAAAAGTTGATTTTTTTCTTTGAGCTAAAAATTTGTACCGCTGCGTTGTTCATTTGTGAAGTGCAGCTAGGGTCACTATCTTCTAAATTTTACATTCAGGGAAGTAAATCAGAATTTTGGGGTGGTTTTTTTATAGCTTTATTATAGTTAGTATCGGCCTTCCAAAGCTCAGCTCTCTAGCGTGTCTGGAAGTGGGCAATGTTACTTTTACATAACTTTACATTTATAGGGGAGGGAAGTAAATTAGAATTTTGTGGTGTTTTAATGTTTTTCCTATAGTTTTATCATAGTTCCTATTAGTCTGTCAAAGCTCAGCTCTCTAGCATTTCTGGAAGTGGGCAATGTTACTTTTACATAACTTTACATGTATAGGGGAGGGGAGTAAATTAGAATTTTGGGGTTTTTTGATTTTTTCCAGGGGTTTGGTCATAATTTCTATCAGTCTGCCAAATTTCAGCTTTGTAGCATGTCTGGAAGTACAGTAGAATTTTGATGATCTATACATGAGTGAGTGAGTCAGTGAGTGGCAATTTCGACGTTTTTTGAAATTTCGTAACTACTTTACTACTTTATGGAAAACCATGAAACTTGGAGGGGTTGTTAATTCTATGAAGATCTACGATTGTGCAAAGTTTGAGGTCTTGTTCTTGTTTCTCTCGTAACTCGGTAGATGGCGCTTCTTACGAGAGTTTTCTCACTATTTACATAGGATTAGAGACAAAACCGTCTTATTAACTTCGCAAGAGTGTCACATTGACCAAACAGTGTTCTGAGGAGTCCCATAAGGACGAAACAGTTAACTGTTAACACTTATTAGGTGTCCATTAGATCTTGGACCCCCGTGGGGTTAAGCTTTCAAGCTACCCACGGAAAAATATGAGAGAAACAAAAACTCCTTTTTACCCGATTAGCCACGAAACTTGTTTGGTTGTGTTTTAAATTTGCATAAGTGACCCTACTACTATTTGTTACCTCCTTATGATTGTTTGCGGTCTTAGCGAATTTTTTTACACTTTTTTTTTCATTTCGGCTAAAAAAGAGTTATTACACCTTGATGAGCGCCAAAAATGGTTATGGGACCAATTTGTGAGTCATATGGTATAAAATGTCTACAGTATAAGCAGCGGCGTAGCGTGCCCGAAAAGGCGGGGGGGGGGGGGCAACAGCTAAAAAGGGCGCCTCTGAAAACTGAAAAAAAATCTTGCGACCAAAAAAAAAAAAAAACAAAAAAAAAAGTCATCATGTGTGAGGGAACAGGCGACAGGTCACAAGGGCACCTCTCACAAATCTTGCGACCAAAAAAAAAAACACAAAAACGTCACCCTGTGTGAGGGGACGGCCGACAGGTCACAAGGGCGCCTCTCACAAATCTTGCGACCAAAACAAAAAAAAAAAGGTCTTCATGTCGTTAGTTTCCTTTGGCGCCGACTCAATTGGCCGTTGCCGGTCCGACTTAATAAAGCTGAGGGCGCTTCGGCCACCAATGGGGCGCCACTACCCTCGGGGCGGGGGGGGGGGGGGGGGGGCAACGAACCCCCACGCTACGCCGCTGAGTATGAGAGCCACACTTAAATTCAGTTAATATACTTACAGGGGCCCCTCTTGAAAAATACAACAAAATTATTTGCTTATCCCTTGACTAAAGTTAAGCTCTGACCGCCTGCCGACACCCCGATCAAGACACAAGACGCTAGCGCTACCAAGTCCACTTTCAATCCCTGACTTCGCATGCGCAGATCTACCAATATTATTTACCTCATGTATTAGAATAGATGAATACAGGGTGATTTTCACTTGAATGATTCTAACCACATGAAATTAGGAAGTTTCAAAAACCTAACCTAACAAAACCTAATCAAATCTAACCGAACCGAACCAAAGGAAACTGAACCAATAATTTTTTTCAAAAAAAAAACTTTCCTGACTTCCTGCCCGGGATCCTAGAGGATGTGAATCCGAACCGAACCAAACCGAACCTAACTAAACTGAACCAAACCTAACCTAACCAAACTAAACTACAACACGTACTGCTAATTAGGTTTAGTTGGGTAGGGTTAGGTTTGGATAGGTTCGGTTCGGTACGGTCCGGTTCGGATTCACATCCTCTAGGATCCCGGGTAGGAAGTCAGGAAAGTTTTTTTTTTTTTTTTTAATATTGGTTCAGCAAATTAGCTTTGGTTCGGTTCGGTTAGATCTGATTAGGTTTCGTTAGGTTAGGTTTTTGAAACTTTCTATTTTCATGTGGTTACAATCATTCAAGTGAAAATCACCCTGTACATCTATTCTAATACATGGGGTAAATAATTTTGGTAGATCTACGCATGCGAAGTCAGGGATTGGAAGTGGACTTGGTAGGGCTAGCGTCTTGTCTCGGCTTTCTCGGGCCGCAAGCCATCCCACGGCCTGCGTTAAGGCCTTCACACACACCTCCGTAGCATGGTGCATAACACGTGGCATGGGGCTTTCAACCAATCAACGATCGAATAGCAGCGGCCATATTGGTCATAAAAGTCCATAAGGTTGAGCTATGCATTTTTGTGTGTGATCGGCTTTACGATGAAAACGGGGTGAGAGCGGAGGGGCTGCATACTAAGGACACTCATCATAAAGGCAAGCCTTTGCTTGACGATGAGTGACCTTAGTGCATACCGCTGTTTTAATGCAAAGAAAGGCGCAATTAATAGGGACTTATTGGAATAAAACCTGACCTTATTTAAACATCGACCCTATGGTGACAAATTTGCATATAAAAAGCAGCTGCTCTGCTTCAAAATTCGGCCTTTGTGTATTTAAAAACCGGATTTATTCGTGTCGGTATTTATTAAATGGAAGTTAGCGACTGTTTTATTAAATTTGGCTTTGATATGTCAATTTTGAGAGGTCAGTTGTTAGTTTTCTGTGCAAATGTGTCAGAATAAAGTCGAGTCTAGACTAAAGTCAGGTTTTATTCCAATAAGTCTCTATTTTTGCCAGTCCCTATACCCAAAGTATTTATAGGCATGCAGTGTAATTTCCCAAAAAGTTACAAATAATTAAGTATAATTCTAGTATCTGTCTAGATATATCACTCATATAAATAGAAAACATTTAAAACGAAGTAAAGTAGGAATTTTCACACTTCCAGGCTTTATTAATTGTCCTTGTCCAAAATCTCTCAGATCTTTTAAACGGATTGACTAGGCGTTTGAGTGCTAAAACTACTTAATTTAAGCCTTTCACACAAGTCTGAATATAAAACACATGTAATGAGTATCTGCACTCTGCAGGCTCACTGCAGAACGCTTTATTTTAAACCTGCTTAGGTTAGATGGAAAGATCAGCCGGGTTTAATACCTGGTTAAGCACGAAAAATTTTTCTTTCTTTAATTTTATCCCCTTACTGGTAAGGTCACTAGATCATAGATAAAGGATTTTTGTTGCGGTTCAGTGATGGATCGTTCATACTCGTCTTTTGTCTAGTCTTTTGTCTTGGTTTAGTCATATGTCTTGTCATAAGAAAGTTAAAACCACTGTTTCTTATGGGACTGTTCATACAATGTTTTTGCTTTTGTTTTTGATTAGTCTTTGTCTTAAGAGTTGCCAACTTTCAATCCTTAGGACAACGACTAAGACGAGTGACAGACATCAGCTGATATTTGTTGTTTTTTTACAGGGCGTCCGAAGAGCGCAAGCGCACGGCCGAAATTTTGAATTTACCGCCATTAATCATGTTTTTAACAGAAAATCTCAACCTAACTTCAAAATTTTATTTGTTTTTATTTTCTTTTTCGCTTTTGTTCTTTCGTGTCGGTGTTTCGTGCACAGATTAGGTTAAATAAGATTGTTTTGTGTAGAAAATGACTTTTGAAAAGGGGCCTTTTTATTGAAATTGAATTTTTTTTTCAGTGGGTTATGACTAAGACTAATCAAAAACAAAAGACGAGTATGAACACCCGATTTTGTTTAAGACAGCTAAGACTAATCAAAGGACAAAGACTAATCAAAAACAAAAGACTAAGACGAGTATGAACAATACTTGAGTCACTAGAACACGAACTTCAACTTCCATATGTTCAAGGGATTTCAGAAAACCTAAGACGAATATTCAAGCACTATAATATACAAAACAGTATTTTCATCGGGAAATACGATAAGAAATTTTGTAACTAAAACAAAATCAGAAAATCTCTGATATAATAAGGAATGTATTTACTAAATCCCGTGTGAGTGTGGTAAATCATATGTAGGTGAAACGAAACACCCTCTTCAGGTTAGAGTAAATAAACATCTAAAAAGTACTCAATTAGGGGATATTGAAAAATCCGGTTTAGCGGATCATGCATGGTCAAATGATCACAGGATTCAGTGGTCAGAAGCTAAAGTTTTGCATAAGGAGTCGCATTGGCGAAAACGAAAGTTTATTAAAGCTGCGTTTATAATGCAGAATAAAGAAGTCAACCAAGCACGGACATACCAAACATATGGAAACCACTCCTTAAGGAAAACAGGCGTCTTAGAATTAAAAAGGGAGTGGTCCGCCACACCTGACTGCACACCCAGCCTAGAGACTAGATTGTTTAGTGTACACTTGAAAACGGTTAGAGATACTTACTAACCGAAACGTGGTGTTTAAAGTAAATAAAGACAATGGGCTTTTATTTCTGCTCAATCCTTGTTTACGAGTTTCAAACAGAAATTTTTTTTTTACTTATACACGAAATAAACAAAATTGCAATCTTAAAACTCGTTATTTAGACCAGTCAAATTACACTTTGAGAGAAAAAAAATTATTACGGCTTTTTTAATTTTTCTCGAACATTTTGAGGTTACGTAAAAAATGACATTTACAAAAGTTTTAGACATTTTTATGGCCTATGACTTTTCTATATGTCACTTTTTTCTCCGACGTCAACTTTCGTCGGAAATCGCTATAATACGATTCCCTACAACCTTTTTGACCCCCCAAATCCAACTCGCAACGCCCCTGCTCACGCATTTATTTTTTTTAACTTCGTTTTTCGCCGCTCTACAATTTACAATTCTTCAAGTCCTGATCACAATTTTCTTTTTTTTGCCTTAAAATATGGTAATTCCACTGGCCTAATAGGGTGTTTGACAGTAGTAAAAAATAAATAGATATTTATTTTTAGGTATCTCTTTAGGTCTTGGTAATGCTAAAAACAAACTTTTTTGTTTAATTTTTTCTCAATTTCATAGTTCTTTTAATTAAATAAATTCATTGAATTAAAACAATTAGCCACGTGATTCAAAACAGGCGATCTACCAATCAGCTGCGAGTGACGTCACAAAACAGTAAACGCCTCGAACGAACCTATTTTCTGTGTTATTTTCTTATGGATGGTAATGTTTGCTTTGGTTGAAAGTGCGAATTATCATCCTAAATTAGATTCTATTTTGTGTTTCATTTTCATTTCATGTCATCGTCATTAACGAAATAGTTATATATATTATAGACAACGTGAGAAAAATTAATAGAAACAATTTAGTTATACTCACATCAAAATGATCTTCACAAATGTAAAGTGAGGATGTATTAGATAAGGCCCTTGGGTCTCTTCGAGCAAGTTCTAGCCCCTTTTTCCGTTCTTTTACTGCTGTAGGCACATGAATATAGTAGTTTACCTAACTAGTGCGGAAAGTGCCTCTTTTCCGCACGCGATTGCAGATGGCCAAACGACGCGATAGCGGAGTTTGGCCAGCAATCAAGTGCGGAAAAGACACTTTACGCACGAGTTAGGTACACTATTTTTTCTATAAGCGTGAGGAAAAAACTAAAAATTAATCAGAAAATTATTTATATTCAAAACGTTTTAATCAAATCAATTATTATTATTCACATTCTAGCGGCTTCTAGAACTGACGGGGGTAGATCTTCGTCCGTAGAATCCATTGAAAATCTGATTTTTTTGTTTGAAAAATTCAAAAGACGCTTGTATCTGCAAAATTGGCTTTGTTTTGACAGTTTGTTTGTACTTTGTTGCTATGGTGATTTAAGATGCCAAATCTAAAACCACTAGAGTTCATTGTTGTTTGACATTGACAATGACAATATTTATACCGGGGAGGTTTAAAACTTATAATTTGAACCTATTTTACTGAAAACTTTATTTTATCGAAAATATTGAAAATATAGCAGAATTTTAGTCAATTTGAATATTTTTAGGATATTTCGTGTGCTAGGAAAGATACAAATGTATTTTGAACGGTCTAAATGTTATAGAGCACCTCAAAATCGTAACAAATTTACTTTTCCGCACTAAAATGCGTGCGGAAAAGTGGACTTTTCCGCACGCTTATAGAAAAAATAGTTTTTCAGATGTTGTTATGCTAGTATTCGAACACTGAGGCACTACACAACAATTATAGGACATTTTTTTACATAAAAAACAGTAAAAACACAGACCAAAAACAAATAAAAACCCTTGAATGCCGTGTATCTGTCCGCGAGTTTACTACGCTGTGACGTCATTGCAATGCCATGCTAGAAATGAGCGTTTTAGCGGCAAATTCAAATCGGAAATTAGAAAACTTGATTTTAAATGTAGTCATGATAAAATATACTATTTTAATAATTTTGTGTAGCAAATTAGGGATCTATGTATCATTCTAAACTCTTTTCTAAAATTTGTCAAATACCTTATTGTCCCATTTTCAAAAATGTTGATCCTTTCTGCGCGCATGTAGCTGTTGAACCAGTAAAAATACACTTTGTTAAAGTTTAATCAAGGCCAACACAAAAATAGAGGCCACGACCCTGAAAAAATCAGCTGTTCTCCCGGGGCTGAATTTTACATTGGGTCTTATGGGAAGTCAGATGTTTTTTTATGATATTTTCAAAATGGCACTACAGATTTCTGCAAAATTTCAGTGAAATATTCTCAGACACGATCCCGATATTCCACCAAAGGTTTGTAAGGAAGCAACATGATTAAAAGGTTAAAATCTTCAAAATTTAGCATTCCTTATTTTGGATTCAAATTACCCGTCATGTACCACATGCCAACTGTTATATTTGACATGTATTTGACTTTGTCATATGTGATTGTCACATTCGCTTCTGCTTTAAACTTAATTTTTGTGTGAGCTAATGAAGCGGCTATGAAAAATTAGGGCTTACTATACATTTAAAAAAATTGTTCTACCAGAATAAAGTAAAAATAATCTCAAAAACGGCTTTATTTAACAAAAAATCAAATATCCATGAACCGTCATTCCAACTTCAAAATTTTAAAGACAATCAGCTGTGTCGTAACGTGACCATCAAAAAAAAATCAGCCCCGGATATGACGTCAACAAAGTGGAGGATCGTGGCCCGTCCATTTTGATAGCCCTGGTTTAATTTAGCACCCGGCTCTGTCATTAAATAATGTAATTAACTTATGTACAATATAATAAACTTTTAGTAATTTTCCTTTTACATCTTTTTGTTATACAGTGAAACTTTTCCTTGCGGACCCCTCAATTAAGCGGACGATCCCTTCACTAAGTACAAAATCGTAAAAAACGTTAAATAAATGTTGAAAAAAAATGTTTTTTTTTCTAACACTAATTTGTGTTAAAATTAAGTCCAGTTTTGACATTATAAAAACATGTAGAAAATCCTAACGAAAATTTCATGTAAAAGCATTACCAAAAATATATTTCCTAATAACGTTAAGAAACCAGCATTAAAAAAACCATAATTTCACTAACATTCAAAATAATACCATCAATATATGGTTATTTTTATAATGCTTTTCCTAGATCTCAGTTCTAACGTTGAATTTAAGATATATGAAGCTAATAAATGTTTTGTTTTTTAAACATTAAAAAAATATATACTATAGAGGGCGCGATGGCAGCGCGTATTCACTTGAGCATGCATTGTTTGGCCTCGTAGCGAGGCACTTACTACAAAATTATTGTTCACATAGAATTTTAAATTTTATTTTCAGAAGCTACAAGCCGAATTGCCTTTACTGAGTGTCGAGTTCACGAAAACCTCAACGCACGGTTGCGGCCCTGCGTTTCCAAAACAGAAGAATTTTATTTACATTATTTATGTTAGATATTTGAAAAAAATATATTTTTTCATTATTAAAAAACATTTATTTTTCAATGTTAGAAAAACACTTTAAAAAAACGTTATAAAAACATAAGATTATTTTTCTAACGTCAGAAAACGGGTTATTAAGCTTCTTTCTCACTATGAATATGACGTTAGAACTAACATCCAACCTAACGTTATGTTTGTAACTTAGACATTATTTTGACGTTTATAAAATGTGTTTGTGTTTAGTGGGTAGGCGGACAAATTTGTTGGAACCAAGCTTTTTCCTATTTCTTTCCATGTAAAATTCACTCCTATAACCGGGCACTCTAATAACCGGACGCGGACAAATTTTTTTGGTTAAAAACTTCTGAAACCTCCCTTAACCGGAGGCGAACCTCTGACAACGAGACGGAGCGCTGTACGACATGGGCATAAATATTATGTAGTATGTTCGCAACAACGCACTCTGCAGTCGGGGAATTACCTCTTTCCGTTTTAATGCGGGGACTAAATACTTCTGTCGTATATACAACATATTTTATTTGGCGGGACTGCTGTGTTTTATTTTTATTGTTCAGTTGGGTAGTAATAGATCTCTATGAAATGGCGCATAGTAAAAAACTTTTAAGATTACGTAAAAAAATGGAAGTTATTAACGTTTAGGAGAAGAACATCTATCAGCATAAAAGATCGCTGAATATTTTAATATCGGAAAAACTCAAGCAGCGAAAATTGTTAATAAATATATATTAAAATTTCGTAGTTCTCTCGCATAAGCGGACACCTCCAATAAGCGGACTAAATCGACGAAACCGTGAGTGTCCGCTTATCAATAGCGTGTCGTGGATAAAAGGGCGAGGGGGGGCGAAGACCTTAAGGGGCGCAAATATAGGTATGGGAGTCAAATAAATTACAAACCTTTTAGCTCACACATATACTATACTATAGTAGTGTGAGCTATGGTGATCCTAATTTTTTCGAGAAAAAAAAAGTTGCTCCGATTTTAAAAATTTTTATATATCTTTGCGTTTCAGATGATTTTGAAACTTTTTTGTTGCGCCGTCTGTCTGTCTGTCTGTCTGTCTGTATGTCTGTCTGTAACGACCAACGCGCATAACTCAAAAACCGCTTGGCCGATTTTAATAAAATTTGGTACCTAGACTGGGACTTGGGTCGAGATGGTCCCATTTAAAAATGAATAAAATCCACCGAACACAAACCAAATAAAAGAGTGGGGGTAGATTTAAAAAATTAGATTTATGTGAAAATATGGCGTGTGTGATATCAAACGAAAGGTAATTGAGTCTGCAGTTAAACAAAATACATTTTAATTTATTTAAAAAAAAGGGTGGGGGTGTTTTAAAAATTAGAGTTTAAGTGAAAATATGGCGTGTGTGATATCAAACGAAAGGTAATTGAGTCCGGACTTTAACAAAATACATTTTAGTTTTTGTTTTTTTTGTAAGGGTGGGGGTAGATTTCAAAAATTTGAGTTTAAGTCGAAACATGGCTTGTGTGGTATCAAACAAAAGGTAATTTAGTCTGGAGTTGAATAAAATATATTTCAGTTTTTAGTTATATTAGCTCACACGTACACTATAACTACAGTACCTAGTGTGAGCTTAGGGGCCCATATATTGGCAGAGTATTTTAAACAATAAACATTCTATTTTTTTCTTAAAGGACGCCAGGGGCGCCAAGCGCAGAGGGAAAGGGGGGGAGGGGTGCGTTCGCCCCCCCTGGCTCCTATACGACACGCCACTGCCGCTTATAGGAGGTTTCACTGTAATACTTTTAGTAATTTTCCTTTGACATATTTTTGTCTATATAATACTAACATGGAATATTCAATGAGCTGAAAATTCTGAAAAGTTATATATGATATATGATATTTTTCTCGGAAAACACGGAACACAATAATTTGCGTACCTGATGCGTGATGATTTGTAGTTTGTTTTGTTTCAAGTTCATTAGCTTTTCTGATGAAAAAACAGGGACAAAAAGTAATTTTTTTACTCGCGAGTTTTAATCTATTTTTGAGGTTGCTCTACGGGGACATGATGATTCTGAAACTAGTGCTAATCCAAGCACTTTGCGCATGTTAAAGAAGGGCGAATAGACTTTATTTACAAACAAATAAAGTAAAAATTACACCAGTAACTGCCTGTTTGTAAAATGATAAAATAAAAGTTTTTTTATCTCCTTTTCCATGCAATATAAACTTCTGCCCCCCCCTAATTTATAACGTCGCCAGTATGGATCGAAACATGGTCGAAATCGGAAAAGGGAGCTCTCCGTGTGGCACATAATGAGTGTGTAAGGGTTTTGAAATAACTCTTTTATTCGAAAAGTAAAAGGAAACTGTAAAATAATTAAAATTTCCGGAAGCCGTTAATTTTGTGGAAGCGGTGCAGTGTTATATCGGAATAAAAATATTAAATATTATAGGCAAAAATGTAATTGTTGATTGATGATTTTGAAATTAAATTTTTTTGGGCAGAGTTTTGCAAATTTTGAAATAATATTTTTTGCACTGTTAAGAAGAGACTTAAGTGCACAGCTCATTTAAATCCCAATTGGAATAAGTGAAACGGTTCTAGACAAAATAATAATAACAAAAACATTTCATGTAAAATAAAAGCCAAGTACGAGAAAATGGTATTCCGTAAAAAGAAATGAGATAAAAGTAAAGCAAGTTCTTCAATACAAATTTTAAAATGAAAGGTTCCTACTAGTTTGAAATGTTTTTTTAAAACTTTGCTATTACAGCCAAATTTCTTCGTGTTCAATTTAGCACTGTGCCTAAGAGTCATTTGCAGCCGTAATAGCCAAGTTTAGAAAAATATTTCAAAACTAGTAAGAACCTTTCATTTATACGACTGTCTTGTAAAAGGGGGTTTTGCGCACGGAGAACACGATCTGAAAATGGCAATTTGCGCACGCTGTGTGCAAAACGTTTTGCACACGCTTATGTCATTTTTGCGCACGCCTATGTCATTTCTGCATACGGGTCTCCCGTCATTGTGATTTTTGTTGTTGTCACCCATAAATATAAGTTGGCTTAGTTATTATTTAGATACGACAGAAAATTGTTTAATTTTTAAAGTTTTGTTGTAAAAATGTCGGAAATAAAAACAAGTTAAATTAAAATTTGATTTTTCTTTCTTTATTAGCAGTCGTATAAAAAATATTGTAAAAAACTCGTTTGAAAACCTCTTTGCACACTCCCTCGACTTGTAGACCTCGCCTTCGGCTCGGTCTACCAAACTGTCTCGATCGTGTGTAAAGAGTCGTTTTCAAACCTTGTTGTTTAAATAACTATTACATATATATGTAATAGTCAAAATATGTATAGGGAGGGAAGTAAATTAGAATTTTGGGGTTTTTTGATTTTTTACAAGAGTTTGGTCATAATTCCTATCAGTCTGTCAAATTTTAGCTTTCTGGCATGTCTGGAAGTACAGTAGAATTTTGATGATCTATACATGAGTGAGTGAGTGAGTGGCAATTTTCGACGTTTTTTGAAATTTCGTAACTACTTTACTACTTTATGGAAGTCCATGAAACTTGGAGGGGTTGTCAACTCTATGACGATCTACGACTGTGCAAAGTTTGAGTTTCCTAGCTCATTCCGAACTAGAGTTTTAAATAGGTTAAATATGGGCTGAAATGTTTCAAGAAAAGATGGTACAGCAGCAAGCGCGGATTTGAGGGGGTGTAACCAGATGAAAACGTCTCTAACCAGGACCAGCCGTCAAGAAAATCCGGACAAAATCCGGACGTCAAAATTTTTTCGATGCCACACACAAAAAATCAACTTTTTTTTTATTGAAACAATAACTAATAAATAACATAATATACCTATTTTATAGGTACTTTTCACTGCTTTGGATTTTATTCAACAGCGTTGAATTTTTAGGCAGAAGTACAAAATCGTAAAATTCTGAGCAGCTCATATTTCTTAAATTGTATGAAGTCATGAGTATTCCTTTTACAGAAGATAAAAGCAGCCTATTTCTTTCTTTGGTCCACTGGGTAGAAATACTTGCATTAACATATTTTGCCCATTTTCCGTGGGTAGGCAGATTGTGGTCATCAGAAGTAAAATTGTCTGATATGTACTTTTTTAGATTACAAACTTCATCAAAAAAATTGTGTGTGCTTAAGACCACACGGCAGAAGTGTAAACTTCAATAAGGCTAAATTAAGAATACTACTTTAAGCGGGGTCTTTACATAACGTTTTACCTTACGTCTTGCCTGTCAGTCAAAAGGATCAAGTATGACGGTTCAAAGACTAGCGTAGACACTTGATAGTTTTAACGTACGTTTTTAGATCAGTTTTTGATACAAAGCGATGGTTTTATTGGAAAACAATGCGTGATCCGGTCAGTTCTCTAGGCGGTCTTCCGTCTTAAATCAGTTCAAGTAAAACGTCCGTTTTTCCGCCTACACACAAAGTTTTACTTGATGCGTTTTGACTCAACAGGCAAGATGTAAGGTAAAACGTTATGTGAAGACCTCGCTTAAAGGTGAATTCACACTGCTAAATTTATCGACGATTATTGTTTAATTACATTTTTTTAAACTAGTTTATTTTGCATTATTTGATGTTTATAAAGGCGGCTACTTTAAAATCCGGACGTTTATGAAAAATCCCACCCGGACGTAGTAAAAATCCGGACATGTCCGGATTAATCCGGACGTTTGGTAACCCTAGGTAACGGGGTAATAACTCCCCCCCTAGAAAAAAAAATGCACTTTTTTCTAATAAAATAAGGAAAAATAGGAAAATTACCTAGAAAAAAAATTATATTACAAAAAAAAAATTCATTGACTGTAACCCCCCCCACCCCCTCCCTAGGTTTTGACCCAGATCCGCGCTTGTACAGCAGTTCACGCGAACTTGGCGGGGCACTGCCGTTCCCCCAGATACAATAACAAGACAAGACGAAAAATTGCGTTTAAAATAAAGTGCCCTTTTATTCCAGCATTTTTACAGATTTATTGCATACGAAATTTAAAAATTCGATATTGCATACGAAATTTAAAAATTCGATATCAATCGAAACAGCAACCAGCATACATATATGTATGTATCTTTTGCACCATAAATTGGTTTCATATTTTGTATCCATAGCTACGTGGAGTTTTATTTTCTGCTTATTACTTGATATTTTGTGTTTCTTTTTGTTTCTATTTCTGTTCCTTTTTGTTTCCATTTCATTTAACACCAGCGTATATAAACCTGGATTAATGAGGAATAATTATTTTCCATTCAAAGTTTTTTGCGAATAATTTTGCGTGAAAGCCTTAAGCGGGGTCTATGCATAACGTTTTACCTTACGTCTTGCACACTTGATAGTTTTCACCAGGGCTATCAAAATGGACAGGCCACGATCCTCCACTTTGTTGACGTCACATCCGGGGCTGATTTTTTTTTTTGATGGTCACGTTACAACACAGCTTCAAAATTTTGAAGTTGGAATGACGGTTCATGGATATTTGATTTTTTGTTAAATAAAGCCATTTTTGAGATTGTTTTTACTTTATTCTGGCAGAACAATTTTTTTTAAATGTATAGTAAGCCCTAATTTTTCATAGCCGCTTCATTAGCTCACACAAAAATTAAGTTTAAAGCAGAAGCGAATGTGACAATCACATATGACAAAGTCAAATACATGTCAAATATAACAGTTGGCATGTGGTACATGGCGGGTAATTTGAATTCAAAATAAGGAATGCTAAATCTTGAAGATTTTAACCTTTTAATCATGTTGCTTCCTTACAAACCTTTGGTGGAATATCGGGATGGTGTCTGAGAATATTTCACTGAAATTTTGCGGAAATCTGTAGTGCCATTTTGAAAATATCATAAAAAAACGTCTGACCTCCCATAAGACCCAATGTAAAATTCAGCCCCGGGAGAACAGCTGATTTTTTCAGGGTCGTGGCCTCTATTTTTGTGTTGGCCTTGTTTTCACGTACGTTTTTAGATCAGTTTTTGATACACCATGGAGGAAGCACTGCTTTTGTCAATAATGTTTTTTGTTTTAAATGTCTATGACTTAACCGTTTGAGTAGCTAAACATAGTTTTTTTAACCAGTTTTTCAAAATGTTGTGCTGATTTAGTTTGGTAATGTCCCCCGAAGATGTAAGTTTCTGCTTACGAAACATGTCGGGACTATTTGTTAAAAACAAATTAAAAATTAGTGGAGGAAGACAAAAGGAACTTATTGCAATAGTGACAGGCACTAATTGTGCCGGACATTATATTGACAGTTTCACATTATAAGAACAGCTGTCTTCTTTCAAAATTAGGCTTTTGTGTATCATAAGACCCGGAATTAATAGTGCCGCCACTATTAATGGAAAATAAACGACTGGATTTATAAATTCGACTTTGGTATGTCAATTATGAAAGATCAACTGTCAGTTTTTAATGGGAAAATGTCAGAATAGTGCCCTGCACAATTATTGCCTGGTCGTATTGCAATAAGTCCTTATAACCTGTTTGATTTCCTAAAAAATTATCTTATCTAATGTCGGACGTTTCGTATACCAACTTCTAAGTTGCACTCCAAAGGAATTAAAATTGTATGTACTACTACACAAAAAATGCCGCTAAAACTGACGTTTTACCGGAAACAAAGCCTCTACCGATCAGTTCAACAGGTCCGACTTCAGTCCTGTTCAGTTCATGTAAAACGTACGTTTTATAGTCTACACAAAAGGTTTTGCCTGATCCGTTTTACCTGATCAAGTAAAACGTCAGGCAAAACGTTATGTGTAGACCCCGCCTTAGAGTAAGAAAACTCTAAAACCCGGTTTCCACCTACGACTTTCTCGTGCGTGCCCGCGCACGCGTCACATGACTGTCGCAGCCTTGTCAACTCCGTCCGGAGACACACTGTATATTTATGCTCTAACGTATTTTTGGTGGACACTTAACTTGGAACACTCTGTATATTTCTTGGAAAATGTTTGTCCAGTAAGTTCTGGCACTCAGACCTCTCCATAACAATGAGCCGAGAGGGCATTGTTATCTAATCTATCCAAATATGAAATATGACTCTTTTGACTGTAAGTGACTCCTCTCGATCCTCCATATTTATCTTTGTCCAAGTACACGAAATGATATAGGTCAGTACGTTCACTCTAGCCCTCATAGTTCATCATAAAGAACAAATAAAAAATCGTCGTTTTTAGATCAGTTTTTGATACACCATGGAGGAAGCACTGCTTTTGTCAATAATGTTTTTTGTTTTAAATGTCTATGACTTAACCGTTTGAGTAGCTAAACATAGTTTTTTTAACCAGTTTTTCAAAATGTTGTGCTGATTTAGTTTGGTAATGTCCCCCGAAGATGTAAGTTTCTGCTTACGAAACATGTCGGGACTATTTGTTAAAAACAAATTAAAAATTAGTGGAGGAAGACAAAAGGAACTTATTGCAATAGTGACAGGCACTAATTGTGCCGGACATTATATTGACAGTTTCACATTATAAGAACAGCTGTCTTCTTTCAAAATTAGGCTTTTGTGTATCATAAGACCCGGAATTAATAGTGCCGCCACTATTAATGGAAAATAAACGACTGGATTTATAAATTCGACTTTGGTATGTCAATTATGAAAGATCAACTGTCAGTTTTTAATGGGAAAATGTCAGAATAGTGCCCTGCACAATTATTGCCTGGTCGTATTGCAATAAGTCCTTATAACCTGTTTGATTTCCTAAAAAATTATCTTATCTAATGTCGGACGTTTCGTATACCAACTTCTAAGTTGCACTCCAAAGGAATTAAAATTGTATGTACTACTACACAAAAAATGCCGCTAAAACTGACGTTTTACCGGAAACAAAGCCTCTACCGATCAGTTCAACAGGTCCGACTTCAGTCCTGTTCAGTTCATGTAAAACGTACGTTTTATAGTCTACACAAAAGGTTTTGCCTGATCCGTTTTACCTGATCAAGTAAAACGTCAGGCAAAACGTTATGTGTAGACCCCGCCTTAGAGTAAGAAAACTCTAAAACCCGGTTTCCACCTACGACTTTCTCGTGCGTGCCCGCGCACGCGTCACATGACTGTCGCAGCCTTGTCAACTCCGTCCGGAGACACACTGTATATTTATGCTCTAACGTATTTTTGGTGGACACTTAACTTGGAACACTCTGTATATTTCTTGGAAAATGTTTGTCCAGTAAGTTCTGGCACTCAGACCTCTCCATAACAATGAGCCGAGAGGGCATTGTTATCTAATCTATCCAAATATGAAATATGACTCTTTTGACTGTAAGTGACTCCTCTCGATCCTCCATATTTATCTTTGTCCAAGTACACGAAATGATATAGGTCAGTACGTTCACTCTAGCCCTCATAGTTCATCATAAAGAACAAATAAAAAATCGTCCAAAATCATAAAGGAAAATGGCATAACAGTCCTATGTTAAAAACGGAATTATTAATAACCGGATATTCTCAAAAACGTCATTCTTTAAAACAAGACAGGAGCAAAATCGAAGGGTAGGAATTACTTCGGAACTGTCCTGTGTACAACTTTGTTTTAAAAATCTAATGCCTTACATACAAAGAAATATGTATATAGTTAAAACCTAAAAATTAATAAAAATAGAAACAAATACTAAAATAATCGAAGGAATCAAAGTAATCAAAATAACGAAAGTAATAATTTAATTTTCGGATCGGTATTCGTTACTCCGTTAGTAACGAGTAACGAATACTTACTTTTTCAACACCTCTAGCAGGTGATTGGATAGGAATAGAAACATCAGGGTTTACCCTGATCGCAGCAAATCCCGGTGACCTGTGAACTAAAAGTTAAAAGAAGAGGAGTAACATCGGATGTGAAACTTTACACCAGATTTGGCGGAAGAACAAACGACTTCGCCTTAAGGCTTGGACATTAAGGTCATTAACTATATATACCTACCATACTACAAGATACAAAATGTGATTTTCCTAACTTCTTAGAAGTATCACGATCTCTATTTCCTTAAAATGAATAAAATCACAAAAACCTTGTGAATATTAAGGCTTTCTATAATATGTAGGTAATTTCACAAATATTTTGTTAAAATCAAATTACAAAATACAAATAAATAAATATATAAATTTCACATAAAACTTGTGATATTAGAAAAAATAAATATTTTTTCATAAGTTTCGCTCAAAATTATGTGCTAATGCAAGTTCGTTTTAATTTTTGGTATATTTAGTTTATTAGGCAGTCTGTAGTGGTTTATAGTTTGTGAATATAAATTAAATTAATGTAATTTTATCTGCATTTTAAAGAACTAAAATTAAAAATGTATTATGAAATGTCTGCGTGCAACTTTAATTTCGTGCTCTCGAATTCATACGTTGCCTTCGATCTATCTTTACGCGAGACCGAGAAACCTACCCTTTCTTTTAGTCACGTGACTTTGAATTTAACTCTCTCGCATATGATCACATGCCTGAAGTAAATCGATCACTACGCCAACAGCATTCGTTTTTTGGACAGTTCTTTGGTCGTTACATCCAACCAAAACCGTTTTTGTTTTGATAAAAGACTGTAAACTAAACTTCGATTTTGCTTTTGTCTTGTTTTGTATAATGTCCGGTTATTAATAATTCCGTTTTTGCCATTGGACAATTATACCAGTTTTATCTATGATCTTGGATGATTTCATTTTTGTCATTTATGCCGATGGATTTCACTGTGAGTGACCCTACTTCAACTTTGTTTACATAATATAGAGGGCAGTCATACATAACGCTGTTCTTTTATAGTTCGGAAAGTTCCTTGCGCCTCAACTTCTTTTATCGTGAGTTGAAGTTGAGAGTTGAACAATAAAGCAGATATAGGATTCCGGGCTTGACCTTTCAGCGCTCGAGTTCTTTTATAAGTGCGAATATTTTGAGGAAGTCTTTTCTGAAATGTTACCAAAATAAAAAAAAAAAGAGTTTTTTTACCGATACTCAGGATCAGTAGCGACCTGTGAGTTGTATACCTTGGGAGGCGCGAATGGCTGAAGGGTGTCAGTCAGTCAGTCATATTTTCTCTGGAAGATTCATGTTTTCCTATTTTTTCAGGAAGATGGTGCAAATCTTTCACACCGGTTCGTGCCCAATTAGGGTCAATTCTTGATGCCGCATTATAATATATATTATTGATCAATATGCATTGATCAATACGTATTGGAGGGCTGTATTGACCGTTTAAGAGAAGTTCAAACATATTGACAGCATATTGATAGAAATGTATATATAGTGTATTGATGAATACAGTATGGATGCTCATATTGACGTTTATGGGGTATATTGATCAATATTTTGCAGTTTTATTTCAGATTCCGAGCACAACCAACTGTCAAAAGTACTCATCGTATTGATAGAGCTAGGTACGAGGGTTTTTCATAAAAGGAAGCTAGGCGAGTATCTCACCAGTGGCGCACGAATGCCTCCACCTCTTCATTGGTCTGAAATTGCTCGCCTTCCAGTCAATCTTTGAGTGGGCCAAACATATGAAAATCGCAAGGTGACAAATCTGGACTGTATGGAGGGTATTTCCGCACAGTCAGCTGCCGTATTAGGTCTAGCGTTGTCATGCAGGAGCAACACGTCTTGGATGGGGTGTGCTCTCCTCTTTTGGCGATAATCAAGCTTTACCTGTTCGAGTAAGTTGCAGTAGTAAGCCGCGTTTATTGTTATTCGCTTGTGCAAAAAAACGACCAACAAAACTCCTTCAGTCCCAGAAAACGGTCGCTAAAACTTTGCCTGCAGAAATGATGGTACGCGGACGACGTGGGTGACTCACGTTGTCGACACGCTCACGGCCGTCGTTAATTTTTTTGCACCAAGTTTTTACAGGTACCCACGAAAGCGTCTTATTTCCGAACTGTGCTCGTTATCTGCATCGAATTTTAGCAGGATTCACGTTTTCGCGTGTAAGAAATTTAATGATTATTCTTTGCGCAACACTGCTGTGTCCCTTCTTCTCGCTCATTGCGATTGCTCCTGGCCAAATGAGCATCGCGGCACTACCAGCCGTCTACATGCTCCTGAATATCCCTACTCCAAAATTATAACGGCCACGTTCATCTTGAATGACTTTTCTGTTAGTAAGTTGAAAGGGCTTGTTTATATTTGATCCACCCTCGTATATTGAATCTACATTGAAACGTATTGATGAGACCTCAATAGGTATTGATCAATAATACTGAGCGTCAAGCGGCTTTGTCGCACTAAGGCTAATTTACAAGACTCTTGATTGTTAGAGTAGAGGAGATAAAACGGGTCTTATTACCAGACGGGACTTATCTCACGGCACTTGCAATAAGCCTGAAGGAATGTTAAAAATGACTTACAATCAGACTAGTGCACTTGCTGTAAGTAGGAAATAAGAACTCGCAACCAGACTAGGCACTTGCTACAAGTTTTGAGTAAAAGACCTATAACCAGACGAAGCACCTGATATAGGTTTAAGTAAGAACTATATAGTAACCGGACGGTGCACTTGCTACTATATAATTAAAAATAGTTGCCAAAACGCAGTCTCACGCTCTGCTAGCGGAATGGGAAAACTGGGCGCCGCCAACAGGGCGCCGGACTAAATTTTTTTTTTCTATAAAATGTGTAGATGAAAAACAAAATATATTATTTATATAAAAACATCTTTAAAAAATCCTTTACGCATTTTGGATTCGCCATTTTGATTTTTTTAAGTTTGAGGATAAAACTCTATTTAACTCTGGCGCTGCAAACTTTCAAGTTTCAGACAAATCGGTTTAAACATAAAGAAATCTGCCATTTTGGATCCGCCATTGTTGTAATAAAAAACGTAAATTGTAGTGTTACCAGGTTACCAAACACTACAACTACCAAAATTCAACAGTCGACTTAATGGATTTAACTTTACTTAACAAAAATACATTTCAAAAAATGGCGTAAAGGATTTTTTATTTTGGCGAGTTGGCCGGCGCCCAGTTGGCCAGGCGCCCAGTTGGCCAGGCGCCCAGTTGGCGGCACCGAATTGGCGGCGCCCAGTTGTCGGCACCGAGTTGGCGGCGCCGAGTTGGCGTCGCCCAGTTGTCCTAGACCGCTCAGTCAACAGTGAAAAACAACAATCAGTTTGAATTTGAATATTTACAATAAATTTGGTAATTATAATAATTTAAAATATCGTATCCACATAATTATACCGATGTAAAAAAAATATATAAAAATAATAAAATGTTCCCTGGATTAATGGACATTGGACAAATATTAATTTTTTATTTTTGAGGAGAGCCGCGCGACCATGCGGCCTTAAAAAGCAGCCGTTCCTGAAACAGAGAGGTCTGTGTTTACGTACCTAAACTAAAAAAAAAAGTTTTTTTTACTGATACTTATGATCTAAAATCCATTATACAATAATTTCAACAGTCAGGAATAGTTTAAGAATTCTACGGAAAAGTGAAACATACAGAAAAGTATGTATCTGATGATGATTGATAAAACCGAAACGTTAACAAACTAAAAAAAAAGTTTGTTTTTACTTAGGATCTAAAGTCTATTATACAATTTCAACGGCCAGAATTATTTTTAAAATCAAAAATATATGTACCTTTCTGCAGCAAAGTTTAAAAAAACATTTCCAAACTAGTTAGAACCTTTCATTTTGAAATTTGTATTGGAAAACTTGGCTTTACTTTTATCTCAATTCTTTTTACGGAATGCCATTTTCGCGTACTTGGCTTTTTTTTACATGAAATGTTTTTGTTATGATTTTACTTTCCCCTACCAATTATTATGGTAAGACAACGTTAATGATAATTTTGTTTTCGTGTTTACGACCAAAACTAAAAAACCTCAAAAAGCGATAAATCTTAAAGCTGGCGCTCCATGCTCTGTCGCTAACGAAACATAACCGACTATAACTAGCCTCAAAAAAGATGCATAGCCTCCCATGCTTTCTCCAATTACTTCTCTCCCTCCCTCACACAGTGGCGTGCGGTGCTAATCAAAGCAAGCGCAGATTTGAGGGGGGTAACGTGGTAATTATCCCCCCCCCAGAACAAAAAATATGCACTTTATGTTATTGATTAAAGGGAAAATTACGAATTACGGCGAATTACCCTCCCCTAGAAAAAAAATTATATTACAAATAATTTTTTTGTAGACTATTACCCCCCCCCCTAGATTTTCACCAAGATCCCCGCTTGAATCAAAGCAGGGTAGGCAAGAATTGGCATAATTTTGCTAACTAAGCTGATCACACACAAACGCGTAACTTGGGGCTTTGAACCAATCACAGATCGAATAGCCGCGGCCATATTGTATTTGCATATGAAAAGTCCGTAGCTGATTGGTCGCAGGTTGTGCTATGCGCATGCATTTTTGTGTGTGATGGGCTTTATACGCACTGCACATACATACGAGCAGTGTTGCCACCCTCGACCCTGAGGTCTTCGGTAGAAGGCTTCGAGAAAAAGCGGTAGATTTCGGTAGATTTTTTAATCATCTCAGCAAGCAATGCTGGAGAACTATCGATAGTTTGGATTGATTTAGTAGGTCAATTGTATTTCTACGATTTGTTTTTACTGACAAAATACCAAAATTAAGAATCAAATAAAAAAAATTAGTTACATACTAGGGCCTATTGCAATAAAGCCAGGCACAAATTGTGCTGGGCACTATATTGACAGTTTCGCATTAAAAACTGACAGTTGATCTTTCAAAATTGACATACCAAAGTCGAATTTAGAAATCCAGTCGTTTATTTTCCATTAATTGTGGCGTCACTATTAATTCCGGCTCTTATAATACACAATGGCCTTATTTTGAAAGAAGACAGCTGTTCTTATAATGTGAAACTGTCAATACAGTGCCCGGCACAATTTGTGCCTGGCTTTATTGCAATAGGTCCCTATTAGGTAGATAATATTATAAAAAGAACCACAGGGTTTATAATAGCGTAATCTTTAATGCCGCTTGCGGCTGCCGGCTGAGTATATCGCAAAATCCAAGAGATGGCGCCATAAATACACTTTTAAAAACAATGGCTTGAAATAAAATTTTTATTCTACAAAAGATCTTACATAAAAATAATATTTTATTTATGGTATTTTTTTTTATCGCGATTACGAGGCGTATCAAAAAAAAACAAGTTTATATTGAAAAAAAAATCGGTAGAAAACTATGGTAATTCGGTATATCGTATAGTAAAAGGCTAAATCGGTTGATCTACCGAAAAATCGCTAGAGGTGGCAACACTATGGGCTTTACACGCACTGCACATACATACGAGTAAAACAGCGGTGTGAACCCCTTTACTTCCACCCCGATTCCATCGTATCGCGGGCCGCGAGGTGGCTTGCGGCCCGAGAAATCCGATCGGCTACCGATTCATCGATTCGTACTTAATCGTGTCGGCAGGCAGTCAACGAGTCGTTAAATACCGAGATGATTTCCAAGACGTGCGCAAGCGTTGATTTGTCACTTCTGCCAACCAATCAACTGAGAGATATTTCAGTATGGTTTTATACAGCAAAACTTTAATAATTCCCAGTTCGTTTTGATGAAAATTCGTCGTTTTTGTGCTGTGAAAATGCCGGTGACGTGCAAGTTGTGTGACAAATTATTTAGTGGCCAATTTAATTTGAATAAACACGGTCATCGGGGTTCTACTGTATGTCTATGCTACGATAAACATTTTTTATGATTTAGCGCATTTAAATTTGTCAATACTCCCATGACAAAACAAAATAAACGTGAAATGCAATATAGAAGAAATACTGCATAACGATATACCTCAAAAAATATTAATCGCAGCACAAAGATATTGTAAATTTTTGAAATCAAAAAGAAAAGACGAATCTTAAAATGCAAAAATATACAGGGTGTTCCCTCTCAAAAAATCGACTTCATTGTCACACCCTGTACAGGGTGTACCAAATTCGTTGTTTTTTTGTGGTGTCGGGTATTTCTAGGGGAAATAGAAAAAAACTGAGCCCCCTTTGCGACGCTTAAATTTTAAGAGAAGCCTAAAGGTTTACCACATTTAGATATAGCAAGCCGTTTTTAAGCTACGGAGTGTTTTTGTCTGCATTTTGCTTTTGTGTAAATAGCTTTCTTATAGATCTTTTCTTGAAGAATTGACAGATGTAAACGGTTTTTATTTATCTGTTTTGGTTTTTAAAATATTGCATAAAGTTGTTATTTTTCTTACAGAATAACTCTCTTTTTATTCGATTTTTAAAATCAGCTTAAAATTTCCTTTAAAATGATGTATCACACTCAATATTTTAATTTTTAATTTCTTTTTATTGTTTTCTTTATTTTTATTATTTTTTTATTTTTATAATATTAAAATATTTTAAACCCATTAAGCAAACTAAAAAATGTGGTAAAAATAAAAAAAAATAATTTTATGTGATATCTCAAAAACTAAACGTAACAAATGAACTTTAATTTAACAGTTTAATTCCTCTTAAAAAAGTGTCTTAGGAATGTTTTCACAGAAATAAAAAATACTAATAAATAAACAAGTTATAGACCCCTCCCAAAATGCAGACTTTTTAGAAACACCCCGTAGTTTAAAAACGGCTTGCTATATCAAAATGCAATTTTCACCTTTAAGCTTCTTTTGAAATTTGAGTGTCGCAAAGGGGATCAGGTTTTTTTAGCCCCTCTAAAAATACCCGAAACCTCCCAAAAACATCGAATTTGGGACACCCTGTACATGGTGACGGATAGAAAAAAATTATGTTGGCTTTTAAAGTTGTCATAATTAACCAAAAAAATCTACAATTTACTATAGCCCTTTATTTTCAATGATAAAGTTGCTGAGTGCTCAGGTTATAAAAAACCACCCGATACCTACATAAAATCATACCTAAAAATTAGAATTGACCATTATTTTATACCTTGAATTTTTTATTATACGTTAAGCTCTTTGATCTCGCGCCAATGACGGTATTCGCGCCAATAATTTAAATTAGACATTTTGACGTTAATTTTGGCGCATGCTCCTTTGATGGAATTCATCTCGGTATTTAACGACTCGTGGCAGTCAGAGCCAGTGTCGCAGCTGAACTTTAGTCAAGGTATGCGTCCAGGCGAAGGGGCAAATTATAGAATAAGCAAATAATAATTAAATAAAAAATATTTTATAATTAAGGTTTATTATTTTTTTGTATTTTTGAGAAGGGGCGCGCGGCCATGAAGCCTTAAAGAGCAGCCGCCCCTGCCTCACACTCTCTTGTTTCAACTTTGTGCCATGATTTATCCGGTCTGGTCACGTACGGTTTAAATAAATACAGAGTTCAGTCTAGAACAAACAAAGTGAAATAAACACTTTTGGATTTTAACATGTCCGGCGGTTTCTCTACAGCAGGAATCTATACAAAGCGTCAAAAATCTCAAATTAAAATTGGAAATCGACTTTCAAAAGAATTCCCGGTAACAAAAGGCTGAAGACAGGGATGTTCTATCTCTGCAACTCTTTTTAAAATATATATCGCAGTGGCTCTAAAAAACTGGAAACGTAAAGTGCACGGCATGGGAATACAACTTAACGACCGATTTACCATATACACACTAAGGTTTGCCGACAACCAAGTAATTGTAGCTAATGATAAAGAAGACATGGAGTATATGATGAAAAAGTTAATGGAAGAATACCAAAAGTGGGGATTAACAGCGAACGTGGACAAGACACAGTACTTATGTATTGGAAATGAATTCAGTGAGTTAGAACTAGAAAATGGACAAGTAATATCTCCATGCAATGAGTATGTATACTTGGGTGTCACATTTAATAAGACAGGAACAGACTGTAAAGAACTGGAAAAAAAAAGTGAAAGGAAAAAATGTTTATGGAGCAGAGAGATAAAAAAGAATGTAAAATTTAACATATATGAAACAATGGTGAAAAGCACGCTGTTGTATGGAATAGAGACTTGTCGCGTAACAGAAAAATGGAAAGTGTCGAAATGGATGCAATAAGAGGATCAATGAGAATATCTAGAACAGATCACATAAGAAATGCGATCATAAAAGAAAGAATGGGAATCGAGGAAAGCATAATGGATGACATCACTATAAAAGGCAACGGATATGGTGCGGCCATGTACAACGGATAAACGACGAAAGATTACGCGGGTCCTAGAATGGTAACTAATAGGGCGCAGAAAAAGAGGGCGTCCTAAACTAGAATGGCAACAGTCAATCCAAAGATCAATGAGTCAAAAAAACCTCACAGAAGATGATTAACAGGATCGAAGGAGGTGGAGAATAGGCGTCGGACAACGTAGAAAAACGTTCTAAACCGACATAATAATGTCCGTGTGTTATCTAGAATGTTTGTTGTACGTGAGTCTGGTTTATAGCCATAAAATAAAATAAAAATAAATAATAAATAAATTTATACAAACACAGTAAACAAAGGGGTAGAGACAAAGGGAAACTTATTTGATTTATAGAGGGGGTAATTGACCGGAACTTTTCTCGTACGTCTATAAAATAAAACGAAATAAAAATAAAAATCTTTAAATGTGAATTTAATGTTGGCGTTCATTATTGTTAATTATTCTTTCATAAATAATACCTTTGTGTGTTTAAGAACTATACAATGGGTCAAAATCTAAAATTGAAATTGGAAATCCACTTTCAAAAGAATTCCTGGTAATTGGAAACAAAGAAGACATGGAGTATTTGATGAGAAAGTTAACGGAAGAATACCAAAAGTGGGGTTTAACAGTGACCATGGACAAGACACAGTACTTATGTATTGGAAACGAATCAGGTGAGTTAGAACTAGACAATGGACAAACAAGATCTCCATGCAATGGGTATGTATACTTGGGTGTCACATTTGATAAGACAGGATTGGGCATTTGCCATTTGCCCTTTGCAATTTGCAATTTGCCATTTATCATTGGCCATTGGCCATTTGCCATTGGCCATTTTCCACGTTCCACTTTCACTTTCCAATTTCCATTTTCCATTTTCCAATTTCATTTTCCATTTTCAATTTTCAATTTTCAATTTTCAATTTTCAATTTTCAATTTTCAATTTTCAATTTTCAATTTTCAATTTTCAATTTTCAATTTTCAATTTTCAATTTTCAATTTTCAATTTTCAATTTTCAATTTTCAATTTTCAATTTTCAATTTTCAATTTTCAATTTTCAATTTTCAATTTTCAATTTTCAATGTTCAATGTTCAATTTTCAATTTTCAATTTTCAATTTTCAATTTTCAATTTTCAATTTTCAATTTTCAATTTTCAATTTTCAATTTTCAATTTTCAATTTTCAATTTTCAATTTTCAATTTTCAATTTTCAATTTTCAATTTTCAATTTTCAATTTTCAATTTTCAATTTTCAATTTTCAATTTTCAATTTTCAATTTTCAATTTTCAATTTTCAATTTTCAATTTTCAATTTTCAATTTTCAATTTTCAATTTTCAATTTTCAATTTTCAATTTTCAATTTTCAATTTTCAATTTTCAATTTTCAATTTTCAATTTTCAATTTTCAATTTTCAATTTTCAATTTTCAATTTTCAATTTTCAATTTTCAATTTTCAATTTTCAATTTTCAATTTTCAATTTTCAATTTTCAATTTTCAATTTTCAATTTTCAATTTTCAATTTTCAATTTTCAATTTTCAATTTTCAATTTTCAATTTTCAATTTTCAATTTTCAATTTTCAATTTTCAATTTTCAATTTTCAATTTTCAATTTTCAATTTTCAATTTTCAATTTTCAATTTTCAATTTTCAATTTTCAATTTTCAATTTTCAATTTTCAATTTTCAATTTTCAATTTTCAATTTTCAATTTTCAATTTTCAATTTTCAATTTTCAATTTTCAATTTTCAATTTTCAATTTTCAATTTTCAATTTTCAATTTTCAATTTTCAATTTTCAATTTTCAATTTTCAATTTTCAATTTTCAATTTTCAATTTTCAATTTTCGATTTTCCATGTTCCATTTTCCCCGTTTGCCCGTTTGCCCGTTTGCTCGTTTGCCCGTTTGCCGTTTGCCGTTTCCCCGTTTCCCCGTTTGCCCATTTCCTTGTTTCTCCGTCTGCCCGTTTGCCCGTTTTCCGTTTGCCCGTTTCCCCGTTTGCCCGTTTCCCCGTTTCTCCGTTTCCCGTTTCCAAATTTCCGTTTCCCGTTTTCCATTTTCCATTTTCCATTTTTCATTTTCCATTTTCCATTTTCCATTTTCTTATTTTTCATTTTTTATTTTCCATTTTCCATTTTTCATTTTTCATTTTTTATTTTTCATTTTTCATTTTTCATTTTTCATTTTTCATTTTTCATTTTCCATTTTCCATTTATATTTCGGTGTTCGACACTGTAACTTTGTATTGTAATGTATTTATAAAAAAGTGTTTTTAAGGCTGATATAGTATGGAACATGGGAATACAACTTAACGACCGATTTACCATATACACACTACAGTTTTCTGACGACCAAGTAATTGTAGCTAATGATAAAGAACACATGGAGTATATGTTAATGGAAGAATACCAAAAGTGGACATTAACAGTGAAAGTGGATAGACTCAGTACTTATGTATTGGAAACATATCCAGTGAGCAGAATTAGACAATGGATAAGTAATATCTCCATCCAATGAGTATGTATACTTGGGTGTCACATTTGATAAGACAGGAACAGACTGTAAAGAACTGGAAAAAAATAATAGTAAAAGCAAAAAAGGTTATTGGATGTCTTAATAGTATTTTATGGAGCAGAGAGATAAAAAAATAATGTAAAATTTAACATACATGAAGCAATGGTAAAAAGCACGCTATTGTATAGAATAGAGAATTGTAGCGTAACAGAAAAATACAAAACAAAAATGTCGAAATAGATGCAACCAATAGGGATAAACAAGAAGCCTTCCTAAACTGGAATGGCAACAGTCAATCTAAAGATTATTGAGTCAAAAAAACCTGACAGAAGATGATTGTCAGGATCGAAGGAGGTGAAGAATAGGCGTCGGGCAACGTAGAAAAATGTTCTAAACCGACATAGTAGTAGTAGATGGTCTTCACCTGTTAAATTAAAATGTCAGAGCTAATAGGTACTTATTAAAAACAGCAAGGAAAACAAACATTTTGGTTTTTGATCCCTCCCCTCTGAAAGTTCAGAACTTACCGCTGTTTGTAACAATAACAATATAATTAAAAAAGTTAACATGGCGATTGTAAAAAAACTTCTGCTAGATAAAGAAAAATCTCCGAAAATGTGCTGTGAATAAGGTCTCTCAAATGAGAAAAGTTTTCAACCGGCTTTTTTATTTAACGTTATAATGATATTACGAAAGTTTTCAAAGAGAAATAGCGCTAGTTTTAATGTTATAGTAGTGGAAATTAATCACAGGAAAGTTATGGCTTTTTGATAGAAATTTATAGGTATTTAGGTTTGTGAAATCTAGGCCCCTCTTAATCAATAACCCCAGATAATAATGAGAAGTTAGCGAAGCACCCATCGCAGATCGAATCGTGACTAGGTGGATAATTTGCCGTTAATTAGTCGTAAATTAATTTTGTCGCTCTTATTTTTGACCGTTTTTGAGGGTGCTTTTAGTTTTTGTTTTTTTAAGGTAGATTTCAAAAATTTGAGTTTAAGTCAAAACATAGCTTGTGTGGTAACAAACAAAAGGTAATTTAGTCTGGAGTTGAATAAAATATATTTCAGTTTTTAGTTATATTAGCTCACACGTACACTATAACTATAGTACCTAGTGTGAGCTTAGGGGCCCATATATTGGCAGAGTATTTTTATACGTTTTCCGTTCTATATATAGGTGTTAAAATTCCTAAAATAGCTTTTAACTCTATTAATTTATATTTAGAGCGGTGGTGAGAGAGGAAAGTCTCAAGTGATTTAGCGCATCAGCTCCGAAATAAAGCCGCCAATGATTAATCGACTTTTGCGGTCACACGGAGTGGATATCGAAACGTTAACTTGCAATTATTGCAGTAGCGCACCCAGGAATGTCTCTTAGGGCGGGCCGAGATTCCATGATGTCGTTTTTCATGCTATTTTTCGTTTTTGTTTGTGAAATATGTGAAAAATATCAAAAAAATCTTAGGCTTGGAGCGGGGGCGATCCCCGAGGCCCACCTGGGTGCGCGCTTGATAATTGAATTAGTATAATATTAATTTCTAAAAGATTTAACTATTAAAGCTGCCTTAGCAATACAGGGTTCTAATAAAAACAGTTTAAAAATCCTTTAAATTAAAGAGTTTTACAAACGTGGAAATTCGTACCCGTGAATTTAAAAATCAAACAAGTTTCCTGGCTAATCGGGCAAAAAGGAGTTTTTGTTTCTCTCATATATTTTTCCGTGGGTAGCTTGAAAGCTTAACCTCACGGGGGTCCAAGATCTAATGGACACCTAATAAGTGTTGACAGTTAACTGTTTCGTCCTTATGGGACTCCTCAGAACACTGTTTGGTCAATGTGACAATTCTTGCGAAGTTAATTAGACGGTTTTGTCTCTAATCATAAGTAAATAGTGATTAGTTATTTACTTAGGATTAGAGACAAGCCCGTCTAATGGTTCTTACTAGTTTGGAAATGCTTTTCTGAACTTGGCTAGATCTCGGATCGCGCGAATGCGATATTTTGATCGTTGATCACAAAACGTTTTCTTATTTTACTTTTTTTGCTATTTTTTTTGTATCCACTCCATAAACCCTTTTTTACGTTCAAATTTGAGTGGAATTTTTTCTATTTCCAAAGCAACGAAAAGAAATAAAACACACACAGTTGAGAAAATCGCAAAATCAAACGAATTAATAGTATTCAATTACTTAGAAAGCCAGCGATCAGAGAAGCCCTAAATCTTTTTAATCCTTCTGGGGAGCTCTAAGGGACTCCAAGCAGTATTTGGCTCAAGAGAGGCTAGGAATAGGTCAATATATGGAACATTTTCCTTTACATTAATAGAATACAGTGTTTTTTTGAAGCTATAGAGCAGTGGCGTATATATAAAAAAGTACATATTGGGAAAGAGGGGCAACTAACTAAAATTTAAATCAAAAAGAATTGAAAAATAGGTGGAACGTATTTTTTATTCTACGAGCGAAACGACAGCGAACCAAGGAAACTAAGTCCATGGTGGGACAAAAAGGTCCACCGGTCTATAAGGAAGAAAGACATTTCGTCACAGTTCAACCAGACCGTGCTATCACCGTCTCCACTGTATCGGTTCGAAACCGAAAACAATGAGTTAACAAGGTATATAAGGAAACTTCATAGGGGCATAGTCAACCACGGACACCGGTGTTTCGGAAGCCACGTTGAGGAAGGAAATGCCTTTTCCGAAACACCGATCTCCGTGGTTGACTATACCCCTATGAAGTTGCCTTTTATACTTTGTTAACTAAAATTTGTCTAAAATTTCTAGATATGCAAATGAACCTTTGAAATTTTGGTGGTGATTCCAAGCTCTTGGGGAGGTCGAGTTCCGCCCCCCTAAATACGCTCCTGTATACAGGGTGTCCCAAATTCGATGTTTTGGGGGTTTCAGGTATTTCTAGGAGAGATAGAAAATATCTAAACCCCCCTTCCGAGTCTTGATTTTCAAGAGATTAAGAGGGCTGTCTTTTATATTTTGAATATAGGAACATAGAGGGCGACACTGATCGATTATTGTTAGGAAAAATTAACCTCAATCTTTATATATATATTTATCGGTTTCACAACGTTCAACATCTTCCGATACCCAATCTCCACTCGTTTCTGTTTGCCCATAATTCATCATCTAGGCCTCTTATTCTTATTTCACTGTCTATTTCTTCTCTCCAGCTTCTCCTTGGCCGTCCTCGTTTTCTTCGGCCAGTTGGTTTCCATTGTAGTATTTGTTTAGGTAGTCTTTCATCATTCATTCTTTGTACATGTCCGTACCACACCAGTTGTTTTGTTCTTATATCATCCACTAAAGTACGTTCACCCACTGTCATAATTTCTCTTATTCTTTGATTTGTAACTCTTTCTCTTTTTGATTTCCCTGCTGCTCTTCTCCAATAGTCCATCTCCGTAGCGGAAAGCATTTTTTCTGTTCTATCCTTGATTGGCCATACTTCTGAGCCGTATGTAATAATACTTTTTACACTGGTGTTATATATAAGCTTTTTGTTATGTTTTGATATACTTTGGTTTCAAATTATTCCATTTAATAAAGTTATTGCTTTTCTTCCTTGTACGTTTCTATCTTTTATAGCTTTGTGTAGTGTTCCGTCAGCTGTAATTTTTAGACCTAAGTATTTATACTCATCATAGGTCTGAATTCGCTGCCCAGTATTTGAGATTAGATCCTGTTTCGTTCCACCAATGCACATATACTCTGTCTTATTGATATTAACCTCTAGTCCCCACTTATTGTACTCTTCTATTAGTTTTCGTGTCATATATTCGAGATCGTCATAATCCTGAGCCAGCACTATCTGATCATCGGCGAAACATAAAGTATACAATGTGGTTTCATCCAACGGAATTCTCATGTTTTGGCATTTTCTCTTCCAGACTTTAAGGACTTCAAAATATATCTTGAAGAGCGTAGGCGAGATACAGCAATCTTGTTTAAGACCTTTATTTACTTGAAAGCATTTGGTTAGTTTTGCTTTTATTTTAACTTTTGCCTTACTATTGCGGTATAACTCTTTGATGGCCTTAATTAGTTGTACGCTTATGTTTGTCTTTTCCAACGCTTTCCAAAGTAGATTTAGTGGTATACTATCATATGCCTTCTGCAAATCTACGTAAAGCAGATGCAGCTCTCAATCTTTACCTAACCTAAATTTAAAACGCCAGTGCCAGTGCAACACTAGTTTTTCTACAGGTTCCCCAAACAGGAATAAGATATCTAAAGATGGATAAGAAATGTGAATGCAGTGGCGGATCCAGGGGGGGGGGCACTAGGGGCACTTGCCCCCCCCCCCCCGAGAATTTTTTGAATATACGGCGCATGAGTGTCTATTGTTATTAACATCGAAATTTCAATCACTGACTAATTCAATAAAATGCTGCTTAAAAAAATATATACCGTTTTTTACCAACAGAGAATGTCTCCTAAAGTGCCCCCTCCCCCCCGAGAAGGACCTCTGGATCCGCCCTTGTGTGAATGTGAATATGAAGTCGCTGGTCTACGCCCATAAAGCAAAGATAAAAATTTTAATAATATGGCCCACCCTTTTGCTTGACTTGATTAAGAAAGTTTTCACTTTCAAAAGGGCGCGGATCAGCGAACTGGAAAAGTTTAAACGCGTCGCTCAGCTAGCAAAACTCTCCCGTTCGCTCTTTCCCTGATTCTTTGGAAACAAAAATATTAATGGCCATTAACATTGCGAGAAAATACCTGCTTGTTAACAGTTTTAACAGTGACGTCCAAAAATGTTTGGTTTGGGGGGAGTTAATTACCCCCACCCGTAAGACATTTGCGCCGCCACTCAGTGCCGTAACTAGGGGGGTGCCCTAGTTACGGGGGGCGCCGTCAGTTAATTTTTGTAGATGGGGGCGCCAAACTTGAATCTTGCACCGGGCGCCAATCACCCTAGTTACGGCGCTGCGCCGTTGGTTACGCCACTGCTGTGAGGGCGCCTGGGAGAAAGTAATAATAACAGTTTTACTTAATTTTCCCTAAGAAAATAATTTTGTGTACCAGTCTGGCGTCCAATTTAAAGACACGTGCGCTACGAATAGAGGCAAATTAACACTGTTCCTATTCCGATTCATTTGGTGCTCTCCTAGTCCTAAGAGTTCCTGGTGAAAGTACATGCAGCTCAGTGGCGTGCCTACAAGGTAGATGGAAAGGCGTTGCCTAAACTCTTACACCAGTATTTACTAAGACCTTAAAACTTAGCATTGTAGACCGGGTTTACTTCCTTCCCCTATAAAAGTAAAGTTATGTAAAAGTAACATTGCCCACTTCCAGAAACGCTAGAGAGCTAAGCTTTGGAAGGCCGATAGGAACTATGATAAAAACATTTAAAAAAATTAAACATCAAAATTTTAATTTACTTCCCTCCCCTATAAGTGTAAAGATATGTAAAATGACCATTACCCACTTCCAGAAATGGTAGAGAGCTGAGCCTTGGAAGACTGATAGGAACTATGATAAAACTATAAACAAAAATTTAAAAACGCCTACATTTTAATTTACTTCCTATTTCGTTAAAAGAATTGATATTAAGGTAAAGCCAAGTTCTCCAATACAAATTTCAAATTAAAGGTTTTACTAGTTTAGAAATGTTTTTCTAAACTTGGCTATAGTAACACAATAGCTCCTGAACCGCTAAACCGCTTTGCCTAAAATTTTCAGATAAAATATCCATCCATCATGGATCCATAATTTTTTTTTTGCAAGTCTGTTTTTAATATTATCTTTAATTATATAACTAAGGTCTTGTAAACCTTGATATTATCTTCTGTGTCATAAAAAATAAATATGAAAACGAAAAAAAATGTTTGATATAATAATTGATTTAATTGGCGTCTATGTCTATATATATATGCAAGGCCAACACAAAAATAGAGGCCACGACCCTGAAAAAATCAGCTGTTCTCCCGGGGCTGAATTTTACATTGGGTCTTATGGGAGGTCAGAGGTTTTTTTATGGTATTTTCAAAATGGCACTACAGATTTCCGCAAAATTTCAGTGAAATATTCTCAGACACCATCCCGATATTCCACCAAAGGTTTGTAAGGAAGCAACATGATTAAAAGGTTAAAATCTTCAAGATTTAGCATTCCTTATTTTGAATTCAAATTACCCGCCATGTACCACATGCCAACTGTTATATTTGACATGTATTTGACTTTGTCATCTGTGATTGTCAGATTTGCTTCTGCTTTAAATTTAATTTTTGTGTGAGCTAATGAAGCGGCTATGAAAAATTAAGGATTACTATACATTAAAAAAAATTGTTCTGCCAGAATAAAGTAAAAACAATCTCAAAAATTACTTTATTTAAAAAAAAATCAAATATTCACGAACCGTCATTCCAACTTCAATTTTTTAAAGACAATCAGCTGTGTCGTAACGTGACCATCAAAAAAAAATCAGCCCCGGATGTGACGTCAAGAAAGTGGAGGATCGTGGCCCGTCCGTTTTGATAGCCCTGATATATGTAACTAGACAAGGGCTGATGAATCTTTCATCTTAGTCTGCTGAAGAAAAATTAAAAGTAAAAAAGTGATCCATTAGCTTTTCCATAATTAGAGTTAACTTTTTTAGTTAGTCCTGTTTTATTTTGTTTCTACTTATTTTTAAACTAAGCACTGAATAAATATTAAAGTAAAATAAAAATGTCAAAGCCAGGTATGTACAACAAATATTTTTTAATTAAAACTGAGTGACATGATGAAAAACTGTTATGTTTTAAGTCTATAATAAACCTCAGTAAAAAAAATGGTTATTCGCACAATTGTTCAAATAATGAGCTTTCGTATATTGACTAAAAGCAATTTTATTAACATAGCAGGTTTTTCGAAGCCGACAAGATAATTCAAAAAGAAAATATGCTAAGTAGGCGTTCATTAATTTAAAAAAAGTTTGTTTTGTTAAAATTTTTATTAGAGGGTTGTATTTTAAGTTTTTCATATACAGGGTGTTTCAGGTAAAAGCAACAACATGGAGATTTCGGAAACGGTAAGAGATACGATTTTGTTTAAATAAGAAAAAAGTTGCGCTATTCTAAGCCCAATCCGGTGCTGTATCAATATTAAAGATATCTACAGGGGTTACTAAAATATCGAGCAAAAACTAAAAATTGTGTTTTTTGAAAAATTGAAAAAAAAAGCCAAGTACTCGAAAATGGCATTCCGTAAAAAGAATTGAGATAAAAGTAAAGCCAAGTTCTCCAATAAACTAGCCTAAGAGTCATTTACAGCCGTAATAGCCAAGTTTAGAAAAATATTTCCAAACTAGTAAGAACCTTTCATTTTGAAATTTGTATTGGAGAACTTGGCTTTACTTTTATCTCAATTCTTTTTACGGAATGCCATTTTCGCGTACTTGGCTTTTTTTTACATGAAATGTTTTTGTTATGATTTCACTTCTTTTTTAAAGGAATTGGATAAGACCTAATTTTTAAAGTAGTAAAATATGCGGAATATTGTTCAAAACTTTTGCAATTTTTGAGGTTTTTAAATTTTTTTCCATGGTTTTATCGTAGTTCCTATCAGCCTTCCAAAGCTCAGCTCTCTAGCGTTTCTGTAAGTGGGCAGTGTTACTTTTACATAACTTTACATTTATAGGGGAAGAAAGTAAATTAGAATTTTGGGGTGTTCGGTTCGGTTCGGTTCATCGGTCTTCCAAAGCTGAGCTCTCTAGCATGTTCCAGACAGGCAATGTTACTTTTACTTAACTTTACATTTATAGGGGAGGGAAGTAAATTAGAATTTTGTGGTGTTTTAATTTTTTCCTATAGTTTCATCATAGTTCCTATCAGTCTGCCAAAGCTCAACTCTTTAGCATTTCTGGAAGTGGGCAATGCTACTTTTACATAACTTTAAATGTATAGGGGAGGGGAGTAAATTAAAATTTTGGGGTTTTTTTATTTTTTCCAGGGGTTTGGTCATAATTTCTATCAGTCTGCCAAATTTCAGCTTTGTAGCATGTCTGGAAGTACAGTAGAATATTGATGATCTATACATGAGTGAGTGAGTGAGTGGCAATTTCGACGTTTTTTGAAATTTCGTAACTACTTTACTACCTTATGGAATTCCATGAAACTTGGAGGGGTTGTTAACTCCATGGAGATCTACGACTGTGCAAAGTTTGAGATTCGTAGCTCATTCCAAAGTAGAGTTTTAGGTAGGTCAAATATCGGCTGAAATGTTTTAAGAAAAGATAGTTACGGCGCGCGAACTTGGCGAGGCACTGCCGTGCCCTCAGATATCGCCGCCATCTTGCAAATAAATTTAATGAAGTTTGGTAGTTTTATATAAGCAACTACGGCCAATCGAATGTCATTAACAAATTTTTTCTAGGCCTTCTAGGTTTTTTGAAACCATAGCCAACTTTGTTATTTCTTATGATCGCCATATTGAATTTATACGTCAATAAATAGAGCATTAAAAGAGCTTTTCAACCATGTATAATAAGCCTATATTTGAATGACGGAAAATGTGAATTTATTTAAAAAACTGTTTTTCACTTGGTTGGCTGTGAAACAAACGCCGTAGTTCGTATTTGTTGTTTTACCTACGTAACTATCTGTCAAAACCTTATCATTTATTTGATTTATCTGTTAGAGTTTAACACCAATATTTACTAAGACCTTAAGACTTAGCATTGTAGACCGGGTTTAAGTATCAAATCTATAGACTTGATACCGACCGGTTTAAGTGTATTTTTTTAATACTCACAGGTCAAATAACTGCAAAGATTTGGTTCGCCCTAATGTGCCATATGATGGTAAGTATTTCTCAGTGAGTTTCATCTCATATAAATTCAAATTAACTTTAGAAATAAAGAAAAACCACATAAAAATTTTGTAACCAAATGTCATTTTTTGGAAACTTAGTCCGTGCAGGCGTAGGGTTCCCGTTAAAAATAGTCTCACATTGTAGTACCACCCCTGAGGGGTGGTTTAAAGTTCGAAAAACAATAGAAATAATCCATGGTTGACAAAAAAACTTACATAAAAATAAAATAATACATAAATAACTTAAAACTATATCTGTAGATGCATTACCGTATTAAATACGTATCAATATTTAAATACTGCAAAAAGCACAAGATATATTAGAATCCCTTTTCAATTACTCGTTCACTAAAACAATCGACCATCGGTTTAATCGTCGCTAACTTGTCTAAAAAATTAACATGTAAAATATAGCGGACAGCTGACACTGACTTACACCGTTTTTATTCGACATTTCCTAGTGACATTTGGAGTTTTAAATATGGCTACCATTGATAAACCAAAATATTTGATTATTTTTATTTATTTATAACCTTTGTGTGGAAATAATGTCTTTGTTACAACGAAAAAAGATGACCCATATCCCAAGGTATTTATGAACAATTTATATAAATATTCAAAACTATTGCGTTCACGGGAAAAATAAGATAAACCTTCAACCAAAATGTAGACTTTTAAACCTAGGATTGTAGCACTGTAGACTCTTTAGTAAATACTGGTGTTAAAGTTTCTAAATTACTTAAGTTTTTTTTTTGAGTCACATTATCAATCAAGACACCTGTAGAGGCAATGGAGGTGATGCTAAACCTTCCCCCCCTACACATATGGGTAGAGAAGGAGGCCAGGGCAGCAGTGGCAAGGTTTAAGAGCCTAAACCAAGAGCAACCTGGACAAGCTAAGGGTAACTTTGCGGGCCTGGCTGAGGTATTCAGGAATAACCGAATACTTAGCATGCCAACAGACTACATGCTACCCAAATACAGCTTCGATATACCTTTTAAGGTTCTTATACCAACGAGGGAGGAATGGCGGGAGAGACCTGCTCAACTGCTAAACGCCGACCACGTATGGTATACAGACGGATCGAAAACAAAAAATTGGGTGGCTGCGGGTGTGACGGGACCACGGACTGAAATATCTGTGGGACTCGGAAACTTAGCAACCATATTCCAAGCAGAACTACATGCAATAGAAGTATGCTGTAGAGAGATTACCCGCAGGGACCTCTCAAACAAAAGCATCAAAATCATCTCAGATAGCTTATCAGCTCTAAAAGCATTAAGCTCACACAAAATTCAATCCAGACTAGTCTGGAATTGCCTTGAAACCCTAAGACAGGCCAGCAGAACCAACAAGATCAATCTTGTCTGGGTGCCAAGCCACACGGGAGTTGAGGGAAATGAAAAAGCAGACGCACTAGCCAGGGCGGGAGCAGAATCCGCGCTGGTTGGACCGGAGCCTTACTTCGGCTTACCTAAGGCCACAGTCACAAAAGAAATAGGAGAGTGGGTTGTTAGAAAAGGGACTCAAAACTGGCGGGCAACCCCGAGACAACAACACTCCAAAACCTTCCTAAGCAAGCCAGACAAACACAGAACGAACCAACTCCTGGAATTAAACAGGAATAGCCTAAGAATAATCACAGGGCTATACACAGGCCAATGCCGACTCAACAAACACATGAACAGACTGGGAGTAAGCAACACACCAGCGTGTAGGTTCTGCGGTGTTGAGGAGGAAACGCCACTTCATCTAATCTGCCACTGCGTAGCAAGACAAAGAACTAGGGCGAAAATATTCGGACCTGGACAGATAGAGCCTCAAGATCTTGAGGAAATATCACCAAACAAACTGATCTGCTTCATAAAGGAGATAGGTATTGGTGATATTTAAGTTGGGATGAGCCACAATAGACCACTTGAGTCGCAGTGGAGGGGCGACAGTCGCACCACTCATAATCAAACCTATTATGAATCAAATTTAACATGGAAAGGTTGGGAGAAAGTAGATATGTATGAATGTTATATTTTGTGTAATAAGAATGCTGCAAGTTCAAGTTCATTTATTTCAAATGCTTAAATAATTTACAATACATTTGACTATCATCCCTAAGTCCCAAGTGACTTGTCGGGATGCTAGTTTTTGTCAAAAATCTTAATTCTAACATAGGTAACAATAACAATATTATCACAGTCGAAAATCACAAGTAATAGTAGTTATAGAGAAATAATAGTAACAGAGAAATAGAAGATATAATCCCTACAAAGTGACAACAACCAGAGTGTTTTGCGGTTAACCGATTCTGAACCGTGCCAGAATCCAATCCACTGTTCTCTGACAAACATACATGCTCACACACACATACATACCATATCATACATAGTTTTTATTTTTACAAAATATTTAGTTTATCTATAATGTCAGAAGAGCAATTTTTTATCCAGTTTGTAATTTGATTATTAAATGTTTTTTTGTTACTCATTGATTTTATTTCATTAGGTATCATGTTAAAGAGACGAGGCCCAACAAATGCAATGTGTCGCTGACAAGACCTGTAAGATACAACCAAGTTTCGATTTGTTATAGACCTTGTTGTAATATTATGATTTATCCTTGTTTTGTACTTATCATTGTTATACATGTACTTTGCAATATTTTTTATGTATAGTTCTTTTATTGTTAATACATTACTTTCTATAAATAAGTTTGCTGTAGGGTATCTTTTTGGTCTTTTAAACATAATTTTTAGTATATATTTTTGAGTTATTATTAAATTATTTAGAGTTGATGTGCATGCACTGCCCCAGCCCAACTAACATTTATAGTAGCGGCTACATGTTCTAAAGGGTTTGCTACTTTCTTATAGTAGAAATGTGGTGATCCCAACCAAAATTTGTTACTTTTTAGTTCTAACAACTATTTAGTATCAGGAAATAGTAGATGTTTCGTAAAAACGACCCTCTAAACTACTTCATAGGATTGTTTCTTGATAGTCGATTCTGATAGTCTTCTCTACCACAATAGGACGTTGCTAAAGTTTTACTTTCTTTTTAGTCGTTATTTCGTAGTCGCCCTGACTTTTATATCCTACTTAATTACCACTAGAAAGTTAAGCTTCATTGGAGTCCCAAACAAGTGTATCCGACAACTACATTATAACTTTAATTTTTACCACAAAAGTTTGTGTCATCATAGTAACATCTGATGTAACAATGTAGACAAAATAACTTTCTGGATCAACTTTAAAGCCGCAACTACTTTCAAGTAACCTTTTCGACTATCAGGGAATATAGTTTGGGACGCCATGTTTTTATGTAAGAAAGAAAATTTAATATTTTTGTTGTCGTTTTATGAGCTCATATTAAAGAGCCATACTATTTTATAAACAAATTAGTTGAAGCTTACCAAAAATGCTCTTCTTAAGCACCATTTGTTGGAGTTAACTGTCGATTATGAAAACATAACCTCCAAAATCACAACACAAAAATTCCATCAGCTACCAGAAAACGGCTCAATTTTACGGGCGCACCGGTTTTTTGCAATATATATAATGCATGTTATACAAAAAACTTTGCGTCGCACTCGAATTTTGATCCTCTGCTCGTAAATTCTCACACTTTTGGATAACATAGTTCATATTATAACCATAACCAAACAAAAAAACTAAGCGAGTCTGTTTACTGTTGTGTCCACCATATTGTGTTACAATTCTACCAAAAAGAAACGATTATATTATTTACAACTACATCGCAACTTTGATGCCATTACGGAAAAAAAACAGCCTCTTCGACGTAGTAGATACCTGGCTACGACGTAGTAGTGTAGTTGTTTCTACAGTGACTTTAAACACTTGGCCTAGTAGTTACAACCAGAAATTGGTTCCCCACTTAGGGAGTTATAACGTCGCTGTATGGTATACTGAGACGTAGCGGGAGTACGTTGCGGTTACTTTTAAGAAATTCTTTCTAGTTGGCGTTTCGTCGTTACAACTTTAAATGTTTGTTGGGAGATCCTCACACCATAACTTAGAATTGATTCAACCAAGGCTTGGTATACTATTTTGAGTAGTTTGTAGGACATAAACTCTCTTAGCTGATAAAATTTATATATGGTTTTCCTAATTTTGTTTTTTATATAATTAATGTGTAAAGTTACTATCAATATATACTCCCAAGTACTTTATATTCTTTGTAGATTCTATATTCATATTGCACTGGCAGTTTTGTGGTATGTCTTTTGACAAGCAATCAAAGTAATGTATTTTTATTGTATTATTTTTTAGAGCTCGAGATATGTACTTTCAGAGATATCCAGAAAGACGACAACCTGGTTTGTCAATCTTCAGAATACTTAGAAATAATTTTATTGAATGTGGTTTTTTCAAAAAACAAAATCGTAATCGACAACTTGATGAAGAAATTGAAGCTCTGGTTTTACAAAGTGTCGTTGACAATCCTCGCATCTCCCATCGTGAACTGGAAAATACTGCTGAAGTACCCAAATCAACTGCACAAAGAATTCTTTAAAAATTTAAGTTTCATCCATATGCAACACATATTAGTCAAGCACTCCGAGATGGTGACTTAGAAGAACCTTGTTTTGCAATTGGTTCATACAAAAATCGCAAGAAAACCCTCAATTTCCGCTTAAGGTTTTGTGGTCAAATGAAAACTGGTTTACAAACTGCGGGGTGTTTAACAGACATAACTACGTATACTGGGCCGATGAAAATACATTCTTAAATCGTGAGGTGCACCATCAAGGTAGGTGGGGTTTGAATGTATGGCTAGGAGTCATAAACGGACACATACTATTTAACATTTTTCATTTAATTTGACGGCACATTGATATCTAGAAATTCTACAAAATTAGGTTGACCAAATTTTAGAAAATTTGCTTCTTCAAGATGTAGCAAACATGTGGTTCCAGCAAGATGGAGCACCTCCACATAATGCAAGAATCATAACCGACTATTTGAATCAGCAACTGGATCGGAAATCGAGGTCCAGTTGCCTGGCCTGTACGTTCGCCGGACCTTACGCCTCTTGATTTTTGTATTTGGGGATACTTAAAGAATAAAGTTTATTTTACTACTCATAATACGATAGAAGAACTTGAGGCAACCCTTGTTCAAGCCATAGAAGAAATTCCTGAACAAATGGTTAAAGAAAGAAACATGCATTCTAATTCATTCTGACCAAATATACTTAAACTTCGTAAAAAATATTTATTATATTTTGATATCTATTCAAATAAACGGTTTAGATATGGTGTAAAAATATACGGGAAATCCCTGTCCCTGTCCTGTAGACACTTCAAAGAATATTTGTCCAAAAATGTAATTAAAAAAAATCGAAAAAATTTGAGAATATGTAGGTAGATTTGTAAATGACCTACCTAGTTTATTTTTCTAGACTATGCAGATTATTTTGTTTAGAATATTAATATTTCATTACCAGAAACTTTTGATGATGCCTCTTAACTCAAAGGCCGACACTTCAAGTTTATGAAAATTACTCGTCGAGATTTTCTAATAAAAATTTAATTTAGTTTCTTTATAAGAAAAATCCTCCCAATGCTTTTTACTTAAGTTTTATCGCTGGCTGCATTTTTTTGTAAATAATTTTTCATATTTTCCGCGATACTTAACTAAACGATATTGTCTGACAAAAATATGCTAAAACGGTCTTTTTAAAGACAAAAAGTTGCAAAGTTTTTTCCATAAGCCATTTTTTCCAAACGTAAAGTTTAGACAAGACGCTAACCATACCAAGTGTGTGCCTGACTTCCGCATGCGCAGATCTACCAATATTATTTACCTCATGTATTACAATAGATGAGCAGGGTGATTTTCACTTGATTTCTAACCACATGAAAATAGAAAGTTTCAAAAACCTAACCTAACCAAACCTAATCACCAAATTTAACCGAACCGAACCAAAACTAACTGAACCAATAATTAAAAAAAAAAAAAAAACTTTCCTGAATTTTTACTCAGGATCCTAAAGGATGTGAATCCGAACCGAACTGAACCAACACGAACCGAACCTAACTAAACCGAACCAAACCTAACCTAACCAAACTAAACTACAACACTGCTAATTAGGTTTAGTTGGGTATGGTTAGGTTTGGATAGGTCCGGTTCGGTTCGGATTCACACCCTCTATGATCCCGGGAAAGAAGTCAGGAAAGTTTTTTTTTTGAAAAAATTTCCGATCCAGTTGCTGATTCAAATAGTCGGTTATGATTCTTGCATTATGTGGAGGTGCTCTATCTCGCTGGAACCACATGTTTGCTACATCTTAAAAGGCAAATTTTCCAAAATTTGGTCAACGTGATTTTGTAGAATTTCTCGATATCGAGGTGCCGTCAAATTAAATGAAAAATGATGTGTGATAGTATGTGTCCGTTTATGACTCCTAGCTATACATTCAAACCCCACCTACCTTGATGGTGCACCTCACGATTTAAGAATGTATTTTCATGGGCCCAGTATACGTAGTTATGTCTGTTAAACAGCCCGCAGTTTGTAAACCAGTTTTCATTTGACCACAAAACCTTAAGCGGAAATTGAGGGTTTTCTTCCGATTTTTGTATGAACCAATTACAAAACAAGGTTCTTCTAAGTCACCATCTCGGAGTGCTTGACTAATATGTGTTGCATATGGATGAAACTTAAATTTTTAAAGAATTCTTTGTGCAGTTGATTTGGGTACTTCAGCAGTATTTTCCAGTTCACGATGGGAGATGCGAGATTGTCAACGACACTTTGTAAAACCAGAGCTTCAATTTTTTCATCAAGTTGTCGATTACGATTTTGTTTTTTAAAGAAACCCAACCAAAGCAAACTGAATTAGATTTTGTTAGGTTAGGTTTTTGAAACTTTCTATTTTTATGTGGTTAAAAATCAAGTAAAAATCACTCTACTCATCTATTGTAATACATGTGGTAAATAATATTGGTAGATCTGCGCATGCGGAAGTCAGGCAGCCAAAATACACTTGGTATGGCTAAATTTCGTGACTAAGCGGGCATAAAAAGATTTTGTTTCTCTTGTATTTTTCCGTGGGCAGCTCAAAAGCTGTACACCCACGGGGGTCCAAGATTTAATGGACACCTATCAAGTGTTGACAGTTAACTGTTTCGACCTTAAGGGACTTTTCAGAACACTGCATAGTCAATGTGACTCTTTTGTAAAGCTACAGAGGCGGTATATAAATCTCATCTTACGATGTTGGTAAGAGAAATAAAGCTTGCAATACCGTTGTTTTCACATAGGTGGCGACATCTTCAAATACAAAAGAAACTAAAATACAAGAGAAACAAAATTTTTCTATGCCCGCTTAGTTACAAAAACATTTTTTCCTTTTAGAAAAGAGAAATATAAAATGTTGAACTACAAAATTTGAAACAAAATATCCCGAAAACTAATCGACAGAATTTCCGCAGATTCTGTACTGTTGAATTGTAGCTAATGATAAGAAGAAGAATAAGAATACCAAAAGTGGGGATTAACAGTGAACATGGACAAGACACAGTATTTATGTATTGGAAACGAATTAAGTGAGTTAGAACTAGACAATGGACAAATAATATTTCCATGCAATGAGTATGTATACTTGGGTGTCACATTTATTAAGACAGGAACAGACTGTAAAGAACTGGAAAAAATAATAGCAAAAACATAAAAGGTTATTGGGTGTGTTAACAGTATTTTATGGAGCAGAGAGCAAAAAAAGAATGTAAAATTTAACATATATGAAACAATGGTGAAAGGCACGCTGTTGTATGGAATAGAGACTTGTCGCGTAACAGAAAAACACAAAACAAAAATTGAAATTGTCGAAATGGTTGCAATAAGAAGATCAATGAGAATATCTAGAACAGATCACATAAGAAATAAGATCATAAAAGAAAGAATGGGAGTCGAGGGAAGCATAACGGATGACATCACCAAAAGACAACTGATATTACGGCCATCTACCACGGATGAACGTCGAAAGATTAACAAAGCAGGTCCTAGAATGACAACCAATAGGGCGCAGAAAAAGAGGGCGTCTTAAACTAGAATGGCAACAGTCAATCCAAAGATCAACGAGTCGAAAACCTAACAGAAGATGATTGTTACGATCGAAGGAGGAGGAGAATAGGTGCCGGACAACGTAGAAAAACGTTCTAAACCGACATAGTAGTAGTATAAAAAATGGGGGGGAGGGAAATCCTGTGTTACTTATCGCAAAAGTCACGAACCGTCACTGATTCATTCTTCATAGGCGATATAAAATTGTACGAAAACAACAAACGCAGAACAGGAGTCGTTACCCCCAATTATAAGAAGTTTCCAGTACATTGCCCATTCCGAACTGGGGAATATTGTCTATAATTGGGCGAAATAGTTTCTTCTGTTTATTTCCCTGGAAAATGTTTTGCTATTATACATAAAACAGAAATGTTATTCCTATAGTTGCAAAAGTTTCGGCATCTCCTTACATTCCTGCAACTTTCTCAATTTTCCATTGCGTACTTTATACACTTTAAGACACATAAAACCATATACATAATATTCCAATCATTGGCGTAGCTAGTCTTGCTTTACAGGGGGGGCCGTGACCCCGGTCTATCTTGAACAAAAAGCAAACATAGGTTTTAAAGAGTCGTGCAAAGTGTGCAATGAATAAAAAAAAATACGCGCATTAAATGTTCTAATATTTTAATATAACAAATTTAATAATACATTTACCAACTTATTTATATATATACACAGGAAGTATGTAATTCAGCAATTCTACAAAGAAAGTTTTCTACGTCGCTGACTGAAAGCGTCTACCACACTGTCTAAGTCGACCTCAACATCTTTTTCTATGAATAACAATGACAAACCTGAGTGTCTCTCTTGAGTCATAGTTGTTCTAAGCCAATTAAAAACTCTCCTCATGGCAGAGAAAGACCTCTCGCAAGTTGCACTTGAAATTGGAAGAATACTCGCAACTTTAAAAAGTTGGAAGAGGTTTGGATAGGTGTTTTCTGCTATATGTTGTTTGATAGAATCATGAGTAACAGTTTGATTTAACCGAAAAATACAATTCTTTAAAACGGTCATTTCTGCTCTTAGAGCAGAAGTATTAATATTAAAAATTTTCCGGTATTGCTCGACGAATTTATTCCATTTAACGACGTGGGAAAACTTAATATGAAAATGGTTATGAAATTGTCACCAAAATCGGAAAATTTCCATAAGACACTAAACGCTATCCTCAAAAAAACTAAAAAGATTATATTTATTTTAGAAAAACAGTTTAAAAAGGTCTTTTATAACCTTACGACATCTACAACCCGATTTCGGAAACAGAGGGGCAAAGGTCGCTGTCTTTATTAAATGCGAAATTCAACTTACACTTCTATAATATTTTACAAGATGTCGCCAATATGTATGAAATATTCAATATGCATAATTATGTTTAAATTTAAAAAATATTTTCGGGAAATTGCATAAGTGCAGAAAAGTTACCGATAATTTAAAGAGAAAAAGCCTAATTCCGCAAGACAAGGGCTTTTTCCTGAAATGTAAACATTATCTGAATGATTTTAAATTTTAATACACCTATTTTATTTGAATATTTCCCGAATAATAATAGAAAAGTATGTATTTTCAGCGTCATGTTCTTTTACTAGTAGTCGGTAGGGGAGGCCTAAAATATCTTAGGGGAGCCTAAGGGACTTCAGGGGGGGGGGCAGGCCCCCCTGCCCCCCCTAGCTACGCCAATGATTCCAATACCCACGATAACTGCCCATTCATGATGCAAACATGAGGGCCTTGGGTCTTTAAGCAAAAAAGACCTGATTGGTTACTTTCAAAGACATATGCATATTATTTCCATATAGTACGTATTATTGCAATACCTACGGTACCTTACGATGCAGAATGCAAACATATTTGAAATAGCAATATCAATGGGTATAAGTCTATCCTTTTTGCGGTCCTTAAGATAAAATGTCCTGATTGGTTATACTTTTAGGCATGAATATTATTTTATTTTTGTATTCGTTACGTCAAATCATCGGCGTACACATTGGCGTAGCTAGGGGGGAGCCAGGGGGGGCCTGGCTCCCCCTGAAGTCCTTTAGGCCCCCCCTAAGATATTTTAGGCCTCCCCTACCGACTACTAGTAAAAGAACATGACGCTGAAAATACATACTTTTCTATTATTATTTGGGAAATATTCAAATAAAATAGGTGCATTAAAATTTAAAATCATTCAGATAATGTTTACATTTCAGGAAAAAGCCCTTGTCTTGCGGAATTAGGCTTTTTCTCTTTAAATTATCGGTAACTTTTCTGCACTTATGCAATTTCCCGAAAATATTTTTTAAATTTAAACATAATTATGCATATTGAATATTTCATACATATTGGCGACATCTTGTAAAATATTATAGAAGTGTAAGTTGAATTTCGCATTTAATAAAGACAGCGACCTTTGCCCCTCTGTTTCCGAAATCGGGTTGTAGATGTCGTAAGGTTATAAAAGACCTTTTTAAACTATTTTTCTAAAATCAAGGCCAACACAAAAATAGAGGCCACGACCCTGAAAAAATCAGCTGTTCTCCCGGGGCTGAATTTTACATTGGGTCTTATGGGAGGTCAGAGGTTTTTTATGGTATTTTCAAAATGGCACTACAGATTTCCGCAAAATTTCAGTGAAATATTCTCAGACACCATCCCGATATTCCACCAAAGGTTTGTAAGGAAGCAACATGATTAAAAGGTTAAAATCTTCAAGATTTAGCATTCCTTATTTTGAATTCAAATTACCCGCCATGTACCACATGCCAACTGTTATATTTGACATGTATTTGACTTTCTCATCTGTGATTGTCACATTTCCTTCTGCTTTAAATTTAATTTTTGTGTGAGCTAATGAAGCGGCTATGAAAAATTAAGGATTACAATACATTTAAAAAAAATTGTTCTGCCAGAATAAGTAAAAACAATCTCAAAAATGACTTTATTTTAAAAAAAATCAAGTATTCATGAACCGTCATTCCAACTTCAATTTTTTAAAGACAATCAGCTGTGTCGTAACGTGACCATCAAAAAAAAATCAGCCCCGGATGTGACGTCAAGAAAGTGGAGGATCGTGGCCCGTCCGTTTTGATAGCCCTGCTAAAATAAATATAATAATCTTTTTAGTTTTTTTGAGGTTAGCGTTTAGTGTCTTATGGAAATTTTCCGATTTTGGTGACAATTTCATAACCATTTTCATATTAAGTTTTCCCACGTCGTTAAATGGAATAAATTCGTCGACCAATACCGGGAAATTTTTAATATTAATACTTCTGCTCTAAGAGCAGAAATGACCGTTTTAAAGAATTGTATTTTTCGGTTAAATCAAACTGTTGGTCATGATTCTATCAAACAACATATAGCAGAAAACACCTATCCAAACCTCTACCAACTTTTTAAAGTTGCGAGTATTCTTCCAATTTCAAGTGCAACTTGCGAGAGGTCTTTCTCTGCCATGAGGAGAGTTTTTAATTGGCTTAGAACAACTATGACTCAAGAGAGACACTCAGGTTTGTCATTGTTATTCATAGAAAAAGATGTTGAGGTCGACTTAGACAGTGTGGTAGACGCTTTCAGTCAGCGACGTAGAAAACTTTCTTTGTAGAATCGCTGATTATTAAATTTGTTATATTAAAATATTAGAACATTTAATGCGCGTATTTTTTTTTATTCATTGCACGCTTTGCACGACTCTTTAAAACCTATGTTTGCTTTTTGTTCAAGATAGACCGGGGCCACGGCCCCCCCTGAAAAGCAAGGCTAGCTACGCCAATGGGCGTACAGTTGACAAAAACTATATCTATGTAAATTTGGCATCTGTGCATTTTTCGTACCTTTATTTCTGAATGTTTGCATCAAACGCCAACCATTGTGTAAATAGGTAACAGGGAGTATTGGAATATTATGTATATGCATAAAACCCATACGCCGATTTTAAAGCTGGGTTTATACAGAAACAGCATGATATAACATAAGACATAGCATGACATAACATACCAGAGTTAAGCTTATGACAAATCCTGTTGATGTTTATACAACAAAATAACAACAAACGTAAAATTTAGTACTCGTGAATTTAAAAATCAAATAAGTTTTGTGGCTAATCGGGTAAAAAGGAGTTTTTGTTTCTCTCATATTTTTCCGTGGGTAGCTTGAAATAGGGATGGGCTCGCGGAGCAGTACCTGTTCATTGCGGAACAGATTTTTACTCGGAACAGGTCGGAACAGGTTTTTCAAGTTGTTCCGTTTTGTCGGAACAGTTTTTTTTTTAAATCTTAACGATCCTCGGACAACAGAAAAATAATCAAAGTTGGAAGTGGCACGAGGGGTACCGGCAAAGGCAAATCCATGCCTAGGAAACTCAATGTAATTTGACAGGTCGTTAGGTTAAAGTTCTCACTAAGCTCAAAAGAGGCGCTGCGGTCGCGCGTTTGTTCCATATTCTATTTTTTTTGAGAATTATCTGTGATTTGGATTTTTCGTCCCCCTTTTTTTCAGGTAGAAAAACCTCTTCCACCGTATTTTATTTCGGGTTCATTTTAAATCTATCTTTTTGGCTTATGTAGGTAATCTTTGCTGCTGTGACGCATTAAAATTAAATTTTGTTAAATTTGTAACTTTTGCAATTTTAAATATAAAAGAATAAGAATTTCTAGTTGCTTTTCTGGGTGAAGTGTCTAAAGTTCAGACGAGTATAAAATGCATAGTTTTCCGAGACATTTTAAGGTAAGTTTTCTTATTTTCTTATTTGAGGTTAGATTGGCATTTGATAAAATTTGTATTGGTAGTGTCTTTTTAACTTCTTATCGCTTACTTTACGGAACTCTGAATACAAGTTTCCAATGCCTGATAGGTGCCTTATTTGCCCATCAATTAAGCACAAATTTAGTGTTAATTTTATGTCTATCCCTTTCTTTTGATATTAAGTAAAAGGGAGACACATACAAAATTAACACTAAATTTGTGCTTAATTGATGAGTAAACGAGGGATTACCCAGCAGCGTAATGTACTTTGAATAAATTTATTCCTTAATTCTAAATCTTTAATGTGGTTATAAGTTGATTTTTTTTATTGTTTTCAGCTTTTGGATGATATGTGCGACCACTGATAAGCTAGGTATATACTACTTTGAAACATACCCTACACAACTTACAACCAAGGCGAGGAGGTACTTTTAAATCATGTCAGATTTTTGTCAAGCTGTTAAAAAGTAGACATTTAAGAATGATTCTCTTTACGAACAACTGTTTCATTATTTATTCACTCATCACTCAGCAGAAATTTTAAAAGCAAATTTAAATATGCTAGATAGTGTTTGGTTTTTCATTATATTTTATTTTACCGATCAATTAGACTATGTATTATTTCATCAATAGTTAGTCGTTGATTTGTAACTTTTTTTATAATAATAAAAACTCATTTAAAAAATGTTTTATTTATTGCACTTTATATATCATTTTCAATCTGTTTATATCTTATAAAGACAGTGTATGTCTTTATAAAATATTGACTGATTAAAAATTAAAAAAAAAACTTTAAAATTAAAGAAAATTTATTATAAAAGGCGATTCAAATTTCCCGTCTTAACTTTTAGTTCGTCACTAAGCTCTGCAGTGGGCGCCACAGAGCTTACGACCTGTCAAACAGCCGGAGTTGCCTATCTAGTAAGAACTCACTGAACCGCGCCGCAAATCCTATATCTATGGGCAAATCGGCTGTCTAAGAGACCAAAGAAAAGACCTGATGGCTTTTTTTTTGGTCGCAAATTTTTGTTTATGCGCCCTTTTCATCATTCGACAACCCATCGCCTGCTCTTGTTCTAGTTTTTCTTTCATAGCGATGTATTTTCATGTTGTTAATAATTTTTTTAATTTTTTGCCTTTTTTATAACAGTATCTGTACTGGTTTATAATTTTTATGGAACAAAATAAACGCCATTATCGGTGGTGGTCCAAATGGCGGTCTTAAAAGATTTATCACTAAAAGGAAATCAAGCCAATTTGTCAGACCCCTGGGACGGAAACGCTTAAAAGCTCCTTTTATCCAAGAAAAAAAATGAAAGCTACAATAAACTCGTTATACAGGGGTCTCAAAAGGGTATTTTCACAAAATAGCCTGTGCCGGCGTAAAAAATATCAAAACGGACGGGCCACGATCCTACACTTTGTTGACGTCACATCGTGGGCTGATTTTTTTTTGATGGTTACGTTACGACACAGCTGTTTGTCTTTGAAATTTTGAAGTTGAAATGATGGTTAAAGAATATATATGTATATATTTTTTTAATAAAGTCGGTTTTGAGATTATTTTTACTGTATTCTTGCAGAACATTTTTTTTAAATGTATAATAATCCTTAATTTTTTGGAGCCACTTCATTAGCCCACACAAAAATTAAATTTAAAGCAGAAGGGAAAGTGTTCGTCCCTCAAAAACTGATTTTTTTGTAGTGTAATTTTGTTTTAAACAGATTAACGCTGGTATTTTTGGATTCTTAATGAACTTTATTGTAAAAAATCATTAAAAAATCGAAAAAGTTTTACAATACTAACAAATAAATAAATGCCACGACAAAAACAAATATAACAGTTGGCATGCGGTGCTTTTGATCATCTTGCATCCTTACAAAAGTTTGGTAATAAATCTGACCTCCCATAAGACCCAATGTAAAAGTCAGCCCACCGAGAACAGCTGCATAAATAAATTTAGAAAAAAAAACTTTTTGAAAACAAGCTTTTATGAAATGGACTAAAAAGCATAAAATAATATTTTGAGTGTTCTGATATTATAATAATAAAAGCGATGGGCGTGGGGAAATTTACCCGTTTTTGTTTTAGCCTTGTTAACTCGAAGTTTAGTGAAAATTCATTATATTATAGCAGAGAAATGTAAGGGTAGACAATTTAACCCAACCCAACCCAACCCTACTCAAGCTACTCTACATTTTTCTGATATGGACGGCCATTATTACGCCTGCTTCATATTAGGCAGATCATCCGCGACCGGCTGTGTGTCGATTTATTTTGTCACATTGACCCGTCATCGGTTGTGGACGATCCACCAAATGCGCATGGAAAGGCATTTACCTAATATTAAATACGCCCATCGCTTTTATAATTATGATATCAGAACACTCAAAATATTATTTTATGCTTTTTAGTCCATTTTATAAAAGCTTGTTTTTAAAAAGTTTTTTTTCTAAATTTATTTTTTAATTTTTAGATTTGTCTAAGTCTATGCATTTGAGCTTGCGCATCGATATTGCAGGGAGTCTTTCCTGTCAATTTTCAAATATCTAAGTCTTCGATCAGAAGGCCGTCCAACAAAGGCGACATATGCTAAAACTGTCGTATTATTATGATCATTATGCGCAAGGATTAATTAATTTTGGTCGAGATCGAACAAACTCAAGCCTTACCCCTTCAACGCCACCCCCCCCCCTTTTTAGTGAGAGAGCATGTGATTTTTGAAATCAATCAGATACCTACGTGGAAGTCAGTTGAAAGTAATCAGAAAAAATCGTCATTAAATCGTCCATTTTGAATCAGCCATATTGAATTTTTGTAATCAGATCAAAAATTCGTAATCCTCATTTTCAAAAACCCCCAGATACCAATTTTGGTGGAAATCTGACAAACTAAAATTTTACCCCTTCTCCGCCCTCCACGTTAGGGGTGAGTCAGTGATACCATATTATTGGATTGTCATCGGAACTATACCGGTATACGAAATTTGAAGTCAATCGGATACGTGGAAGTCAGTTGAAAGTAATCAGAAAAACTTGACATTAAATCGTCCATTTTGAATCCGCCATATTGAATTTTTGTAATCTGATCAAAAATTCGTCATTCTTATCCTCAAAAACCCCCAGATACCAATTTTGGTTGAAATCGGACAAACTAAAGTTTTACCCCCTCTCCACCCCCCACGTTAGGGGGGAGGTAGGTAGCCGATGAAACCGTATTATTGTATTGTCATCGGAACTAAAACGATATGCGAAATTTGAAGACAATCGGATGTTTGGAAGTTCTTCAAAAATGAGTTTTGATTACATACATACATACCCACATACATACAGGTGAAGTTAAATAAAAGCTTGTAAAAAACGTCTGACCTCCCATAAGACCCAATGTAAAAGTCAGCCCCCCGAGAAAAGCTGCATAAAAAAATAAAATGGCATAAAATAAAATGAAAAAGCAAGCGGCTCCTCCAAGCTCGGTACGCTACTGAATATCTGATATGTCTTTTATATCTACATAAAGTTTATAAATATAAAAAGGCAATTCTGCTACGATGGTACCCGCCCAATATAATTACTATAATGTATACATATAAAATCATCCCACCTATTAGCTTTTGCATACAAGGAATTAAGTCTTGAATTATTACTGCAAATTGCTTTTTGAGAAACAAAATAATTACTTATTAAATACTGAAAAAAAATGTCATTATCATGTAATCATTGGCGTAGCTAGCCTTGCTTTTCAGGGGGGCCCGTGGCCCCGGTCTATCTTGAACAAAAAGCAAACATAGGTTTTAAAGAGTCGTGCAAAGTGTGCAATGAATAAAAAAAAATACGCGCATTAAATGTTCTAATATTTTAATATAACAAATTTAATAATACATTTACCAACTTATTTATATGTATACACAGGAAGTATGTAATTCAGCAATTCTACAAAGAGTTTTCTACGTCGCTGACTGAAAGCGTCTACCACACTGTCTAAGGCGACCTCAACATCTTTTTCTATGAATAACAATGACAAACCTAAGTGTCTCTCTTGAGTCATAGTTGTTCTAAGCCAATTAAGAACTCTCCTCATGGCAGAGAAAGACCTCTCGCAAGTTGCACTTGAAATTGGAAGAATACTCTCAACTTTAAAAAGTTGGTCGAGGTTTGGATAGGTGTTTTTTGCTATATGTTGTTTGATAGAATCATTACCAACCAACAGTTTGATTTAACCGAAAAATACAATTCTTTAAAACGGTCATTTCTGATCTTAGAGTAAAAGTATTAACATTAAAAATTTCCCGGTATTGCTCGACGAATTTATTCCATTTAACGACGTGGGAAAACTTAATATGAAAATGGTTATGAAATTGTCACCAAAATCGGAAAATTTTCATAAGACATTAAACGCTAACCTCAAAAAAACTAAAAAGATTATTATATTTATTTTAGAAAAACAGTTTAAAAAGGTCTTTTATAACCTTACGACATCTACAACCCGATTTCGGAAACAGAGGGGCAAAGGTCGCTGTCTTTATTAAATGCGAAATTTAACTTACACTTCTATAATATTTTACAAGATGTCGCCAATATGTATGAAGTATTCAATAAGCATAATTATGTTTAAATTTAAAAAATATTTTCGGGAAATTGCATAAGTGCAGAAAAGTTACCGATAATTTAAAGAGAAAAAGCCTAATTCCGCAAGACAGGGGCTTTTTCCTGAAATGTAAACATTATCTGAATGATTTTAAATTTTAATGCACCTATTTTATTTGAATATTTCCCGAATAATAATAGAAAAGTATGTATTTTCAGCGTCATGTTCTTTTACTAGTAGTCGCTAGGGGAGGCTGCTCTCTCCTCAAAAATAGAAGAAAAATAAAATATTAATATTTCTTATTAAAATATTTGCTTATTAAAAATATTCTATTGACATTGTTTTGTTTTTGCAAATTTTGTACTAAAGTTTTGAAACGAAAATATAGGTATTTGTAACAGAATTTAAAGTGCCTTTTAATATCAGTTCTCATCAAAGCTAAGCACTCTAGAACGCCTACCTCGAAATAAATTCAATGTAACCTCAGATAGGCAAAAGATACATTTCTCGGCTCGACTTAACCAGCCTTAATGCGGGCTTTACAATTCTATAATTGTCCCTTTCGCCTTAACGCATACAATGACTAAAGTTCAGCTCCGACACTGGCTCTGACGGTCTGCCGACACGATTAAGTCAAAGATTATAGATTATAATATACAGGGTGTTCCTTAAGGGTTTGCGAATATTTAAGGAGGTGATTCTACATTAAAAAATAATGATAATTTGTCGTATAAGCTATGGTCGACAAATGCACCGTTATAGAAATACAGGGTGTTAAAGTTTTCAAAAAAAAATTGAAATTTATTAATAATTTCGAAATCATTAGGGATATTTTATTTAAATTTGGTACATAACTATAAATGTCTAAGGCGCATATTTTCCAAGAAGAAAATGATTTTTAACTTCGACAGTGGCGTGCGTACGGACACTAGCTTTTTAATTTTTTTAGAAAAAAATAGTACGCCACTGGTTTTTTTCAAAAAAGTTTTACTTTTTGAATTATCCACTTAATTTTAAAGAAAAAAGGTCCCTTAATTTTTTTCTCTACAAGGCGTCGTTCTTGAGTAAAAAAATAAAAACCGTTGTTCTGCAAAAGCAAAATAATGTGACCATTTAAAGAATACAATTGATCAAGTTGCCTTAGAAATATCTCGATTTAATTTAAATTTAGTACGTAATAATAGGCTATTAAGATGCGTTTTTCTCAATAAAAAAATAATGTTTAGCTTCATCAGTGGCGTGCGTACGGGTACTAAATTTTAAATTTTTAAAGAAAAAATAGTACGCCACTGGTTTTTTTAAAACATTTTTCTTCTTTCAAATTCCTCGTTTAATTTAAAAGAAAAAAAGTATCTTTAGTTTTTTTTCTACAGGGCGTTGTTTTTGAGTAAAAAAATAAAAACCGTTGTGTTGCCAAAGAATGTAATTTATTTAAGAATACATTAATCTAGTTGCCTTGGAAATACATAAAATATGACACTTAAAAAAAAAATAAAGAGACTTTTTTTCTTTAGAATTAAGTGCACTATTCAAAAAGTAAAAATGTTTTGAAAAAAACCAGTGGCGTACTATTTTTTCTTTAAAAATTTAAAATTTAGTACCCGTACGCACGCCACTGATGAAGCTAAACATTATTTTTTGTTGAGAAAAACGCATCTTAATCGCCTATTATTACGTACTAAATTTGAATTAAATCGAGATATTTCTAAGGCAACTTGATCAATTGTATTCTTTAAATGGTCACATTATTTTGCTTTTGCAGAACAACGGTTTTTATTTTTTTACTCAAGAACGACGCCCTGTAGAGAAAAAAATTAAGAGACCTTTTTTCTTTCGAATTAAGTGGATAATTCAAAAAGAAAAACTTTTTTGAAAAAAAACAGTGGCGTACTATTTTTTTCTGTAAAAATAAAAAAGCTAGTGCCCGTACGCACGCCACTGTCGAAGTTAACCATCATTTTCTTCTTGGAAAATATGCGCCTTAGACATTTATGGTTATGTGCCAAATTTGAATAAAATATCCCCAATGATTTCGAAATTATTAATAAATTTTAATTTTTTTTTGAAAACTTTAACACCCTGTATTTTTATAACGGTGTATTTTTCGACCATAGCTTATACGACAAATTATCATTATTTTTTAATGTAGAATCACCTCCTTAAATATTCGCAAACCTTTAAGGAACACTCTGTATATTATTGATTAAGTACGAATGCTTTCTCGGGCCGCAAGCCATCTCGCGGTCCGCGTTACCATGGGAACGGTGTGGGAGCGGAGGGGGTCATACCGCTGTTTTAATGCAAAAAAATCCACAGAATATCGCGGTTCGGTCCGCTTGTCAATATGTTATGGGCCAGTCTGATTAATGTAACATGATAATAGGGTTGTACCGTTTCCCGTGTTATTAATTATTATTTAATTAACCCTAATTGGGCACGAACGGGTGTGAAAGATTTGCACCATCTTCCTGATAAAAAATAAGAAAACATGAATCTTCCAGAGAACATATGAATTCTTGCACTGGATTTGCAGTGTTAGGTAAAACGAATATTACAAACTCAGTCAAGTGGTACTTGAAAAATCCATTATCCCCACCCTTAAACCATTTGCGCCTCTTCAGCTTTACAACCCACCGGCTACCACTGATCCACAGATAACAGCTTTCCCTAAAAATTTCCTAAAAATCGGTTCAGCGGTTTAGGAGCTATCGCTTTACGGACAGACATACACACACTCACATACACACGGAAGGACGTCACGACGATATTGCTAAAGCGGGGTCTACACATAACGTTTTGCCTGACGTTTTATTTGATTAGGTAAAACGGATCAGGCAAAACCTTTCGTGTAGACAATAAAACGTACGTTTTGCCTGAACTGAACAGGACTGAAGTCGGACCTGTTGAACTGATCGGTAGAGGCTTTGTTTCCGGTAAAACGTCAGTTTTAGCCGCATTTCTTGTGGTAGGGCATACAATTTTAATTCCTTTCGAGTGCAACTTACAAGTTGGTATACGAAACGTCCGACATTAGATAAGATATTTTTTAGGAAATCAAACAGGTTATTATTGTCTTCCTTCACTAATTTTTAATTTATTTTAAACAAATAGTCCCGTAAGTTTCGTAAGCAGAAACTTACATCTTTAGGGGACATTACTAAACTAAATCAGCACAACATTTTGAAAAACTGGTTAAAAAACTATGTTTAGCTACTGAAACGGTTAAGTCATAGACATTTCAAACAAAAAACATTATTGACAAAAGCAGTGTAGTATCAAAATCCATGGTGTATCAAAAACTGATCTAAAAACGTACGTTAAAACTATCAAGTGTGTACGCCTGTTTTTCAACCGTCATACTTGACCCTTTTGACTGACAGGCAAGACGTAAGGTAAAATGTTATGTATTTTGAGCGTTCATGCAAAAAAAAATTATTTTGTCGAAAACAATACCTTCTCTACTCATTGCTGCTCGAGCTAGATTAAAACACCCTGTATTTTTTATATAATATTCTATCCACATTTTATATTGACGCATGTAAACAAATTTTTAATTTTAATCTTGCAAAAACAACATATACAAATTATAAAATGTAAAAACGCCTACTGAAAATCTGGTTAGTAGATCTATAAAATGTAATTTCAATCATTTTTTAGATGCCGCAATTTTTTTCAAAAAATTTATTGCTTTCATAGTTTATCCAAATTTCCGGTTTAGAAAAAATAAATTTTTATCTATGTTTGCTTCTGAAAGATTTTAGAGAATATTTTTCTAAAATAAATACGCAAAAATAAAATTGAAATAATAGTAGGTAGGGTAAATTATAACATATAAAGTAAGTTAAAACATTTTGGACTTCCATTGTCTTTATTTATTTTAAATACAACGATTCGGTTAGTAAGTATCACTAACTGTTTTCAAGTGTAAACTAAAAAATGCAGTCTACTACTTATACTCCGTGCATGGTAGCTGCTACAGGGAGGGCAACGGGGTAGTGTCTTCCTAAAACTAGACAACAAACAGTATTCATTGATTTATTTTAAAAAAGTTAAATCTTCCCTTACGGCATGATTGTCTAGTTCTTTTTATTATCTATGGTTAACATCAAGAGATTAATTGGGTGAACTTTTTTAGCGTAACTCATTACAAGCCGGCAGCGCCGCGCGGGGTAAGGTTTCAATTTCACAGGTTTTTCAGCGGGGTATGGGTGAATGTTCTCGAGCGGGGGCGGGAGGAATGTGTGTTTTAGTTGAAGTCGGCCATCATTATCGTGCGTAAACGTCCGTTGCCCTTCTACACGTTGCCGGTTCTATCCTTAGAAAAGACGTATGAGTTTGTTTTGATTTGGGTTATGTCAGTAGTAAAAAGCATTGCCGGTCGCGTGTCATTGTTTTTTTATCGTTTGTTTAAAAAATCGAAATAAATACCGTCGATTACATAATTAACTGTGCAAATTTAAATACGTTGTCATCTTTAAGGCCACATAGACTAAAAATCCTAAAAATTAACAAAAATTTTAGTGCAAGTAATAAAAAATTATACGATGCTGAAAACTGGTTGTGCGGTTGTTAAAAACGAAATGCTGTTTTTGCTTTATTTGTCTTATTATGAACAATCCACGAAGTGATCCTGTGTGGATGGCGAAAGGAATGTGTGATTTCAAGCACTTTAGTGAAAATTTGAAGACACAAAGTAAGTAAAAATATTTTGGGGTGATTTTGGGTGTCTTTCGAAAATAAGGAAACAAACTATTGTGATGTCAGTCGAAAGTGATTCAGATATAAAACCAACAGATCAGGATAGGCAAAACATTAGGGACAATTTAAAAAACCTCAGTTTTGAAGAACTAATTAAGCTTAAAGAAAAACTGGGTTCTAAAGTATGCAACGAAACAGTCTATGGCAATGTTAAACAAAAAAAAGAACGAAAAGACCCAACTAACATTTATAGTAGCGGCTACATGTTCTAAAGGCTTTGCTACTTTCTTATAGTAGAAATGTGGTGATCCCAACCAAAATTTGTTACTTTTTAGTTCTAACTACTATTTAGTATCAGGAAATAGTAGATGTTTCGTAAAAACGACCCTCTAAACTACTTCATAGGATTGTTTCTTGATAGTCGATTCTGATAGTCTTCTCTACCACAATAAGACGTTGCTAAAGTTTTACTTTCTTTTTAGTCGTTATTTCGTAGTCGCCCTGACTTTTATATCCTACTTAATTACCACTAGAAAGTTAAGCTTCATTGGAGTCCCAAACAAGTGTATCCGACAACTACATTATAACTTTAATTTTTACCACAAAAGTTTGTGTCATCATAGTAACATCTGATGTAACAATGTAGACAAAATAACTTTTTGGATCAACTTTAAAGTCGCAACTACTTTCAAGTAACCTTTTCGACTATCAGGGAATATAGTTTGGGACGCCATGTTTTTATGTAAGAAAGAAAATTTAATATTTTTGTTGTCGTTTTATGAGCTCATATTAAAGAGCCATACTATTTTATAAACAAATTAGTTGAAGCTTACCAAAAATGCTCTTCTTAAGCACCATTTGTTGGAGTTAACTGTCGATTATGAAAACATAACCTCCAAAATCACAACACAAAAATTCCATCAGCTACCAGAAAACGGCTCAATTTTACGGGCGCACCGGTTTTTTGCAATATATATAATGCATGTTATACAAAAAACTTTGCGTCGCACTCGAATTTTGATCCTCTGCTCGTAAATTCTCACACTTTTGGATAACATAGTTCATATTATAACCATAACCAAACAAAAAAACTAAGCGAGTCTGTTTACTGTTGTGTCCACCATATTGTGTAACAATTCTACCAAAAAGAAACGATTATATTATTTGCAACTACATCGCAACTTTTATGCCATTACGGAAAAAAACAGCCTCTACGACGTAGTAGATACCTGGCTACGACGTAGTAGTGTAGTTGTTACTACAGTGACTTTAAACACTTGGCCAAGTAGTTATAACCAGAAATTGGTTCCCCACTTAGGGAATTATAACGTCGCTGTATGGTATACTGAGACGTAGCGGGAGTACGTTGCGGTTACTTTTAAGAAATTCTTTCTAGTTGGGGTTTCGTCGTTACAACTTTAATTGTTTGTTGGGGAATTAAAGAGAGTCAACAAAAACCGACCAAGAGAAGTCAGCTCCAAAATACGCGCGAAAAAACTTAAATTAGTAGCTCAAATACCTGTCATAAAAGCGCCTAGACCAACACCAGCCAGAGATCCAAGGTGTGATCCTATGTGTGGCGAATTTGATCGAGACACATTTAAATCGAACTATTGTTTTGTTAATGACATTAGACAGAAAGAGAAAAAAGCGTTACAAGAGGAGTATAATGAGTATACAGATCCAGAAAAGAAGCACAAGATTAAGCTGCTTATACAGAGAGTGGAAAATCAACTCAGGGAAGAGGAAAAGATAAGAAAAGTAAAAGAAAAAGAACGAAGTGAGAAAAAATAAATTAGAGAGCAACTGAAGAAAGGAGAGAAGCCTGTGTTTAAAAAGAAATCAACAAAGAAGATAGAAAATCTTGTAGAAAAATATGAAGAATTGAAGAAGACAAACAGATTACAGAAACACATTGAGAAGAGAACCAAAAAGTTAAAAAATAAAGATAGGAAAAATAATATGATTGAATAACGGATTGTTAAGACAAACCAGAATAATTGCTACTTATTTAAATAACCACATAGAATTTTCTATGCTAGGCAAGACTGATATTAGGTGCCAATTGAATAGTGCCTATAGGCAAAACATTACCGAACATAATGAAAATGTGGCAAAAAATATACATACATACTTAATAGGTTAATAGACTGTTTAAAATTCTGTGGGATTTTTGAGGTTGCTCTACGGGGCCATGATGAGTCTGAAACTGGTGCAAACACTTTGCGCATATAAAAGAAGGGCGAATATACTTTATCTATAAACAAATAAACTAAAAACTACACCAAGTAGCTGCTGTTTGTAAAATGCTAAAATAAAATTGTTTAGGGGAGTTTTTTTATCTTCTTTTCCATGCAATATAAATTTTTGCCCCCCCCCCCCAATTTATAACGTCACCAGCCGCTAATGGTTTCTACCCAATCAATTTTAAACACAGTAGAACCATAACTTATTTTATGATTAGAAGCTCTGTATTTTGACATTGGCACACTCAGGAATATTTTCAAGGGGCCGATACCTCATCATAGTCTCTTACTTCAAGCGATTTTATTTTTAAAATAAAATATGTAGAAAATATCTTTAAAAAATTTTATTCTTGTTGAGAGGGGGCTTTCCCCGAAGCCCTCGCCCATGCGCGTAGTCAGGGTCTCGCTCAGGGTGGGCAAAAAAGCAAAAAAATGTAAAATCAAATATTGATTACTAAATGAGCTAAAGCCAGGATGGGGCAGGTGACAAGCCAGGGTTGGGCAAGTGCCCCACCCTGCCCCACCCTGACTACGCCCATGCCCTCGCCCCCTGGGTGCGCCCGTGATTTTGACAATTGTGTTCCATATTTTCTTCCATTTCCGTGCCTGGATATACACGTGTCTTATTTTTTGTCATATATAATATTTCACACGTTCCCATATCGAAGGCGACACACTTTTGAGTTGACTTTCAGCGGCGTAGCGTGCCCGAAAGGGCGGGGGGGGGGGGGCGACAGCTAAAAAGGGCGCCTCTGAAAACTGATGAAAAATCTTGTGACAAAAAAAAGCAAAAAGGTCAAAAGGGCGCCTCTCACAAATCTTGCGACCAAAAACAAAAAAAAAAAAAGGTCATCATGTGTGAGGGGGCGGCCGATAAGTCACAAGGGCGCCTCTCACGAATCTTGCGACCACAAAAAAAAAAGGTCATCATGCCGTTAGTTTCCTTTGGCACCCACTCAATTGGCCGTTACCCGCCCGACTTAATAAAGCTGAGGACGCTTCGGCCACTACCCTCGGGGCGGGGGGGGGGCGACAAACCCCCCCGCCCCCCCCACGCTACGCCGCTGTTGACTTTGAGTTGTTTTGGCTCTATAAATCGTTTTTGCTATATCAAACGTCGTCGTGTGTGTATCGGTGGATCAAACCTCTTTGTATATCGTCTGGTGGTTAAAATAGGGGAAAGCTAATCTATAATAATGTCTTTTTTACCAACAATATTACAGAGATATAGAGATTCTGGAATAAATAGAGACAGGGCTATCAAAACGGACGAGTAACTGATTTTTTTTTGATGGTCTCGTCACGGCACAGCTGATTGTTTTTATAATATTGAAGTTGGAATGACGGTTCATTAATATTAAAATAAAGCCGGTTTTGATATCCATAATTTTTTTGAGCCGCTTCATTAGCTCACACTAAAATTAAATTTAAAGCAGAAGCGAATGTGACAAACACAGATGACAAATACATGTCAAATATAACAGTTGCCATGCGGTACATGGCGGGTAATTTGAATTCAAAATAAGGAGTACTAAATCTTAAAGATTTTAACCTTTTAATCATCTAGCATCCTTAGAAAAGTTTGGTGGAATATCGGGATGGTGTCTAAAAATATTTCACCGAAATTTCGCCGAAATCTGTAGTGCCATTTTAAAACTATCATAAAAAAACGTCTGACCTCCCATAAGACCCAATGTAAAGGCAGCCCCCCGAGAACAGTCGATTTTTTTAGGGTCGTGGCCTGTATTTTTTGTTGGCCATATTGTACATATATTCAAGATGTACGTGGTCAACCCAAACTACTATAGTTACAGGATACGTGTGAGCCAGTGGCGTATATATGGGGGGCTGGGGGGGCTGGGGGGCCCGGGCCCCCACCCCCCCCCCCCCCCCCGAAGCTAAGACTTTTTAGATATTTTCCACACATTTTATGAATACAAACATAAAATAGCATAAAACACGGCCTCATATGGTCTCGGCCCCCCCCTGAGACTGTCTCGGGCCCCCACCGAAACTTTTTTCTATATACGCCACTGGTGTGAGCTATAATTTGCGTAATTGTTTTTGGGTATAGTCGCGAGTAGAAAACCCAATAATTTATGTCAGTAGTCAGCAGCAGTAACTAACACCAAAAAGAAAATTAAAAATTTGAAGGAAAAATGTTAAAAATAACAATTTAACAATATAGATTCAGAAAGGAGGACAGCAGTTAAACTGAATGGAGTATATTATGCATTTTTCAGGACACTTTGTCAACATTAAATAAGTAGAGAGTTAATGTACCAAAGAATAATCGTCTTTCTCTTGCATACAGCGGCAACTCTCCTTTTATCATAATAATTTTACTCCTAACTACATTTTGACGACTTTTCTTGCACACAGTGGCGAAACAAAAAAAAAATACTCTGCCAATATATGGGCCCCTAAGCTCACACTAGGTACTATAATTATAGTGTACGTGTGAGCTAATATAACTAAAAACTGAAATATATTTTATTTAACTCCAGACCAAATTACCTTTTGTTTAATACCACACAAGCCATGTTTTGACTTAAACTCAAATTTTTGAAATCTACCCCAACCCTTAAAAAAAACAAAAAACTAAAATGTATTTTGTTAAACTCCGGACTCAATTACCTTTCGTTTGATATCACACACGCCATATTTTCACTTAAACTCTAATTTTTAAAATATACCCCCACCCTTTTATTAGCTCACACATATACTATACTATAGTAGTGTGAGCTATGGTGATCCTACTTTTTTCGAGAAAAAAAAAGTTGCTCCGATTTTAAAAAATTTTATATATCTTTGCGTTTCAGATGATTTTGAAACTTTTTTGTTGCGCCGTCTGTCTGTCTGTCTGTCTGTCTGCAGCGGCGTAGCGTGCCCGAAAGGGCGGGGGGGGGGGGGGGGGCGACAGCTAAAAAGGGCGCCTCTGAAAACTGATGAAAAACCAAAAAGGCGCCCCTCCCAAATCTTGCGCCCAAAAAAAAAGAACCGCGCCGTAGAAATTTGAACCGCGCCGTCTCCAAAAAAAAAAAAGGTCATCATATGTCAGGGGGCGGCCAATAAGTCACAAGGGCGCCTCTGACGAAATCTTGCAACTAAAGAAAAAACAAAAAGGTCATCATGTCTGAGGGGGCGGCCGATACGACACAAGGGCGCCTCTCCCACCTATGGGGCGCCACTACCCTCGGAGCGGGGGGGGCGAAGAACCCCCCGCGCCCCCCCCCCCACGCTACGCCGCTGTCTGTCTGTATGTCTGTCTGTCTGTCTCTCTGTCTGTATGTCTGTCTGTAACGACCAACGCGCATAACTCAAAAACCGCTTGGCCGATTTTAATGAAATTTGGTACCTAGGCTGAGTTTTGGGCCGAGATGGTCCCATTTAAAAATGAACAAAATCCACCGAACACAAACCAAATAAAAGGGTGGGGGTAGATTTCAAAAATTAGAGTTTAAGTGAAAATATGGCGTGTGTGATATCAAACGAAAGGTAATTGAGTCTGGAGTTAAACAAAATACATTTAATTTATTTAAAAAAAAAGTGGGGGTATATTTCAAAAATTAGAGTTTAAGTGAAAATATGGCGTGTGTGATATCAAACGAAAGGTAATTGAGTCCGGAATTTAACAAAATACATTTTAGTTTTTTAGCTCACACATATACTATACTATAGTAGTGTGAGCTATGGTGATCCTACTTTTTTCGAGAAAAAAAAAGTTGCTCCGATTTCAAAAATTTTTATATATCTTTGCGTTTCAGATGATTTTGTAACTTTTTTGTTGCGCCGTCTGTCTGTCTGTCTGTCTGTCTGTATGTCTGTCTGTCTGTCTGTCTGTCTGTCTGTCTGTAACGACCAACGCGCATAACTCAAAAACCGCTTGGCCGATTTTAATGAAATTTAGTACCTAGGCTGGGTTTTGGACCGAGATGGTCCCATTTAAAAATGAACAAAATCCACCGAACACAAACCAAATAAAAGGGTGGGGGTAGATTTCAAAAATTAGAGTTTAAGTGAAAATATGGTGTGTGTGATATCAAACGAAAGGTAATTGAGTCTGGAGTTAAACAAAATACATTTAATTTATTTAAAAAAAAAAGTGGGGGTATATTTCAAAAATTAGAGTTTAAGTGAAAATATGGCGTGTGTGATATCAAACGAAAGGTAATTGAGTCCGGAATTTAACAAAATACATTTTAGTTTTTGTTTTTTTTAAGGGTGGGGGTAGATTTCAAAAATTTGAGTTTAAGTCAAAACATGGCTTGTGTGGTATCAAACAAAAGGTAATTTAGTCTGGAGTTGAATAAAATAAATTTTAGTTTTTAGTTATATTAGCTCACACGTACACTATAACTGTAGTACCTAGTGTGAGCTTAGGGGCCCATATATTGGCAGAGTATTTGGTTTGTGTTCGGTGGATTTTGTTCATTTTTAAATGGGACCGTCTCGACCCAAGACCCAGCCTAGGTACCAAATTTCATTGAAATCGGCCAAGCGGTTTTTGAGTTATGCGCGTTGGTCGTTACAGACAGACAGACTGACAGACAGACAGACGGACAGACAGACAGACAGACAGACGGCGCAACAAAAAAGTTTCAAAATCATCTGAAACGCAAAGATATATAAAAATTTTTGAAATCGGATCAACTTTTTTTTCTCTAAAAAATCCTAATTTTTTCGATAAAAAAAAGTTGCTCCGATTTCAAATTTTTTTATATATCTTTGCGTTTCAGATGATACTACACAATAGTAGTGTAAGCTATGGTGATCCTAATTTTTTCGATAAAAAAAAAAGTTGCTCCGATTTCAAAATTTTTTATATATCTTTGCGTTTCAGATGATACTACACAATAGTAGTGTAAGCTATGGTGATCCTAATTTTTTCAATAAAAAAAAAGTTGCTCCGATTTCAAAATTTTTTATATATCTTTGCGTTTCAGATGATACTACACAATAGTAGTGTAGCTATGGTGATCCTAATTTTTTCGATAAAAAAAAAGTTGCTCCGATTTCAAAATTTTTTATATATCTTTGCGTTTCAGATGATACTACACAATAGTAGTGTAAGCTACGGTGATCCTAATTTTTTCGATAAAAAAAGTTACTCCGATTTCAAAAATTTTTATATATCTTTGCGTTTCAGATGGTACTACACAATAGTAGTGTAAGCTATGGTGATACCTAACTTTTACAATAAAAAAAAAGTTGCTCCGATTTCAAAAATTTTTATATATCTTTGCGTTTCAGATGATACTCCACAATAGTAGTGTAAGCTATGGTGATCCTAATTTTTTCGATAAAAAAAAGTTGCTTCGATTTCAAAATTTTTTATATATCTTTGCGTTTCAGATGATACTACACAATAGTAGTGTAAGCTATGGTGATCCTAATTTTTTCGATAAAAAAAAGTTGCTTCGATTTCAAAATTTTTTATATATCTTTGCGTTTCAGATGATACTACACAATAGTAGTGTAAGCTGTGGTGATCCTAATTTTTTCGATAAAAAAAAAGTTGCTCCGATTTCAAAATTTTTTATATATCTTTGCGTTTCAGATAATACTACACAATAGTAGTGTTAACTATGGTGATCCTAATTTTTACAATAAAAAAAAAGTTGCTCCGATTTCAAAAATTTTTATATATCTTTGCGTTTCAGATGATACTACACAATAGTAGTGTAAGCTATGGTGATCCTAATTTTTTCGATAAAAAAAAGTTGCTCCGATTTTAAAATTTTTATATATCTTTGCGTTTCAGATGATACTACACAATAGTAGTGTAAGCTATGGTGATCCTAATTTTTTCGATAAAAAAAAGTTACTCCGATTTCAAAATTTTTTATATATCTTTGCGTTTCAGATAATACTACACAATAGTAGTGTTAACTATGGTGATCCTAATTTTTACAATAAAAAAAAAGTTGCTCCGATTTCAAAATTTTTTATATATCTTTGCGTTTCAGATGATACTACACAATAGTAGTGTAAGCTATGGTGATCCTAATTTTTTCGATAAAAAAAAGTTGCTCCGATTTCAAAATTTTTATATATCTTTGCGTTTCAGATGATACTACACAATAGTAGTGTAAGCTATGGTGATCCTAATTTTTTCGATAAAAAAAAGTTACTCCGATTTCAAAAATTTTTATATATCTTTGCGTTTCAGATGGTACTACAGTAAGCTATGGTGATCCTAATTTTTTCGATAAAAAAAAGTTGCTCCGATTTCAAAATTTTTTATATATCTTTGTGTTTCAGATGATACTACACAATAGTAGTGTAAGCTATGGTGATCCTAATTTTTTCGATAAAAAAAAGTTGCTCCGATTTCAAAATTTTTATATATCTTTGCGTTTCAGATGATACTACAGTAAGCTATGGTGATCCTAATTTTTTCGATAAAAAAAAGTTGCTCCGATTTCAAAAATTTATATATATATCTTTGCGTTTCAGATGATACTACACAATAGTAGTGTAAGCTATGGTGATCCTAATTTTTTCGATAAAAAAAAGTTGCTCAGATTTCAATTTTTTTTATATATCTTTGCGTTTCAGATGATACTACACAATAGTAGTGTAAGCTATGGTGAGCCTAATTTTTTCGATAAAAAAAAAATTGCTCCGATTTCAAAATTTTTTATATATCTTTGCGTTTCAGATGATACTACACAATAGTAGTGTAAGCTATGGTGATCCTAATTTTTTCGATAAAAAAAAGTTGCTCCGATTTCAAAAAATTTTATATATCTTTGCGTTTCAGATGATACTACACAATAGTAGTGTAAGCTAAAGAGATTCTAATTTTTTCGATAAAAAAAAAGTTGCTCCGTTTTCAAAAATTTTTATATATCTTTGCGTTTCAGATGATACTACACAATAGTAGTGTAAGCTATGGTGATCCTAATTTTTTCGATAAAAAAAATTGCTCCGATTTCAAAATTTTTTATATATCTTTGCGTTTCAGATGATACTACACAATAGTAGTGTTAACTATGGTGATCCTAACTTTTACAATAAAAAAAAAGTTGCTCCGATTTCAAAAATTTTTATATATCTTTGCGTTTCAGATGATACTCCACAATAGTAGTGTAAGCTATGGTGATCCTAATTTTTTCGATAAAAAAAAAGTTGCTCCGATTTCAAATTTTTTTATATATCTTTGCGTTTCAGATGATACTACACAATAGTAGTGTAAGCTATGGTGATCCTAATTTTTTCGATAAAAAAAAAAGTTGCTCCGATTTGAAAATTTTTTATATATCTTTGCGTTTCAGATGATACTACACAATAGTAGTGTAAGCTATGGTGATCCTAATTTTTTCGATAAAAAAAAAGTTGCTCCGATTTCAAATTTTTTTATATATCTTTGCGTTTCAGATGATACTACACAATAGTAGTGTAAGCTATGGTGATCCTAATTTTTTCGATAAAAAAAAGTTGCTCCGATTTCAATTTTTTTTATATATCTTTGCGTTTCAGATGATACTACACAATAGTATGGTGATCCTAATTTTTTCGATAAAAAAAAAATTGCTCCGATTTCAAATTTTTTTATATATCTTTGCGTTTCAGATGATACTAAACATAGTAGTGTAAGCTATGGTGATCCTAATGTTTTCGATAAAAAAAAAGTTGCTCCGATTTCAAAAATTTGTATATATCTTTGGGTTTCAGATGATACTACACAATAGTAGTGTAAGCTATGGTGATCCTAATTTTTTCGATAAAAAAAAAGTTGCTCCGATTTCAAAAATTTTTATATATCTTTGCGTTTCAGATGATACTACACAATAGTAGTGTAAGCTATGGTGATCCTAATTTTTTCGATAAAAAAAAAGTTGCTCCGATTTCAAAATTTTTTATATATCTTTGCGTTTCAGATAAGACTACACAATAGTAGTGTAAGCTATGGTGATCCTAATTTTTTCGATAAAAAAAAAGTTGCTCCGATTTTAAAAATTTTTATATATCTTTGCGTTTCAGATGATACTACACAATAGTAGTGTAAGCTATGGTGATCCTAATTTTTTCGATAAAAAAAAAGTTGCTCCGATTTCAAAATTTTTTATATATCTTTGCCTTTCAGATGATACTACACAATAGTAGTGTAAGCTATGGTGATCCTAATTTTTTCGATAAAAAAAAGTTGCTCCGTTTTCAAAAATTTTTATATATCTTTGCGTTTCAGATGATACTACACAATACTAGTGTAAGCTATGGTGATCCTAATTTTTTCGATAAAAAAAAGTTGCTCCGATTTCAAAATTTTTTATATATCTTTGCGTTTCAGATGATACTACACAATAGTAGTGTAAGCTATGGTGATCCTAATTTTTTCGATAAAAAAAAAGTTGCTCCGATTTCAAAATTTTTTATATATCTTTGCGTTTGATACCACACAATAGTAGTGTAAGCTATGGTGATCCTAATTTTTTCGATAAAAAAAAAGTTGCTCCGATTTCAAAATTTTTTATATATCTTTGCGTTTCAGATGATACTACACAATAGTAGTGTAAGCTATGGTGATCCTAATTTTTTCGATAAAAAAAAAGTTGCTCCGATTTCAAAAATTTTTATATATCTTTGCGTTTCAGATGATACTACACAATAGTAGTGTAAGCTATGGTGATCCTAATTTTTTCGATAAAAAAAAAGTTGCTCTGATTTCAATTTTTTTTTATATATCTTTGCGTTTTAGATGATACTACACAATAGTAGTGTAAGCTATGGTGATCCTAATTTTTTCGATAAAAAAAAAGTTGCTCCGATTTCAAAATTTTTTATATATCTTTGCCTTTCAGATGATACTACACAATAGTAGTGTAAGCTATGGTGATCCTAATTTTTTCGATAAAAAAAAGTTGCTCCGTTTTCAAAAATGTTTATATATCTTTGCGTTTCAGATGATACTACACAATACTAGTGTAAGCTATCGTGATCCTAATTTTTTCGATAAAAAAAAGTTGCTCCGATTTCAAAATTTTTTATATATCTTTGCGTTTCAGATGATACTACACAATAGTAGTGTAAGCTATGGTGATCCTAATTTTTTCGATAAAAAAAAGTTGCTCCGATTTCAAAATTTTTTATATATCTTTGCGTTTGATACCACACAATAGTAGTGTAAGCTATGGTGATCCTAATTTTTTCGATAAAAAAAAAGTTGCTCCGATTTCAAAATTTTTTATATATCTTTGCGTTTCAGATGATACTACACAATAGTAGTGTAAGCTATGGTGATCCTAATTTTTTCGATAAAAAAAAAGTTGCTCTGATTTCAATTTTTTTTTATATATCTTTGCGTTTCAGATGATACTACACAATAGTAGTGTAAGCTATGGTGATCCTAATTTTTTCGATAAAAAAAAAGTTGCTCCGATTTCAATTTTTTTTATATATCTTTGCGTTTCAGATGATACTACACAATAGTAGTGTAAGCTATGGTGATCCTAATTTTTTCGATAAAAAAAAATTGCTCCGATTTCAAATTTTTTTATATATCTTTGCGTTTCAGATGATACTAAACATAGTAGTGTAAGCTATGGTGATCCTAATGTTTTCGATAAAAAAAAAGTTGCTCCGATTTCAAAAATTTGTATATATCTTTGCGTTTCAGATGATACTACACAATAGTAGTGTAAGCTAAGGTGGTCCTAATTTTTTCGATAAAAAAA